>CM040428.1:115602536-116328972 GCA_022702705.1 Papilionanthe hookeriana x Papilionanthe teres
TTTCTGAATTATTTAAATCAACTTTATTTCAAGCATTAGTTTACTTTAGTTTGCTTTAATTACTTTAAAATTCTGATTACTATATTAGTAAGTAATTCGTTTAAATTTAGCTGATAACAAATCTATTAAAAAATTCCCTGTGGGATCGATAACCAGGACTCCACTAGAGCCATGTATTACTTGATACGATATGTATATTTGCATAGAATCCACATTATACATTCCATCATTAAATCATTTAATTTGCAAACATATTAAATAGTGGGTCAGTGGGTTAAATTGACAAAATTGGCTTATGGTGTAGTTGAAAAAAATGAAATTAGGAATATTTGGGATTTTCTAAAATTTTCTGAGAATTTTTGGAATTTATGGATTTTTTGGTTAAGAAGGGCATTTTGGGTATTTGGGGGGTATTGAGGAGTATTTTTAGAATTTTTGGTATATTTGGCTAAGGATGATCAATTTGAATGGTGGGAAATGTTTTAGGATTGGTTTTGAGGAATTTTGGATAATTTAGGCAATTTTGCAAATTTTGCGTAGTTTCAAGGGCATTTGGTAGGCTTGGTGGATGTAGGACCCTAGAGGTCAAAAATTGAAATTTTGGAAAAATGAAGATTGATCAAGTTTGAGTAGAATGGAATCACTTTGGTTGAGCCATGAAGCCATATCAAGCCTATAAGAGCCATGAGAGGACTCATTTGGCGCATTCACTATGTTGTTCCTAACCCTCTTAGCCAAGGGCCTAGAGGTTATGGTCCATCCATATGAATTACGTACATGAGTCAGGAAGTCAAACCAGGTATGAATGATTTTAGTATTTGGGATGTGTGTGAAAGTGCAATGTGTGCAGGTCAACCTTTACCAGACCAGGCCACCTAGAGTAGTCCTAAGGCCAAAGAGTCCTATAGGGAACTCATCCTTTAAACCTCCACATTTGATTTTAACCCTCCAAGTGACTTAGGGGTTTACAATCATACTTATGGGGTTTGCAGGAATAAAGAGGTCTTTAAATTTCTATGTGGTGGGTTCCATTTCTAGTCCTCTAAGATAGTCAAAGGGAAAGCCTAAGGCTAGATCCTAAGTACTAAGGAGAGAGAAGAGAAAAGACCTCATCAAAAATGAGGTCAACACACCTGACTGAATACACAAGGCATGAATCAGGCTAGGGTGTCCTAGTCCACATGTAGTCTCTTGTTTTGAATTTGTCAAAATAATTTTATTAAAGATAGCCCCAATATTAATATTCTTCTTGTTCTGAATACAGCAATTCAGAACAGCTCTATCTACAGTAACTTCGCTGTAATTTCAGGCTTTTGATACAGGATTCAATGTAGGAAGGGCGAAGTTAAAATTTTGCTTCTGTTTAATCTCCTATTCCCCTTTTCCATCAGTCAAATAATTCATAATCATATCCAATGCTTCATTAGTGATAGGAAAATATATATTCACACAAGAAGGTTCTCTTAATTGATAAAATGCATGATGCATGCAGAGGTAAACTCTACCATTTGTCCTTTAACAAGGATATATTCACTCTCAGAATAGTATAAGTTAGCATAAAATTCTTTCACAATCCCCAGGATCAATTCAACAAGAAATAGCAAAAAATTTGCCATTGACGATTTGCAAGTAATTCTTCGATCACACCTCAGAGATTTTCAAAGGCTTTCTCTTGAATACACTTCTTATTACAAAGAAATGTACTAAAGTGGGAATAAGCTTTCAAATTCACAAATTTACTCTCATCGTATTCAAATTTTCTCTTCTTTTTTGCCATTCTTGGAGCCATTTTTCTAAAAATATTAAATTTATTCAAATCAATTTCAATATTATAATGTAATAGACTCTAAAGTAAATATAAATATATAAGAACTCCAACACCATGGAAAATCTCCAAATTTTCTCTAAAAACCTTAAAATTCAAATCATCCTAATTTAGGAGATTTCCATGGTAAAAAAAAATAGTTTAAAGTGAAGCTCTTACCAAGAGAAGATGAAATCCAAACTTTTTCTGGCCATGAAATCGCTTCAAATCCAAATGCAAGTGAGCCATAGGTGCGAAAATCGACCTTGGCCAGAGGTAGAAGACGATGGTTTGGGTAAAAATGGTGGGTCCCAGAGTTAATCGTGAAATTTGAGGGTTTAAAGCCCTTTTGTCTATCGAACACAGTTCAGCGCTGGTGACAGTACCATTCGGCTCAAGTTTTGTTTCAATAGACCAAAATTTTTTTCTTTTGGCGCGGTCTAAGGCTGGTAGCTGCTCCTTTCAGCGCCAGTTTAAAATCTGGGCTTCCAACTTTCTTTTGCATTTTTGATCTTTTCAAGCCCGCATCGACGTCTAATTAGTTCATTTAAGCATTGAATAACATACTAAAGCCATAGAAAATAATATTTTTTAACACAAACAACACAAAACATCACTTTATATATATAAAATCCAAATTACAAACACACATAAATGACACTAAACTCTATACATCGTCAAGCCATAAAATACTAAATTTCAGCATCGCTCACAACCACGACACAATAACGCTGAAAACTGAACAAGAAAGCAAGTTAAAATATAAAATTCAAGCAAAGCAAAGTAAGTAATCAGTTCAAACACATAAATACATAAATACAATAATTAAGTCTTCATTCTTCCTCAGAACTATCATCAACTCTTATATCATAATTGATTGAACGTGAACGAATAGATTGTAGAATGGACGAAACGAGAATTCTTCAGTTGAATCCTCCTCAATCCAACCTTTTCTTCTCATCAAACGTGTCAATCTTCCTTTAAGGTACCCAGAATGATCAAAGTTTTCCTTCATTCTTCAATCCAGGTGATCAAAGAAGTCAGATATATTATTGATTACATTAGACAGGTATTGCATTTATTTCTCCAATTTCTTAATCTTCTCCAAAATTATATGTGAACTTTTAGGAAAGTACAGAGGATTCTGAACATCAGCGGGGTCCAGCACTGATGGCAGTGCTGTCCGGTGCTAGTTCAATTTTTACCAAACTTTATTTTGTCCAAATTCTTTCCAAACTTTGATTCGATTCATTTTTTTTAATGTTGTTTATGATATTTAAGGAAGGGTAAGACTTAATTAAGTAAAAATCAAACAAAATAACATATCAAACAAGGAAAACACTCAATAACTGTAGGTTTCCTCCCACAAAGCGCTTTAACGTCGTCAGACCGACATAACCTCAAGTTATTCAGGTTGATCCAACATTAAAACCTCTTTAAAATTAGGTCTATTTCCTTCAAAATATGGTTTAAATCTTTTTCCGTTAACTTTGAATTTTCTTCGAGATTTAGGGTCTTCTATAATTACAGCTCCATATTGATAGATTTTTACGACAGTGAAAGGTGTTGTCCATCGAGATTTTAGTTTCCCAGGAAATAATTTCAATCTTGTATTGTATAATAAAACTATATGTCTTGGTTTAAATTCCTTTTTAATAACTTTTAAATCATGCCATATTTTTCTTCTCTCCTTGTATATTCTATCATTATCATATGATTCATTTCTGATTTCTTCCAACTCAATCATTTGCAACAGTCTTTTCTCACCAACTTCTTTCAAATTAAAATTCAATTTCTTTATCGCCTAATATGCTTTATATTCTAATTCAACTGGAAAGTGACTAGTCTTTCCAAAAATTAATCTATAAGGGGATATTCCTATATGAGTTCTATAAGCAGTTCTGTATGCTCATAAAATGGTGTCTAATCAAGTAGACCAATCTAATTTTTCAGGATTTATAACCTTTTCTAAAGTTCATTTAATTTCACGATTAGATACCTCAGCTAAGCCATTATTTTGGGGATGATAAATTGTAGAGATTCTATGCAAAATATTATATTTTTCTACCAATCTTTGTATCAGATTTTTCTTAAATTGGGATCCTCCATCAGTGATGATTACTCTAGGCATTCCATATCTTCTGAAATTACTTTTCATTAAAAACCTCAAAAAGCTTCCAGCATCACAATTAGGTAAAGCAATTTCCTTAATCCATTGTGATACATAATCAACAACAATTAATATATATAAATTCCCAAATGAAGGTATAAATGGTCCCATAAAATCTATTCCCCAAGAATTAAAAATTTTAACTTCCAAAGTAAAATTAAGAGGCATTTCATTTCTTCTAAATATATTTTCAATTCTCTGACATCGATCACAGCAGGCCAATAAAATCTAGGTTAAAAAATCTTATGCACTGTTCTGTCAATTCTGAAATGTCCTCTGAATTTAGAATCATGACATTCTCAAATAATTTGTTTAGTTTCTTCATAAAGCACACATCTCCTAATAATAAGATCTTTACACTGCTTATACAGACAAGGATCGTCCCAAAAATAAAATTTAGCATCATGTTTGAATTTCTTCCGCTGCTGCTGTTGACATATTTTTAGGTTAATTTGTATTTTTGAAAAGGGTCGCCTATAGAAATAGTCGGCGAATTTTAGATTTTAAATTCTAATTTAAATATATATATATAATTTAGAAAGTTGCATTTGATTTTGAGAATAATTTTAAATTTGAAAATTTTAAGATATGAAATCAAACCGATCTCACATCCCAAATAGTTTATATAAACGAGCACCGCACCACAAACCGTGAATTTATCCCGAGCAATAGACACACTGCTTGATGATGGGGCTCAATTAAATAAACTAAAAGATTTGTGACATCTGTTTGGTCTGCGAACCAATTTTATAAGCCGACAAGTTTCCCTGCTTAATATAAAGGAATTAAGCAGGGTTTATATTACCTGGGTTCTTAAAGTTCCCTATAAGGGCAAGCCCCTATAGTTAATTACATCTTAAATGACGAGAATCATTTAAGAAAACTCTCAATAATGATCAGTGGTTTTGCTCTCAAGAATTTCAAAGTTTAAGGTTTTCAAAGGATTAAATTTTGTAATTTCAATAGGGAATGGATCAAATTTAGGACAATTTATTTTGGGAATTCAAGGGAAGAGAAGTAGGAGAAGTTGAAGATCCAAGAAGAATTTTGGCAACTTCCCAAACTACCCTATTATTTTGTTTCGAGTTTAAGAAAATTATTTAATGTTGCAATCCTGCCAATTTTAATTAACTGGAATTTGGTACCAGTCTCGAAAATTTAGAATTGAAATTTGGTATCAATTCGAAAGAGAGTCAGAATTTGGTACCGACCTCGAAAGGAGAGAACTGGAATTTGGTACCAGTCTCGGAAATTTAGAATTGAAATTTGCTATCAATTCGAAAGAGAGTCGGAATTTGGTAACGACCTCGAAAAGGAAGAGAACTGGAATTTGGTACCAGTCTCGGGAATTTAGAATTGAAATTTGGTATCAATTCAAAAGAGAGTCGGAATTTGGTACCGACCTCGAAAGGAAGAGAACTGGAATTTGGCACCAGTCTCGGAAAGTTATCTGTATGAAGAGGGACCAAGTCTTATGCCATCAAAACCAAATCGAACAAAGTTCGTGGCTCCGTGTCAATAAAACTAGTAGATTCTTTAAGACACAAAAGAAAGAGAATTGAAAGGAGATGGTAAGTGTACCAAGCTGAAAAGACTTGATTTAGCAATAAGTCGAGGAAAATATTCAAATTTCAAAAGAGTTTCCAATAGATTTCAATGGAGGAAAGAACTGAAAGGTTCGAATCAGAGGTTTGAGATTGAAATTCAATTCAGAGTTTAGATTCATTTTTTTTGTCCTTTAACGATCCCATTTTATTTTTTGTTGTTTATTTAGTGTTCATGTGAATTTGAAGTTCATTTTAATATTCAGATTTTTAGGAAAAGTTCTCATTTATTTTCTTTTCTTTTCTGTTCTTCGTTCAAAGTTCATTTAACTCTAATGGCGTTTCCCAGTCAATTTGCACAAAAAAGAGGTGAAGGCAAAATATGACGCAGTCGTTTTCATTCCAACTTACTGAAAATACATCATACAACTTGATCTAATCATGATGACATTATCCTCAGAAATTTAATGTCTCATACAATCCATGTAAATCCAAAACAAATTGTGTAAGATTCTTGTTGATCCATCCAAAAGCGTCTGTCAAAAATCCATGTCTGAATAGTAAGAAACATGGGCAATAACTTCACCTTTCAAGCCACCCTTGACAGGAATGTCGCATGGATGTGTATTGGAGGTGTGCTATTTCCCATGTAACTCACAGCTCGTAGGGCCGGAGACACTCCAATTCTGGATCTGGCTGAAAGTGGTAAGGCATTTTTCTGTCGTCCATTCTTCTAAAAGTAACTGAGATCCGCTCCACAGGCACTCCTGGAATGCAATGCTTCGCAACGTCTGCTTTGTTTCCTTTTAACACCAGGACGGAACCTACCGGTAGTGGTATCTCCACCGGCCCTCGGAACTCACCGGGGCCTGCAATCCGGAGGTCAGATCCGAACATGATGTTGCACTGGTTGACGAATGACACTGTGCAGAAGGGTCTAACAAAGTCATGATGGTCTATATGTGGAGGTATGCAGTCGCCTTCCTTGTAGATGTTAATAATGCAGCTGTTGGGTATGCAATCTGTAGGCAATACCCTCCATGTTATCATCCTTTTCACCATTCTCTTAATGATTCTTGGCATCGGATCCACCTCACTGCGACGGAGTATCCCTGGTGGATTTCCTTTTCTGTCTATGGAAAAATTGTAGCAACATCCGTATTTGATTGTAACTCTTCCTTTTCCTGGCATCCATCTTCGGGGTTCTGAATAGGTCTTTTCTCTCAGGCGGCCAGCTCGGCCCATTTTCTGTAATTCGAGGATGCAGTCAACAATTTGTTGTTGCTCGTAATCTGAGAATACATCTGTATGCAGCTCAAGGCCGTCTAAAATGTTGACCCTCTAGTCTCCAATTCTTTCAAAGTATTCAAATTTTTTCTTCTCAACTAGTTGCATTTTCTCCAGCTCGTATTCTGGGATTATCTGAAATCCTCGGTTTCTAGTAACATACTGCGGGATGTATGGCTCAACCCCAGCACATTCTTCTGTATGTCTCGGCTCCTTGGGGATAGTCTCTGTAGGGACATCCTCCAGGGTTGCTTTCGCAACAAGACTCTTTGGATCCGGTACATCTGCTCAACGTCGAGGTACTGACTCTATTTCTGCTTTTCTTGGTACTTCTTTTATCTTTTCCAACTTTCTTGGAGTTGACTTTCTTCTTTCTGGTGCCTGACGAACCGGTCACCTTGGAGCATTTGCACTAACGGTATCCACTGTGTGTTTATGTTGATCTTCTGCTAACTTGATCAACATTTTGCAAATGCAATGATTCTTATTTCTTCGTTGGGTAGCAGTGAGAGTAGCTCTCCTTACCCCTTGAACTTCTGCGGGCGTGGCACTGACAAGCCTACCCTCTACTGTGGCAACCACAGACTTAACTTTCTTATCTTCTCCGGTTGCATGAGCGGCGTTTGCTTTTCTTTTCTTGCTGCTGGATTGGTGTCGCGGGCCACCCATTTTCATCACTGTCTGGCTGTGAAGTTCTTCTCGATCAACTGGGATCCAATCATTTTCCTCGTATTGTAAGCCAGCTGGTGTGAAGACTGAGTCAATCTCTATCACTGCTCCATCCCTCACTCTCTTTTCATCAAGTGCTAGACTCACGCCATTTCTAAAGTTTAGAACCAACCGCTCGTTCGACATTTCCCTGCGAAAAAAACATGGAAAGGATCAGGGGTTGTACTAAGAACAAGAACAATAAGAAAAACACTTAAAAATTCTTATTCACTTCTTTTAAATTTAAAGAAAGTAGGAAAAGATGAGAAATGAATGAATTTAGAAGGAAAGATTGACATTTTATTATTACGATTTCCCATATTTTTTTTAACATTTTCGTTGATGATATTTTTTTATCATCCATTTTATTTTGTTTTGGGTTCGGACCCAGTCACAAAGTGATTACTTCACCCGTATTTCTAGGGATAAGAATCTACTTTAGAGGCCACCCTTCGAAACATCAGGTTGTGTAATACTTCTTTAGATACCGTCCATTGATTGGAAGCATGCGTCGTTCTCCATGGCAATTCACTAGTTGGTAGGAACCTCCAGAGTGGACTATCTCGACCACCAATGGTCCCTCCCAGGTTAGTTCAAACTTACCTCCTTTCTTGTGGTGTGCAAGGATAGGTCTCTTGAGAACAAGAACTAAGTCACCGACTTTGAATGTTCTTGGGCGGACCAGTTTATCATGGGCCTGGATCATCTTCGCTTGATACAGTTCCAAATTCTGCTGAGCGGAAAGTCTTTTCCCTTCCAAGCTTTCCAATTCTTCAAGTCGTAGTCTGACATTTTCTTCTGTAGTGATCTTTTCTGCAAATGCAATTCAGAGTGACGAAAGCTGAACTTCCAGGGGCATGATGGCCTCAGACCCGTACACTAAAGCGTAAGGCGTTGACTGAGTAGGAGTCCTAAAAGTCGTCCTGTAGGCCCACAAGGCTTCTAACAACTTCTCGTGCCAATTTCTCTTGTTGTCGTCCAAAGTATTCTTTAAAATTTGAACGAGAGTTTTATTAAAAGCCTCAGCAAAGCCGTTTTCTCTTGGGTAGCAGATCGTTGAGTATTGCCAATCGATCCCGTGTCTTCTGACAAAATTGTTAATCTTCGTACTTTTGAATGCAGACCCATTATCTGAAATGATCCTGCGTGGTACCCAAAATAGTAGACGACTTGGTTCTTGAAACACTGTAGCACGTGGTGTGCCTTCACTTCTCTGAGTGGTATAGCTTCTGCCCATTTATAAAAGTAGTCTGTAGCTGCAAGAATGAAGCGATATCCTCTTGAAGAAGGTGGTTCTATCGGACCCACTATATCTGTGCCCCAACACTCAAATGGCCATGACACAATTGTTAGATGTAGCACATTTGGAGGCTGGTGTAGAACCACTCCATGCACTTGGCACTGGTGACAACTTTTGCCAACTTTCATACAGTCGATCATCATTGAGGGCCAGTAGTACCCTAGTCTTTTAATCTTCATTTTCATTTTCGGACCCAACTGATGAGCGCCACAAAGTCCTAAATGTACTTCTTTAACGATTTCACGAGCCTCGGACCCGCTCAGGCATCTTAGCCACATCTGGTCAAAAGACCTTCTGTATAACGTATTGTTAATTAATGCGTAAGACAGAGTTCTTTCTCGATTTGATGGGCTAACGACTTATCGTCAGCAGTGTTTCTCGTCCGCAAGTAGTCTATTAATGGCCGCCACCAATCTTCCGTATTTTCTCGTCACCGCCGCAATTGTTTCTTCTGCTTTTCTTTCTGATTTATGTATTGTATCCATGTCGAGATGTGAGAGAACCTGACATCCCTGAACTGACACTTCAACTAACTCATCCTGCAAGGAGGCAAATTCCTTTGCAAGGAGGGCTAGCGCATCAGCGAGAGCATTTTCTCTTCTGGGAATCTTGTAGATCGTTACATTTGGAATTTGTTCCAACAATTTCATGGCATACTGAAAGTACTGCTCGAGCATTGGCTTTAAAATTTTGTACTGTATGGCGACCTATTGAATGATCAACTGAGAATCTCCATAGATGTTGATGTCCATTATTATTATCTGAATGGTTAATTCCAGTCATGTTATGAGGGCTTCGTATTCCGCTTCGTTGTTTGTACACAGTTCCGTTAAGTGTTAGGAGTATCTTAACATCCCCCGCTCCGGTGTTATAAAGATTAGTCTGATTCCTGCCTTACCGGGCACTATCGTTTGTAATTCTTTGTTCTTCTGTGCTGAGGACGCACCGTCGAAGTATAGTTCCCAACGTCGATCATCAGGGTCTTCTAGGCTCATTATCTGCTCGTCAGACAAATCACCATCGAGAGGCGAATCCGCCGACAAAGGGTGTGATGCGAGCAAATCTGCTAGGACTTATCCCTTTACGGCGCGAAGAGGAACAAAAGTTATGTCGAATTGCAATAGTATCATCGACCACCTGGCAAGTCTGCCAGAAAGCGTTGGTCGGGTCATCAAGTATTGCAACGGATTAACTCTCGAAATAAGGTTGTCATTATGAGAAATCATGTAATGCCTGAGCTTTTGAGCGGCGAAGATCAGGGCCAAACAATGCTTCTCAATCGGAGGATACTTTACTTCCGTCTGGATTAGACGACGACTTAGGTAGTAGAGAGCATTTTCTTTTCCCTCGTCATTGACCTGGGCTAGCAGGGCTCCGAGAGAATCGTCTAAAGCCGCGGTATATAGTATCAACGGTTTACCTGAGACTGGGGCTGCTAAGACAGGAGGTGTAATTAAATATTGCTTAACGTCCTTGAAAGCCCGCTGGCATTTCTCATCCCAAACGAATTTGGCGTCCTTTCTAACCAATGCTGAGAAGGGCTGACACCTACCTGACAAGTTCAAGATAAAGCGTCAAAGATATGCCAACTTCCCTTGAAAGGATCGTAGTTGTTTCAAAGTTTTGGGAGGAGGCATTTCTAAAATAGCTTTAATCTTCTCCGGATCGATTTCAATCCCGCGATGTCGGACAACAAATCCTAAGAATTTCCCATAGGTGATGCCAAAGGCGCATTTTAAGGGATTCATCTTAAGGATAAATTGTCTTAATTGCTCGAAAACAATTCTCAAATCATACAGGTGATCGTCCTTCAGTTTACTTTTGATGACAACATCATCCACGTAACACTCAATTTGGTTGTGAATGAGATCATCAAAAATCTTTGTCATCGCTCTTTGGTATGTTGCTCCTGCGTTCTTTAGTCCGAATGACATTACTGTGTAGCAATACACTCCGATCGGCGTTCTGAATGTTGTGAGCTTTTTGTCTTCTGGTGCCATCTTTATCTGGTTGTATCCCGACGATCCATCCATAAATGAGAAGATGTCATGCGTCGAAGCGATGTCGATCATCAGTTCTGGGATTGGTAGTGAAAATTCATCATTTGGACATGCTTTATTCAAATCTCTGAAATCCACACAGATTCTGATTTGACCATTCTTCTTTCTGAGTGGTACCGCGTTGGCTAACCAAGTTGGGTATTGTTCTTCACGGACAAATTTAGCGTCTATTAGCTTCTTAACTTCGGCTATTACTTGTTGCTCAATTTCTAGACGCATTCTTCTGGGAGCTTGTCTGACTGGAACGAAAGTAGGATCCACTCCTAGCCTGTGAACTGCCACTTCTGGAGCTAATCCTGGCATTTCGCCGTAACTCCAAGAAAAACAGTCCTTGAATTCCATTAATATCTTTATTATGTCTTCGAAGTCTTCTTTATTGAGTAAGGAGCTAACAAAGGTAGGCCTAGGCTCTTCGCTAGTACCAAAGTTAACTTCCGTTAACTCGTCTATTGTAGATTTGATTTCTTCTTCGAATTCTAGTGGAGCGTCTCCGATTGGTAGATCTTCGAGGTCTTCTGAAGCTTCCAAGCAATCTTTATTAGGTTCGCAAGTGACAATCAAGCAAAATCCCGTATCATCAACTAATCCTACTATGCCGAATCCGAGACCATATTTTGAATTGGGAGGCCGACCTGCATTATTCTATAATTTTTCAAAGTGTTGTGATCGACCTTTTGTCCATCATCGAGGTAAGACACCGTGTTGAAATAAATTTTGAACACAGGGAGAGTACCAATCAAAAGGTAGTTCCAATAATTCAGATGAAGTAACATCTTCAAATTGTACATCACTTTCAGTTTTGGAAGAAGAAGGACCACGGTAGAACTTGATTGGTTTAATATCGCCACCATGTACTTCCTTGACCACCATACCCTCGATCTTATTAGAATGGATCGGGGTCAGGGTCATAGTATGCACATAGTGGTTCATCTTCTCGTAATTGATTTATATTCTTCATTCTTTTCATCTTCGAGAGAAATCTTGAATTGTGGTTCCTTCTGACTTATTGTCGCTGCTTCTTTCTCAATTTCTTCTTCTTCTTCGGAACTGTTCTCCCAATCAACATCGATGACCGGTTTCTTCTGTCCAACTGTTCCAACGTCTCTTCCTCGACCTCGTCCCCGGCCTCGACCTCAGGTCTGAGTTCTGAAGAAACCTTCACTATCTCGCCGTAAGGGAGTGGTGAGTAACTGTTGGACTAGAATTTCAGGTTCTTCGTCATCCCGAACTTCTTTTGCTTCATTTGGTACGGTGTTTCTGGAGAAGATTGTTTTCTTCGGAGGCGCGTAATAGGCTGCATCTTCATGAATTCCAATCTCGTGTACGGAGAATTCTTGCAAGTCACCCTTAATACATTGTTCTCCTCCTTCATAATACTTTATACATTGGTCCAGAGACAACGGTACCATCCGGTTTTCATGGATCCATGGCCGACCTAGTAGAGCGTTGAACGATTTCTCAGAATCAATTATGTGGAATTTTGCGGTTGTCTTTGCTTAATCACCGGTCTTCATTAGTAGTGTTATCGATCCAAGAGCTCTTTCTACTTTTTGATTGAAGCCTCTTATTAACATCTTGTCTGCTTCAAGCTCGCGAGCATCAATTTCCAAATATGCTAGCGTTCGAAGATTCATTATGTTGATTGATGATCCCAGATCAACCAACACTCTGGAGAGCGTAAACTTTCCAATAGTGCTGAAATGTATAACAGTCGGTTGTGATCAGCTGTTCCCAGTAATAGATCAATGCCCGTGAAGGTAACACCTTGTTGTTCTCTTAACGAGCAAACTACATCGAAGGAATCACTGGCCATTTGAGCTAAACAAATCTCTGGATCAAGTAAAGCCTTAATCAAAGCCTCCCTCATCTCCTTTGACAGGATCAGAGCGTCGTATATGCTTAGTTTGCCTGGTAGCTTCCTAAGATGGGCTAGCACGTTGTAGTTCACTTTATTACCATGTTCCTCGGTTTCTTCCCGAATGGGCAGTTCCTCCGCTCGGGGTCGACTCTTCCCGAGCAACCACCCGCTTTCCTTTATCCTTTGGACCCATTCTCGGGGTAGAAGTTTTCCCTTCTTAGATCGACCTCTGTTATCTCTTCTAAATTTACCGGTGTCTCCTCTTGAATCGAAACAACTGGCTCTTCTGAAGTTGCTTTGGTGTCTGATAGTTCTAATTTTATCGTGATCGGAGCTCCTCGGAATTCACAAACGGACTCGTTGCTTGTCGAGCTTTCGTAGCCTCCTTTGTGAACATCTTCTTCGTCGTGGTCATCGAGGTTGTGTATGATTTGAGAATCGTTATTTGTATTGGAATAGAGATCCGGATTAAGCCGGTTGTCGCTAGTTACGTAATAGTTAGAAATAGTCAAAACCTAGCTAACGCCATAACCCTTATCATTATAAGATCCCGCCGGGGCGAGCAGATAATCATACAGAGTCAGGAGTTCGAGTGATTTCTCCCCCGAATCGGAAACAACCATCCTAGGATAAGCATCCCCTAGTCTATCCTTCGGAGTGTTGGTCTTCTTTTCTTCCACGATCTTCTCCTCCTGTCGGCATATTTTTAGGTTATGTGTTGGATTTTAAAAAAAGGGGTCGCCTACAGAAATTGTCGGCAAATCTTAATTTTAATTTAAATTTATAATTTAGAAAGTAGTATTTGAGTTTAAAAATAATTTTTAAATTTGAAAATTTTAAGATATGAAATCAAACCGATCTCATATCCCGAATAGTTTATATAAACGAGCACCGCACCATAAACCGTGTATCTATCCCGAAGAATAGACACACTGCTTGATGAATTTCATAGTACTGGTGAATTGATCATCCAGGAGTTTTAGTTAAACTTTGTCTCTTGCTCAGTGAACTTAGGTATTTGATTACCTGATGAATGAAGTGACATTTCACTTAATACTCTATTTAAGAGTTATAATAATTAAAGCCTTTAAGGGCAAGTTGGTTTATTGAGAATTTTAATCATTCTTGATTTAAAGTTTGAGTTAATGGTTTAGAGTGTTTTAGTTTAATTATGAGGTTTTAATTAATAATTTTAAGTTTGGAATAGTGTTCAAATTATTTTAGATTTAATTCTTAATTATTTCATTTGTTTGTTGTTAAATGATTTTAATTTAATTTAATTTAATTTAATTTAATTTAATTTAATTTAATTTTAATAGTATTTAATTTAATTTTATTCAATTTCAATTTAATTTTAATTTGATTTTAGTTTTGATTTAACTTAAATTTAATTTAATTTTATTTTAGTTTTAATTGAGTTTAAATTTAGTATTAATTTCGATTTTAATTTAAAATTAACTTTAATTTTTTTAATTTAATTTTAATTTTTATTTAATTTGAATTTAATTTAATTTAATTTAATTTAATTTTAATTTAATTTTAATTTTAGTTTAACTTTAATTTCAATTTAATTTTAATTTTAATTTAATTTTAATTTAGTTTTAATTGTTAATTTGAATTATTATTTTAATTTCTTAATTAAGATTTAAATATTGTTAAAGTGACTTATTTAGGGATTTTTAAATTATAGAATAATTATCCTCTTAATAATATCCCTATTTTAATAATCCAAATTTTAAATGTACTCTTTCCAAAATTTAGATTATTTAATTAATTAAAGTTTCATTTTGATATTTTCAAAGTGTTTAATGAGTTTCTACCCCTTAATTTCCCTAAGTTTCAATCATCCAAGAGAAAATTAAAATCAAATATTTTACCCCCCATTTTGATTAAACCTAAATTTTTTAATTAAGGGTTAAAATTTTTAATTACCTTTATGACCTTTTAAGCTTATTTATTTCATAACTCATTAAATTGAGCTCAAATGAATTTGAAATTTTTATGTCACCCCACTCACATGTCAATTAAGACATTGAAGGATAAAATGTGATTTCTCTGAATTTAATTTATTTATATAATTATTTTTTAGTAGAAAATAAGGGTTTTCAAAGAAAATTCAACAACATGACCAAGGAAAGGTTTCTGTCCTTAAAAAAATTATGGGATGTTCCTAATGACTAGAGGACCACTTAAACCAATTTTTGTAATTTTTTGAATTAGATTTTATTTATTATAATTATTTTTAGTTTTGGAGTATTAATTAATTATAAAATAAAATGAAAATTTAAAAATAGATTTTATATTTTTATTATAGCTCTCTGACCTCTAGGAGTCCAGAGAAACAAATTTTATAATTTTCTGATTTTTGCTTGATTTATTAGAATTATTTTAGTGAAAAAGGTTAAAAACTCATTTTTTTAATATTAAAAATTACATTAAGCTTTTAAAATTCAATATCTTATCCTAGGAACTTAGGAAAAATATTTTGTTTATTCCTAAGTGATTAGGAGTCAAAATGTGACATTTTTATGATTTTTAATATTTTTGTGATTTTTATTATTTTTTTAATTATTAAAATATTCAAATATTTTGAAAAATCAAATTTTTTAGAAAATTCCAATTTTAATTTTCCTGAACTCTCCTAATATCAGAGAAGCTCCAAAACCATTTTTGTGAATTTTTGAAAAGTATTTTTGGAGTTATGAATTTTTAAAGTTTAATTTTAGTTATGTGACTTAATTAATCCATTTAGTGGGGTTAAACTTTTCCAATTGATTCCAAATTTTTATTTGAGGTCTCTCTGATCCTAAAGATCAGTGGAAAATTATTTTCAAGTTAATTTGGTGTGTGGTTAGCCCTAATTAATTCAAGTTCAATTTTAGAGGTTTAAGCTAATTATGGTTATTATGAATGAATCAACTCAAAATATATTTTTTATAGGGTCCCCTGGTCCTAAGAAACATCACCAAATTTTCCTAGAATTTATTTTATAACATGCTAATTATTGGAATTAAAATACCTAAAACAGTGACATGAACTTGAAAATTCAATAACTTTTCACAGAGATGGCCTCTGACCTTGAAAAATTCAGGGAATGTTCCTAGAATCAGAGGCTTCAAAAGCCCTATGGTCTCATGCCATGGTGAATTATCTATGCACATGAAGAATCAAAATACTGAGAACAGTAAATAAATTATTAAAAGTAAAATACTCATCCAATTAACTTGATTTCTTTTTCACATTATTTTCCTCTGTTCACTAAGCAAGAGGGTATTTTTATTTTATTTTTGTGATTTTTCTATGCAAAGATATGGATTTTTGAAGTTTAGGGCATTTAAATAATTCAAAAATACCCTATTTATCTACTTATCCGACTCGGCGCCAACGCAACATCGGCAACTCTGAAAGCCCACACTGCGCATTCCCATTAGACGCCGCCACTTGAGTCAGCAGCCACGCGTCCCGCGGTTCATGTACCATCGTGCCGTCCGACTTGATCTCGACCGTCCATTCGATATAGGTACGATCCAACGGCTCATGGTCATCGTCTACGACTGGTGTGCACCCGTGACCGTCCACACTAAAACCCTAAGATCTCACTCGATTCTCAATGGATTTTTGTGTTCTTATGCTTTATGGATTCGTCTTGAAGAGACGAACACATCCATATGGTTTATGGGCTATGAAATTAACTTAAACAAAATGGAGAATCACTGGAAGCTCGGGAGAAAGAGTGAGTTCATACATTTGCTCAGAGAAGTAAAGCTTCGATCTGAGAGTTGTGTCACCTTTGATTGGGTCCAGGCAAGCTCCAGATGGAGTCTCTGGCTCTGGGGAATTGTCTAGGTGTGAAAGTGACCAAGCCCGATCACAAAGCTTCGGAGGCTAGAAGCAATGGCCGGCCCGGTCGTGGGGCTTTGGCTCGGGAACTTCTCCTCTTGGTCCGGTGAAGGTGTAGGACCAATCAATTTGGAGGTTGGCTCACCGTGGTGAAGTGTCCTGTTTTTTAGGTGGATTTTCAACTCGAAAATTAAGCTCTGTTAATGGGGATTAGGGCAAAGGAACACTGGGGATCAACTGCTCTGGGTTAGGAGAAGGTCCTGGCGCAATTTTGGCAGAGTTTCCTTAAGGTCTGGTTCATCTTCTTATTTGTCCGAGAGGTGGTGGTGTTTAAAGAGGCATGGCAGGAGGGCTTCCTAGGGGCAATTGGAGGCTGGGATCAGCTGCTGAAGGGAGGAGAAGAACAGCTATGTTGTCCATTTGGTTTGAGACAAGTAAGCAAGGGAGAATTTGAAAGTTTGTCTCACATGGAGCTTTCGGCCATGGCGTTTTCCGGCGAATGTGGTGGCTGGCCAGGCAGGCATTGGTCACCATCTTGACCAGTGAGGTCAGGGATGGGGTTTGGTGCAAGCAATTGGCTCTTGCCATGTGTAAGGAGGTTTGATTAAAATGGCATGGGGTAAGGGTCATTTTGGCTTGATTTTGGTCAACTCATTTATTTGGGTTTGGTGCACACACCAAGGGACTGATTTGGGCTGAGGGAGGTCAGATGAGTCAGCTAGGAAAGGGTAGTGAAGTCACCATCCATGAATATTTGGATTAATCATAGATTAAGGTGAAATATTAAAAGGGTTAAAACCTTTTTAAAGGGCTTTAAAAGAGGCTCCTCCTTTTGCAATTAATGGTATGATGATGTGTAAAGTGATTCCCAGGGCTTCATGTGGCTTGTAGATGGCTCCAAAGCTTGCTCATGGCTTGGGAATGGCTTAGCTTACTTGCATGAGAAAGGGATTTTGGGATTTTGGCATTTAGGGGTGATTTGGCATGAGGTTTGATTTGGAATCATTTGATGATGGAATTGGAACTTAGAGAATGACTTTTATTAAATGGATGGCAAATGAAAATGTCATATGGGCTTTAGGATAGATTTTGGGCTCTTTGAAATGGTTTTAGATGGGCTTTTAAAGTGATTTAGGGAAGTGGGCTTTTGGATTTTAGTATGGGCTTTTGGATGAAAATTTTTGTGAAGGACCATGTCAAATAATGTTACAATTGGTTTAAGGATGTTTCATGAATGGTTTGGAATCAATTTGGTGTGATTTGGAGTAGAATTGGGTTGAATTTGGGCTTTTTAGTTAAAGGGGCCAAAATGGGCCAAATTGGGCTAACTTGGGTTAAGGTTGGGCTAAAGTTGGATTTGATGTAAAATTAATGTTAAGAAATGTTCATGGGAGTGTCACAAAGAGTTTTCAACTTTGGTTGGGCTCTAATTTTGGGATTTGAACCCATTTGGGTTAGGTTTGGGCTTAGGTCAATTTAAGGGATTTTGGTTTTATGTTAGATTTGGGTGGAATTTAGGTTCAAATTTTGGGCAAATCCAGTTAGTGTTTTGTCTATGGGGATGTTAGGAAGGCTTTAGAAAAAGATTTGGGGCCAATGGAGGTTGAATTGGATGGGTTTGAGCTAGGTTTAGGTCATGAGCCAAAATTGGGCCTTATGCCTCAAATTGAAATTGGGCTCAAATGTCAATAAAATTGGAATTAGTTTTGGTCTAAATTGATATTGGGGATGTTGAATTGAAGTTTAGAATTGCATTGGACCAAAATTGGGGTCAATTGGGGTGGTTTGGTTTGACTTTGGGTTCACTTGGGTTTAAAATGGGCCAAATTGGGGGTTTTGGTAAAAGTGGGGTAAATTGGCAAAATTGGCCCATGGTGTAGTTGGACAAAATGAAATTAAGAATATTTAAGATTTTATGGAATTTTCTGTGAATTTTTAGAATTTTTGGATTTTTTGGACTAAGAAGGGCATTTTGGGTATTTGGAGGGTATTGGGGGGTACTTTTGGAATTTTTGGTATTTTTGGCCAAAGATGGTCAATTTGAGTGGTGGGAAGTGTTTAGGATTGATTTTGAGGAATTTTTGGTAATTTAGGTGATTTTGCAAATTTTAGGTTATTTCAAGGGTATTTGGTAGGTTTGGTGGGTGTAGGGCCCCGGGGGTTAAAAATTGAAATTTTGAGAAAATGAAGATTGATCAAATTTGAGTAGGATGGAATCACTTTGGTTGAACCATGAAGCCATATTAAGCTCATATGAGCCATGAGAAGACTCATTTTAGAGATTCATTATGTTGTTCATAACCCTCTTAGCCAGGGGCTTAGGGCTTAAGAACCATCTATATGAATTACCTACATGAGTCAAGAAGTCAAGTTGGGTGAGAGTGTGGTTTTTGGACTTGGAATGTGTGTGAGAGTGTGGTGTGTGCAAGCTTACCCTCACCAAGACCAGGCCATCTAGGGTACTCCTAAGGCCAAAGAGCCCTATAGGAAACTCATCCTTTAAACCTCCACATATTTGTCTTAACCCTCCAAGTGGCCTAGGGTTTACAATCAAGCTTGTGGGGTCTGCAGGGAGTTAAGAAGTGTTTGAACTTCTAAAGGGTGGTTTCCACTTCTAGTCCTCTAAGATTAGCCAAAGGGAAAAGCCTATGGCTAGATCCTGAGTACTAAAGAGAGAAGCAAAGAACGTCATAAAAAATGAGGTCAACAAATGGACCCCCAATAGGTGTGGTGTGCTAACCAAGCACACCGCACGTATTGGCGTTGACCGAAGAGATCAACAAAACCAACACAGTTGTCCAAGTGACAAACTTAGGACGAAGTAGAAGAATTTTTGCTGGGGAGTATCAGGTATATTTCCAAGACTGGAGATTCCTGAACTCTCGCTGTGGAATGGAAAAGTAGGTGAACTCCAAATCACAAGATCTGGGAAATTTGATTTAGATTTCAGTTTACCTTTAAATTTCAAGTTTCAAAGTGTGAGTTTGGATTTCGATTTGTTCTGAGTTTCAATTTCGATTGAAGTTTAATTTAAAATCAATTTAAGGAAATTTTGAATTTGAAATTTGGATTTAAAATAAAAATTGAAACCTAGGTTTCAATCTCGGGATTGCGAAGAGAACTAGAATTTAGGTACTAGCCTCGGAGTGAGAATCAGAGTTTAAGTATTGACGTAAAAAGAGGATGAGAATCAGAAATTAGGTACTGATCTCGGAATGAGAGTCGAATTTAGGTACCGACCTCGAAGGAAGAGAATTGGAATTTAGGTACCAGTCTCGGAATTTAGAATTGAAATTTAGGTATCGATTCAAAAGAGAATTGAAATTTAAGTATCGATCTCAAATGAGAGTCGAAATTTAGGTACCGACCTCTAAAGGAGAGAACTGGAATTTATTTACGAGTCTCGGAATTTAGATCTGAAATTTATGTATCAATTCGAAAGAGAATCAAAATTTAAGTATCGATCTCAAATGAGAGTCGAAATTTAGGTACCGACCTCGAAGGAAGAGAACTGGAATTCAGGTACCAGTCTCAGAATTTAGAATTGAAATTTTGGTATCAATTCGAAAGAGAATCGAAATTTAAGTATCGATCTCGAATGAGAGTCAGAATTTAGGTACCGACCTCGAAGGAAGAGAACTGGAATTTAGGTTCTAGTCTCAGAAATTAGAATTGAAATTTAGGTATCAATTCGAAAGAGAATCAAAATTTAGGTATCGATCTCGAATGAGAGTCGAAATTTAGGTACCAACCTCGAAGGAAGAGAACTGAAATTTAGGTACCAGTCTCGGGATTTAGAATTAAAATTTAGGTATCAATTCGAAAGAAAATCGAAATTTAGGTATCGATCTCGAAAAGAGAGTCGGAATTTTGGCACCGACCTCGAAATGAGAACTGGAATTTAGGTACCAGTCTCGGAAGTTTAGAATTAAAATTTAGGTATCCATTCGAAAGAGAATCAAAATTTAGGTATCGATCTCGAAAAGAGAGTCGGAATTTAGGTACCGACCTTGAAATGAGAACTGGAATTTATGTACCACTCTCGGAAGTTTAGAATTGAAATTTAGGTATTAATTCGAAAGAGAATCGAAATTTAGGTATCGATCTTTAATGAGAGTCAAAATTTAGGTACCGACCTCGAATGAGAGTCGGAATTTAGGTACCGACCTCTAAGGAAGAGAACTGGAATTTAGGTACTAGTCTCACAATTTAGAATTAAAATTTAGGTATCAATTCGAAAGTGAATCAAAATTTAGGTATCGATCTCGAATGAGAGTCGGAATTTAGGTACCGACCTCGAAGGAAGAGAACTGGAATTTAGGTCCCAGTCTTGGAATTTAGAATTGAAATTTATGTATCAATTCGAAAGAGAATTGAAATTTAGTTATCGATCTCGAAGGAAGTCGGAATTTAGGTACCGACCTAGAAGGAAGAGAACTGAAATTTAGGTACCAGTCTCGGAATTTAGAATTGAAATTCAATTCGAAAGAGAATCGAAATTTAGGTATCGATCTCGAATGAGAGTCAGAATTTAGTTACCGACCTCGAAGGAAGAGAACTGAAATTTAGGTACCAGTCTCGGAAGTTTAGAATTGAAATTTAGGTATTAATTCAAAAGAGAATCAAAATTTAGGTATCGATCTCGAATGAGAGTCGTAATTTAGCTACCGACCTCGAATGAGAGTCGGAATTTAGGTACCGACCTCGAAGGAAGAGAACTGGAATTTAGGTACCAGTCTCGGAATTTAGAATTGAAATTTAGGTATCAATTCGAAAGAGAATCGAAATTTAGGTATCGATCTCGAATGAGAGTCAGAATTTAGGTACCGACCTCGAAGGAAGAGAACTGGAATTTAGGTACCAGTCTCGAAAGAGAGGATTGAAATTTGGTATCAACCTCGAAAGATGGGAATCATAATTTAGGTACTGATCCCAGAATGAGAACTGGAATTTAGGTACCAGTCTCGAGAGTTGAGAATTGAAATTTAGGTATCAATTCGAAAGAGAATCAAAATTTAGGCATCGATCTCGAAAGATGGGAATCAAAATTTAGGTATTGATCCCAGAATGAGAACTGGAATTTAGGTACTAGCCTTGAGAGTTGAGAATTGAAATTTAGGTATCAATTCAAAAGAGAATCGAAATTTAGGTATCAATCTCAGAAAGAGAGTCGAAATTTAGGTACTGGCCTTGAAATGAGAACTGAAATTTAGGTACCAGTCTCGAAAGTTTGAAAGAGGACTAGAAGTTAGGCTTTAGCCTCGAAGAGAACTGGAAGTTAGGCTCCGATCGTGAAGATTTATCTCGTATGAAGAGAGACCCGACCTCATGCCATCGTAACCAAATCGAACAAAGTTCGTGGCTCCGTGTCAATAGAACTAGTCGATCCTCTAAGACACAGAAAAAAGAGAATTGAAAGGAGCTGGTAAGTGTAACAAGCTGAAAATACTTGACTTAGCAATAAGTCGAGGAAAATATTCAAATTTTAAAAGAGTTTCAAACAGATTTCGATTGAGGAAAGAGTTGAAAGGTTCGAAACAGAGGATTCCGATCGGAAATCAATTTGAAATTTAGATTCATTTTGTTTGTCCTTTAACGATCCTATTTTTTAATGTTTGTTGTTTATTTAGCTTTTATGTTAATTTGAAGTTCATTTTAATATTCAGATTTTTTTAGGAAAAGTTCTCATTTATTTATTTTTCCTTTCTATTCTTTGTTCAAAGTTCATTTAACTCTAATGGCGTTTCCCAGTCAATTTGCACAAAAAGAGGTGAAGGCAAAATATGACGTAGTCGTTTTCATTCCAACTTGCTGAAAGTACATCATACAACTTGATCTAGTCATGATGACATTTTCCTCAGAAATTTAATGTCTCATACAATCCATGTAAATCCAAAATGGACAGTGTAAACTTTTTGTTGATCCATCGAAAAGCGTCTGTAAAAAATCCATGTCTGAATAGTTAGAAACATGGGTAATAACATCACCTTCCAAGCCCTCCTTGGTAGGAATGCCACATGGATGTTCATTGGAGGTGTGTTATTTCCCATGTAACTCACAGCTCGTAGGGCCGGAGACTCTCCAATTCTGGATCTAGCTGAAAGTGGTAAGGCATTTTTCTTTCATCCATTCTTCTAAAAGTAACTGAGATCTGCTCCATAGGCACTCCTGGAATGCAATGCTTCGCAACGTCTGCTCCGTTTCCTTTTAACACCATGACGGAACCTACCGGTAGTGGTATCTCCACCGGCCCTCGGAACTCACCGGGCCTACAATCCAGAGGTCAGATCCGAACATGATGTTGCACTGGCTGAGGAATGACACTGTGCAGAATGGTCTAACAAAGTCATGATGGTCTATATGCGGCGGTATGCAGTCGCCTTCCTTGTAGATGTTGATAATGCAGCTGTTTGGGCAGGCAGTACCCTTCTTGTTATCATCCTTTTCACCATTCTCTTGATGACTCTTGGCATTGGATCCACCTCACTGCGACAGAGTATCCCTGGTGGATTTTCTTTTCTCTCTGTGGCAAAATTGTAGCAACGTCAGCATTGGATTATAACTCTTCCCTTTCCCGGCATCCATCTTAGGGGTTCTGAATATGTCTTTTCTCTCAGGCGGCCAGCTCGACCCATTTTCTGCAATTCAAGGATGCAATCTACAATTTGTTGTTGCTTATAATCTGAGAAAACATCCGTATGCAGCTCGAGGTCTTCCAAGATGTTGACCCTCTTGTTTCCAATTCTTTCAAAGTATTCAAAGGTTTTCTTCTCAACTAGTTGCATTTTCTCCAGCTCGTATTCCGGGATTATCTGAAGTCCTCGGTGTCTAGTAACATACTACGGGATGTATGGCTCAACCCCAGCACGTTCTTCTGCATGTCTCGGCTCCTCGGGGATAGTCTCCGTAAGGACATCCTCCGGGGTTGCTTTCGCAACAAGACTCTTTGAATCTGGTACATATGCTCGGCGTCGAGGTACCGACTCTATTTCTACTTTTCTTGGTATTTCTTTTATTTGTTCCGACCTTCTTGGAATTGAATTTCTTCTTTCTGGTTCCTGACGAACCGGTCTCCTTGGAGCATTTGCACTGACAGTATCCACTGTCTGTTCATGTTGATCTTCTGCTAACTTGGTCAGCATTTTGCGAACGCGACGATTCTTATTTCTTCGTTGGGTAGCAGTGAGAGTAGCTCTCCTTACCCCTTGAATTTCTGTGGGCGCGGGGCTGACAAGCCTACCCTCTGCTGTGGCAACCACGGACTTAACTTTCTTATTCTCTCCGGTTGCATGCGCGGCGTTTGCTTTCCTTTTCTTGTTGCTGGATTGGTGGCTCGAGCCACCAATTTTCATCACTGTCTGGCTGTGAAGTTCTTCTCGATCAACTGGGATCCAATCATTTTCTTCGTATTGTAAGCCAGCTGGTGTGAAGTCTGAGTCAATCTCTATCACTGCACCATCCCTCACCCTCTTTTCATCAAGTGCTAGACTCATGTCATTTCTAAAGTTTAGAACCAACCGCCCGTTCGACATTTCCCTACGAAAAAACAAGGAAAGGATCAGGGGTTGTACTAAGAATAAGAACAATAAAAAAAACACTTAAAAATTCTTATTCATTTCTTTTAAATTTAAAGGAAGTAGGAAGAGATGAGAAAATATCAAGAATGAAAGGATTTAGAAGGAAAGATTTGACATTTTATTATTATTTCTCATGTTTTCTTTTTAACATTTTCGTTGATGAGATTTTTTTTTTACCATCCATTTTATTTTGTTTTGGGTTCGGACCCAGTCACAAAGTGATTACTTCACCCGTGTTTCTAGGGAAAAGATTATATTTTAGAGGCCACCGTTCGAAACATCAGGTTGCGTAATACTTCTTTAAATACCGTTCATTGACTAGAAGCATGGGTCGTTCTCCAAGGCAATTCACCTGTTGGTAGGAACCTCCTGAGTAGACTGTCTCGACCACGAACGACCCTTCCTATGTTGGTTCAACTTTACCACCTATTTTGCGATGTGCAAGAATAGGTCTTATGAGAACAAGAACTAAGTCGCCGACTTTGAAAGTTCTTAGGCGGACCAGTTTATCATGGGCCTGGATCATCTTGGCTTGATACGAGCTCCAAATTCCGCCGTGCGGAAAGTCTTTTCCTTCCGAGCTTTCCAATTCTTCTAGTCGTAGTCCGGCATTTTCTTCCGTAGTGATCTTTTCTCGCGATCGCAATTCGGAGTGACGGAAGCTGAACTTGCAGGGGTAGGACAGCCTCGTACCTGTACACCAAAGCATAAGGCGTAGACTGAGTGGGCGTTCTAAAAGTTGTCCTGTAGGCCCATAAGTCTTCTAACAACTTCTCGTGCCAATTTCTCTTGTTGTCATCCAAAGTTTTCTTTAAAATTTGAACGAGAGTTTTATTAAAGGCCTCGGTCAAGCCGTTCGCTCTTGGGTAGTAAATTGTTGAGTATCGCCAATCGATCCCGTGTCTTCTGACAAAATTGTTGATCTTTGTACTTTTGAATGCAAACCCATTATCTGAAATGATCCTGCGCGGTACCCCAAAACGGTAGACAACTTGGTTCTTGAAAAACTGTAGAACGTGGTGTGCCTTCACTTCTCTGAGTGGTATAGCTTCTGCCCACTTAGAAAAGTAGTCTGTAGTTGCAAGAATGAAGCGATGTCCTCTTGAAGAAGGTGGTTCTATCGGACCCACTATATCTGTGCCCCAACACTCAAATGGCCATGACACAATTGTTAGATGTAGCACATTTGGAGGCTGGTGTAGAACCACTCCATGCACTTGGCACTGGTGACAACTTTTGCCAACTTTCATACAGCTCGATCATCATCGAGGGCCGTAGTACCCTAGTCTTTTAATCTTCATTTTCATTTTCGGACCCAACTGATGAGCGCCACAAAGTCCTAAATGTACTTCTTTAACAATTTCACGAGCCTCGGACCCGCTCAGGCATCTTAGCCACATCTGGTCAAAAGACCTTCTGTATAACATATTGTTAATTAATGCGTAAGACAGAGTTCTTTTCTTGATTTGATGGGCTAACGACTTATCGTCAGGCAGGTTTCTCGTCTGTAAGTAGTCTCATTAATGGCCGCCGCCAATCTTCCGTATTTTCTCGTCACTCGCCGCAATTGTTTCTTCTGCTTTTCTTTCTGATTTATGTATTGTATCCATGTCGAGCTGTGAGAGAACCTGACATCCCTGAACTGACACTTCAACTGACTCATCCTGTAAGGAGGCAAATTCCTTTGCAAGGAGGGCTAGCGCATCAGCGAGAGCATTTTCTCTTCTAGGAATCTTGTAGATTGTTACGTTTGGAATCTGTTCCAATACTCTCATGGCTTACTGAAAATACTGCTCGAGTCTTGGCTTTAAAATTTTGTACTGTCCGGCGACCTGTTGAATGATCAACTGAGAATCTCCGTAGATGTTGATGTCTGTTATTCCCATCTGGATGGTTAATTCTAATCCGGTTATAAGGGCTTTGTATTCTGCCTCGTTGTTTGTACACGGTTCTGTTAAGTAGGAGGAGTATTTTAACATCCCTCGCTCCAGTGTTATAAAGATTAGTCCGATTCCTGCCTTACCGGGCACTATCATTTGCGATTCTTTGTTCTTCTGTGCTGAGGACGCACCGTCGAAGTATAGTTCCCAACTCAGGGACTTCTAGGCTCATTATCTGCTTGTCAGGCAAATCGCCTTCGAGAGGCAAATCCGCCGGCAAAGGGTATGCTGCAAGGAAGTCTACTAGGACTTGTCCCTTTACGGCGCGAAGAGGAATGAAAGTTATGTCAAATTGCAATAGTATCATCGACCACCTGGCAAGTCTTCCAGAAAGCGTCGGTCGGGTCATCAAGTATTGCAACGGATTAACTCTCGAAATAAGGTTGACCTTATGAGAAAGCATGTAATGCCTGAACTTTTGAGAGGCGAAGATCAGGGCCAAAAAATGCTTCTCAATAGGAGGATACTTTACTTCCGTCGGAATTAGACGACAGCTTAAGTAGTAGAGAGCGTTTTCTTTCCCCTCGTCATTGACCTGGGCTAGCAGGGCTCCAAGGGAGTCGTCTAAAGCCGCGGTATAAAGTATCAACGGTCTTTCGGAGACTGGGGCTGCTAAGACAGGAGGTGTCATTAAATATTGCTTAACTTCCCTGAAAGCACGCTGGCATTTCTCATCCCAAACGAATTTGGCATCCTTTTTAACCAATGCTGAGAAGGGCTGACACCTACCTGACATGTTTGAGATAAAGCATCCAAGATATGCCAACTTCCCTTGAAAGGATCGTAGTTGTTTCAAAGATTTGGGAGGAGACATTTCTAAGATAGCTTTAATCTTTTCTGGATCGATTTCAATCCCGCGATGTCTGACAACAAATCCAAAGAATTTCCCAGAGGTGACGCCGAAGGCGCATTATAAGGGATTCATCTTAAGGTTTTATTGTCTTACTCGCTCGAAAACAATTCTCAAATCATACAGGTGATCTTCTTTCAATTTACTTTTGATGACCACATCATCCACGTAGCACTCAACTTGGTTGTGAATGAGATCATCAAAAATCTTCGTCATCGCTCTTTGGTATGTTGCTCCTGCGTTCTTTAGTCTGAATGGCATTACTGTGTAGCAATATACTCTGATCGGCGTTCTGAATGCCGTGAGCTTTTCGTCTTCTGGTGCCATCTTTATCTGGTTGTATCCTGATGATCCATCCATGAAAGAGAAGATTTCATGCATTGAAGCCATGTCGATCATCAGTTCTGGGATTGGTTGTGGAAATTCATCCTTTGGACATGCTTTATTCAAATCTCTGAAATCCACGCAGATTCTGATCTGACCATTCTTCTTTCTGACTGGTACCACTTTGGCTAACCAAGTTGGGTATTGTTCATCACGGACAAATTTAGCGTCTATTAGCTTCTTAACTTCAGCCATTACTTGTTGCTCAATTTCTAGACGCATTTTTTTGGGAGCTTGTCTGACTGGAACGGAAGTAGGATCTACTTCTAATTTGTGAACTGCAACTTCTGGAGCTAATCCTGGCATTTCGTTGTAACTCCAAGCAAAACAGTGCTTGAATTCCATTAGTAGCTTGATCATTTCCTCGGAGTCTTCTTTATTAAGTAAGGAGCTAACAAAGGTCGGCCTAGGCTCTTCACTAGTACCTAAGTTAACTCCCATTAACTCATTTATTGTAGATTTAATTTCTTCTTCGAATTCTGGCGGAGCATCTCCGATTTGTAGATCTTCAAGATCTTCTGAGGCTTCCAAGCAGTCTTCATTAGGCTCGCAAGTGAAAACCAAGCAAAATCCCGTATCATCAACTGATCTTACTGTGCCGAATCCGAGACCATGTTTCGAATTGGGACGCCGACCGGCATTATTCCATAATTTTTCAAAGTGTTGTGATCGGCCTTTTGTCCATTGTCGAGGTAAGACACCACGTTGAATTAAATTTTGAACACAGGGAGAGTACCACTCAAAAGGTAATTCCATTAATTCGGAAGAAGTAACATCTTCAAATTGTACATCTTTTTCATTATTGGAAGAAGAAGCACCACAGTAAAACTTGATTGGCTTAGTACCACCATGATGCACCTCCTTGACCACCATACCCTTGATCTTATTAGAATGGATCGGGGTCAGGGTCATAGTATGTACATGATGGTTAATCTTCTCTTGCATTGATTTATATTCTTCATTCTTTTCATCTTCGAGGGAGATCTTGATCTGGGGTTTCTTTTGACTTATTGTCGCTGCTTCTTTCTTGATTTCGTCTTCTTCTTCGAAAGTGTTCTCCCAATCAACATCGATGACCGATTTCTTCTGTCCAAATGTTCCAAAATTTCTTCCACGTCCTCGTCCCCGGCCTCGACCTCGGGTGCGAGTCCTGGAGAAATCACCATCTCGCCGTAAGGGAGTGGTGAGGAACTGTTGGACTAGAACTTCAGGTTCTTCATTGTCTCGAATTTCTTTTGCTTCATTTCGTATGGTATTTCTGTGAAAGATTGTTTTCTTTGGGGGCGCGTAGTAGGCCGCATCTTCATGAATTCCAATTTCATGCACGGAGAACGGTTGCAAATCACCTTTGATACACTGTTCCCCTCCTTCGTAATACTTTATGCACTGGTGCAGAGACGACGGTACCATCCGGTTTCCATGGATCCATGGCCAACCCAGTAGAGCATTGAACGATGATTCAAAATCAATTATGTGGAATTTTACAGTTGTCTTTGCTAAATTACAGGTCTTCATTAGTAGTGTTATCGATCCAAGAGCTCTTTGTCCTTTTTGATTGAAGCCTCTTAATAGTATCTTGTCCGCTTCAAGCTCGCGAGCATCAATTTCCAAATATGCTAGCGTCCGAAGATTCATTATGTTGATTGATGCTCCTGGATCAACCAACACTCTGGAGAGCATAAACTTTCCAATAGTGACTGAAATGTATAACGGTCGGTTGTGATCAGCTGTTCCCAGTAATAGATCATTGTCCGTGAAGGTAACACCTCGTTGTTCTTTTAACGAGCAAACCTCGTCGAAGGAATTACCGGCCATTTGAGCTAAACAAATCTCTGGATCAAGTAGAGCCTTGATCAGAGCTTCTCTCATCTCCTTTGACAGGATCAGAGCGTCGTATATGCTTAGTTTGGTTGGTAGCTTCCTAAGATGGGCTAGCACGTTGTAGTCCACTTTATTACCATGTTCCTCGGTTTCTTCCCGAATGGGCAATTCCTCTGCTGGGGTTGGCTCTTCCTGAGCAACCACATGCTTTCCTTTATCTTTTGGACCCACTCTCGAGGGTAGAACTTTTCATTTCTTAAATTTACTTCAATTATTTCTCCTGAATTTGGTGTTGAATCTGCCGGTGTATCCTCTTGAATTGGAACGACTGGCTCTTCTGAAGTTGCTTCGGTGTCTGATGGTTCTAATTCTATCGTGATCGGAGCTCCTCGGAATTCATAAATGGACTCGTTGCTTCTCGAGCTTTCGTAGCCTCCTTTGTGAACATCTTCTTCGTTGTGGTCGTCGAGGTTGTGTATGATTTGAGAATCGTTATTTGTATTGGAATCGAGATCCAGATTAAGCCAGTTGTCGTTAGTTACGTAATCCTTAGAAACAGTCAAAACGTAGCCAACACCATAACCCTTATCATTATAAGATCCCGCCGGGGCGAGCAAATAATCATACAGAGTCGGGAGTTCGAGGGATTTCTCCCCCTAATCGGAAACAACCACCCTAGGATAAGCAGCCCCTAGTCTACCCTTCGGATCCTTGGTCTTCTTTTCTTCCATGATCTTCTCCACCTTCTTGGGCGGTTCATCAATCGCAAGTGATAGTGCCGGCTCAACAGGTTTCAAACTCTGAGTTGAAGCGCGTACTAAAGCGGTCTAGATGTGATCCAAAATTTCCTTCGATGATCTTGTCGGGACAGTACTCCATCCATCATCAGTCGTGTACGGGTTTATCAGAATAATGGGATCCATTGAAATAACATTGACGGAACCTCCTTTCTGGGGTTCCTTCATGTATTCCTTTGGGATCGTTATGTTCCATTTTCGGAGATTGTCATCAAGCCAACTCTTGAAAGTGATGTAATCCTCTATCTTGTGTCCAAGCATCTGGTGGTAAGGGCAATAGTTCGGATGATCTTTCTTATTGACTTCCTCCGGCTTCTTGGGCTCTGGCAGCTAAAAATCCGGTGTCTTCATTAAGCTGCGGAACATCTTCTCTACTACTTCAGTTTTGAATGGATATTCTTTATTTAGAAGTTCTCTTAAAGTACGTGATGAGCGAGGCGGTTGTTCATAATGCTGAGGCGACTGATAGTTTGGACGAGGCTACTGATAACCCTGCTGAGGTTGCTGATAGCCTTGCTGAGGTTGTTGGTATGTTCATTGCGGTGGTTGGTAACTAGGTTGCGGTCGCTCTGGCGGTATCTGCATTGGCTGCTTGCCCTTATCTACTGCCGCGATGATTCCAGATTTCTTTTCGAATGTTTTCACGGGCTTCTGCTTATCGTTCTTGTCCACGAAACTTAACTGCTTTGCTTCTTCTTGTAAACTCCCGGCCTTGCTAAGCAACTTCTCGAAAGTCTTGATTGTAAATCCTTTAAGGAGAAGTGCTATCGGGCCATGAATGCTTTTAAGTAGGATACCGACTGCATGTTGTTCTTGAAGCTGTGGTTCACACTTCATGCTTAAGTTTCTCCATCGAAGTATGTAATCCACTAAAGTTTCGTTCGGCTTTTGTTGCTCCACCACTAGATCACCGATAGTGATGTGGTGCTGAGCCCCGACAAACCGCTTAACGAAGAGATTCTCTAATTCTGAAAAGGTCTTTACTGAACCATTTGGTAATTCTACGTACCAGTCTAAGGCAATCCACGACAAACTATCGACGAACTCGACGGAAGAGTAAAGCGTCACTCCCACCAGCATTGCGGCAACTAGCACAAAAATGTGCGACATGCTGCTCGGGTGTTTCCCGTTCCATCAAAAGTCTTAAACAGAGGTGGTACGAAGTCTTTCGGGTACTGGGCTGCATCGAACTCCTCGGGGTAAGGTCTACCCATCTGGATAGATGCTCAATTCTTGGATTGTGCTAAAGCTTCTCGCACCTGCTGTTCTACCATGCTCTTAATGTCCTTTTCTGGAATCATGCTTTGTGTAGAATCCTTCTTTAGTGGTTCATCTCCGTTAACGGATGTGATCTCCTTTCCCCCATCTGCAATATGGATAATTTCTGGGGGTGTTTCTTTTTGAGGTTGTACCTGACTCTGGAGAGTGGCTAAGGCAGCAGCCATCTCTTCCATCCTCTTTGCCATCTGGGAAATTGTATCATCTCTTTCCCGAAATTGTGCTCTCAACACTTCCGGTTCATCTCTTTCTGCAGCTGCCGGAGCACCTTGCGAAGCTGACGATGCTCGTGTCTCAACCATGTTGATCTCGGCATACTCCTCATCCATGAACTCTGATGAGTTAACTTCATCTCCTAGTTCTTCTTCTCTTTCTTTTGCTAACCGTCGGATATCAGTCCTTAATTAGTCCATGACATCCTCTAGTGGCCCTTTTCGCGTGGTCTCGCAGTTGTCTCATGACGGTTGTTGAACTTCCTTCCCGGGAGTCCCCTTTATTGCAGTAGCACTTTCTTCTGATTCAAGTCTCTTGACGAGACTTTTCTTCTCAGGACATTGTTTTGGTCCTAGCTCGCCAGTAGTAGTTCGCCATACCATCCTTCTTGCAGCCGGAAGCCTAGGACCGGATGATCTGTCGGCTATATGCTGGAAGGTGGAATCATCCTTAATTTGTAGACCTGATACAACAATGGGTGGAATGGTTTTTATCTTCTTCTTTGGTTTCTCTGTCGCAGCAACAGGTTCTATTCGCGGTCCGAGGAGGGATTTAGCTGGCACCCGTCCTATTCCTCTTAAGATTTCTGACACAGGGCATCTTTCTTTCTTTGCCAATTTTTCTATAACAGCTTGCAGTCGAGCAAATGGCGTAGTCTTCTCCCTCTTCATTTTGTAATTGTTGTAGTACGCAAGTCGGGGTAATTCAGTGGCGATCCTACGGACATTCTCTTCATCTAATGCGGTAGAGAGAGGGTGAAACCTGCTCCCCTCCAACAGAGGTATATACTCAGGCAGTTCTCTCTTTCCTCAGGAGTTTCTTCTAGAAAAGCAACTTCAGCAGTTCTGGCTTTCTTGGCGATCTTTCTGCTTCTATTTCTCCTTTGAGTCCGAGTTAGTGGTGCAATTCTTGAACTGGACCCAATCTCAAAAATAGATGGTATTGTAGCAAAATCGCGTACCCTCTACGATGACGAGGCTCATTACGGACTTGGATTTCCTTCCCCTTCGGCTTGGCGTGAAGTCGGGTAGGTGCAGAGATGACTAGACCGGTGGGGGTAGAGACAACAGTCCTCCTACGAACAGTAGTACTCCTTTCAGCTGGAATCCTTTGCAGGGGAGGGAATTCTTGAGTCGATTTCAGGTTGAACTCAATTACGGGCTCTTCAGTTTCTGACACTTTGTCCATTAGTGTGAAGAGAGTGACGTCAGCAAACTTGATATCTGTGTTGCCGAATCCTTGTCCGAAACGGATGATTCCATTGTCGGGCAGTTCATCCTTGTAAACAGCGAAGTCCATTCCATTGGTAAAGGAGAAGATTAACTTTGGGGCAGTCATTTTCTGCAGGGCAGATTCTGAATGTCAGTCCCGAATTATACTTCCTTCCATTGTAAAGTTTAGGATGAAAAAGAAAGAGTTCAAACACATTTTCGTTTATCTTAGTGTATTTGTGATTTATAAAAGAGGTTGTTTATTAGGAGGTTCATTTGTTAGAAACAAAACGATTGAAGGAAAAATGTTATAGAAAAGGTAAAGGACACGATTTAGAATTGGAAAGGAAGTGAAAGTCTTATGCAAGACTTCTCAACTCGAAGGACCGCTCCTAAACTAACACCTATTGGGGGTCCACTCCACCTCAGAAAAGAGGTAAAAGGATCTCGGAACCTCTCCTTTTAGGGGTGTCTAAACAGTGGCTCCTAAATCCGAGAGGAGTTGGTTATACTCGTTCAAGACAGAAATGAACGAGGTATTCCAACGGAAGAATGGTAGTTTTGGTCCACTAGGGATATGGACTCACCACCGATTTATGAAAGCAAAACCATCTGATCAAAATGGAGAGAGGAACTATTCCCCAGCGGAGTCGCCAGAAATCGTCGACATATTTTTAGGTTATGTGTTGGATTTTAAAAAAAGGGGTCACCTACAGAAATTGTCGCCGAATCTTAAATTTAATTTAAATATATAATTTAGAAAGTAGTATTTGAGTTTAAAAATAATTTTTAAATTTGAAAATTTTAAGATATGAAATCAAACCGATCTCACATCCCGAATAGTTTATATAAACGAGTACCGCACCACAAACCGTGTATCTATCCCGAAGAATAGACACACTGCTTGATGATGGGGCTCACTTAAATAAACTAGGAGATTTGTGACATCCGTTTGGTCTGCGAACCAATTTTATAAGCCGACAAGTTCCCCTTCTTAATATAAAGAAATTAAGCAGGGTTTATATTACCTTGGTTCTTAAAGTTCCCTATAAGGGCAAGCCCCTATAGTTAATTACATCTTAAATGATGGGAATCATTTAAGAAAACTCTCGATAATGATCAGTGGTTATGCTCTCAAGAATTTCAAAGTTTAATGTTTTCAAAGGATTGGATTTTGGAAATTTCAATAGGGATCAGCTCAAATTTGGAACAAGTTTATTTTAAGTGTCCAAAGGAAGAGAAGTAGGAGAAGTTGAGGATCCAAGAAGAATCTTGAAAACTTCCCAAACTGTCCTATGGTTTGGTTTCAATTTGAGAATTTATTTAATGTTTCAATCCTTCCAATTTTAATTAATTGGGACTTATGTTTGTATGATATAATCACACAAGTAGCCTCGAAGATGTGAGGGTTTATGTCGTACCAAACGACTACCTCGGAGTCCTAAGACCGGTTAGGGCTTAATTTGCATGACATGATCATACAAATGCCTAACGAAGAGTTGAGGATTTATGTTGCACTAGGCAAACTACCTCGAAATCCTATGGCTTTGTTATTTAATTTAAAGAAAGGTTTTGTTGAAGTAGATTCTAGTTTTGATGATGACGATGGTCGTGCTGCCCACTATCCTCCAAGCTCCTTGTCGTTGCAGAGGTTTAGTTTTAGAAGTCATAAATCAGGAGATGAGAGAAGTGTTTTGGTTTAGAGAAAATCTTAAAATCCAAGTGTTTTTAATATTTTAATTAAAACAAATCTTTAAGTTGTTTAAACAGAACCGATTAAGATCTCGCGGTTCTGTCATCCCGACACCGTTATTTTCGTTGAATTCACTTAGCCCAGATAAATTTGCTAAACTCAAATGAATGAGTTCCACACTTTCATTTAGACCGTGGGAAATCCCGTTAGCAACACGTGGGTTACATCATCCGAGTTATTGCCGATCATTCAACGAGACGTTTTAATTTAGTTGCAATTGTAGTTTTGTTGTTCTGTTTGTGATTAAATTTTGAGTTGTTTTATATTTTAGAATGTAGTGGCGGTGAATTTTATCTTGCAATGACTTTTAATTTAGTTTTGGTTTCAGTTCAGGGACTATCCTAAAGGTTTTGGTTTTCATGCAACAGTCTTGTTTATCATGCAAGAAAAAGTAAAGTACAGTGCATGTAAGTAAATTACGATAAAGTAAATCGCCATAAAATAAAAGCGTACCTGAAGGGTCTTCCCGTCATCCCAAGCTGCACTTAAAACACATGTTAATGCATTTAAATATTTCAACGGATACCTAGGTAAAGCTAAGTGAAGGATTTTGGTTGTCTACCAAATTTCTAATCCTATAACTAGTCATCTCCTATGACGTCTAGGTTCTTGGTTTGGTTTAAGGATGATTTTATTCATCAAAGAAAAATTAAATTCAATTGTTCTTCTAAAACATCCCATCGTATTGAGGAATTGCTTAAGACGAATCCTAAACATCTTTTCAATATTTCTGGGATTATTTTGAGTCCGGATGAATTTCATTGTACTGGTGAATTGATCATCCAGGAGTTTTAGTTAAACTTTGTCTTTTGCTCAGTGAGCTTAGGTATTTGATTACCTGATGAATGAAGTGACATTTCACTTAATACTCTATTTAAGAGTTATAATAATTAAAGCCTTTAAGGGAAAGTTGGTTTATTGAGAATTTTAATCATTCTTGATTTAATGTTTGAGTTATTGGTTTAGAGTGTTTTAGTTTAGTTATGAGGTTTTAATTAATAATTTTAAATTTGGAATAGTGTTCAAATTATTTTAGATTTAATTCTTAATGATTTCATTTAAGTTTGTTGTTAAATGATTTTAATTTAATTTAATTTAATTTGATTTAATTTAATTTAATTTAATTTTAATTTTATTTAATTTAATTTTAATTTAATTTTATTCAATTTTAATTTAATTTTAATTTCATTTTAGTTTTAATTTAACTTAAATTTAATTTAATTTAATTTTAGTTTTAATTTAATTTAAATTTAGTTTTAATTTTGATTTTAATTTTAATTTAACTTTAATTTTTTAAATTTAATTTTAATTTTTATTTAATTTAATTTAATTTAATTTAATTTAATTTAATTTTAATTTTAGTTTAACTTTAATTTTAATTTAATTTTAATTTTAATTTAATTTTAATTTAGTTTTAATTGTTAATTTGAATTATTATTTTAATTTCTTAATGAATATTTAAATATTGTTAGAGTGACTTATCTAGGGATTTTTAAATTAAAGAATAAATATCCTCTTAATAATATCCCTATTTTAATAATCCAAATTTTAAATGTATTCTTTCCAAAATTTAGATTATTTAATTAATTAAAGTTTCATTTTGATATTTTTAAAGTGTTTATTGGGTTTCTACCCCTTAATTTTCCTAAGTTTCAATCATCCAAGAGAAAATTAAAATCAAGTATTTTACCCCCCATTTTGATTAAACCTAAATTTTTTAATTAAGGGTTAAAATTTTTAATTACCTTCATGCCCTTTTAAGCTTATTTATTTCATAACTCATTAAATTGAGCTCAAATGAATTTGAAATTTTTATGTCACACCACTCACATGTCAATTAAGGCATTAGAGAAAAAAAAGTGATATTTCTGAATTTAATTTATTTATATAATTATTTTTTAGTAGAAAATAGAGGTTTTCAAAGAAAATTCAACAACATGACCAAGGAAAGGTCTCTATCCTTAAGAAAATTATGTGATGTTCCTAATGATCAGAGGACCACTTGGATCAATTTTTGTGATTTTTTGAATTATATTTTATTTTTTATAATTATTTTTAATTTTAGAGTATTAATTAATCATAAAATAAAATAAAAGTTAAAAAATAGATTTTATATTTTTATTAAATCTCTCTAACCTCAAGGAGTCCAGAGAAATAAATTTTATAATTTTTTGATTTTTCATTGATTTATTAGAATTATTTTAGTGAAAAAGGTTAAAAACTCTTTTTTTAATATTAAAAATTACATTAAGCTTTTAAAATTCAATATCTTATCCTAGGAACTTAGGAAAAATATTTGGTTTATTCCTAAGTGATTAGGAGTCAAAATGTGACATTTTTATGATTTTTAATATTTTTGTGATTTTTATTATTTTTTAATTATTAAAATATTCAAATATTGTGAAAAATCAACTTTTTTAGAAAATTTCAATTTTAATTTTCCTGAACTCTCCTAATATCAGACAAGCTCTAAAACTATTTTTGTGAATTTTTGAAAAGTATTTTTGGAGTTATGAATTTTTAAAGTTTAATTTTAGTTATGTGACTTAATTAATCCATTTAGTGGGGTTAGACATTTCCAATTGATTCCAAATTTTTATGTGAGGTCTCTCTGATCCTAAAGATCAGTGGAGAATTATTTTCAAGTTAATTTGGTGTGTGGTTGGCCCAAATTAATTCAAATTCAATTTTAGGGGTTTAAGCCAATTAAGGTTATTATGAATGAAACAACTCAAAATATATTATTCATAGGGTCCCCTGATCCTAAGAAACATCACCAAATTTTTCTAGAATTTATTTTACAACATGCTAATTATTGAAATTAAAATACCTAAAACAGTGACATGAACTTGAAAATTCAATAACTTTTCATAAAGATGGCCTCTGACCTTGCAAAATTCAGGGAATGTTTCCAAGATCAGAGGCTTCAAAAGCCCTATGGTCTCATGCCATGGTGAATTATCTATGCACATGAAGAATCAAAATATAGAAAACATTAAATTAATTATTAAAAATAAAATACTCATCAAATTAACTTGATTTCTTTTCCACATTTTGCTCCTCTGTTCACTGAGCAAAAAAGTATTTTTATTTTATTTTTGTGATTTTTCTATGCAAAGATATGGATTTTTGAAGTTCAGGGCATTTAAATAATTCAAAAATACCCTATTTATCTACTTATCCGACTCGGCGCCAGCGCAACATCTGCAGCTCTGAAAGCCCACGCGGCGCATTCCCATTAGACGCCGCCACTTGAGTCAGCAGCCACGCGTCCCGCGGTTCATGTACCATCGGGCCGTCCGACTTGATCTCAATCGTTCGTTCAATACACGCGCGATCCAATGGCTCCTGGTCATCTTCTACGACTGGTGTGCACCCGTGACCGTCCACACTAAAACCCTAAGATATCACTCGATTCTCAATGGATTTTTGTGTTCTTATGCTCTATGGATTCTTCTTGAAGATACGAACACATCCATATGGTTTATGGGCTATGAAATTAACTTAAACAAAATGGAGAATCGCTGGAAGCTCGGGAGGAAGAGTGAGTTCATACCTTTGCTCAGAGAAGTGAAGCTTCGATCTAAGAGTTGTGTCACCTTCGATTGGGTCCAGACAAGCTCCAGATGGAGTCTCTGGCTCTGGGGAATTGTCTAGGTGTGAAAGTGACCAAGCCCGATCATAAAGCTTGGAGGCTAGAAGCAATGGTTGGCCTGGTGAGGGGGCTTTTGCGGGGGAGCTTCTCCTCTTGGTCTGGTGAAGGTGTAGGACCAATCAATTTAGAGGTTGGCTCACTGTGGTGAAGTGTCCTGTTTTTTAGGTGGATTTTCAATTCAAAAATTGAGCTCTGTTAATGGGGATTAGGGCAAAGGAACACTGGGGATCAACTGCTCTGGGTTAGGAGAAGGTCCTGGAGCAATTTTGGCAGAGTTTCTTTAAGGTATGGTTCATCTCCTTATTTGGCCGAGAGGTGGTGGTGTTTAAACAGGCATGGCTGGAGGGCTTCCCAGGGGCACTTGGAGGCTGGGATCAGCTGCTTAGGGAAGGAGAAGAACATCTATGCTGTCCATTTGGGTTGAGACAATTCAGCAAGGGAGAATTGGAAAGTTTGGCTCACATGGAGCTTTCGGCCATGGCGTTTTTCAGCGACTGTGGTGGCTGGCCGGCTAGGCATTGGTCACCATCTTGACCAGTGAGGTTAGGGCTGGGGTTTGGTGCAAGCAATTGGCTATTGCCATGTGTAAGGAGGTTTGATTAAAATTTCATTGGGTAAGGGTCATTTTGGCTTGATTTTGATCAACTCATGTATTTGGGTTTGGTGCACCCACCAAGGGACTGATTTGCGCTGAGGGAGGTCAGATGAGTCAGCTAGGAAAGGGTAGTGAAGTCACCATCCATGAATATTTGGATTAATCATGGATTTAGGTGAAGCATTAAAAGGGTTAAAACCTTTTTAAGGGGGTTTAAAAGGGGCTCCTCCTTTTGCAATTAATGGTATGACGATGTGTAAAGTGATTCCCATGGCTTCATGTGGCTTGTGCATGGCTTCAAAGCTTGCTCATGGCTTAGGAATGGCTTGACTTACTTGCATGAGAAAGGGATTTTGGGATTTTTGGCATTTAGGGGTGATTTGGCATGAGGTTTGATTTGGAATCATATTATGATGGAATTGGAACTTAGGGAATGACTTTGATTAAATGGATGGCAAATGAAAATGTCATATGGACTTTAGGATAGATTTTGGGCTCTTTGAAATGGTTTTAGATGGGCTTTTAAAGTGATTTAGGGAAGTGGGCTTTTGGATTTTAGTATGGGCTTTTAGATGAAAATTTTTGTGAAGTACCATGTCAAATAAATGTTGCATTTGGTTTAGGAATGTTTCATGAATGGTTTGGAATCAATTTGGTGTGATTTGGAGTAGAATTGGGTTGAATTTGGGCTTTTTAGTTAAAGGGGCCAAAGTGGGCCAAATTGGGCTAACTTGGGTTAAGGTTGGGCTAACGTTGGATTTGATGTAAAATTAATGTTAAGAAATGTTCATGGGAGTGTCACAAAGAGTTTTCAACTTTGGTTGGGCTCTAATTTTGGGATTTGAGCCCATTTGGGTTAGGTTTGTGCTTAGGTCAATTTAAGGGATTATGATTTTAGGTTAGGTTTGGGTCGAGTTTAGGTTCAAATTTTGGGCAAATCAAGTTAGTGTTTTCTCTATGGGGATGTTAGGAAGGCCTTAGAAAAAGATTTGGGGCAAATTGAGGTTGAATTGGATGGGTTTGAGCTAGGTTTAGGTCATGGGCCAAATTTGGGCCTTAGGCCTCAAATTGAAATTGGGCTCAAATGTCAATCAAATTGGAATTAGATTTGGTCTAAATTGATATTGGGGATGTTTAATTGAAGTTTAGAATTGCATTCGACCAAAATTGGGGTCAATTGGGGTGGTTTGGTTTGACTTTGGGTTCACTTAGGTTTAAAATGGGCCAAATTGGGGGTTTTTATAAAAGTGGGGTAAATTGGCAAAATTGGCCCATGGTGTAGTTGGACAAAATGAAATTGTGAATATTTGGGATTTTATGGAATTTTCTGTGAGTTTTTAGAATTTTTGAATTTTTTGGGCTAAGAAGGGCATTTTGGGTATTTGGAGGGTATTAGGGGGTACTTTTGGAATTTTTGGTATTTTTGGCCAAAGATGGTCAATTTGGGTGGTGGAAAGTGTTTAGGATTGATTTTGAGGAATTTTGGGTAATTTAGGTGATTTTGCAAATTTTGGGTTATTTCAATGGTATTTGGTAGGTTTGGTGGATGTAGGGCCCTGGGGGTTAAAAATTGAAATTTTGGGAAAATGAAGATTGATCAAATTTGAGTAGGATGGAATCACTTTGGTTGAGCCATGAAGCCATATTAAGCTCATATGAGCCATGAGAAGACTCATTTTAGAGATTCACTATGCTGTTCCTAACCCTCTTAGCCAGGGGCTTAGGGGTTAAGGACCATCCATATGAATTACCTACATGAGTCAAGAAGTCAAGTTGGGTGAGAGTGTGGTTTTAGGACTTGGAATGTGTGTGAGAGTGTGGTGTGTGCAAGCTTACCCTCACCAAGACCAGGCCATCTAGGGTACTCCTAAGGCCAAAGAGCCCAATAGGAAACTCATCCTTTAAACCTCCACATATTTGTCTTAACCCTCCAAGTGGCCTGGGGGTTTACATTCAAGCTTGTGGATTTTGCAGGGAGTTAAGAAGTGTTTGAACTTCTAAAGGGTGAGTTCCACTTCTAGTCCTCTAAGATTAGTCAAAGGGAAAAGCCTATGGCTAGATCCTAAGTACTAAAGAGAGAAGCAAAGGACCTCATCAAAAATGAGGTCAACACCTCCTTCTGGGGCGGTTCTTCAATCGCAAGTGATAGTGCCGGCTCGATAGGTTTCAAACTCTGAGTTGAAGCGCATACCAAAGCGGTCTGGATGTGATCCAAAATTTTCTTTGAAGACTTTGTCCAGACGGTACTCCATCCATCATGGGTCGTGTAAGGGTCTATCGGATTAATAGGATCCGTCGAGATAACATTGACGGAACCTCCTTTCTAAGGTTCCTTCATGTATTCCTTTGGGATCGTTATGTTCCCTTTCCGGAGATTATCATCAAGCCAACTCTTGAAAGTGATGCAATCCTCTCTCTTGTGTCCGAGCATCCGGTGGTAAGGGAAATAGTTTGGATGATCTTTCTTATTGACTTCCTCCGGCCTCTTGGGCTCTGGCAGCTGAAAATCCGGTGTCTTCATTAAGCTACGGAACATCTTCACTATTGCTTCAGTTTTGAATGGATATTCCCTATTCAGCAAATCTTTCAGGGTACGCTGTGGACGAGGCGGTTGTTCATAATGCTGAGGCGACTTATAGGTCGGTTGAGGCTGTTGATAGCCCTGCTGAGATTGCTGATAGATCGGTTGTTGGTATGTCCGTTGCAGTGGTTGGTAACTAGGCTGTGGCCGCTCTGGCTGTATCTGAACCGGCTGCTTGCCCTTATCTACTGCCACGACGATTCCAGATTTCTTTTCATATGTCTTCACAGTTTTCTGCTTATCGGTCTTGTGTACAAAACTTAACTGCTTTGCCTCCTCTTGCAAGCTCCCGACCTTGCTAAGCAACTTCTCAAAAGTCTTGATTGTAAATCCTTTAAGGAGAAGTGCTATCGGGCCATGGATACTCTTGAGCAAGATTCCGACTGCATGTTGTTCCTGAAGCTGTGGTTCACACTTCATGCTTAAGTTTCTCCATTGAAGTATGCAATCCACTAAAGTCTCGTTCGATTTATGTTGCTCCACCACTAGATCACCGATAGTGATGTGGTGCTGAGCCCCGACAAACCGCTTAACGAAGAGATTCTCTAGTTCTGAAAAAGTCTTTACTGAACCGTTCGGCAATTCTGCGTACTAGTCGAAGGCAATCCCTCATAAAATGCTGACGAACTGTCGAAAGAGTAAAGCGTCACTCCCACTAGCATTGCAACAACTAGCACAAAAATGTGCAACGTGCTACCGAGGGTTTCTGGTTCCATCAAAAGTTTTGAAAAGGGGTGGTACGAAGCATTTTGGGTATTGGACCACATCAAACTCTTCGGGGTAAGGTCTACCCGTCTGAATAGATGCTCCACTCTTAGATTATGCTAGGGCTTCTCGCACCTGCTGTTCTACCATGCTTTTAATGTCCTTTTCGGGAATCATGCTCTGTGCAGAATCCTTCTTTGGTGGCTCATCTCCATTGACAGATGTGATCTCTTTTCCTCCATCTGCAATATGCATAATTTCTGGGGGTGTCTCTTTCTGAGGTTGAACCTGACTCTGGAGAGTAGCTAAAGCGGCAGCCATCTCTTCCATCCTCTTTGCCATCTGGGACATTGTATCATCCTTCTCTTGAAGTCGTGCTCTCATCACTTCCAGTTCATCTCTTTCTGCAACTGCTGGAGCACCTTGTGAAGCTGATGATGCTCGCGTCTCAACCATGTTGATTTCAGCATGCTCGTCATTCATAAATTCTGATGAGTCAACTTCATCTTCTAGTTTTTCTTATCTTTCTTTTACTAATTGTCGGATGTCGGTCCTTAACTTGTCCATGGCATCTTCTAGTGGCCTTTTCCACATAGTCTCGCAGTTGTCACGTGTTGGTTGTTGAACTTCCTTTCTGGGAGTCACCTTTATTGCAATAGCACTTTCTTCTGATTCAAGTCTCCTGACGAGACTTTTCTTCTCAGGACATTGTTTTGGTCATAGCTCGCCAGTAGTAGGTCGCCATACCATCCTTCTTGCAGCCTGAAGCCTAGGACCGGATGGTCTGTTGGCTATATGCTGGAAGATGGTATCCTCCCTAATTTGCAGACCCGATACAACAACAGGTGAACTGGCTTTTATCTTCTTCTTTGGTTTCTCTGTGGCAGCAACAGGCTCTATTCGCGGTCCGAGGTGGGACTTAGTTAGCTCCCATCCCATCCTTCTTAAGATTTCTGACACAGAGCATCTTTCTTTCTATGCCAATCTTTCTATCACAGCTTTTAGTCGAGCAAATGGCTTAGTCTTATCCCTTTTTCTTTTGTAATTGTTGTAGTACGCAGGTCGGGGTAATGCAGCAGCGATCCTTCAGACATCTTCTTCATCTGATGTAGCAGAGAGAGGGTGAAACCTGCTCCCTTCCAACAGAGGTGTATACTCAGGTATTTCGTGGATCTCTTCCAGAAAGCAATTTCAGCGGCTTTGGCCTTCTCAACCCGGGTTATCTTTCCGCTTCTATTCCTTCTTTGAGTTCGAGTTAGGGTGCAACTCTCGAACCGGACCCAATTTCAAAAATAGACGGTATCGTAGCAAAATCCGTACCCTCCACGGTGACGTGCTCATCACGGACTTGGATTTCCTTCCACTTCGGCTTGGCGAAGTTGGGGTAGGTGCAGAGATGACTAGACTGGTGGGGGTAGAGACAACAGTCCTCCTATGAACAGTAGTATTCCTTTCAGCTGGAACCCTTTGCAAGGGAGGGAATTCTTGAGTCGATTTCAGGTTGAACTTAATCAGGGGTTTCTCAGTTTCTGACACTTTGTCCATTAGTGCGAAGAGAGTGACGTCAGTGATCTTAATATCTGTGTTGCCGAATCCTTGTCTAAAATGAATGATTCCATTGTTGGGCAGCTCATCCTTGTAAACGGTGAAGTCCATTCCATTGGTGAAGGAGAAGATTAACTTTGGGGCAGTCATTTTCTGCAGTGCAGATTCCGAATGTCAGTCCCGAATTATACTTCCTTCCGTCGTAAAGTTTAGGATGAAAAAGAAAGAGTCTGAACACATTTTCATTTATCTTAGTATATTTATGATTTATAAAAGAGATTGTTTATTAGGATGTTCATTTGTTAGAAACAAAACGATTGAAGGAAAAAGGTTATAGAAAAGGCAAAGGACACGATTTAGAATTGGAAAGGAAGAGAAAGTCTTATTCAAGACTTCTCAACTCGAAGGACCGCTCCTAAACTAACACCTATTGGGGGATTAAGCAGGGTTTATATTACCGACAAGTTCCCCTGCATAATATAAAGAAATTAAGCAGGTTTTATATTACCTAGGTTCTTAAAGTTCCCTATAAGGGCAAGCCCCTATAGTTCATTACATCTTAAATGACAGGAATCATTTAAGAAAACTCTCGATAATCATTTCAAAGTTTTAGGTTTTCAAAGGATTGAATTTTGGAATTTCAATAGGGAATGGATCAAATTTAGGACAATTTATTTTGGTAATTCAATGGAAGAGAAGTAGGAGAAGTTGAGGATCCAAGAAGAATTTTGGCAACTTCTCAAACTACCCTATTATTTGGCTTCGAGTTTAAGAAAATTATTTAATGTTGCAATCTTGCCAATTTTAATTAATTAGGACTTATGTTTGTATGACATAATCACACAAATAGCCTCGAAGATGTGAGGGTTTATGTCGTATCAAGCGACTACCTCGGAGTCCTAAGACCGGTTAGGGCTTAATTTGCATAACATGAATATACAAATCCCTAACGAAAAGTTGAGGATTTATGTTGCACTAGGCAAGCTACCTCGAAGTCCTATGGCTTGGTTATTTAATTCTAAGGAATGTTTAGCTGATGTAGACCCGAGTTTTTCTGAAGAAGATGGTCGTGCTGCCCACCGTGCTCCAAGCTCCTTGTTGTTGCAAAGGTTTAGTTTTAGAAGGTGAAAATAAGGGGATGAGAAAAATGTCTTGGTTTAGAGAAAATCTTAAAATCCAAATGTTTTTAATGTTTTAATTAAAACAAATCTTAAAGTTGATTATAACAACACCGGTTAAGATCCCACGGTTCCATCATTCCGACATCTTTATTTTTATCAGATTCATTTAGTCCAGATAAATTTGCTAAACTAAACGAATGAGTTCCACACTTTCATTTGGACCGTGGGAAATCTCGTTAGCAACACGTAGGTTACATCATCCGAGGTATTCCCGATCGTCCAATGAGATATTTTAATTTAGTTGTAATTGTCATTTTGATAATACCAGGTTTAAGCTTAAATGAATTAGTAGTAACATCATGGTTTTGGATAGTTAAGTAAATTTCATCTGCTGTTGGATTAACATAGTGTCTTAAAGGTCATGGTATATTTTCATTTTAATTGTTTTGATTATTCAAATTGCTCACCATTTTGTGAGAATTTTCAGATTGTCTTTGTTGTTTTGAAATTTTTCTAATAGTACGCTCAAATTCAGAATCATAAGGCACTAAACCTATGGATCTGATACCATGCATACAATCACAATAGGCACACTAACAATAAACAAACACACACAATTTTGAATTGTAATTCAAATATAAACTTTCAAATACTACCGAATTAATTTTTACAGTTACCTCCCAGCAACAGCGGCAAAAACTTGGTGCAACTTTTTTAAATTGCCAAAATTTATGAACTCAGATTTATATATATATTGATTTAGTTTTATATTGAGTCACACAACTAAATGCAAGTATTTATATCGCTCAAGTAATACAAGGCTCTAAAGGAGTCCTGGTTATCGATCCTACGAGGAGACAGTTAGTTCTATAATGTAACACATAAATTACTTCACAAGTCACAACATAAATATAATAATGTGATGATTTAGTGACATAGAACAGTGATGCAAATGTATTATGCCAAGTAGAAGAATTCCTCTTCTTTACCCTTTTCTGAGTGCATAAAGAACATTGACTAATCCTAAGTTCAGTCGTCAAATCTGTGGTTAGGCTGGGAGGATACTAGCTCTCACTCCAAGCTCCCACTTCCCTTCGCTTGAAGGGTAACCTTTTCTTTGGTTTCCAAAACCTAGGAACAAATTGGGGAATTCAGGCTGTCATTCTAAAATCTCCAATTCTACACCATCAAAATATATTTCCCTATTTATTTGCACCCAACCTCCATGAACTATGTCACTCATTCATGGACATTGAATGTGACCTTCACTTTTGTTGTGGAACTCATAATCCTTTCGGAACATATGTTTCCCAACAAGTTTTAACAATTCAATTGGCCAAATCAAAAAGTAAATAAAGTACGAAGAGAAAAGGTCACCACAAATTATCCATAATAAATCAACACATCATTTCTATATCACAACATCAACACATCACATGAAAAGGAGGAAGACAAATAAATATACTCAAGACTCATGAGGAAAAAATGACAAAACATGGATTTTATATGTAAAAGCAACATCATAGAAATAGAGTAAAGAAAAGACAACTTATCTCAAACTCTTTCCCAAGCAAATCTCAAGGAATTCCTTTGACTCCTCTTCTTTCTTCAAAATAACACACTATTCTCTCTATAGATAAGTAAGGAGGAAGAAATCTTTCACTTTTACTTTCCTCCTACACTCCTTAGAAGAGAACACACACAAACCCTAGATGGACTCTCTACACTAAAACAATGAAAAGACACTCTCACTCTTCACTAACACACTCAAAAGAGTTGACCCCATCTATATTAGGCTATAAAGCAGTTTAAATTCAGTTAAAACTGATTTCCCAAGAGTTTTTTCAAGCACCCCTCCAAAATCTGGCCAAATACATTGAATCTAGTTTTAAATCGGGATAAGGTGCGGTCCGATGTTGGATAGGGCGCTGTCAGGCTCTATTTTCCGCCTTCTGGTTAAAACTCTCTGTAAATTAGCGTGGTTTGGCGCTGGTGACATCACTGTTCAACGCTCCAGTTCAGAATCTGTATTTTGCCTCATTTTACTCTAAATTTGCTCCTTTTTGCTTCCTTTTGCTCTAATGACCTAAAATCATTGTACCTGCATGAAATCATGAAAAATACCTTTCTTTAAAGTGCAATATCATCAAAAATAGGTATGAAATGAGCATTAAAAAGCTATCAAATTTTTAGTGGATAATCAATCAACTATAAATTGTATACATTACGGATGAAAGAAGAGAAGTCACCTCTGCCAGTGGAGAAGAACAACAGAAGAATGATTCGGCTTTTAATTGGCCATAAAAAGATGTTAAACAAATGATTGAGCTGCAGGTTCGAGAGATCTTAGCTTATTCCAAGGGAGGTTCATCGATTTTAAAGGGTAGACCCTACCCGGAGGAGTTCGATGACGTACCTTATCCCACAGGCTTCGTACCCCCAACCATTAAAATATTTGATGGCATTGGGAATCCCTTGTTGACTTCATTTTTGGTGAGGTCTTTCTTTCCTCTTAATGCTTAGGATCTAGCAATAGTATTATCCTTTTAACTATCCTAGAGAACAAGAAAAGAAACCCACCATTTAGAAATTCAAACTGCTTCTATACTCTCCTTAGAACCCCAAATGGATGATCATAAACCTTCGAGCCCCTCGGATGGTTAAATGTCAAAATCTGGAGGTTCAAAGATGTGTTCCTATAGGATTCTTTGGCCCTAGGATTGCCCTGAACATTCTGGTTTTGATCCGTTCAATCTGTATACACTGCACTTTGCACACATTCTAAACCCCTCAAAATTTTTCTGAAATGTTCCCCACTACCCAATTTAACCAAAATTACCTAAATTTGACAAAATTTCCAAAATTCCCAATATAAACCCAAAATTACCAAATTGCCCTTGAAAAGGACCCCAAAACCCAAAACTTCACAGTGTCACCCAAACTCCCTGAAAATTATTCCACAACGTTCATCTCATCAAATAGATAAAGATTTACTGTAAACATGCCATACTTCTGAGTTTCCGTTGGGCCCCTCGCAGCCAAAGTAACCGATACTTGAACGACATTCTCGGGCTCGTAAAATCCTCCACACCTGTAAGAATTGCCTCCGAACACTGTTAATTGATTCCAAATTTCATTTTGTACTACCTCGAGCCTTTGGTTCGACTGTTTAACCACTTACCAAAAAGTTCCCCGGAATGACCAAAATGCCCCTCCCAGGGCAAAATTTCCCAAATTTCCAAAAATTTTTGAAAATTCTTAAAAATTCACAGAATCTTCTAACACTTCACGGATTCTCGAAATGAACTTCTTTTTTCATTTTGATAGATGATGAGTCGGAATTTTTAGTCCAATCAGATTCGATGTTTTTGGCCTATTTTGACGACGAAGTTCCCCGAATGATCTCAAATTTCAAAACGGACTGCTCCATTACATTCATAATGTCAAAATTAGTAGGAATCAATATATAATTTACTATGGTTTGATGCACAAAGAAAACAGCTCGAAATCAGCGCGAATTTAAATAAAAAATTACAATTTTGCCACCCAAATCTTAACCTAACTCAACCCACGCCTAAACCTTACCCTAGTAGAGCCCCCTCTTCCTCTCTCGCAATCTTTTACCCTGGCCGAACCCCTTGTTGCGACTCCTCCCCCCATGGCTGAAATTTCTCCCATGCTTCTCCCCTCCCAATGTTCACCTGCTGCAGCCGCCTCCCTGTCTCCCCTTTCTTACGTGAGAAGCAAGGAGAGGATCTTCTCCATGCCTCCTTATCCCCATGGCAACAACTAGGGCTTATTTTTATGTTATTTTTTTTTGTTATCTTTGCTGCCATGAGCTTTATCCTCCATGTTTTCTCATGATAGTCTAGGGAATAAGTTTAAAAGTATGTTGTTTTTATGCTTAAGGGTTGATGATAGCTTTGGGCGCTGATCTTCTTCATCCTCCCCTTCATTTTTGGCTATGAAGAGAACCCTATTTTTCTTCCCTATCCTGGTCAAAATTTGCAAAGGGGGGAGGTGCTGCCAGATTTTTCTTTGAATGGTCTTGGTCGCCTTGAATCGTTGCCAGTTTGCCCTTCACTTGGATAAAACTTTTGCTTATGCCTAGGAAATGTTAAATGGTGGGATTTCATGTGATGTTTAAAATTGTTTTTCTTGCTCTTTTACTTGGCCTAGAATGCATGTTTTAGGAATTTAAGAATCCCTATATTTCATATGGAAGTTAAGTGCTTAAGCTTGGAGGTTCTATGTGAAGTTTATGAAATTTTCCTTCCCCCTTTTTTTTCTTGGCTGAAAATACACATGTATATGCTTGGGGTTTGAGTATTTCATGTAATATTTTGAAGCCCCTTTTGCTCCTTACTTGGCTATAATTCATGTGGTTGATACACCTAAAATATATAGTATTTTTATGCACATTTTTATACCAAATTTTTTTAATATTGCACATTAATGGAAAGTATTTTGTGTTTTTCTTGCAGGTATGATGAAAATGGATGGTCATGATGAAAGGAGCAAAATTAGATCAAACTTGGAGCAAAAAAAATGAAAAATAAAAAATTTGGCACTGGTGGCTAAGCGCCGCTGGGCCGACGCTTAGCCGCCACAGTTAAAAATCGAATTTCAAATGGATTTGGCACCAATTTCAAAGGGGATGGGATGCAACTCTTGGTGGTAACGTCCATAACTTCCTTTGGGCGGCAAGTTTGAAAGAAGGGTGCATTCCTTGGTAGATACATCGAATCTGGACACATTTTGAAGAGAGACCAAGGCACCTTTTGGTTTACTATTTAAAGAGAGTCTTAGGAAAGATTAAGAGACTCTTCCTTTGCATTTTGAAGGGTTCTTTCTTTCTTTCTTTCTTTTGTTCTTCCACTGCATTTTTAAGTGTTTTTATTTTAGAGTAGGAGTAGAGAGTAGAAAGGAGAAAAGGGTCGGAGTGAAGTATTCGTCTTCCCACTTCTTTTCTTTCTTTTGATTTAGTTTTTATTGAAGTCTGAAGTCTGTATTCTAAGTCATCGGAGTTGGGAGACTTGCTCTGAAGAGTAGTTTAGCGAAGAGTCAAAGTTTCAGAGGAACTTCCTTAGTCTTGTGGAGAGGATTTTCAGATAAGTGTTTACTTTTATTTAGTTTTTAATACTTGTTTTCGTTTATTATTTTTCTTATCATTTTTTTTAATTTCAAAATAATGTGTTTTTATATTTTCTCAATGCATGCTTAGTAGTTTACTTTATCTTTTTCTTTCTTAAATGGAGAAGTAATTAATTTAAAGAGAATTGTTGTGGAAAGTATAAGTGTTTAAAAGTTGGAAGAAGTTGTGAAGATTGATTCTAAAAACTTTGTTTACTTCTTAATTTGGCTTATTAAGTTGTAAAATTTCTTGAGATTATGTAAAATCCAATGCGGTATTGTCTCATAAAAGTTAGTAGGATTCACATGCAATTATATGGGTGAGAATTGTAGTCCATATAATCGAATGTAATATTAGAAGATATTTTTATGAAAGGGAGTGAAATAAGGGGATTTTTGAGTGACAGGCTAAAACCCCATAATTTTGTTTGATGTTTTGAGTTTAGTTATGAGAAGTCATCCCCCAGGTGGTGGGAATCGAGGGAACTCTAGAGTGAGAGACTGGTATCTTCCCTGCCTAACCATGTTCAAAATAATATAAATTTCAAATTAACCTTTGTTATTTATAGAACCAAGTTAGGGTAAAGAACACATTTGCTTCTATCTGTCACAACAAAAATTTGAATACTTCCACAACAATACTTTAAGAATTATTACTACTTCATGAAAGGAAAGAAAAAGATATTCTAGTTAATAGTATTTTACATCGAGTGTTATTAGTTATTGTAATTTTAATTTCTTGTTTAGCATTTTATTAAGAAAATTTCAAAAGACATATCAACCTTCAAAACATTTCAAAATCAAGACATACTTTTTCGAAAACAATCAAAGAAAGTAAAAAGATAATTTCTCTGATTCCCTTAAAGATTTTACATTTTCCCTGTGGGTTCGATATCTCGGGGCTTAATCAGAAAGTTCTATATTACTTGATAAACGATACATATACATGCGCAGTATCCCATATTATAAAATCATAGTTTTCATATCTAAAATCATCAGTGCATTTATCTAGCGGAGTCAAGTTTTTGGCACACATACATATATCTACCGGACAGGACTAAGTTTTTGGCGCCGTTGACAATTTTCATATCATATTTGTAAGCACATATATTTATCGGGGATCAAGTTTTTTGCGCCGTTGCCGGGGAAAATTAATTTAAATTGCATTTTAAAGAGAAGTAAGAAATTTTAAATTTTTACTTTTCTTTGTTTTTGTTAGTGTGTTGTATTTTGTTTTGTTTTATTATTGTATGTGTAGTTCAGGTTTTGAAGAACTTGTGCCTTATGATTCTGAATTAGAAAGAACTATCAATAAAATAAAAAAAAATTAAAAATACAAAAAAAAAATTCAAGAAATAGCAAATCATCAAGATCAAATGTTGGCATCCATCAAGAATTAAGACCTTTAAGAGATTATGTTAATCATACAGTAGATGAACTTCGTGGTAGTATTCAAAACCCTACTGCTGCTGCTAATTCTTTTGAGCTTAAACCTGCTATTATCCAAATGTTGTCTAATAATTAGTTTGGGGGAGCAACAACTGAAGATCCTAATTTGCATCTTGCTAATTTTCTAGAGTTGTGTGCTTCTTTTAAATATTATGGTGTTTCGGATGATGCTATTACACTTAGACTTTTTCCTTTCTCACTAAGGGATAAAGCTAAAATATGGTTACATTCGTTAGCATCTGGATCAATTTGAACTTGGGGTGAACTGTCACAAAAATTCCTTGCTAAATATTTTCCACCATCTAAGACTGCTAAGTTGAGAAATGATATAAAATCTTTTTGTTAGTTTGAAGGGGAATCAATATATGAAGCATGGGAAAGATTTAAATATCTCCTCAGGAAATGTCCACATCTTGCGATACCAGATTGGTTAATAATTCAAAATTTTTATAATAGATAAGTTGGATCTCATAGATCAATCATCGATGCTGCTGCTGGTGGATCATTAATGTGTAAACCATTTTCTGATGCTTATGCTTTAATTGAAGAAATGGCTACTAATAATTTTCAATGGCCTTCTGAAAGGTTAAATCCTAAAAAGGTAGCCAGTGTTTATGAAAATGATGCTTTTACAATATTAGCAAATCAAGTTGCTACTGTATCAAGGAAGATATACCATATTGGGATGAAGTTTTCTCAGCCAAATCTCATGATTGAAGAAAATTCATTAGGCCAAATGGTTGATTCTTATTCTTCACCAGAAATTGTGAATGCTATAATCAAACCCAACAACCCACATTCCAATTATTATAACCCAGGTTGGAAGAATCATCAAAATTTTAATTAGAATAACAATAATCAGGGTGGTGTTAATCAACAATGGGGGAACACCCAAGTAAACCCATTGGGGAATTGGAACAACCAAGGTAATAATAATAATAGATTAACTTATCCTTCAAAGTTATAACAATGCTTTACAAAATAAGGAGAAGAAGTTGTCTATGGAAGAAGTAGTATCACATATGGGAAATCAATCACAAATTCAAGGAGCAACCATCAGAAATATTAAAAATCAATTGGGACAAATTGCATATGCCTTAAGTAAAAGATCCCAAGGAATGTTTCCAAGTAATACTGAAGTGAATCCAAGAGAAAAGAATAAAGAACAAGTGAAAGCAATTCAACTGAGAAGCGAAAAAGAATTGGAAGGTAGAGTTCAAAAAGAAACTAAAGTAGAGAAAGAAGAGATTGAAAGACCTAAATAGGACGCTCCAAAAGGTTTAGAAAGATCTATTTCTCCACCTAAGGTTGATTTAGAAAAACCACCACCTCCATTTCCTCAGAGACTTCATCAACAAAAGTTGGACAAGCAATTTTCAAAATACTTTGAGAAATTAAAGAACCTTACCAATAATATTCCATTTGTTGAAGCCCTAGAAAAAATGCCAAGCTATGCAAAATTTATGAAGGATAATCTTAATAAAAAGAGGAAGTTTAAAGAAAATGAGACTGTTGCACTTAGTGAGGAGTGCAGTGTGATAATTCAAAAAAAGTTTCTTGAAAAACTTAAAGATCCTGGTAGTTTCACAATTCCATGTGCAATTGAAGAAAGATTATGTGGAAAAGCTTTATGTGATTTGGGTGCATGCATTAACCTTATGCCTCTATCAATACTCAAAAGACTGAGACTAGGAGAAATAACCCCGACTACTGCAACTCTGCAATTTGGCTGGTAGTTTCCTAAGATGGGCTAGCACGTTGTAGTCCACTTTACTTTCATGTGTCTCGTTTTCTTCCCGAATGGGTATTTCTTCTGCCGGGGTTGGTTCTTCCTGAACAACCACCTGCTTTCCTTTGTCTTTTGGACCCATTCTCGGAGGTAGAACTCTTCCACTTCTTAAGTTGACTTCTGTGATTTCTTCTGAATCTAGTCTTGAGTTTGCTGGTGTCTCCTTCTGAATCGGAATGACAGTTTCTTCTGGATTAGCTTCGGAGTCTGAAGGCTCTAACTCTATTGTGACTGGAGCTCCTCGAAACTTGCAAATAGATTTGTTGCTTATTGAACTTTCGTAGCCTCCTTGGTGGATGTCTTCTTTGTCATTGTGATCGTCGAGATTGTGTATGATTTGAGAATTGTTATTTGTATCGGAATCGACGTTCGGATTAGGTTGATTGTCGCTAGTTACGTAATCGTTAGAAACAGTCAAAACGTAGCCAACGCCATAACCTTCATCATTATAAGATCCCACCGGAGTGAGCAAATAATCATACAGAAACAGAGGTTCGAGGGATTTCTCCCCCGAATCGGAAACAACTATCCTAGGATAAGCAGCCCCTAGTCTAGCCTTAAGAGCCTCGCCTTCTCTTCTTCATCAATTTTCTTCTTTTCTCCAATCGTCTCTTGTTGAGGTGGTTCTTCTATCGCAAGTGATAGTGCCGACTCGACGAGTTTCAAACTCTGAATTGAGGCTCGCACCGAAGTGGTTTGGATGCGATCTAAAATCTTCTTCGAAGACTTTGTCCAAGCGGTACTCCATCCATCATTCGTCGCATAGGGATCTATCGGAACAATGAGATCCGTCGAGATAACATTGACGGAACCTCCTTTCTGGGGTTCCTTCATGTATTCCTTCGGGATTGTTATGTTCCCTTTTCGAAGATTGTCATTGAGCCAACTTTTGAAGGTAATACAATCTTCTATCTTGTGTCCAAGCATCCGGTGGTAAGGGCAAAAGTTGGGATCACCTTTCTTGTCAACTTCTTCTGGTCTTTTAGGCTCTGGCAATTGGAAATTTGGAGTCTTCATCAGATCACGGAACATTTTCGGCATCGCCTCATTCTTGAACGGATACTCCCCGCTCGTAAGCTCCCTTAACGTACGTTGTGGACGAGGCGGTTGTTCATACTATTGAGATGACCGATAGCTAGGTCGGGGTTCGTCGGTAATTCCGTTGAGGTTGTCGCGGCCGTTCGACGGTATTTGTATCGGCCGCTTGCCCTTATCGACTCGCCGCGACGATCCCGACTTCTTTTCAAAAGTTTTCACGGGCTTCGTTTGTCTGTTTTGTCGATGAAACTTAATTGCTTCGCCTCCTCTTGCAAGCTTCCGGCCTTTCTTAACAACTTCTCGAAAGTCTTAATAGTAAATCCCTTGAGGAGAAGTGCTATCGGGCCATGAATGCTCTTAAGTAAAATGCCGACTGCATGCTGTTCTTTTAGTTGTGGCTCACACTTCATACTTATATTCCTCCATCGAAGTATGTAATCCACCAAAGTTTCGTTCGGCTTCTGCTTCTCTACCACTAAATCACCTATAGTGATGTGGTGCTGAGCTCCGACAAATCGCTTGATGAAGAGGTTCTCTAATTTTGAAAATGTCTTCACCGAGCCGTTTGGTAATTCCGCATACCAATCAAAGGCGATCCCTGATAGGCTGCTGACAAATTGTCCAAAGAGTAAGGCATCACTTTCGCCGGCATTGCAACAACTGACACGAAAATGTGCAACATGCTGCCAAGGGTTTCTGGTTCCATCAAAGGTCTTGAACAGAGGTGGTACAAAGCCTTTCAAATATTGGACAGTGTCGAATTCTTCGGGGTAAGGTCTACCCGTCCGAATGGATGTCCCGCTCTTTGATTGTGCCAGGGCTTCTCGCACTCGCTCGTTCCACCATGCTCTTGATATCCTTTTCCGGAATTATATTCCGGTAGAATCTTTCTTTGGTCGATCGTCTCCGTTAACGGATGTAATCTCTTTTCCTCCGTCCGTAATATGAATAACTTTTGGAGGCGTTTCTCTTGGGGTTGAGCTTCGACTCGAAGAGTGGCTAGGCCGCAGCCATCTCTTCCATTCTTTTTGCCAATCGGGAGATTGTATCGTCTTTTTCTCGAATTTGTGCTCTTAATGCTTCTGGTTCATCTCTTTCCGCAGCTGCCGGAGCACCTTGTGAAGCTGACGATGCTCGTGTCTCAACCATGTTGATTTCCACATATTCGTCATCCATGAACTCCGACGAGTCAACTTCATCTCCAAACTTTTCTTCTCTTTCTCTTGCTAATCGTTGAATGTCGGTTCTTAACTTTTCCATAGCGTCTTCCAATGGTCTTTTTCGTGCGGTTTCACAGTTATCATGCGATGGCTGTCGGGTTTCCTTTTTGGGAGTCCCCTTCATTGCGGTAGCGCTTTCTTCGGACTCAAGTCTCCTGACGAGACTTTCATTCTCAGGTCGTTGTTTCGGTCTTAATTGGCCGGTGGTGGGACGCCATACCATCCTTCTAGCAGCAGAAGGCCTAGGACCGGATGGTCCGTCGGCCGAATGCTCGGAAGGTGGTATCCTCCCTGATCTGTAAACCTGAAACAACAACATGTGGACTGGCCTTCATCTTCTTATTCGGCTCTTCTGTAGCGATAGCAGGTTCTACTCGTGGCCCAAGACGGGATTCGGCCGGCACCCGTCCTATTCTTCTTAAGATCTCCGATACAGAGCATTTCTCTTTCTTTGCTAACTTCTCAATCACAGTCTGTAGTCGGGCAAAAGGTGTAATCCTAGCCCTTTTCTTTCGTCGTCGCTATAGTATGCGGTGTCGAGGTAATGTAGAAGCAATCCCGTGGACATTTTCCTCGTCAGCCGCGGCGGAAAGGGGATGGAATCTACTTCCTTCCAAAAGTGGTGTATATTCGAGCAATGGTATGTATTCGGGTAGTGGTGTGTACTCGGGATTTCTTCTAAGAAAGCGACTTCAAGCGGCTCCGGCCTTCCCGGCAATCTTCCCGCCTCTCGTTTCTCCTCCGAGTCCATGTTAGGGGTGGAACCCTTGAGCTGGACCCAAATTCAAAAATAGAAGGTCTTGCACGGAAATCTGTACCCTCCACAGTAACATGCTCGTTACAAATTTGAACTTCCTTCCCCTTCAGTTTGGCGGAAGCCAGGGTAGGTGCAGAGACGACTAGACTAGTGGGGGTAGAGATAACGGTCCTTCTATGGATAGCGGTACTCCTCTCAGCTGGAACCCTTTGCAGGGGAGGAAACTCTTGAGTTGACTTAAGGTTGAACTCGATTAAAGGTCTTTCAGTTTTAGATACTTTGTCTGTCAGTGCGAAAAGGGTAACGTTAGTGACCTTGACATTTGTGTTCTCGAATCCTTGTCCAAACCGGATGATCCCATTGTCAGGCAGCTCATCCTTGTAAACAGTGAAGTCTAGTCCGTTGGTGAAGGAGAAAATTAGCTTTGGGGCTTCCATTTCTGCAAGGTAGATTCGATTGTCAGTCCCAAGTTATGCTTCTTCTCATCAGGACGAAAAGAAAGGAATCAAAAAGAGTCTGAACACATTCTTGTTCATGTATTTATAAGAAGGAGTTATTTGTTAAAAGAGTCATTCATTAGAGGGTTTGTTTATTAGGAACGGAATCTTCAAAGGTGTAGAGAAGGTATTGAATCCGATTTAGAGTTGGAAAGGAAAAGAAAGTCTTAAGCAAGACTTCTCGACTCGAAGGATCACTCCTAAACTAACACCTATTGGGGGTCCACCCCACTTCAGAAATGAGGTAAAAGGATCTCGGAACCTCTCCGTTTAGGGGTGTCTAAACAGTGGCTCCTAAATCCGAGAGAATGTTGGCTATACTCGTTCAAGGTAGAAATGAACATAGTATTCCAACGGAAAGAAGGGTAGTTTGATCCATGAGGGACATGGATACACTACCGATTTTTGAAAACAGAACTATCTGATTAAAAATGGAGACAGGAATTTTCCCCAGCGGAGTCGCCAGAAATTTGTCGGCATAATTTTAGGTTAAGTGTTGTATTTTTTTAAAAAGAGGTCGTCTACAGAAATTGTCGGCGAATTTTTAATTTAATTTACATATATATATATATATATATATATATATATATATATATGATTTGGAAAGTAGAGTTTTGATTTTAAAAATAATTTTAAAAATTTTAAGATATGAAATCAAACTAATCTCACATCTTGAATAGCTTATATAAACGAGCACCGCACCACAAACCGCGTGTCTATTCCAAAGAATAGGCACACTGCTTGATGATGGGGCTCGGTTAAATAAACTAGAAGGTTTATGACATCCGTTTGGTCTGCGAAACCATTTTATTTGCCGACAAGTTCCCCTGCTTAATATGAAAATATTAAACAGGGTTTATATTACCTGGGTTCTTAAAATTCGCTATAAGGGCAAGCCCCTATAGTTAATTACATCTTAAGTGACGGGAATCACCTAAGAAAACTCTCGATAATAATCAATAGTTTTGCTCTCAAGAATTTCAAAGTTTAAGTTTTCAAGGGATTGAATTTTTGGAATTTCAATAGGGAATGGATCAAATTTGGAACATTTTATTTTGGGAGTTCAAAGGAAGAAAGGTAGGAGAAATCACAGATTCGAAGAGAACTTCGGTAATTTCCCGACTATCCTATTTGTTTGGCTTGAATTTAGGAAAGTCCTAATGCTTATTTAATGTTTTGATCTTGCTAATTTTAATTAATTAGGACTTATATTTGTATGATGCGATCGCACAAATAGCCTTGAAGATGTGAGGGTTTATATCGTATCAGACGACTACCTCGGAATCCTAAGACCGGTTAGGGCTTAATTTACATGATATGATCATACAAATGCCTAAAGAAAAGTTTAGGATTTATGTTGCACTAGGCAAACTACCTCGAAGTTCTATGGCTTGGTTGTTTAATTCTAGGAAAGTTTTGCTGAAGTAAATTCAGGATTTGCTGATGACGATGGCCGTGCTGCCCACCATGCTCCGAGCTCCTTGTTGTTGCAGTGGTTTAGTTTTAGAAGTCATAAATCAGGAGATGAGAGAAGTGTTATGGTTTAGAGAAGGTCTTAATTTCCAAGTATTCTTTATGTTTTAATTAAAACAAATCTTAAGGTTGATTATAACAACACCGGTTAAGATCCCACGGTTCCATCCTTCCGGCATCGTTATTTTTATCGGATTCACTTAGTCCAGATGAATTTGCTAAACTCAACTGAATGAGTTCCACACTTTCATTTAGACCGTGGGAAATCCCGTTAGCAACACGTAGGTTACATCATCCGAGGTAATCCCGATCGTCCAACAAGACGTTTTAATTTAGTTGTAGTTGTAGTTTTGTTGTTCTGTTTGTGATTAAATTTTGAGTTATTTTATATTTTGAAATGTTGTGGCGGTGAATTTTATCTTGTAATGAATTTTAATTTAGTTTTGATTTCAGTTTTAGGGACTACCCTAAAGGTTTTGGTTTTCATGCAACAGTTGTTTATCATGCAAGAAAGGTAAGTGCGATGCGATTAAATAAATTGCAATAAAAAAAATAAAAGCGTACCTGGAGGGTCTTTCCGTCATCCCAAGCTGCACTTAAAAACAATTAGAATATTTAAGCATTTAAAGCAAGTTCCTAGGTAAAGCTAAGGGAAGGGTTATGGTTTTCTACCAAGTTCCTAATCCTATAGCTAGTCACCTCCTATGACGTCTAGGTTCTTGTATTTTGGGTTTGAGGACGATTTTCTTCATCAAAGAACAATTAAGTTCAATTGTTCTTATAAATATCCTATCATATCAAGGAAATGCTTAAGACGAGTCTTAAACATCTTTTCAATATTTCTAGGATTATTTTAAATCCAAGAGAATTTAATTATACAAATGAATTAATCGTCCGGGAGTTCAAGTTTTGTTATCTTGCTCAGTGAACTAGGACATTTGAATATCCTATAAGTGAAGTAACATTTCACTTAACGCTCCGTTTAGGAGTTATGACAACAAAAGCTTTCGAGGGCAAATTGATGTTCAAGTGATTTGTGATTTAATCTATTTTCAATTAATGGGTTTAAGTTTGGAATAGTGTTTAAGTTGTTTTAGATTTATTTTTGAATTCTTTGTCTTAGGTGATGTTATTTTTAATTCAATTTAATTTAACTTTAATTTAATTTAATTTGGTTTAGTTTTAATTTTAATTTAATTTATTTAATTTAATCTAATTTTAATTTTAACTTGATTTTATTTTTTAATTTAATTTAATTTAATTTAATTTAATTTAATTTAATTTAATGTGATTTAATTTAATTTAATTTAATTTAATTTAATTTAATTTAATTTAATTTAATTTAATTTAATTTAACTTAATTTAATTTAATTTAATTTAATTTAATTTAATTTAATTTAATTTAATTTAATTTAATTTAATTTAATTTGATTTGATTTGATTTGATTTAATTTAATATGTTTTAATTTAATTTTAATTTAATTTAATTTAATTTTAATTTTAATTTAATTTAATTTAATTTAATTTAAATTTTAATTTGATTTTATTTTTAATTTTAATTTAATATTTTATTTTTTTTGTTTTAAAGATGATTTAATTTAAATTGTTAAAGTATTAATTTAATTGAAATTTTAAAAGGATTTAATTTAAATAATTTAACTTTAATTTAATTTAATGATTAAGTCTTTTAGCATTTTAAATTTTAAATTTGGATTATCATTTTAATTAGGAATTAAATATTATTGAAGTGATTAATTTAGGGATTCTTAAATTAAAGAACAAATCTCTTCCTAATAATATCCCTATTTTAATAATTCCAATTTTTCATTATTCTTCCAAATTTAATTAATTATTTGATTAAGGTTTTATTTTAATTATTTTTAAATTGTTTAGTAGGTCTCTACCCTTTAATTATTTAAATTTCAATCATCCAAATCAGATTAGGATCAAATATTTTACTATTTCATCTTATTAAGCCTAAAGTTTTAATTAAGGGTTAAAATTTTAATTACCATTTTGCCCTTCAAGCTTAATAATTTCATAACTAACTAAATTGAGCTTAAATGAAATTGAAATTTTTATGTGACTTCACTCATATGTCAATAAAGACATTAGAGGAGAAAATGTGATTTTTCTGTATTTAATTTATTTATGTAATTATTTTTTGTAGAAAATAAGGATTTCCAAGGAAAATTCAGTAACATGACCAAGGGAAAGTTTCTGTCCTTAAGAAAATTATGGGACATTCCTAATAACCAGAGAACCACTTGGACCAATTTTGGTGATTTTTTGAATTATATTCTTTTTATTATAATTATTTTGAATTTTGGAGTATTAATTAATTTAAAAATAAATTAAAGGTTGAAAAATGAATTTTATAATTTTCAAAAATCTCTCTGATATCAAGGAAATCAGAGAACCACTTTTATAATTTTCTGATTTTTCTTTGATTTATTATAATTATTTTAGTGGAAATGCTAGAAAATACATTTTTTTAATTTTAAAATTACCCTAGGGCTTTAAAATTTAATATCTCATCGTAGAGACCTAAGAAAAATATGAGGTTTGTTCCTAAGTGATTAAAATTTAAAATGTGACATTTTGGTGAATTTTATTATTTCTGTGATCTTTATTATTTTTTAATTATTAAAAATATTAAAATAATGCAAAAAATCAACTTTTTTAGAAAATTACAATTTTAATTTTCTTAAATTCCCCTGATATCATAGAGGCTCCAAAACCAATTTGGTGAATTTTTGAAAAGTATTTTGAAAGTTATGAATTTTTTAAGTTTAATTTTGGCTAAATGGCTTAATCAACCCATTTGATAGGGCTAACCAAGTCCAATTGACTTCAAACTTTTATGGTGGGTTCCTCTGATCCTAAAGATCAGTGGAGAATTTATTTCAAGTCAATTTGATGTATGATTAGCTCTAATTAATTAAAGCTCCATTTTGAGTGTTTAAGCCAATTAGGGTTATTCCAAGTGAGTTAACTCAAAACCTATTTTTCCTAAGGTCCTCTTGTCATAATAAACATGACCAAATTTTCCTAGAATTTATTTCATAATATGCTAATTATTAGAATTAAAATACTCAGAATAGAAACCTAGAATTGAAAAATTAATAACACTTCATAGGGATGGCCTCTGACTTTGGAAAATTCAGGGAATGTTCCTAAATTCAGAGACTTCAAAAGCCCTATGGTCTCATGCCATGGTGAATTGTATACATGCATGGAGAATTGAAAATGTGCAGAGAGTAAATAAATTATTAAAAATCAAATACTCAATAAAATTAAATGATTTCTTTTTCACATTATTCTCCTCTGTTCACTGAGCAAGTGGGTATTTTTATTTTATTTTTCTGATTTTCCTACACAAAGTTATGTATTTTTGAACTTTAGGGAATTAAATAAATAGAAAAATAGCCTAATTTCCTACTTATCCACGCGGCGCCAGCTCAACCTAGGCATCTCCGATGCTCCACGCGTCGTCTTCTGATTCGGCGCCGCCATCCGACTCAGCGCTCCAAGGCCCCGCGGTTCATGTTTCGTTGCTCCGTCCGGTGCGATCCTGGCCGTCCGCTCGATACACGCGCAATCCGACGGCTCCTGGTCATCGTCTACGACTGGTGTGAACCCGTGACCGTCAACCTTCTAACCCTAATTTCTCACTTGATTCTCAACGGATTTTTGTGTTCTTATGCTCTATGGATTCGTCTTGAAGAGACGAACACATCCATACGGTAAACATGTATTGAAATTGACTCAAATTAAATAGAGAATCTCTCGTAAGCTCGGGAAGAAGAGTGAGTCCATACCTTTGCTCGCAGAAGTGAAGCTTCGATATGAGAGTTGTGTCACCTTCGATCGGGTCCAAGCAAGCTCCGGATGAAGTCCTCGGCTCAGTGAATTGTCTGCAGGTAAGATTTCGACCAAGCCCGATCACAAAGCTTCGGAGGCCGGAAGCAATGGCTGGCCTCGGTGAGGGGGCTTTTGCCGTAAACTTCTTCTCTTAGTCTGGTGAAGGTGTAGGACCAATCAATTTGGGGATTGGTCCACCGTGAAGAAGTGTCCCGGTTTTTATCGCTCGAAATTTAAACTCAAAATCGAGCTCAACTTGAGGGAATCGGGCCGGAATCTAGTGGGAATCAAATGCTCTATGTGTGGAGAGTGGTCTGGAATGATTTTGGCAGAGTTTCCTTAAGGTTTGTTTAGCACCTCTTCCATGGCCAAGAGGGGTGGTGTTTAAATAGGAGAGGCTGGAGGGCCTCCTGTGGGAGTTAGGGATCGGATCACTCGCTCTCGGCAAGGGAAGAATGCAGTGCAATGGCCACCGGGCACTGGGGCAACACAGCAAGGGAGAATTTCGATGTTGGCTCACATGTGAGCTCTCGGGTGTGGTGTTTTCCGGCGATCCGAGCGGCTGGCCGAGCAGCATGGGTCACCCTCGTGTTCAAATGGGTCGTGGCCGGAGGTTTGTGCGATCAATCGAGCTTTGCCATGTGTCAAAGGCTTGGATTAAAATGGCATGGGGGAAGGCCAATTTTGGCTTGATTTGGGTCAACCCATCATTTTGGGCTTGGTTCACCCTTCAAGGTGGCTTTGGGTGTTGTGGGAGTCAAAGGAATCACTGGTTTGGCATGGAGAAGTCCTTATCCAAATATATTTGGATTAAATTTGGGTTAAGGTGAAACATGCTTAAGGTTAATGACTTTTAGGAGGTGCTTAAAGGACCTCCTCCTTTTGCCATTTAAGGAGGGTTGACAACTTAGAGATCCTCATGGCTTGCCAATGGCTTGCATGTGGCTTCATGGCTCCATGTGGCTTGGGAAAAGATTGGGTCAATTTCATAAAAAGGGATTTTGTCGATTTTAGCATTTTGATGGAAATTTTTATGGGGATTGATTTGGAATTGTTTTATTGATAAATTAGGACTTTAGGAATGATTTTAAATTGAATGTGTGATGAAGGAAAGTGTCATGTGGGCTTTAGATTGATTTGGGCTTTTGAATTTGATGGAAGTGGGCTTTTAGGAAGGTTTAATGGAGTGGGCCTTTAGGTTTAAGAATGAATTCATGGATGGGAATTTTGAAGAAGTTTGGGCCAAATAATTGTTGGGTTTGGTTTAGGGATATGTCATGAGTGGTTTGAAACAAACTTGAGGTGGTTTAGGTTTGATTTGGGTTGGATTTGGGTCTCTTTGGTAAATGGGCCAATGTAGGTCAAATTGGGCTAACTTGGGCCAATGTTGGGCTAGAGTTGAAATTGTTGTAAAATTAATGTTGGGAAATGTTTATGGGAGTGTTTCAAAGAGGTTTTGACTTTGGTTGGGTTTTGATTTTGGGGTTTGAGCTTATTTGGGTTAGGTTTGGGTTTAGGTCAAAATTGGGTCTTTTAGCTTTGGGTTGAATTTGAGTGGGGTTTGGGTCTAAATTTTGGGCAAATCATGCTAGTGTTTTGTTTGTGGGGATGTTAGGGAAGGTTTAGAAAAGATTTGGGGTTAATTGGAGTTGAATTGGGTGAGTTTGGGCTGAGTTTGGGCTAAGTTTGGGTCATGGGTCCAAATTGGGCTTTAAGGTCAAAAGTGAAATTGGGTTCAAATGTCAATCAACTTGGGCTTGGATTTGGTCTAGATTGGTGGTGGGGATGTTGAATTGAAGTTTAGAATTGAATTGGACCAGAATTTGGGTCAATTGGGTAGGTTTGGTTTGACATTGGGTTCACTTTGGGTTAAAATGGGTCAAATTGGGGATTTTAACAAAAGTGGAGTAAATTGACAAAATTGGCCCATGGTGTAGTTGGACAAAATGAAATTGTAAATATTTGGGATTTTCTGGAATTTTCTGGGAATTTTCTGAATTTTTGGCTTTTTTGGCTAAGAGGGGCATTTTGGGTATTTGGAGGGTATTGGGAGGTATTTTTGGAATTTTTGGTATTTTTGGCTATGAATGATCAATTTGAGTGATGTGGGAATGTTTGGGATTGGTTTTGAGGAATCTGGGTGATTTTGGAGAATTTTGAAAAATTTGGGTAATTTCAAGGGTTTTGGGTAGTTAGGCGGTGTGTAGGGTCCTCGGGTCAAAAATTAAAAATTTGGAAAATTAAAGATTGGATAAATGTAAGTGGAATGAAATCATTTTGGTTGAGCCATGAAGCCATGTTAAGCCTATATGAGCCATGAGAGGACTCATTCGAGGCATTCACTATGTTGTTCCTAACCCTCTTACCAAGAGATTAGGGTTAAGGACCATCCATGTGAATCACCTTCATGAGTCGAGAGGTCAAGTTAGGTATAGGTGTGGTTTTAGGAGGTGTGTGAAAGTGTAGTGTATAAGTGTAGTGTGAGTGTAAGTCAGCCCCTTCACAAGACCAGGCCACCCAGGGCAGTCCTAAGGCCAAAGAGTCCTATAGGCACTCATCCTTTAAACTTCCTCATTTGATTTCAACCGTCTAGGTGATTAGGGGTCTACAATCAAGTTTGTGGAGTTTGCAGGGAGTTAAGAGGTGGTTTGAATTTCTAAGTGGTGGGTCTCAATTCTAATCCTCTAGGACAGTCAAGGGAAAAGCCTAAGGCTAGATCCTAAGTACTAAAGAGAAGAAGAGAAGACCTCATCAAAAATGAGGTCAACATGACTGCTTAAAAAACTTTTATAGGAATGTCACCTTACAGATTAATCTTTGGAAAGACTTGTCACTTACCAGTTGAATTAGAATATAAAGCATATTAGGCAATTAAGAAATTAAATTTTAATTTGAAAGATGCTGGTGATAAAAGATTGTTGCAATTGAATGAATTGGAAGAAATCATAAATGAATCATATGATAGTGATAAAATATACAAGGAGAGATGAAAAATATGGCATGATCGGAAGATTGTTAAAAAGAAATTCGAATCAGGACAAAAAGTGTTACTATACAATACAAGAATGAAATTATTTCTTGGGAAACTAAAATTTAGATGGACAGGACCTTTCATTGTCGTAAAATTTTATCAATTTGGAGTTGTGATTATAGAAGACCCTAAATATGGAAGAATATTCAAAGTTAATGGAAAAAGATTAAAATCATATTTTGAAGGCAATAGACCTAATTTTAAATAGGTTTTAATGTTGAATCAACCTGAATAACTTGAAGTTATGTCAGGCTGACGACGTTAAACCAAGCGCTTTGTGGGAGGCAACCTACAGTTATTAAGAGATTGCTTTGTTTGATGTGTTATTTGAGCTTGTTTGTTAATTAATTAAGTCCTACCCTTCCTCAAATATCATTAACAACATTAAAGAAATGAATCGAATCAATTTTTGGAAAGCATTTGGACAAAATAAAGTTTGGCAAAAATTTAAACTAGTGCCAGACCGCACCGCTGTTTAGAAAATAGTTTCTCATTTTTAAATTCGAGTTTTGGTGGTTGTAGGCGGAAATTCTTTCATTTGAACTTCCAATACCACCCCTAGATGCAGGAACTACCAAAGGAACGAAAAGAAAGATCCTATATCTCATCCAAATGGATTCTGACACAATAGAAACTTCAAGATTTTAAGTTTTCAATCATAGAAAGTTCGTCAGTTTCAAAGCGCAACATCTATTCAACAAAAATATCTTAAAGATGAGGTTGATTAAGGAGCGAGGCTTTGTGAATCGAGGTACGAATTCTCCTACTACTAGAATTGATGAAATCATTATTCAGAGACATTGGGCAGTGCTATGTTATAGTACTACCACCGTGGTTGTCCTGGTTGTGAAGGAATTTTACGTAAATCTTCAATGAATCAACCTTGGATCAGTCTATGTGCGAGGTAGGTTTGTCACATTTACTCCAGCAAAGATTAATGATTTATACATGATTGACAATGTGTCAATCTACCACTATTCAAACTTTGCCCCGATGAAGGACAATATGAATAATATATACAGATATCTGATGGATGAAAGTGATGATTGGGAGATAAGAGATAATAAGTATGTAAGTTTTTCGGCCACACTGTCAAATCCTAGGTTGAAGCACTTACATTATTTCATATATGCAAAATTGCTCCTAACAATGAAAATCAGTAAAGCAACTAAGGAGTGTGCTATTCTGAATTATAGTATTCAAATGTGGAGGCCTATTGATTTTGGTTTGATAATTGTTAAGTATGTTGTGGGATTAATCGTTCATGGATCAAAGTATGGGCTTGGACCTCCTTCGACCATATTCCTCCTCTGCAGTCAATCACAAGTGCCATATGAGAATTAAGAAAGAGTAATTCTACCTTGGAGTCCTATAGACCCAGCAGATGAATATAGTAACCAAGCAGTTGGTGATATTAATAACATAAGCATCATTGAAGATTAACCATCTCAAAGATCAACACCTATTCCTCTTTGCTTTCTTGAAAGTTCACAAATAATCTTGAAGAAAATTAAGAAATTGGAGTAGGAAGTACAACACCTGATGAATGCAATCGACAATCTATCTAACTTCTTTGATCATCTGGATTGAAGAATGAAGGAGCACTTTGATCATTCTGGGTATCTCAAAGGAAGTTTGACACATTTAAAGAAAATGAAAGGGTGGATTGAAGAGGATTCTACAGAAAATTCCTGTTTCGTTTGTTCTATAATCTATTCGTTCACACTCAATCAATTGGAGATTTAAGAGTTGATGATAGTTCTGAAGAAGAATGAATACTTGAATATTGTATTTCTGTGTTTGTGTTTGAACTGATTGCTTTTTTTGCTTGGATTTTATATTTGGACTTGCTTTCTTGTTTAGTTTTCAGTGTGTTGACCTTACTTTTGGTTGAGGTCTAGTTTGTCTTTAGAATAGCTTAGGGTCTAGCCATAGGACTCTCCTGCTGACTTTCTTAGAAGACTAGTCATGCAACCCTCCCTATAGAAATTCAAACTTTTCTCACTTCACTGGGAGTTTTTATATGCTTAAGGCCTAACCTCCAGTTTTTTAGAGGAAGAGACCAAGCATAAGGAAGCCCAAGGGAAGTCTCCTATAGGTGGTCAAACCTTAGGATCTGCCCTGGGAGGTGATGCGGGACTTTTAATTATGCAAGAACTTAAGAACCCAAATTTATATATATTTATAATGATTTTGTAAAGTTCAAACATCAACTCAAGTATATGTATCGTATCAAGTAATACAGGGCTCTAATGGAGTCCTAGTTATCGATCCCACAGGGAAGGCACGTTCCTTACAATAAATAGCGTAATACTGAAATCCAATACTCAAATCACAATTAAAGTTTAAGTTTACTTCTACTAACAAGATGCAAAAAACACTAACAGCTAAGCAAACCACAATTACTTCTAATATCTTTAAACATAATTAACTAACACACACACTAAGCTTGAATTTGAAAGGTTTTGTTATATATGAAAAGTTTCTTTCCTCTTGCAATGAGTATATGATGTGTAAATTATATAGAATGATTATTTATTGTATTTTTCCAATTAGGAGCATAAATGTTTCTTTACCCTCAAAAGAGTACCCCCCCTTCCAAGCATGAAAAAAACATTGACATATCCTAAGTTCAGTCACTAAATCTAAGGCTAGGCTGGGAGGATACCGGCTGTCACTACAAAGCTCCCACTCACCCTTCACCTGAAGGCTAACCTTCGGCTTTAGTTACCAACCTTAGAACCAAATTGGGGATCTCAGCCTGTCACCTTGAAACCTCCAATATGAAGCCCATCAAAACACATTTCCTTATTTCTTTGCACTCAATTCCCATGAACTACGCAATTCATCCATGGACATTGAATGGATTCTTCATTATTGTTGTAGGATACTAAATCCTTTCGAAGTTAATGTACAACAACAGATTTTAACAATTCAATTGGCCAGATCGAAAAGTAAATTAAGATCGAAATGAAAAACCATCACAATTTATTCAATACTTTAAAAGCACTTCAAATCCACATCATCACATCATCACATCTCTATGCAAGAAAAAAGACAAAGGAGACTAGTCAGAATTCACAGAGATGACACAATAAAACATTTATTTTATATATAAATGAAAAGTCATATAAACAATAATAGAAAATACAACTTATCTCTTTCTCTACCCAAAGCAAATCCCTTGAAGTTACTTTGGATTCTTTTCTCTATTCTTTGCAACACTCAATTCCCTCTTTAGAATGGGAAGGAAGAAGCAATCTCTTACTTTACTCCTTAGAGAAAAATCCCTATCAAATCTTCACTTCTGCACTCTTCTCTTCCAAACCCTATCTCTCTTCCACTTACACACACTAAACTCACTCCACTCAATAAACTCACACACAAAACCCACTCAATTTTTGTCCATAAACTGTTACAAATATGTTAGAAATGAATTCCCAAGAGTTTCCTTAAGCATCCCTTCAAAAAGTCACCAAAACTCTTCAATTTTGAATTGCACCAACATTGGGCACCGGCAGTGCCCGATAGGCCGCCGGCGGCGCTCTATCGTCAATTAATTCTGGAGCTCTTAAGAAAATAATGTCGGTGGTGCCCATTCTGGCGCCGGCGACACCAAAAGTTGTTTTCTCCCATTTTGCTCCTTTTTACTCCAAATTCGTTCCTTTTTGCTTCTTTTCTCTCCAATCACCTAAAATCATCATACCTGTAACAAATCATAAAAAATACCTTTCTTTAAAGTGCAATATCACCAAAAAATTGGTAAAATTATATAGCAAAAATAGTATATATTTTGGTGCATTAAAATCCCCCAAACTTAACTATTACTGGTCCTCAAGTAATCCTTTTACTACGTAAATATATAACTCAAGGCAATGCACTTTTCACCTGTAAGACACTAAAATTTTTCATTCAAAGGAATATGTGGTTAGACGTTTTAGAAAGAAATTCAGTAACTCAAGTCAATGCTACAGGTATAAGAATATTTAGCAATCCAGTCAAAGGGTTCTATTCTTCTATTTATTTTAAGATAAACCATAATTTGTCACATTAAGAGTGCCTTGAAAGACTATATGAAAAAGGAGTTCATGCAAACTTCAACAGAATGTAGGCCAATACTATAAGTATAAATTCAGAAATGAAATCAAGTTCTTCCTTTAGGTTGACTCAAGTGAAGCCAATTTTTGATTAGGCATCTCCGCAAGCTTCTCCTCATAAATATTTTTCTTTCTTTTTATTTTCTTTTTCTTCTTTCTTTTTTTTTATTTTTGGGATTGTTTTTCAATCTTTTTTTCTTTTCTTTCCTTTTTCTTTTTTTTTTTATGAGGATTACTATATCTGGATAGCCTTTAGTGATTTTGAACTTCACTCTCCTCTTTCTAAAGTTCAAACTTGAAACCACCTTACTTTATAATTAGGCATGAGCTTTATTATTCATCATAAAGTCACAATCTCTTCTTAACACATAATACTTAAGTCTCTTAACATTTTAAAATACAGTTTTATTAACTTTAAATAGTTAACTATAATCAAATTCTTTCATACCAAATATCTTACCTATATAAAATTAATCTTTTTCACTAAAAATTTTCATCCAATCCTTCCATAATATTCAATTGAAATAAAAATTTTTAGTTATCTAATAAAAAGTGAGGCTCAACTGCTAGAAGTTTTGCTAATAATTTTTTAAAAGATAAAAATTGAGAACAAATAAGAGTTAATATTTTTCTACCCTCCCCAAGCTTAAATTTTTCAATAAATTTGAAACAGTAGAGTAAAAGAAACTAACTTTTTTGTGTCGGGATCTTAAAATCTTCATATATGGTATTAGTCAAAATTTACAGCTAGTAAATATGAAACAGTTAGTAACAGTGATATAAAATTTTCTAAACATTTGCAGGGTAAAGAAATATCAACTTTAAATATCTAAACATCCAAAAAAACACTGCAACTACTAAACAAACTTTCAGAGCACTACACATTTCATTTAACAATTTGAATTTTTCATTACAATACTACAGTACTTCAACAGGTTCATACATCACATAAAAAGTAAATAACTACTACATCATAAAAATACAACACATAAAAAGAAAAACAGAAACAGAAACAGACAAACTACCACTCACATCACCAGCTTCATCAGCAGGGTCAGCGGGATCAAGTATATACAGTGTATAGCTAGGACAAGTACGGAATATCACATCAATCTCCAACCTCATTAATCTGACCTTGGTGTTATGATAGGCAATATCAAACTAAACTCTTCTTCTCATATAATCCTCATTCACTTCACTTCTAGCCTCAAACAAATCCATCCTACCATGGAGTCTATCCATACTAGCACTCTGTAATCTCAACTGCTCCATAATATCAGACAATGTAGGGAGCTTAGAAGTAGATGGAATGTCGTAGCTCGTAGTAGGAATATCAGTACTCCTACTCTCATCTCGTGCTACCACATGAGTCTCATAAGTACGAATGATAGTCTTGGTAATCGGTCTCATTGGTATAGCCACCTCTTCAGAACTGTTGAATTCAACTCCAGACTGTACACACAGGGCATGAATCAGAGTAGGATGTCCTAATCCTCCAGTGGTCTCTTCTTTAGCAAAAGACTGAATGTTCTTGAACACAATAACTCCAATATCAATCTTCTTCATAGTCTGAATACAATAATTCAAAATTGCTCTATCACTTGTAACTTCACTATGGTGATAAGAAGGTAATAGTCTTGCAGAGATGAATAGTGTCAGACTTTAGATGCAACATTTAACTTGGAAGAAGGGAAGTTAATCATCTGTTTTGGACATACTTTCCATTCCCCGTTTCCATCTATCAGAAAAGCAATCACTTCCTTCAAATTCACCTCTCGGGTATCAAAATTTTCATATTCGCATACAAAAGGTTCACAAGTCTGATAAAATGCATTGATACGCTGAGGTCAGTTATGAGCATGATAGCATAGAATTCTCTTAGAACACCCAAAACAGCATTAGCAGTAAAATAACAAAATCATTCCCATTTCTGCTCGTCAATTAACTGTTCTACAGATCTGTCAGGATTGTCAAAAGCTCGATCCTGAATATACTTCTTATTGTAAAGGTAAGAATTAAAATGAAATTGTGCCTTGACATTGACAAATCGTTCTTCATCATAATCAAATTTTCTCTTCCCTTTACTCACTCTTAGAGCCATGTGAATTTCTAAAAATTGTAAGAAAATTCTAATAAATTCCAAATCCATAATGTAACAAACTCAAAATACCATTCTAAACAAGTAAGAGCAAATTTCAACATAGGAAATCCCAAAATTTCTTCAAAAATCCCAAAATTCTAATCTAAGAAATGTGAGAGATTCCTATGGTGAAAAAAAAAAATTTTAACTCAAAGTGAAGCTTTTACCAAGATAAGTGTAGATCCAGTCTCAACAAGCCTCGAAATGCTTCAAATCCAAGATCTAGCAAGCCCTAACCCTTCAGAGTCCCAAAAATGAAGAAGGAAGACAAAAACAAGAGAACAATTCGTGGGTCCCAGGGTCAAAATCATGAAATATAAGGGTTTTTGGCTATTTTTTGTATTTTGGTGCTGGCGGCGCCAGTGCAAAAATTTTTCTGGGACCGAAAATTTTTTTGTAATTTCAATCATTTCATCATCCACAATCTCATATAACACTTCATTAAGCATTTATTTTATCACACAAGTAATAATTAACACAATTCTTACAAAAACAACAAAAAGCATCACTTCTATATATAAAATCCACATTACAACATAAACACTAACATGTTCATGAAATGAAATCAACAACCCTTAGATTTTGAGTGTTGCAAGTACACTACGATAAGAAAACAATAAAATCTAAGCACACACATCAAAATTAAGCATAGAAAATTCAAATGCTTAACACACTGAACAAAATTAAGCAAAAGAAATCAAACACACATCAAACATAAGCAGAATCCAGTAGTGGCTCCTCATCAGTCTCCAAACTATCTTCCTCTCTGATAAATCCAATAGATTGATGATGCACGAACAAATTGTAGAAGGGATGAAATGGGACTTCATCAGATGAATCCTCAAAAATCACAACATTCTTCTTCAACATATTAATCAGGCCCATTTCAATCTGACCAGTGTGATCAAATTGTTCCTTCATCCTCTAGTCTATGTGATCAAATGAATCAGAAATATTATTAATGGCATTCAAAACATTTTGTACCTCTTTTTCCAACTGCTTGATTTTCTTCAGTATCATTCTGGAACTTTCAGGAAAGTAAGGCTGAATGGGTTGTGAAGTCTGAGTTGGTTGATCAACAAGCAGATCCATATCACCTTCATCTCGTATTGTTTGGTAGTCATAAAGATTAGTTGGATCAATAGGCCTACAAGGAAGAAGAACCTTTTCCAAACTCTCATACGGAACTTGTGATTGACTACACAACAGAAATATGGTGGACGGGTGTCCATGCTCATATTTAGATCCATGAACTATCAATCCTAAAACGGATTTCATAATTATATTTCCAATATCAATCGGCCTTCCAGTTTGAATACAGAAATTTAAAATAACACATTCCTTGGTTACTTTACTAATCTTCAAAGTTGGAAATAACTTCACTGAAATATAATAATGCATCTGCTTTGAGACAAGATTTAACAATATAGAAGGGAAACTAATATATCCATTGTCTCCTACTTCCTAATCCTCATTTTCATTCGTCAAATAACGATACACTTCATTCATATCATCGCTGGTCGCATTAAAATTGGAATAGTGGTAGATAGGTACATTCTCAATCATAAAGAGATCATTAATTCTTGCAAGAGTGAATTGCACAAACCTACCTCTCACATGGACGAATCCTTGGTTGATCCCGTGAAGATTTGCATAGAATTCCTTCATAACCGGAACAACTACGGTAGCGGTAGTGTAACATAATACTTCCCAACGCCTTTTCTTTATTATCTCATCAACTCTTCCAGTAGGATTATCCATACCTCGATTAATAAAGTCTCTCTCCTTGATAATCCTCCTCTTCATCATCACTTTGGTGAACAATCACTGCGCCTCGAAACTGATAAACTTTTGTCGGTTGAAAATGCGAGATCGAGGGGGTTCTATGGAGTAGGAATCCATGGGATACGAATTGGGAAAGGAATTTTTCCTTTTTCTGGTGGTTGGAGGATTAAAATGGAGTTTTGGGCGTTATAAGGATGAAGATCCCGCTTAAAACCTCCAGAAATCAAATTTTTAAACTCCAAAAACTGTCATCCGGATTTGGGCACCAGGGGAGCTCATTAGAGCACCAGGGGCGCTCATTAGGACGCCGACGGCGCTCAAATCTTGAAGTTCAGCATACTCTCTGTATTTGGGCGCCGACGACGCCTATTTTGGCGATGGCTGCGCGATTGGTCAAAAATTTCACCGAACTTTGTTTGTCCCAAAAAATTCCAATATCTCAATTCGATCCAATATTAATCAATTTTTAAAAGTATTTAGAAGTGATTATGATTCCAAAATAACTATCTAAAAGGACAACTACAACAAACAAGCAAACACACCACAAAGATACATATGGTTTTCCTCCCATAAAGCGCTTGGTTTAACGAGATGACTCAACATTAAAACCTCTTTGAAGTCAGGTTGAAACCCATCAAAGTAAGGCTTTAATCGATGTCCATTAACCTTAAAAATCTTTTCAGTATCAGGATCTTTAATATTAACAGCTCCAAAAGAATGATCTTTTACAACTGTAAAAGGTCCCAACCATCTAGACTTGAGCTTTCCATGAAATAATTTCAATCTTGTGTTGTATAACAAAACTTTTTGTCCATGTTCAGATTTCTTTTTCACTAACTTCCGATCATGCCACAATTTCATTCTCACTTTATAGATCCTGTCATTGTGATAAGATGCATTTCTAATTTCTTCTAATTCATTCAATTGCATAAATCTCTTCTCTCCAGCATTTTTCAAATTAAAATTCAACTCTTTTATCGCCCAATATGCTTTATGTTCCAATTCAACCGGTAAATCACAAGTGTTACCAAACACTATTCTATAAGGAGACATTCTAATATGGGTCTTAAAAGTAGTCCTGTAAGCCCATAATGCAGTATCTAATCGAGTAGACCAATCTAATTTATGATTATCCACAATTTTCTTCAAAATTCTTTTAATTTCATTATTGGACACTTCTGCTAAACCACTAGTCTAGGGATGATATGCAGTAGAGATTCTACGAATAATATTATATTTCTCAATCAATCTCTTAATTTGATTATTCCTGAAATGGGATCCATCATCAGTTATAATCACTCTCGGCATTCCATATCTCGCAAATATATATTTTCTTAAAAGTTTTTAAACACTTCGAGCATCACATCTAGGTAAAGCAATAGCTTCAATCCATTTCGAGACATAATCAACTGCAACCAGTATATATAAATTCCCAAATGAAGGAGTAAATGGTCCCACAAAATCAAATCCCTATACATCAAAAATTTCAACTTCCAAATTATAGTTTAGAGGCATTTTATTCCTTCTAGAGATATTACCTACTCTCTGACATCGATCACATGATTTAATATATTTGTATACATCCTTAAGAAGAGTAGGACAATAAAATCCAGATTGTAAAATCTTAAAAGTAGTTTTATTAACACCGAAATGACCTCCAAATTCAGAATCATGACATCGTTGAATAATTAAATTAGTTTCTTCTTGTGGAACACATCTCCTAATAATCAGATCCTTACACTGTTTATATAGATGTGGCTCATCCCAAAAATAAAATCTTGCATCATATTTAATCTTCTTTTGTTGTTGTCTTATTAAATCAAGGGGTACAATATCACTTACAATACAATTCACAATATCAGTATAACAAGGCAAATTTCTTCCCAGAATAGTATAAAGTTGTTCATCAGGGAAAGTCTCTGTAACTTCCTTCTCAAATTGAGATAATTTATCATACTCTAATATCGACAAATGATCAGCTATTTGGTTATGAGATCCCTTCCTATCAATTATCATAAAATTAAATTTTTGCAGAAGAAATATCCATCTAATCAATCTTGGTTTGGCATCCTTCTTTTGCATTAAATATTTGATAGCAGAATGGTTTGTATGCACAATACTTTTAGCTCCAATTAAATAAGGTCTAAACTTTTCAAAAAAAAATTCCATAGCTACTAACTCTCTTTCAGTAGTGGTAAAATTAATCTTAGCTTCATTAAGAGTATTTCTAGCATAGAAAATGATTTGAAAACTTTATCATGCCTCTGCCCCAACGCTACTCCGATCGCATAATCACTAGCATCACACATAAGTTCAAATGGTTTCTCCCAATCAGGTGAAACAATTATAGGTGTAGTGATTAATTTCTCTTTCAATAATTCAAAAGCACACAAACATTCATCATTAAAATCAAATTTTCTATCATTTTCTAGAAGTCGGCACAAAGTTTTGGTAATTTAGAAGAATCTTTAATATATCGCTTGTAAAATCTAGCATGTCCTAAGAATTCCTCACCTCTCTCACAGTAGTGGGTGGTGGCAATCTCTCAATCAATCGAATTTTAGCAAGGTTGACATCCATACAAAATTCAGAAATTTTATGCCCAAGCACAATTGCTCCTGCAACCATAAATTGACATTTCTCCCAATTCAGAGTTAAATTTGTTTTCTCGCAAAGCTCCAAAACATTTGCTATGTCCAAATAAATTTCAAATGGAGTCCCGAATACAGAAAAATCATCCATCAAAACTTCTATTTCGTTATCTATCATACTGCTGAAGACAGACATCATACATCACTAAAACGTTGCAGGTGCATGATATAGTCCAAAAGGCATTCTTCCAAAAGCAAATGTTCCGTAAGGGCTAGTAAATGTTGTCTTTTCTTGATCCTCAGAAGCAATAGGTATTAGATGATAACCACTATATCCATCCAGAAAGCAATAGTACTTGTTTCTAGCAAGTCTATCCAGCATTTGATCGAGAAAAGAAAGAGAAAAGTGATCTTTTTGAGTTGCGGCATTTAATTTCCTATAATCAATACAAATTCGCCATCCATTAATTTGTCTTGTGGGTATAATTTCATTCCATTCATTCACTTCAAAAGTCACTCCTCCCTTTTTCAGTACACAATGTATTATACTCACCCTAGCACTATCCGAAATAGGATAAATAATTCCAGCATTCAGCCATTTTAAAATCTCCTTCTTAACTACTTCTTTCATTATTGGATTCAATCTCCTATGTGGATCAACTCTCGGTTTATGTTCTTCATCTAATAAAACTTGGTGCATACAAATCGAATGACTGATTCCTTTAACATCCGCTAAAGTCCATCTAGAAGCCTTTTTGTATCTTTTAAAATTTCTAACAATTTTTGTTTTTGATATTCGTTTAACTTCAAAGATACAATAACTGGTAGGGTAGATGATTCTCCTAAACACATATACTTCAAATGATTAGAGATAATTTTCATCTCAAGCTTAGGAGATTTTATTATAGATGGAATTAAGCTTTTATCTCTACCTTCCATAGTGTCTAATACTTCAAATCTCTCTTGAACATACTCCAAATCTTCATTCCTTTTACTATCTGAATTTTCTTCATTTTTAATTCCTTCTTCAAACATATTTTCATACTCCGCTTCTTTTTCAACTATATTTTCAAAATGATCCTTTCTCAAATATTCACAGACCTCCATCATAAAACATTCATTATCTTTCACCATTGAGGGATACTTCATAGATTTCAAAATATTAAAGGTCACCTCTTGATCATTAACCCTCATAATTAATTCTCCTTTTTGAACATCAATCATTGCTCTCCCAATAGCAAGGAATGGTCTTCCCAAAATGATTGGAATTTCTTTATCTTCCTCCATATTAAGTACAATAAAATCCACAGGAAAGATAAATTTATCCACTTTCACTAACACATCTTCCACAACTCCTTTACAGTAAGTAATGGAACGATCAGACATCTGAAGGGTCACAGATGTAGGAGAAATTTCTCCTATTCCCAACCTTTTGAAAGTTGATAAAGGCAAAAGATTAATACTAGCTCCAGATCACATAAGGCTCTTCCGAGAAATTTTTCACCTATAGCACACAAGATAGTGTAACTACCAGAATCTTTAAGTTTCTCTGGAAACTTCTTTTGAATAATTACACTACCCTCTCCTCTAAGTGAAATAATTTCATGACATGTGAACATTCTTTTATTTTTGAGAATATCTTTCACAAACTTGGTATATTCAGACATCTGTTCTAATGCTTCAATAAAAGGAATATTTATCGTTAATTTCTTAAGGATCTCAAAAAATTTTACCAGTTAGTTATCCCTATTTTGTTGCTTCAATCTTTGAGGAAATGAAGGTGGTGGGTTTTCAACAGTATTCTTCATTGGTTCAAGAGGATATTATATGTCTGGATAAATCTTGTTTGAACCTTTTTCAATATCCACCTTCTCCTTCTCTATTTCAACTACTTTTTGTACTCTTGTCTTCAATTCCTTTCCATTCCTTAATTGAATAGCCTTAAGTTGTTCCTTGTTTTGATCTTTTGGATTTATCTCAACCTTACTAGGAAGCGTTTCATAAGGTTTATTATTAAGTGAAGTGAAATATGCCCCAAATGATTTTCAATATTTTTCATCGCAACACCTTAAGCTTGTAGTTGATTTCCCATATTCAGAATCATTTCTTCAGCAGACAACTTTTTATCCTTAAATTACGGTTTACAATTGAATTTAGGAGGATAAGAAGGTCTAAAATTTGTATTTCCTTGATTGTTCAAATTTCCAACTGGATTTATAGAACTGTTCCCCCATTGTGGGTTAACATTGGCATTGTTATTACTCCAGTTGAAATTTAGGTGATTCTTCCAACCAGGATTATAATAATTTGAATAAGGATTGTTAGGTCTATTAATAGCATTCAAAGTCTCATAAGGTGTTTGAGATTCTGTTGTCTGTCTAAATGAATTTTCCTCTAACACTTGGGATGATTGAGAATAATTCATCCATACTGATCTATTTTCTTAGAAAGGGATACAATTTGAGAAACTATCACAGTCATCATATCTGAATCATCAACACTAGCTACTCTTCTAAGATTTACCCATTTAGAGGGCCACTGAAAATTATTAGTTGTCATTTCTTCTATTAATGTGTATGCTTCATCAAAAGGTTTTGACATTAATGATCCACCAGCAGCAGCATCTATAATCGATCTCAATGATCCCACTAATCAATTGTAAAATGTTTGAATCATTAACCAGTCTGGTAAAGCATGATGTGGGCACATCCTAAGAATATCTTTAAATCTTTCCCAAGCTTTATATATTGATGGAGGCAAATATTATGATAGAAACTTTTGAGAAAGTTCTCCCCAAGTTCTAATAGATCCAGGGGCTAACGAATTTAACCACACCTTAGTTTTAACCCTTAACGAAAAAGGAAATGGTTTAAATCTGACACATCACTTGACACTCCATCATATTTAAAAGTAGCACACAGTTCTAGAAAACTAGCAAGATATAAAATTGGATCCTCATTAGGTGTTCCTCAAAATTGATTATTTTGTACCATTTAGATAATAGCAGGTTTAAGCTTGAATGAATTAGCAGCAACATCAGGATCTTGAATAGTCACATGAATTTTATCTGTTGTTGGGTTAGCATAATCTCTTAAAGGTCTTGACAAATTTCCTATATCATTTCTCTTATTATCTTGGTTATTAGCCATTTCGCAAGGTTTCTTAGTTTGTTTTTATTGTTTTCTAATTTTTCAAACAGTACGCTCTAACTCCAAATCGTAAGGGATTAAACCTATAGATCCACTACTATGCATATAAAATCACACAAATACTCTAAAAAGTAAACAAACACACAATTGCAAACTACAAGGTAAAGGTTTTTCAGTTATTATATTATCAATATACACCATTTATACCTCCTTGCCGCCGGCGCCCAAAAACTTGATGCGGGACTTTTAATTATGCAAGAACTTATGAACCCAAATTTATATATATTTATAAGGATTTCATAAATTCCAAACTTCAATGCAAGTATATGTATCTTATCAAGTAATACAGGGCTCTAAATGAGTCACGGTTATCGATCCCACAGGGAAGACACGTTCCTTACAATAAATAGCGTAATAATGAAATCCAATAATCAAATCATAATTAAAGTTTAAGTTTACTTCTACTAACAAGATGCAGAAAACAATAACAGTTAAGCAAACCACAATTACTTCTAATATCTTTAAACATAATTAACTAACACAAACACTAAGCTTGTATTTGAATGGTTTTGTTATATATGAAAAGAGTCATTCCTCATGCAATGAGTATATGATGTGTGAATGATATAAAATGATTATTTATTATATTTTGCCAAATACGAGCATAAATATTTCTCTACCCTCAAAAGAGTACTGACCCGACCCATAATTACGCAGTAAATTAACTTCCAAAAGATGGCCAAAAAACATGACCCGATTTATGAATAACGGCTAGTGTGCAAAATCTTAAATGATATAAAAATTAGAAAATATTTTACACACTAGGGGTACTACGCAAGTATACGTATCGCTTCAAGTAATATAGAGTTTTCTTTAAAAACCCCAGTATCAATCCCACGAGGAAGTGAAGTAAGAGGTCTTTAGTCAAATTCTAGTCTACTACAAACAGTCCTTAGTTTGGAATGTCGATTAAAATTGTGTTTTATCTGGCAACTACTCCTAAATGAAAGTGTTAAATGTAAAGATAGTAACTACAACTACGTGTAAATAATAATTCTAAAGATAATCCTTCTTGGATGAATTGGTTTGGAGAATTTTGAGATACTAAAAACTACTATTCTTATGTAATGAAATGTATAATGTATAGGAATGATGCATTTAATATTGTATTTGCCAAATAAGAGCAATCATATTCTTTACCCTTTGGTCCAGGCATAAAGAACATTGACTAATCCTATCTTTGGTTACTGAATCTGCGGCTAGGCTGGGAGGATACGAACTCTCACTTCAGAGCTCCCACATTCCCCTCATCTAAGGGCTAACATCTACACTTCAGCACCCAAACGATAGGACCGAATTGAGGATTTTAGCATGTCACTCTAAAGTCTATAATTCTACGCCCGATAATTATATTTCCCTATTTATTTGCATTTAATCCCCATGAACTTCACCATCCATGGAATTTAAATGTGGTTCCACTTTGTTGAGAATTACATTTGCCCTTTTGGGACTTAACACAATTACAATGAATTTTAACACTACAATGGGCCCTTATTGTAATGTAAATGAAGTGCAAGAAAAAACCATCACCTTTATAATTAAACTCACTTCTAATCATGCATCACAAAATCCTAAGCATGAATTCTACTCATTACAAAAGAAAAGTAAAATGGAAACAATGACATAATTTTCTTATGCCACTATTTCCAAAGAAGAAGAAAGAGTAGGAATGATACATCACAAAGCAAGAAGAAAACACAATGGAAACTTCATTAAACCAAAGCAAATCCACTATGTAAGTGTTTACAAAATCATAAGATAATGAAGAACAATACTTAGCTTTTTCCCTTTGCAAAAAAGAGGAAGATCTCTCCCATAAAGTCTCTCGGCGATCCATGCAATGCTAGAACATCTCTTTAGAAATTCTCTCAAAATCTCCTCTCCAATCTCTCCAAAAGGGTAGAAATCTACATATCTACTCTTAATCTAAGAATCTTAAACATTCTCCAAGTTTTTCCTAACATTCTTCTCTTGTTTTTGTACTTTCTCTTCCTCACATTTCAAACATACTTTTGCCATTTTAAAGAGTATGGACGAATTTCTAATAGTTCCCTTAAGCACCCCTTCAAAAAAGCATCCAAATACATTGAACATTGCTTGAACCGACCTTCTCGCCGTCAACGGTAACGATGTCACCGTCGGTGGGCTTCTAGAACGTAGGCCAATTGCTGAGGCTCGCCGTCGGCGGGCTCGATCTCGCCGTCGGTGGGCTCCTTTATAATATATTAAAAAACTTTCGGGAAAATCACACTGTTCGCGGTCTATTCCTCTTCGTTGGCGACCTAGTTCAATTTTTTGATCTTTTGCTCGTTTTTGCTCTAAATAGTACCGTTTTTGCTTCTTTTTTCTCCAATCACCATTTCTTGTCCCTAAAACCACAAAAACATACAAAATATCTTCCTTTAAAGTGTAATATCATAAAAAAAGTAAAATGATATAAAAAAAACGTATATATTTTAGGCGTGTCAAGTACCCCCTCTTCCAAGCATGAAAAGAACATTAACATATCCTAAGTTCAGTCACTAAATCTAAGGCTAAGCTGGGAGGATACTGGCTGTCACTACGGAGCTCCCACTCACCCTTCACCTGAAGGCTAACCTTCGACTTTAGTTACCAATCTTTAGATCAAATTGGGGATTTCAGCCTATCACTCTGAAACCTCCAATTTGAAGCCCATGAAACACATTTACCTATTTATTTGCAGTTAATTCCCATGAACTACGCAATTCATCCATGGACATTGAATGTATTCTTCATTATTATTGTAGGACATTAAATCCATTCGGAGTTAATGTACAACAACATATTTTAACAATTCAATTGGCCAGATCGAAAAGTAAATTAAGTTCAAAATGAAAAACCATCACAATTTCTTCAATAACTTAAAAGCACTTCAAATCCACATCATCACATTATCACATCTCTATGCAAGAAGAAACAAAAAGGAGACTACTCAGAATTCAAAGAGAAGACACAATAAAACATGGATTTTATATATAAAAGAAAAGTCATACAAACCACAATATAAAATACAACTTATCTCTTTCTCTTTCCCAAGAAAATCCCTTGAAGTCCTTTGAATCTTTTTCTCTCTTCTTTGCAACACTCAATTCGCTCTTTAGAATAGAAAAGAAGAAGCAATCTCTCACTTTATTCCTTCTCCTTCACTCCTTAGAGAAGAATCCCTCTCAAATCTTCACTTCTATACTCTTCTCTTCCAAACCCAAACTCTCTTCCACTCACACACACTAAACTCACTCCAATCACTAAACTCACACACAAATCCCACTTAAATTTCATCCAAAAATAGTTACATATATGTTAGAAATGAATTCTCAAGAGTTTCCTTAAGCATCCCTTCAAGAAGTCGCCAAAAATCTTCAATTTTAAGTTGCACCGACATTGGGCGCCGGCGGCGCTCTATCGTCAATTAATTCTAGAGATCTCAGGAAAATGGCATCGGTGGCACTAGAAGCTATTTTCTCCAATTTTGCTCCATTTTTCTTCAAATTCGTTCCTTTTTGCTTATTTCGCACCAATCACCTAAAATCATCATACCTGCAAAAAATCATGACAAATACCTTTCTTTAAAGTGCAATATCACTAAAAAATGAGTAAAATTATATAGCAAAAACAGAATATATTTTTGGTGCATCAAGAGGTCTGGAGCTTACACCACACTTACAATACACATTCACAACCCTAAACAAGGCACATCCCACTTCAATCCCCTAACTCTTTGGAAACTCAAGTAAGTGGTTTTTCTCATGCTCATTAGCCTCAGGCTAGGGTTTGACTAGTACCAACACATAGAGGACCAAATGAGGGTAACCCTTAGCCCATGGCTGAACCTAAACAATTCTATATTACTCATTTTCAACCTATCCCATTTTTCCCAAACATTTCAAATTTCTAACCCTTTTGCCCCAAAATACCCCCAAAACCCTAAAATCCCCCAAAAATTTCTAAAATCACCCCATAATTCTCCAAAAAAACATTCCAAAATACTCCCTACCACTCAATTTAACAAAAATTACCCAAAATTGCCAAATATCCCAAAAAAATCCCCAAAATGACCAAAATGCCCCTCTTAAACCAAAATTCCAAAAATTCCAATAAATTTTCAAAACCTTCCAAATATTCTCAATTTCATTTCTCTCAACTACCTTAAGATCCTTAGGACTTGTTTGACCTGACCAAACCCAAGTCCAATGAGTCATGGACCAAAGGTCCATCACTTAAGGACCAATGGATCCTCCTCTTTATGGTTAGCTCATGTCTCCCCTTAAACCTTGAATAAGCAACCATCATGCCTAATTAAACACACTGTGGCATTCCTTACACTCCCTTGCTCCTGCCAGCCACCTTCCCTATCCTTACCGGCTGCCCTAGCCGCCGGAACAGCTCAACCCGAGCGCCCTCAAACCCCTTAAAATTCAAAATTGAGCCTTGTTAGAAAGGGATCACCTTACTAAACAATGGCCTTGCTTTGTCCTCACCCTGAGCAGCTTAATGCACCTAAAGTCAGGCCTTGAGCTCCACCCATTAGCCATGGCTATCAAAGCCACCTCCCCACGGCCAAAACTAAGTGCTGAAAATTTTCTAACCAGAATCTGCCAATATTTCACTAGAGCTCCTCTAGACCTCCCTAAGGTCATTCCAGCCACTTTTCCCCTCTGATTCCCATTGCTAGAGCTCAATTTCAGAGCTCAAATTTGGCTGGAAAGCAGGACATATTTCACCACAACTCCACAGTACACCAAAGTTCAATTAACTACACCTACACCTTCACAACAATGAAAGAAGAAGATTCCCTATCAAAGCCCCATCATAGAAGCCCTCTACACCAGACTTCCACCAACACCTGAAATCAGATCTAGTCGAGTTTGGGTCTAAACATTTCACCTGGGTGAAAGGCTCCATCTAGAGGTTCGTTGGCACCAATCAAAGTTGCCACCACCATCTGATTGAGGCCTCCCCTCTCAGACAAAGGTATTGGACTCACTCTTCCACCCAAGCTTTTCTTTGTTTCCCATAATTACACATTGTATTTCATACCATATAAACTGTATGGATAGGTTCATCTAGGCTAGATGAAGCTCTAAAATCAAGCCCCATGTGATTTGGTCGAGTGTAACTCAAGATCTTAGGTCTAGAAGGTGGACGGCTCTCAAGTTACACCAGTTGAAGACGATGACCAGGAGCCGTAGGATCGCTCGTGTAATGAATGGATGGCCAGGATTGCATCGGACAAACTCTTGATACATTAAGCGCGTGGTGACTTAGATGGCAGCTCCCAATCAAAAGAAGACGTGTAGCCTTTCAGAGTGGCTGAGGATGAGGCAGACCTGACGTGGTTGAGTAGGAAATTAGGGGATTTTTTATTTATGTAATTCCCTAAACTTTAAAAATCCATATCCTGACCTAAAAAAATCATAAAAATAGAAGAAAAATACCCTCTTACTCAGTGAACAGAGGAGAAAAATGTGGAAATGGTTTGAAATTTATTTAATGCATGTATTATTTTTAATTTATTAAATACCCTCAGTAGTCTTTTAATTCTCCATGCATGTAGACATTTCACCATTACTTGTCATTTTAGCATGTTGTAGCCTCTGTCATGGGGGATCTTCCCTGATTTTTCCAAAGTCAGAGGAGACCTCTATGGAGAGTTCTATATTTTCTATGTTTTTGCATCTATTTTGATAAGTTAATTATAATAATTATCAAGGTGGTTATAAAAATCCAGAAAAATCATGGTAGGTTTTTTATGGCTAGAGGAGCCTAGGATAAAATTTTCATAGAGTAAATCATTAAGGAAAAACCTATTCATCAACTTGATTTAAAATTGAATTTAAATTAATTTGAGTTCATTAAATATATAAATCAGCCAAAAAAAATCTCCAATGTACTCTAAAGGTTAGAGGACTCCCCATAAAAATTTCATGACATTTGGAATTCATTTAGTCAAATAGATGAATTTTCTAAGTGAAATGATAATTTTGAACATTAAAGTAATTGTAATAATTAAAATACAACTCAAAAAATTGTAAAATTAATTTTGGGAGTTCTCTGTGATCAAAGAATTTTTTTAAAATAAAATTGGATTTTTACAATATTTTCATTTTTAACCATATTTTTAATATTTAAATGATTAAATAATAATAAAAATCACAAAAATATTAAAAATCACCAAATTGTCACATTTGGTTTCCTAATCACTTAGGAACCATTCACATAATTTTCCTAAGTCTTAAAATGAAAATATCAATTTTTAAAGGCTTAAATTAATTTTAAAAGGGTAAAAATGGATTTTCCTAATTTTCCACTAAAATAATTCTAATAATTAAAATAAAAAATTACAAAAATATAAAATTTGTTTCTCTGCGTTTCCTGACCTTGGAGGGACTTAAGAAAAATATTAAATTGAATTATCAACTTTTAAAATGTTTTATAAATAATTAAAACTCCAGAATTTAAAATAAATCTAATAATTAAATTAAAACTCAAAAAAATTCAGAATTTAAAATGGTAATTTTGGAAATTTTAACCTTAATAAATATTTAAGCTTAATCAAAAATGGGAAAATAGTAATAAATGACCTTAATTATTATGTTGGATGATTGAAAAATCGAAAGATAAATTTTAGAAACCCATTGCAATTTTTTCACATCAAAATTAAATATTTAAATTTCCTTCATTATCATAATTTGGAATAAAATTAAATTAAATAAATCTTAAAGTTATTGGTTCATTTTGGAAGTTAATATTCACTAACTTAATCCCCTTCATCTGATGTTTAAATGATAATTCAATATTTTGATAGAGTCATAATCATGAAAGTCATGAAATTTCCTTTTCTAAAGACATGAAAATGCCCACTAAAACTTAAGGGCTTAGTAATGAGCTTGATTTGACAAATAATTAACTAACAATAATTAGGAAAAAAAACATGATTAATCTTGAACTGCCTTTTAAAACATTACAAGCCCATTAAAGTTTAATGAATTCTTCCATAAGTTAAATTTTGCATCTAAAGGCCCACTCACATAATTCCTAAGTAAAGCACCAAATGATAATTACCTCACCTTTCGGTATGACTAAAACATTGGTTCACCAAGCATAAGGGTATGAAACAGATAAACCATTTAATAGTTATGATAAGTCCAAATGGAGCTCAGGAAAGTTCAAAAGTGTTGTGAAATATCTGGCTCTCCCTGGACCGTTTCACAAATCTTCTAGACACCTTGTAGGACTACTATACCCATCATATTTATTAAATGATGAAAGCTCATAAATGAATAGAATTCATCAGGTTATGACATAGAGTTTGGTAGGTCTGTGACGAACCTATCCATAACGTTTTACTTCCCTGAAAATATAATTCTTTATTGCAAGAATACTAAAGTTTTCGGTGGAGATGACGAGAATACCTACCAGGTATGCTTTTACTTTAATGCAATTTACTTACCTACACTCTACAGTACTTTCCTTCCTTGCAAACTTGCATGCTAAACAATAATATCACCCATCATGAAAACAGAAACCTTTAGGATAGCCACAAAACTGAAACCAAACATCAAAATTAAAAATCAAGAAAAGATAAAATACACTGTCACAATATTCTAAATATAAGACAACTCAAATTTTAATCACAAACAAAAAAACACAATTGTACCGAAATTAAAATGTCTCATTGGATGATCGGGAATCCCTTAGAGGAGGTAACCCACGTGTTGCTAATGGGGTTTCCCGCAGTCTAAATAAAAGTATTGAACTCATTAAGTTTGGTTTAGTAAATTTATTTAGACTATGTGAATCCGATGACAATAGCGTTGTCGGGATGAGGAACCATGAGATCTTAACCGGTATTGTTATATTCAACTTTAATGTTCCCCTAATAAAATATTAAGATATCTCAATTTTAAAAAGTTCCAAAACACAACACTTCTCTTTTCTCCACAATTGACACTTCTTTAAACTAAACCTACTACAACGAGGAGCTTAGAGCATGCATAGTGGGCAACACAGCCATTTTCAACAACAAAACTTGTCTACATCAGCAAAACCTTTCCTTAGTAATTTAAACAACAAGCCATAGGACTTCGAGGCAGCCTGCCTAGTTCAGCATAAATCTTCACCCTTTCTTTAGGCCCTTGCATAACTATGTTGTGTAAAGTAAGCCCTAACTCGTCTTAGGATACCGAAGTTATCATCGGGTATGACTTAAACCCTCCTATCTTTCAGGCCATTCACATGATCAGTATCAGGTGAATGTAAGTCCTAAATAATAAAATTGATAGGATGAAATACCAAATAGATATTCTGAATCAAAACCAAATCATAGGATAGTTTGGGAAGACATCATGATTTTCCTTAAATCTATGTCCTTCCCCTAGCCTTCTCTCCTTTAGATTCTGATAAATTGAAATGTCCCAAAACTTGAGACATTCACCTATTGAATTTCGGACTATCACATTTTCTTTAAAAACCTCATCTTTGGAAGTCATGAATATAAATATTTCCTGATCTATATCTAGAGTTTTCCTAGGTGACTTCGGTTATCTAAGATGTAATTAATGGGGGCTTGCCCTTATAGGAAACTTAAAGACCCTAGATTAATATAAACCTTATCTAATTCCTTCATATTAGATAGGGTAAATTGTTAGTGAACAATGGTTCGCAGTCCAAACGGTTGTCATGAATTCTTTAGTTTGTTTGATCAAGCCTCATCTCAAGCCATATATCTATTCTTTGGGATAGATACATGTGTTGTGATGAAGCGCTTGATTATTTAAACTAACGTTTATCTTTAAAATTAAAATATTATTTTCAAAATCCATATATATATATTAAATTAAATCAAATTTCCATTTTATAAAATTATATTCTAAACCTTTTCAAAAATATCAACCTCCAAGAATATTTAACGACCGACAATTTTCTGGTGACTCCGTTGGGGATAGTTTCTCTCTTCATTAAGATCAGGAAATACTATATTCATATATTGGTAATGTGCTCATGTCCCTCATGAGACAGATTATCATTCTTCTATTGACATACTTTACCCATTTCCTTCTTGGGAAAGTGTGATCAACTCCTCTGGATTTCGGGACCGTCTGTTTGGTCACTCCTAAACAGAGGGGTTCAGGAGTCTTTTGGTTTTCTTTTTGATCTTGTGGGGTTGAACACCCAATTGGTGTGTCAGCGAGTAAATTTCTCTAGGGTAATCTGCGTTGTGAAGGGGATCTTTGACAGGGTCCCATACTTTACCTTCTTTTGATATCTCGTGGGTTCAATCATGTTTGCGGTAGATTGACCCACTCTTCCTTAAATCTTAAGACTCCTTTTAACAAATATATGAAAACCTAAAATGAAATAAAAAGATTATAAAATATCACAATGAAATAAAATTTTCCCCAGTCTACATAACAACTTTATTCGTAGTGTTTTCACTACGATGAAATGGTTTTTGGCCCTCACTAACCTTCGCAATACTTCTCTTGACAGTCAAAGATGTCAACCCCTACGCTAACTTTCTCTTGCAACATGCCCTCCTCCCATGAGTCTCTTCATGTAACACCAATGATTCAGTTCAGGACCGACTTTAGTGAATTTGAAGTTGTACTCGGGAAAGCTCTGTTCGTGGTCGTGAAAGTTGATACTTCTGAAATTCAAGAATCGTCTGCTGAGTTCGATCTGAACTCTAAAAAGATTTCCCTTCTGCTAAGAAGGTGAAAGTGACCACTGCCCCCGTCAGGTCAGTGGTCTCCGTGACGAGGAGAGTTGTTACCTCTACTGCCACCGGCTTCGCCGTCACTGTGCCTACTTTCCCATCTACCGAAGGGAAGAAATTCTGCTTGAAGAAAATTCTGATAATGCCTTTCTTGTCCCGCCGTCAGTCTTTGAGATTGGCTTAAGTTATAAACTTCCTCTGCTAACCAAATCTCAAAGAAGAAACCGCAATCTTATGATTCACAGAGCCTCCAGAACACAAGTTGTAAATCTGTTAGTAATTGATGAGATTTCTCAACAGGAGGAACTCGGTTTACCGGATACCACTCCTCTTCTTTGAGGTAGCAGGTTCCACCCTTTAGCTGATACTACTGGAGACAAGAGCCTCCATAGGATTACCGCTACACTTCCAACACCATACAGTCGTGATAAGGTAAGGGAGAGGCTCACACCTATCACCGTGCTCACACCCTTCTACAAAGATTGTCTGAAATAGAAGGTTGTTCTGTCGCCAAGCATCTGAAGAGGATGGGATGTACAATATCCCCCAAAATTAAGGATAACTTTCTAAACATGGAAAGACCTGTCCGAGTTTCCGTCAAACACCATTTGGGAAAACATGTTGATACAGCTGCTACAGATGATACTACTGTTGTTCAGACATCTGCTATGAACAGATCAGTTAAGTCCTGGCTGGGTCTGAGAATACTAGCTGTTGATGATCATAAGGAACCCAGAAAGAGAAAGAACAACATAAGATTACTCTCCTCTGTACATGGTCTGTACTTTAGGGAGAACACTTCCCCTCATTACCTCGATGTCCCCGCCAAGACACCTCATCTCAAGGCATCGATTTTTAAGAGGAAAGTGTGGTTACCGAGAGGTGTTGTACCTGTACATTATGAAAATCTTGTTGACCACAAAATGGATCACGAGTCAGATATTATGTTGCCACTGCCGCTGTTGCTTCTGAATTAGTTGTAGAGAAGAGTGACAGTGCAGGAAAGCCTGAAAATATAAAATTGACCAAAAAGTAAACAGTTTATGATAAAGTTTGAAGGCTCCAAGCAGCAATGTTTGAGTTAGCCAAACAACGAGGTTCGATATTGATGATAAACATTAATTCTTGTCAGATTACATGGATGAAGAATTCATGGAATTTAATATGGTTGAAACTCGGTCCAAGTCATCCGCGTGCTATGCTTCTAGTGAGGAGAACACCACAGATGAGCTTCGGAGGACCATCCTGACAAAAGATGAAACGTTAGACACCTGGAGATGAAAATGGAGGAAATGACTACTGGCATGATCGCCATGGCTACAATCCACGGGCAATCGCAGGAAAGACCGGCAGCGTCTCCTGAGATCAACTAACTCAAAATCATACACATCACCGATGAAAGAAGAGAAGTCACTTCAGCCAATGAAGACGAGCCGCCAAGATGAGATCCAACTCCAAACCTGCTAGAAAAGGACATTAAACAGATGGTCGAACAACATGTTCGGGAGGCCTTGGCTCAGTCCAAAAGTGGGACATCAGTTTCAAAGGGTAGACCCTACCCGAACAAGTTTGATGTTGTACCTTACCCCAAAGGCTTCGTGCCTTTGACTTTCAAGAAGTTCAATGGGACAGGAAATCCTCACCAGCACATAGTACACTTCAGAGCTAGTGTTGCAACACAGGAGGAAGTGAAGCTCTGTTGTTCTGTCAGTTTGTCAGCAGTATGTTAGGAATAGCATTATATTGGTATGCCGAGCTTCCTAATGGATTAGTAAAGACTTTTGCAGAAATGGAAAACTTATTAGTGAAGAGATTCGCTGGTGCCCGACATCATGTTATCATAGAAGATCTCGTCGTATAGCGGCAGAAGCCCGATGAGATTTTGGTCGATTACATTCTGTGGTGGAAAACGTAAGCACGAAATTTGAACTTTAGCTACAAGAACAGCACGCGATCAAGATACTGCTCAAGAGTATCCACGGTCAGGTAGCCTTCATGCTTAAGGGTCTCACCATCAAGTCCTTTGAGAAGCTACTCAGTAAAGACAGCAGCTTACAAGAAGAAATCAAACACATGGAACCTGCAGAAAAGACAGAGAAAACAAAACCTACTAAATCATACGATAAGAGATCTGGCATAGTGGCAACGGTCGACAAGGGAAAGAAACCAATGAGGATTCAGCTGGAGTAGTTGTCATAGTAGCACAGTCAGTCGCCTCAGTATGGTCAGCCTCGTGCACAATAGAGTACTCAGTCTAGTCAGCAGTAGAGGTCATAAAGGTCAGATGGACGACAGGGTCCGACAATGTCAGAACGGCTATAAAGGAACCACTTCTTCATGGATGACGCCAAAGCAAAAATGTTCAAGAATTTAATGAAGAATCCCGAGTTCAGATTACCTAAGCCAAAGAAGTCGGAAGAGGTGGACAAGAAGGATTAGTCCAACTTCTGCCCCTACCACCGGATGCTCAGACACACCATAGAAAGCTGCTTCAGTTTCAAGGATTGGCTCGAGCAGAATTACAAAGAAAGGAATATAACAATACCAAAGGAATACTTGAAAGAACCTGGATGAGGTTCTATAAACATGATTTCAGCCGAGCCAATCTCTCCGATTTATCCATATACGGACAAAGGCGGATGGAACACAATTTGGAATGAGTTCAAGAAGGTCTTAGATAAAATCCAGTCTACTCCAAATAGAGCGTTTGTTCGGAGTCTACCGCCAGCCCAATTCAAGATTAAAGCTTCACCGAGGAGGCCACCACGACAAGAATGGAGAAAGAAGCGAATCGTGAACGAAATTAAGGACGATAGTGCGAAGGGTAGGATAGAGGTTGCTCCTGTTAGATTGGTTGTTTCGGATTCGGGGGTGAAACTCCTCGAACCCCTGACTTTGTACCATTATCTTTATGCCCCTTCAAGGTCTCATAATGACAACATAAATGATGTTGGCTACGTTCTTACTGTCTCTAGTGATGACGTAACTTATCACAACCTCTCTAACCTTGATTTTAATACCCAAAATGATCCTCAAATCATGATTGTTCTTGACAAGAATGTTGACAAAAATAAAGAAGAAATCGACAACACGCACTATGAAGGCACCGGAAGCGATAAGCCAGTCCTTTAATGCAAGGGAACTCCAATTGCTATCAACGTGGACTTTGCAGATACAATAGAACCAGATACGGTAGTATAAAGATCTCCGGATCTAAAAGAAGAAGAAATAACATATGTACATTTAAGAAGTGGCAAGGTGCTACCGCCAAGGATAGATCCAATGGATAAAGGAAAATAGATGATTACTCAAGAATAAGTATCTCCAGCAATGGAAGGAGTACAAGTTCGAAATGAAATTGAAAATTCAAACAAAGTGGATTATAACGTACTAGCTCATCTTAGGAAGTTGCCAGCCAAACTAAGCATTTACGACGCTCTGATCCAGTCAAAGTAGATGAGAGAAAATTTCATCAAGGCTCTACTTGATCCGGATATTTGCTTAGCCTAGTTGGTTGGCTCATCCTCAGATGAATTTTGAACTTAGAAACAACAGCCTGGTGTAACCTTTACCGATGAAGATTTGCTACTCGGTACAACCAATCAAAACCGTCCGCTCTACATTTACGTCATCATCGGCAGGCTTGTACAATCCAGAGTGTTAGTAGATCCTGGACCGTCGCTCAACATAATGAATTTATCAGCACTAGCTGATACACTTAAAATATATAGTATTTTTATACACATTTTTATACCTATTTATAATGATATTGCACTTTAATGGAAGGTATTTTGTGTTTTTCTTGCAGGTATGATGAAAATAGATAGTCATGAAGAAAGGACCAAAATTGGATCAAATTTGGAGCAAAAAAAAAATGAAAAATAAAAAATTTGGCACTGGCGGCTAAGCGCCGCTGGGCCGGGCTTAGCCGCCACAGTTATAAATCAAACTTTAATTTGATTTGGCGCCAAATTCAAAAAAGAATGGATGCAACTCTTGGTGGTAATGTCCATAACTTCCTTTGGGCAGCAAATTTGAATGCAGGGGTGCGTTCCTTGGTAGATACATCAAATCTGGACACATTTTGAAGAGACACCAAGGAACCTTTTGGTTCACTATTTAAAGAGAGTCTTAGAAGTGAAGAAGTGAAGATTTGAAGAGGCTCTTCACTGTATTTCTAAGAGAGGAATTTAGGAGATTCTTCTACTGCATTTTAAGTTTTTATTTAGAGTAGGAGTAGAGAGTAGAAAGGATGAAAGGGTCGGAGTTAAGAGTTCTTCTTCCACTTCTTTTCTTTCTTTTAGATTAGTTTTTATTGAAGTTTGAAGTCTGTATTCTGAGTCATCGGAGTTTGGAGACTTACTCTGAGGAGTAGTTTAGCGAAAAGTCAAAGTTTCAGAGGAACTTCCTTAGTCTTGTGGAAAGGATTTTCAGATAGGTGTTTACTTTTATTTTGTTTATCAATACTTGCTTTCGTTTAATATTTTTCTTATCGTTTTTAATTTCAAATCAATGTGTTTTTATATTTTCCCAATGCATTCTGAGTAGTTTACTATTTATTTTTCTTTCTTAAAATTGAGAAGTAATTAATTTAAAGAGAATTGTTGACGAAAGTATCAGTGTTTAAAAGTTGGAAGAAGTTGTGAATATTGATTCTGAGAACTTTGTTTACTTCTTAATTTGGCTTGTTAAGCTGTAAAATTTCTTGAGATTATGTAAGATCCAATGCGGTATTATCTCATTAAAGTTAGTAGGAATCACATGCAATTATATGGGTGAGAACTGTAGTCCATATAAGTGAATGTAATATTAGAATATATTTTTATGAAGGGAGTAAAATTAGAGGATTTTAGAGTGACAGGCTAAAACCCCCTAATTTGGTTTGAAGTTTTGAGTTTTGTTATGAGAAGTTAGCCCCTAAGTGGTGGGAATCGAGGGAAGTCTAGAGTGAGAGACTGGTATCTTCCCTTCCTAACCATGTTCAAAATAATATAAATTTCAAATTAACCTATGTTCTTTATAGAACCACCAAGTAAGGTAAAGAACACATTTGTTTCTATCTGTCACAACAAATTTTAAATACTTCCACAACAATACTTTAAGAATTATTACTACTTCATGAAAGAAAAGAAAAAGATATTTTAGTTAATAGTATTTTAACATCCACTGTTATTAGTTATTGAAACCTTTACTTTCATTGCTTAGCATTTTATTAAGAAAATTTCAACAAGACAAATCAACTTACTAAAACATTTCAAAATCAAGACATACTATTTCAAAAACAATTAAAGAAAGTAAAAAGATAATTTTCTAAATTCCTTTAAAGATTTTCAAATTTTCGCTGTGGGTTCGATATCTCGGGGCTTAATCAGAAAGTCCTATATTACTTGATAAACGATACGTATACTTGCGTAGTATCCCATATTATAAAATCATAATTTTCATATCTTAAATCATCAACGCACTTATATCCAGTGGAGTCAAGTTTTTGGCAACTATTACATTTATATTCCTCGCGGCCCAAGTTTTTGGCGCCGTTGCTGGAGAAAATTAATTAAATTGCATTTTAAAGAGAATTAAGAAAATTAAAATTTTTACTTTTCTTTGTTTTTGTTTGTGTGTTGTGTTTTGTTTTGTTTTATTATTGTATGCGTAGTTCAACTTCTGAAGGACTTGTGCCTTACGATTCTGAATTAGAAAGAACTATCAAAATAATCAAAGAAATTAAAAATAAAAAAAAATATTCAAGAAATAGCAAATCATTAAGATCAAAATGTTGTCATCCATCAAGAATTAAGACCTTTAAGAGATTATGTTAACCCTACAGTAGGTGAACTTCGTGCTAGTATTCAAAACCCTGCTGTAGCTGCTAATTCTTTTGAGCTTAAACCTGCTATTATCCAAATGGTGTCAAATAATTAGTTTGAGGGAGCAACAACTGAAGATCCTAATTTGCATCTTGCTAATTTTCTAGAGTTGTGTACTACTTTTAATTATGATGGTGTTTCGGATGATGCTATTAGACTTAGACTTTTTCCTTTCTCACTAAGGGATAAAGCTAAAATGTGGTTACATTCGTTAAGACTCCTGGATCAATTAGAACTTGGGGTGAATCGTCACAAAAATTCCTTGCTAAATATTTTCCACCATCTAAGACTGCTAAGTTGAGAAATGATATAACATCTTTTTGTCAGTTTGAAGGAGAATGAATATATGAAGCATGGGAAAGATTTAAAGATCTCCTCAGGAAATGTCCGCATCATGTGATACCAGATTGGTTAATAATTCAAACTTTTTATAATGGATTAGTTGGATCTCTTAGATCAATCATCGATGCTGCTACTGGTGGATCATTAATGTTTAAACCATTTTCTGATGCTTATGCTTTAATTGAAGAAATGGCTACTAATAATTTTTAATGGCCTTCTGAAAAGTTAAATCCTAAAAAGGTAGCCAGTGTTTATGAAAATGATGCTTTTACAATGATAGCAAATCAAGTTGCTGTTGTATCAAGGAAGATAGACCAATTTGGGATGAATTTTTCTCAGCCAAATCTCATGATTGAAGAAAATTCATTAGGACAAATGGTTGATTCTTATTCTTCACCAGAAACTGTGAATGCTATAATCAAACGTAACAACCCATATTCCAATTATTATAACCTGTGTCGGAAGAATCATCTAAATTTTAACTGGAATAACAATAATCAGGGTGGTGTTAATCAACGATAGGGGAACACCCAAGTAAACCCATTGGGGAGTTGGAACAACCAAGGTAATAATAATAATAGATTAACTTATCCTTCAGGTTATAACAATGCTTTACAATTTAAGGAGAAGAAGTTGTCTATGGAAGAAGTAGTATCACATATGGGAAATCAATTACAAATTCAAGGAGCAACCATCAGAAATATTGAAAATCAATTGGGACAAATTGCAAATGTCATAATTAATAGATCCCAAGGAATGCTTCCAAGTAATACTGAAGTGAATCAAATAGAAAAGAATAAAGAACAAGTGAAAGCAATTCAACTGAGAAGTGGAAAAGAATTGGAAGGTAGAGTTCAAAAAGAGACTGAAGTAGAGAAAGAAGAGATTGAAAGACCAAAAGAGGACGCTGCAAAAGGTTTTGAAGGACCTATTTCTCCACCTAAGGTTGATTTAGAAAAACCACGGCCTCCATTTCCTCAGAGAATTTGTCAACAAAAGTTCGATAAGCAATTTTCAAAATTCTTGGAGATATAAAAGAAGCTTACCATAAATATTCCATTTGCTGAAGCCCTAGAACAAATGCCAAGCTATGCGAAATTTATGAAGGATATTCTTAATAAGCAAAGGAAGTTCGAAGAAAATGAGACTGTTTCGTATAGTGAGGAGTGCAGTGCGATAATTGAGAAAAAGCTTCCTGAAATACTTAAAGATCCTGGTAGTTTCATAATTCCATGTGCAATCGGAGAAAGATTCTATGGAAAAGCTTTATGTGATTTGGGTGCAAGCTTTAACCTTATGCCTCTATCAATATTCAAAAGACTGGGACTAGGAGAAATAACCCCAACTACTGTAACTCTGCAATTAGCATATCGTGCGATCACATATCCTAAAGGATTTATAGAAGATGTTTTGGTAAAAGTGGATCAATTTATTTTTCTTGTGGATTTCATTGTGTTAAATATGGAGGAAGATAAAGAGATACTCATAATTTTAGGGAGACCTTTTCTAGCTACATGCAGAACCATGATAGATGTGCAAAAAGGGGAATTAACGATGAGGGTTAATGATCAGACTGTTACATTTAATATTTCAAAATCGATGAAATATCCTGCAATATGTAAAGAAGATGAGTGTTATATGATGGATGTTATTGATTATTTAAGTGAATGTCATTTCAAATCAACTTATGAAGAGAATGTTGAAAGAGAAGAATTTGAATATAAGCAAGAAGAGGAGTTATTTAATTCTGAATATTTTTAAGAAGAAGATTTAAAGTATGTTCATTAAAATTTTGAATTGTTGGATATGACTGGGAAAGATAAATCTTATGGTCCATCAATTGAAAAACCTCTTGAACTTGAGCTAAAAATGCTTCCTGAAAATTTTAAGTATGCTTTTTTAGGTGAGTCTGCAACCTTGCCTGTTATAATTTCCTCTCAATTAACTAAAAAAGAAGAAGAGAGTTTACTTGAAATTTTGAAGAAGTACAAGAAAGCCATTGGATGGACAATTGCTGGTATTAAAGGAATTAGTCCTTCAATTTGTATGCACAGAATTCTTATGGAAGATAATTGCAAACCGCGGGCTGATACCCAAAAAAGATTAAATCCTATTATGAAAGAAGTTGTTAAGAAAGAAATTTTAAAGTGGTTGGATGCTGGAATTATCTACCCTATTTCAGATAGTGCATGGGTTAGTCCTATTCATTGTGTTCCTAAGAAAGGAGGAGGAACTGTGACTATTAATGAAAAAAATGAAATGATACCAACAAGACAAGTTACAGGGTGGAAAATATGCATTGATTATAGAAAATTAAACCTTGCCACAATAAAAGATCATTTTCCACTCCCTTTTCTAGATCAAATGTTGGATAGACTGGCTGGGCATAAATACTTTTGTTTTCTGGATGGATATACTGGTTACCACCAAATTTAAATTGCTCCTGAGGATCAAGAGAAAACTAGGTTTACCAGTCCTTATGGTACATTTGCTTTTAGAAGAATGCCCTTTGGTTTATGTAATGCCCCTGCTACATTTCAGAGATGTATGACGGTTATTTTTTGTGATTTAATTGAAAAAGGGATTGAAATTTTTATGGATGACTTTTCAGTGTTTGGAATTTCATTTGAATAATTTTATATATCTAAAGTTCTAAAATGCTGTGAAGAAACTAATTTGGTCCTTAAATGGGAAAAATACCAATTTATGGTAGCAGGAGGAATTGTTTTGGGACATCGGATTTCAGAAAAAGGTTTGGAGGTAGATCCTGCAAAAATTCAAGTTATATCTAATTTACCTTGCCCAACCAATGTAAGGGGAATTAGAAGTTTTTTAGGACATGCTGGATTCTACAGACGTTACATCAAAGACTTTTCAAAGATTACAAAACCTTTATATCGTTTACTGGAAAAGGATGCAATTTTTAATTTTAATGATAACTGCCATAAAGCCTTTGAAAAATTAAAAAAAAAATTTATCACTACACCTGTAATAATTTCAACAAATTGGGAAAAACCTTTTGAATTAATGTGTGATCTTAGTGATTATGCTATTGGTGTGGTTTTGGGTCAGAAATATGATTAAATTTTTAAAGTAATTTATTATGCTAGTAAAACTCTTAATGAAGCTCAAATTTATTATACCACTACTGAGAAAGAGTTATTAGCTATAGTATTTCACTTTGATAAATTTTGATCATATTTAATTGGAACTAAATGTGTTGTGCATACTGATCATTTTGCTATCAAATACTTAATGAAGAAAAATGATGCAAAACCGAGACTTATAATATGGATTCCTCTTTTGCAAGAAATTGATTTTGAAATAGTAGATAGGAAGGGTTCTGATAATCAAATTGCTGATCATTTGTCCAGGCTTGAAATTGAAAAATCTCTCTGTGATATTATGGAAACTAATGAACATTTTCCAGATGAAATACTGTTCACTGCTAAAGAAAGGAATGTTCCGTGGTATGCAGACATAGTAAACTTTATTGTTAGTAATATTATACCCTATGGTTTGACATATCATGAAAAGAAGAAATTTCAGTCTGATGCTAAGACTTATTTTTTGGATGACCCATTTTTAAATAAATAAGGAAAGAATCTTATAATTCAAAGATGTGTACCTTTAGAAGAGACTTATGAAATTATTCAAAAATGTCATGATTCTGATTATGAGGGATATTTTGGAAGTGATAAAACTGGATATAAAATATTAAAATCAAGATTTTATTGGCCTACAATTTTTAAGCATGCTAAAATGTGCACTGGCGGCTAAGCGCCGACTAGTTAGCACTTAGGCGCCACAGTTATAAAAAACGTGAAAAATGTGGATCCAGAAGCCTAGATCGTGGGGGAGAAGTTATGGGAGTTATTTAGAAGATTATAAACATCTAGGGGAATATTCTAGCATCTCCCAAGTCTAGAAAAAGGACTATACTTGATAGAAACACTTACCCTAAGTCCAAATTTTATTTCTGAAGTCTAGAAGAAAATTTTGAAGTGCACCATGTCTTCCTGGGAGAACGAGATGAAGAAGAAGCAAGATTCCGATAAAAGTAAGTTCATTAGTGATAGTGCAAAGGAGTTATTTAATGGATATCTGGCTGTTAGTATTCAAGGTATAGCAGAGATGATTGCAAAAATTGAAGCCCGAGTGACTTCAATGGAAGCAAAAATCAATGATATTACCTTACATCTGGATCACATGGGAAGGCAACTCAAGATGCAATTCAATCATTCGAGGTATGTGGAAGAAATAGATAAAGCGATGTTTGTGAAAAATAAATGGATTGAAGAAGATGATATAAGAATGAACAACGATCGCCCGTTCTATCAAATCTACATTCCTGAAAGGTCAAATGAGAATAATAGTGGTCCTGGTTATATTCCACCTAATGGAGAGTAAAATTAAATGTGTTTTGTTTGTATCTGTTTAGTGTCTTAATGTGTTATGTTAGTGTTCTTATGAGTTCATGTTTGATGTGTTTAGTGTTTTTATATATGCCTGATGATGTGATGGGTACATCTTAGAGATGTTTACTTATCAGTTTAATATTATAGTGTCTTGTATTTTGAGAATTTTATCCTTTATGTTTGGATAGAAATTATAGTGTTGTATTAAATGTTACATTTATTTAAATATAATTTTGTGTTTTATGAAATTTGTATGGAATCAATAGTTATTAAACTTTGATTTGGAGTATTAGAAGACTTATGTGGGAGAATTAATTATTGTGGACTAATTAAGGGTAATTAACAAAGTGATTTAGTGCTTATACCTTAATTGTAAAAATTTGGGCACTGGCGGCTAAGCGCCAGAATGCCAGCACTTATGCGCCAGATTTCGCGGCCAAGAGCCGATAGTTCGCACTTAGGTGCTAGTTCGCGAAAATTGATTCCCGAAAGTTAAAAACCCGAAAATTGCCATTTTCAACCGCCCCATTGTCTTCAACCTTTGCTTTGCCGCGAAAGAGGAGCCTAGGGTATCATATTGTGGATCATTTAAGAGCCGATCTCAACAAAAATTATTAGATTTGGATTCCTTGAGGTAAGAGCACTACTCCTAAGTAAAAATTTTTTATTTTCACCATGTATTTTGAGTATATTATGGAAAATCTTAAAATCACTATTCATGGTGAAAATTTGAGTAAACGCTTGATAAATTGCTTGGATTTAGTGAAAATATCTTTTGGAAGATAATTTAGCAAGTTTAGTTTGATTTTGGAATTTATGGTGAATTTTTTGTGAATTTTTAGAGATGGCTCCAAAGTCAAAGCGCGCTCGAGATAAGACGAAGTTTGATTCTAACAAATTTGTTAGTTTGAGGGCTGAGGAACGATACGTCGATGCATTGTAATCACATAAGTTGATTCCTGAGCGAGTGTTTAGTAAGCTAGGAGAGGTGATTGAAGATATGATTGCAAGAAGAAACTGGCGAATCATCGTTGCTTTTCCGCCGTTGCTCGTTGTTTCTATGGTAAGAGAATTTTATGCAAATTTACCTGTTACAGAGGAAAATCAGGTGATGGTTAGGAGGCATGAAGTAAACTTTTCTTCAGGTGCATCAATACCTTTTATGGACTACCTCCTGATTGTTTGTTTTTATTCTAACTATCATCTTTCGGAAGGAGAATTAGATGAGATTATGGAGTTTCTGACTGATGGAAGAGGATTATGGAAAATTACCAATGATAGAAGAGTGAACTTTCCTGCTTCCAAATTGAATGCCATTTCTAAGGCATGGCATTATTTTATCTCATCTAAGTTGCTACCTTCAAGTCGTACCAGTGAAGTGACGAGAAAAAGAGCGGTGTTGAACCATTGTATTCAGCATGGGAAGCCGATTGATATTGGAAGCATAATTTATGATTATGTTTTGAACTGTGCTAGATCAACTACGACTGCAGGTATGGGATTTCCTTCCTTGATTCATTCACTATGTGAATGATCTGGAGTGACGTTTGAAACCTGGGAAGAGGTACTTCAGCCATTGAGACCAATTACTAGTGTAAACATTGGTGCTTACACTGTACATTCAATGTTTGGTTGGAGAGGAGGATTTGGTAGGGCTTCTACTGCTTCTACTTCTGCTGCTTCTACTTCTCGTGCTTCTACTTCACATGCTTCATCATCTACTGATTCACAGACTGGTTTATTAAGAAAGATTTTGAAAAAAGTGAGTCTTACTCGAGAGCATGTCGGAGAAATGGTTGGTAAGCTGGATAATGTTGAGAGATGTTTTGTAAAACATGATGAATATAAGGAGAATTATCAGCAATATTTGGATAGACTGATTAGAGGAGATCAGAGTGTTGGATGCCACCTCATCCATTTTATATACCTTATGTGCCATCCAGAGATTGGAACGAGCAAGATGATGATGATGATGAGGATGAAGAGTAGTTGTATGTGCGTTTGTTTTAGTTATTGTGTTGTTGTGTTGTGTTTTTGTATGCTTCATCTAGTATTTTGTTTGATGATTGTATTGTGATGTAAACCTTGATAGTATGCAGATTGTAGTTGTAGTATTTATCTATTATGCATATTCAGGTATTGTTGTTGTTTTATTATGAATTTATATGTTGTTGTGTGGTAGTGTGTAATTGTAAATGTTTTTTTATGTCTATGTTATGTCAGAGTTTTTAATAGTGTGTATTTTAATTCAAAAACTGTTAGGAGATTATAAACCACTATTAGGAACTTCTAGTTAGGAAAACTACATGTTTAAAATTCTTCAAATTCCACTATTATCTGTTATCTGTATCAGTGTTTTATTTTAGTTGGTGTGTATTTGCTTTGAGAACCTCCACTACTGTAGAAGTCTTTTGAAATTTTTACTTTTCTTATTATAAAAAAAAAAGAAAAATGTTTTGAAAAACTAAATTTGATTTCATGTTACTCCTGTTATTTAAATTGTTATACATGCATATTAGGATATTAAAAATTCTCGCAAGCATGTTATGTCGGCTTTTTATTTTTCACCCCTCTATCATTTCTTATGCCTAAATGTTTTATCTTAATTAAAAATTTAAAGTTTGGGGGGGGGGATTTTAAAAACAAAGATTTTCAAAAACCAAAAATATTATTTGATTTTCAAGAATACTTGAAATAAATCTTATTTTTGATTGAGAGCAATTATGTACATGAAGTTATATTAGGGGAATAAAATTTTGAATATAGAAATGAATAAAAGAATTTAGTTAAAATTTATAGTAATCATGAAAAACTTAAAGTTAAAATTTTCTTAATGAAGAGGTGTTAAATAATGTTAAACTATCTTTAGTAAGAAGTTTTGTATTTTTGGATAAATAGAAGATTTGACTTTTATTCTTCAAAGCCTAAATTTATTTTATTGAAGAGTAATTTTCAAATACTATTATTATGATTTTTAAGTGAAAGGTGTATATCTGACCTTTATTTTAAATGGAAGGGTCGTATTCAAAATCTTTAAAGGCCTATCCAAATATAGTAATGCTTACCTTACAAAAAAATTTAAAAAAAAAAGAGAAGAGAAAAAGTGAAAAATAGTAAATGAAAAGGGAGGAGAAGCTTGAGGATTTAAGGGCCTAATCAAAAATTGGTTTCATACCTAAAGTTTAAGATATAATCAGAGAAAATCTAAAGCTTAAAGTTGTAATATAGTAAGTAAAATTATTTTTCAAATAAAGATTTTTAAGTGAGAAAAATAAATTTTTGAATACTATATTTTGAAAAAACTACAAATATTTCTGAAATAGATAGAGACTTATATTTATCATTTTCTTTTACTTAAGAACTTTCTAAACTTTAAGTTGGTTTTAATTACTGAAATTTTTTCTAAATTGGACTATTCCATTTCTAGAACAAAATTTTGTTATCTTCCTATGAAACTCATTACATAATTTGCATGCTAAAATGTTTTATGAGATTAACTATCACTTAAGGACAAGTAACATTTTAAGTCTGCGGGATTTTGATACACCTAAAATATATAGTACTTTTATGCACATTTTTATACCTATTTTTAATGATATTGCACTTTAATGGAAGGTATTTTGTACTGTTCATGCAGGCATGATGAAAATAGATGGTCATGAAGAAAGGAGCAAAATTGGATCAAATTTGGAGCAAAAAAATGAAAAATAAAAAATTTGGCACTGCGGCTAAGCGCGCACTGGCTAGTAGCTTAGCCGCCACAGTTATAAATCAAACTTTAATTAGATTTGGCACCAAATTGAAAAGGGAATGGATGCAACTCTTGGTGGTAACGTCCATAACTTCCTTTGGGCGGCAAATTTGAATGAAGGGGTACGTTCCTTGGTAGATACATCGAATCTGGACACATTTTGAAGAGACACCAAGGAACCTTTTGGTTCACTATTTAACGAGAGTCTTAGAAGTGAAGAAGTGAAGAACTGAATAGGCTCTTCACTGTATTTCGAAGAGAGGAATTTAGGAGATTCTTCCACTGCATTTTAAGTTTTTATTTAGAGTAGGAGTAGAGAGTAGAAAGGAGAAAAGGGTTGGAGATAAGAGTTCTTCTCCCACTTCTTTTCTTTCATTTAGTTTAGTTTTTATTGAAGTCTGAAGTCCGTATTCTGAGTCATCGGAGTTTGGAGACTTACTCTGAGGAGTAGTTTAGCGAAAAGTCAAAGTTTCAGAGGAACTTCCTTAGTCTTGTGGAAAGGATTTTCAGATAAGTGTTTACTTTTATTTTGTTTATCAATACTTGTTTTCATTTATTATTTTTTTATCGTTTTTAATTTCAAATCAACGTGTTTTTGTATTTTCCCAATGTGTTCTGAGTAGTTTACTTTATCTTTTTCTTTCTTAAAATGGAGAAGTAATTAATTTAAAGAGAATTGTTGTGGAAAGTATCAGTGTTTAAAAGTTGGAAGAAGTTGTGAAGATTGATTATGAGAACTTTGTTTACTTCTTAATTTGTCCTGTTAAGTTGTAAAATTTCTTGAGATTATGTAAGATCCAATGCGGTATTATCTCATTAAAGTTAGTAGGAATCACATGCAATTATACTTGTGAGAACTGTAGTCCATATAAGTAAATGTAATATTAGAAGATATTTTTATAGAAGGGAGTAAAATTAGAGGATTTTAGAGTGACAGGCTAAAACCCCCTAATTTGGTTTGATGTTTTGAGTTTTTTTTATGAGAAGTTAGCCCCCAGGTGAAGGGAATCTAGGGAACTCTAGAGTGAGAGACTGGTATCTTCCCTGCCTAACCATGTTCAAAATAATATAAATTTCAAATTAACCTATGTTATTTATAGAACCAAGTAGGGGTAAAGAACACATTTGCTTCTATCTGTCACAACAAAATTTAAATACTTCCACAACAATACTTTAAGAATTATTACAACTTCATGAAAGGAAAGAAAAAGATATTTTAGTTAATAGTATTTTTACATCCAGTGTTATTAGTTATTGAAACCTTTACTTTCATTTCTCAGCATTATATTAAAAAAATTTCAAAAAGACAAATCAACTTTCTAAAATATTTCAAAATCATGGCATACTATTTCAAAAACAACTAAAGAAAGTGAAAAAGATAATTTTCTAAATTCCTTAAAGATTTTCAACTTTTCCCTGTGGGTTCGATATCTCGGGACTTAATCCGAAAGTCCTATATTACTTGATAAATGATATGTATACTTGTGTAGTATCCCATATTATAAAATCATAATTTTCATATCTTAAATCATCAATGCACTTATATCCAAGAGACTCATCGACCCTGCCATCAATCGGAAACATCAATGACGGTTCCTGGATTGGCGAGTGTGGATACTATGACGGCCACTCAGACGAGGTATCTTCTATGGCCCCAGACCAGGAGAGGCAGCGACAGCAAGAGGCCTCCGCTTCTTCCTTTTCTTCGATGTTGTGACTTTACGGGCTTTCATCCCGTCCACTCATCTTTCTATTCAATAATATGAAATACGGACCGAAAAACAACGATGTTGAGTGGATCGGACAAATCTCAATCTCGAAGCTTGTGTGTGGCCCGATCATTCTTTCTTGCTCCCGAAGCCTAATCGGTAGATAACCTTTCTTCCGAAGTTTCATTTAGTTCGGTGGCTAGATGGATGTTGTAGGGGTTGTCCGAGTCCAAAATCGAGCCAAGTCCTACTTTAGCGAGTCCCTCGCGCCCAAATGACTAGAGGTTAAGTTAAGCCCCGGGTTCCGCCCAAAGTTCGATGCCGATTTGATCGGTCGAGTTAGGGGTCTTTCTAAGGAGTGTCATCCCTCTATAGATTCCCCTCCCTTAAAGGTGTCGCTGTCCCGTCAAACTTTAGGTCCTCGCTGGTATCCAAATGTCTTTCTTTGATTAGAGTCTGTCTTGTTCTTCCGGCTTGTTGTTGACATATCTGTTGTTTGTTCGGGTGGGTTTCCTCCTTTTTTTCCGTGTTATGTCCTTCCCGTTGTATGATTTCGATCGTACTCGTCGGTGATATCCGTTTAATAGTGAGCCCGTATGTGGAAGTACCTGAATTCTTAGGGCATTCCCTCTAGCTTTCTTTGTTAGTGAGTCGGCAAAAAGTCTTGTTGTCTATTTACGTCAAGGAGTGCTTGAATGAAAAATCGACTGGTCTCCAATGAATTAGGAAGAAAGCCTTCGGGAGATCATATTCTTCTACCAGATATGTTATCTGCTAAGGGACATTACGAGATGATAGTACTATATGTCCAAAACTCACTTGTCGATCGTTCGTTCTTTACGGATGATGTTGTCATCAAATTGATCGCTTGGTTCGGTTCGTCTCCCGTATAGATTTGATCGACTTCCATTCCAGCTTGCATTCTACTTTTCTTTCCAAGGCCAACTGCTCTTTTCATTCACTCCTACTTCGGGCACCGACTCACGGACATGTGCGCCAATCTCGGTTCACTAGAAGACTCGGTCGGTCTACTCACATCTATGTCGGCGGGATGGGAATGCGGATCGAGCACTCGGTCCTTTCCCTCGGTAAATCATTCCGGGTAAGAAATGCAATCAGGCAAGAAAGCAAGTCGATCAAAGATGTACAATAATTCAAAAAGAAATCACCCGCTCCACTTCTCAATTCATGTACTTGATGGAGGGGATAGGCAGTCGATTTCCACTCACATGATACTATCTCGGCTTGGTGAGTGCACTCGCACCGGGGCAGAGCAAGACAAACAAGGAAATGAAATGAAGTAAAGCCCAGGGCGGGCGGAAGAAGGAACTGAACATCCACCCAATCTTTCTTTGAGAAATGGATACGGATAAGAAGTAGCCGGGGCTCTACCCTTGGTACCGAACAGGAAAGACTAGTACGGATACTCTAAAATATTCTCATCTAAGAAAGAATTACATGCGTGGTAGCCAACTCTACTAATGAAGCCCCGCTCAATCCCATGCTCTACTCTCGACTCGACTTCTAGTCGCCCCTTAAGTAATCGGGGGGCCCGTGACTTTTCAAAGCATCACTTGCGTTCGGGTACTACCAAGTTCGCATGGCGAGAGGGATGAAGCGAAGACAACCTATGTGACAAGGTACGGAGCCTTCGAGTTCTTAGTAATTTCATTTGGATCGACCAATGCTCGAGCCACATTTTGTACTCTCATGAATGAGATTTTCCATGAAGAAATTCGTCGTTGTGTACTTGGAGGACATTGTCGTGTATAGCCAGAATCCGAAGGAGCAACTCTCCCATCTCTGCACGAGTGTTTGAGAGATCGAGGGAGAATTCATTCTATGTGAAACCGGAGAAGTGCTCATTCGCGCAGCACAAAATTCCGTTCGGGATAGGGGAGGCACTATACGCATGGACAAGGAGAAGGTTCATGCTATCACCGAGTGGCAGGCCCCTACCAAGAGCCGCAATCATTCTTTTGGCTTGCCAACTATTACCGCCTTGGTTCTTTTTTTGTACCTCGATTCCTCACCTTCACCTTAGCTTGAAAAGTGCTTCGACGAAAGAAATTGACGCCTTCGAGACCAGGTTTCTCACATGTGTTAAGAAGCGAACCTCTTTACCCAAAAACCTCGCTTCCCCTTAAGGGAAGGAAGTAAGATAATGAGAATTGGGTTTGGGTTTCTAGTTCGACTAGTTAGCTCGGAAAGTCATAAGTGAAGAAAGTCGAGTAAAGCTCTAAGTGATCCATCTCTTATCATTTCAAGCGAGAAGTACTCCGGGGGTTTGTGTCGGACCTTACCGGGAGTGCAAGTGTAGGGAGCTAGTTTTGTTTTTCAACTCTTTTTCTTACTCGAACGAATATAGCTCGTGTGCCGCAAGTGCCTCTTTTGATTGGTGTTCGGTGATTGAAGATGGGAATAGCTCATGCCCAGCTTCGAGGGAAATTCCTATTTGTATTTGATAAGATGGATCTTTTCGGAAGAATCGGCAGCTATTTTATCCGCTATAGTTCGACTCGAAAGGTCTTTCGGTGACCGAGTTCGGTGACCAAGGCATGTCGAAAAGGTCAACGTAATCTGCAGAAGGCGGTGTTGGCTTATGAACTCGCTACATATGTAACTCGTTGATTCTACTCGTGGATACAACAGCTTGCTGCTCTTCCAGCCAGTCAACTACTTGATTAGTTCGATCTGCGCTAAAGTCGCAAGAAATCCAACCTGTTGAAATGAGTTACATCTTTCTATTTTAACCTAGTACTAGGTTCGAGTATAAACTCCCCTACGTGCATAGCCTCCTGTTGTCCATGGTCCTCAAGCCGAGCGCTCCAATCCTTGGTCGGCTTCGAGGTTTGGCTATTCATCTCTTGCTACGCACCTTTTGGTCAGCGGGAGCCAATTGACATTGCCTTTCAGATCCTTCCCCTCGGGTCACTTCACTCACTTGAGAAAATTCGAAAACATTGAATAAAGAGGAATTCATTAGGAGATCGTGCATCCACACAGTTTCACGTCTTGTCTGGGATCCCACCAAGGTAAAATGTAGAGAGAACTATTCAATGTGCGAAGCAAAAAAGAATTGCGGAAGAAAAACGAACGAAAGTGTAGAGGTGTTTTTTGAGTTTGAAAGCACACCTACAGAGCGAGGAAAAGGGCTGCTTTTTTTTTCTCTCAACAAGAAAAAACACATGTTTGCATGCTTTTGCTACAAGAAAGAGGAGAAAGGGATTGTCAAAAACTTTCGATAAGTATCTAGTATATACCGAAGCATTGAAAAAAGACAAGAGGTAGAATAGACGGGGGATTGAACGAGAACTTTATGGCTTCTTTTCATTAACATGAAAGGTGCTAGTTTAGCTCTGGCTTTAAGTCAGCTTCTTGGCTTTGGGATGGAATTGAATTGGAAGGTATGGTCAGTGTGAAACTTTGGTTTCAGGAAAATACGAAGTCAGACTGGCATCTTAGAATACAGGAGAGAAAGACTAATTCTCATGGCAATATGGAGTTTTCATTCCGGGGTCCAGACCAGTCCGAATCTAATTCCTTAGTCTGCCAAGCCAGTTTCAGTCTTTGTCTCTGCTTAAAGAATAGTTGCCCAGCCAATTGCGCTAGCCCCTCCAATTCCAGTGAGATCAGTGCCCCTTCGAGTCTTTACTGTATTTTCTCTTCGAGTCTTTGCCTACCCCTAAGTAGTAGTTTCCTCTAGATAAGTAGAAGTCTCTATTCAAGCTAGCAGCAGTAATTCTTGCTACGCACCTTTCTTTCCTGCCATCCCGACCAGTTGGCCATACCGTAGTGTGAGCACCATTATTTGCCGGATTGGCCAGAATACCTGCGACTCATTCACGAATTGGGGTGTAATCAAACATCGAAGAAAAGGAAGAAGCGGAGGCCTCTTGCTGCCGCTGCCTCTCCTGGTCTGGGGCCACAGAAGATACCTCCTCTGAGTGACCGTCATAGTAGCCACACTCGCCAATCCAGGAACCCTCACTAATGTTTCCAATTGAGGGCAGGGTCGATGAGTCGCTTGGCGGCTGAGGTACTACGGATCCCATACTACCTCCCATAAACTGAAAATCCATAACTCCAATTGCTATGGGAATACTCTTTAGTTGACCTACGCCCGTTTGAACAGCTTCAGTGAAACCCGTTTTTCTTTGATAAAAAGAGATGCAATCTATATAAGGTTCCTCCTCTGAATGAAATGGGGTTCATAGAGACCATATCTTCATCCATAGGCTCCCAAGTGCCAGGAAGAGTGAGATTCTATCTGAACTACTCATTTTCAAATGATATCCGCAGTGTTCACAAATATTCATTTTCTCACTCAAAGATTTTTTCTCCATAACAATTCTCACATTGAACCCATAACTGTTTGTATTTTGTATTGAGATCGAAATCATTAGATTTTTCTATTCTATTGAAATAACTGCTACTAGTTTTGATACTAGAATTTCCACTTTCAAGACTACTTTTCCGTGCAAATGAAACTATAAATGTCTCTGTCGATACCACTGTAAATGTCACTATTAAGACTGATTTCAAAACTAAGATAACTATCAATGCAACTCTGAATGTGATTCTTCCAATTAGATTGAGTACCATACATGGAAGAATAATAGTAGTAATCACTACTATTATACCCACTCTTCAAATAACTAGGAAAAAGAATCTCTAGTTCACTAAAAAAATAAATAGCATTGTCAATATAAAAAATCTGATTTTCAATATCAAAATATACAGAATAAGTGTCACCATTACTATTGAGAACTCAAAAAGTATGATCAGAGATCAAACTCCAAATATTCCTGCTATCAAATAAAGAATTGAGAGAATGCATATTACTTCAACTATAACTGTCCCAACTAGGAATCTTTTTATCCGCATCTTTTCGAAGAGTTTCTTCACTTCCACTGGTATGTCCAAGAGCATCAAGGCTATCCATTGATTGACTTAGTCCACACTTATATTCTAACTTCTTGTTAGACAACATTGAATTGAACAAATATTTTTTCATATATTCTTTATGCCCCTATTTTAGGAAAACCTAATACTAATAGATTAATAGTCATTCGATGAAGAAAAAATCATTTGACTCTTTCTTTTTTTTTCTTTCTGCGACCTCGTAGCATCCGCTGGTAGCTGCCTCTCCGGCATCCGAAAAAGAAAGGTTTATGTATGGAAGTGAGTCGTTGAACCTTATTTCAGTAGGATGGATATGCGCTTGAGTCATGAAAGGAAGGAATTTGATTTTCAGATCCAGAAAGCCTGTCCTATGGTAGACCACTCATATAGATTTCTTCAGTATGGAAATTCTCCCTATGTTTATGGTTAGCAATCAGAATGAACTGGGATTGAAGAATGGAACGATGGTCTTAAACCTTCTTCTGTGATCAGTCCCACCCTTGGAAATTCAATTCTCGATCTACGAGATAGAATACCAAAAAATGTCGTAGAATAACCAAACCATTAATCCAATCTACCCTTTGGTTTTTATCCCCTCTCCCGAGATAGTTCTACCAGGTTTACTTATTGCCTGCCTACTTCGATTGAATCAGAATTGGGATATCTTGAATTGGAATAGCGATTACTTTGATCATGCTCGTAAAAAAGGACAAAAATGGACAACGAATTCGAATTAGGCCCACCAATATTTGACTCGTCGGATAGTTCAAGTGCTGGAACTCCGAGTCAATCCACGACGTTAGATTCTTCTAGTCTTCAATCGTCCAGTAGTCACGCTATCTATGAGGATCATCCGGGTCTGAACCCATCCAGTGAACGTATAGTTGAACTTTCATCTGATATAGACGAGAAATTGATGAGGTGTCCATCAGATGTTATACCAAACCTAATCTCATTTCTCATGCTCGGGCATTTTGATACCAAGAATCGTTGAAATCAATTCTTCACAAAACGGATTTTAGGAACAGCGATGGGTTCATAGAGCATGCCCAATGCGGGTTTTCGTTAAGCGAAGACAGCCTCAGAGATGAAAGTAGGAATCCCGGGATACCACTTTTCTTTTGATGGGCTGTTTTATTCATTATATCTCACGTATGTTGATGTAGTCTATCCCTCCGGTTTACAGTGAAATTAGACAAAAAAGGCATACTTCTTTTGAAATAGCTGTGGAAAAGGCACCTGATTTGGCACCAGCCCATCAACAACAAGCCGGAAGAACAAGACAGACTCTAATCAAAGAAAGACATTCGGATACCAGCGAGGACCTAAAGTTTGACGGGACAGCGGTACCTTTAAGGGAGGGGAATCTATAGAGGGGCCGACACTCCATAGAAAGACACCCTAACTCGATCGATCAAATCGGTACCGAACTTCGGGCGGAACTCGGGGCTTAGCTTAACCTCTAGTCTATTTGGGCGCGAGGGACCGCTAAAGTAGGACTTGGCTCCGGTTTTGGACTCGGAAAACCTCTACAACATCCGTCTAGCCCTAAACTAAATGAAACTGCTGGAAGAAAGGTTATCTACCGATTAGGCTTCGGGAGCAAGAAAGAATGACCGAGCCACACACAAGCTTCGAGATTGAGATTTGTCCGATCCACTCAACATCGTTGTTTTTCGATCCGTATTTCATATTAGTGAAGAGAAAGATGAGTGGACAGGAAGAAAGCCCGTAAAGTCACAACATTTCAAAGTCGGAAATCCACAGATCGGAAATTCTTCCTAGAAGGCCAAGTTGTAAGCGAACATAGATAAGCTAACCAGCATACTTTCTCTTTGAATTGAATAGAAGGCAGGTTCTTTTTGAATGAACTCAACCACCCCTCCAACGCAAAGCAAGAGAGGCTAGCGAATAAGCAGACGAGGACTCTAGTACCCAAAGACAGCTGCTACTGGAGAAAAGAAGAAAGACTAAGACTCAGGAGTGGAACGGAGCGGAAGAGTTAAGGAAAAAGGCTCTAGAGAGAAGGGTGTAGTAAGCTAGAGATTTGTAATCTGTCTTTGTTCCAGAGGGGAATGAGTGTTGATGGATTGCCCACGGGGCAGGGTGAAAACGAGATCTCTTTCCTCTGGCATACAGTGACCTTCCATGCATGGATTCAAAGCATTGAATCGACCGAAATTCTTTAGTGTGGAGGGGGAAACCTTGACTCTCCCAGTCATGTCAATCATTGCGATTGGCCGAAGACTCAAGCGAAGAGTGAATGAGAAGATCCTAAAGAGTGACTCAGGACCGGACGTTAGACTTGTGGTGTGAGAAAGCGGAAGCAGATATGCCGATGGCTGGAAGGTAGCTACACGCCTCAAAAAAGAGATTGACTGGGCAAGGAAGTCAAATCTTGGAGTTAGTTCAAGCTTTCAGAGCGGTAGCAAGAAAGAAAAGAGCAAGGTAAGATGCTGTGGTGATCTAAGCCGTCAACGAGCAATTCGTCTCAGTTGAATCCAAAGAAGAGTCTGGCTATACACATCTGTGAGGAATCTAATGAAAGATAGACTGATTATGCATCGCATAGGTAAAAGGAATATCACTGTTTCAGATACGGAAATAGATAGAATTATCGAAAGAAAAGGACAAATTCTTGATAGAATGTCTCAATTGGATTTCATTCTAGCATCAGCACCGGAACACACAACTTCGGGACTACCTGAGGCCACCCCGGGGGGGGGGGGGAGAATTCAAGATATCTGTTTTGGAGGCTTAGTTGAAATTGGTGAGAATGCCACGAGCTCTAAGATATAGAAGTAGCATGTTCGGGCTAGAAAGTCTTTCAATCTCGACGGACCATATCGCGCTCCTCGAGGTTGAGAATCTGAAAAAGGATCAAATTCTAACTACCATCACTGACACTTTCCGCCGTACTACACGAGGGGACCCCCCGTCCTAGAAGAACTCGATCAAACTCAAGCCTCGGAGTCTAAAGAGGAACCCCTATCACCCGAGAAGAGGGGGTTTCACAAATGGTGGGCCACAAAGGTTTCTTCGTCCTTCTTGACTCCCTTGACAAGCTACAAGGCAGATAAGGTGGGAACACTAGTCTTCACATTAAGACTTGGAATCATGCCTGGTCTTCCAAAGACATTTTTGAGCTGAAAGCTCTATTGCGAATTAGTCTTTCTCTATCGACATCAACCCGTGAAGCTAGCATTCAAGCTCACTCAACATTACATAGAGAATCCAACCTCCATCAACATGGAGGGTTGAGTGGAGTCCTTTTTCTTGACCTTGTGATCGGGCCTCAAGATCCGATCCATGGTAGATATTGAGGCATCGTTCACTTTCCTATTTGGAAGACAATTGCCCCATTCAGCAGGGCCCTTCCCCATCTACGCTGCAAAAACCAAAAATGGTCAAGTTCGTGTTCATTATCGACAACCAGCTAGTCACTATCTTTGCTGATGACGAAGAAGTGGGGATCAATGGGAAGAAAAGATGCTTTCAAAGAGGGCGGGTCAATCTCAACATCAGAGTAGCTTTCAAAAGGCCTGGCTGGTCCACTAACAAATAGAGTCAAGTGCGGTTGGTTCCATAACAAACGTAAACATAACTGATCCGGTCAAGTCAAGCGAAGCCGTACCGCCAAGTCATTCAGGTGAAAGAAAAGACTGAACTGAGCCTCCGGCTCCGAGTGACTGACTGCTATCGAATCTTGAAAGAAGAACGATCTTTGACTTGTTGGAGAATAGGTCTACTAGTTCCCGATTCCATGTGAATGTATCTCTATGAACCTAATCTCTCTCTTCATTCTTCTCTAATTGTCCCCGCTTAGAGGAGCAGGACCCCTAGAGTTGAGAGACACAATGAACCAACATAAAAAAGACTGAGAGTCCCATCTCTATGCTTTTGGGCCCTGAGTTTTCAATTTGTGTCAAGCTTCACTTAAGGAGGGCGCATGTAGAAGCCGAAAAAAACACATTTTACTGCATTTGAAGGTTACTAGTTACATTGACATGATAGGGCCTGGACTTGTTGCTGAAGAAAAGGGGGCCTTAAGACGATCACAACCTATAGAGATATAGCTTCTTACTCAACCTAAAGAGATCGCCACCGAAACTCGCGTCTCTAAATGGCTAAAAAGTAGCATGAGAACTTCCTCGCCTCACTCGCCGTAACGTACTCATAGATCTAGCGCCTTGGAACGTAACTCAAATTGACTCGGAACGCAACTCGACAATATTCTAAACCGTTACGGATACAGGGAATGCCACTACCGAAACCGGATCTCAAACCGCTCGACTTTAGGAAGGTCCTCCCAAGTGACTGAAAAGAAAAGAGCTTTTGATCAAGAATTTTTGCCCACAAACCGGCTATACATTCAAATTTGAAAAGGCACTAGAAGAAAACTTCAACTAGATCAAGGTCTTTCTGATAAGGAATATGCGCTATTAAGAAAGAGAAAGCTGGAAACTCATCTGCAAAGACACTACGTGCCTCGTATGCCAACCCATTCTCTCACTCCTCTGGCCCGCTACTATTAGCTATAGAAGAAAGAAAAAGAGATAGGTGCTAGATAGCCTAAGGTGAACAAAGCATATTCTATATTAACTGTTGGAACAATGGGATTCTTACCTACAGAATAATAAGAAGAATCTCATTTTAATAGGAATAATAAGAAGAATCTCATTTGAATAGAAGGCGCCAGTCTTTCAAGGAGGGTACAGGTAATCTGCTATGAGCTATGAAAAAAGAACTTGATGAAACGAAACAGTACTTTCTCACCGGAAGCTTCGACCTACCTATCCCTTCACTCGCCGGCTTTCCAAAGAGGTTTTGCCTACTTTACACATAGTAAAGAAATAGAGAGCACTAGCGCCTTGGTTCCCAGCTTCCTTTATCGCTGGGATAAGCATTCAAAGCGGAGTTTGTTTCAAGCTTAGATCCTCTTTCTTGCACTGGCTACTCCACCTAAGATAAGGTCTTTGCTTGGCCACTCCATTCAGTCATCTTTTTCTTTCCTGATTCGTGAAAAAAGATGACTGCTTCACTTCTTCCTTTTCGCCTAGGTCAATCAGCGAAATCCCTCAAAGCTTGCATTGGATGTAGTTTCCTTACCTACGACTTTGAGATCCGGCTTCGGCTTCGCTATTCTCCTTTTAGGTTTTAGGAGGCTTTTATAGGTATTCTGAGCAATTTGGTAAACAAGCGCACCCTATCGCATTTCGAGTCCGAAGGTAATCCTCGGGAAAGAAAGTGCTAGTTCTCTTGCAGAGAGTTCCTTGGAGTTCGAGTCTCCGGATGAGTGTACCAGTCTTGAAAGTGGAGAGATTTTCTTACTCGACCAATAGGGATGGGATCTAGCAAGTCGGCTTCGATGCATAGGAAAGTGCGAGTTCCCCGTCATCCAATCGGAGTCCTTCTCGCTTTCGATGGTGGTCCACTCGATCTAATAGACCTTAGAAAGAGCCGGATCTAGATAATCGCCTAGCTTAGTAGCAGGGGAAGTGTTTTCTTTCCCAGTGTCGTTGGGAGAAAGGTGAGTCCATCGGGGGGTTCTCTTACATCTCGCGCGAGTAATAGATCGATATCTTTCCCTTCGAGGGATAGCTTCTAGTCGAATTCTTCTAGCGCCTTCTATAGAAGGATAAGCGACGGGACCGTCGATTAGGAATTAAGTACCGAACCCATGGAACTCGCGTGAAGAGAATAAAGAACCTCCGACCCCGCTTTTCAATCTTTCTCTTTTTCAGGTGTGAAAACGAAAAGACGATGGAATGCCCGAACTTCAAACCTCGCCGATAGACTACTTGCCGCTAGCCGGGAGATGAGGATCTCAAAGTCAAGGCTTAGCACCATCCCCGACTCGCGTCACTCGCTTACTTCAAAAATGCTTCAAGTCCTACCGAGAAACGACCGACTTGCTACCTTCTCGAACTAGCTATCTAGTGAGTGCATCTACTTTCTTTTGGGGCGGCGCTAGTAGAGGAGTAGGTCTTTCGAGCCCGGCTTGCAAGACAACAAGAAAGATCTCTTCTTTATGCTACGCCCCAGGTATCAAGACCGGGCGTGGGGTTACACTCCTGCAGAAACCAACAAAAGCAACTCCTCAATAAAGTCACTCAACTCGCAATATCGTCATCTAATCTCAATAGAAAAAGGCGAGAGTTTTCTTTCTTTCAAAGAAAAAGGCAAGAGTTCGATTCCGAAAGAAGAAAAGGACGAAGAGAGAACAAAGAATTGAGAAGAAGGTCAGTAAGGTGCAAGTCAAGCTCCTCTTGAAAGAGATGAAGAATCAGTCGTAGGTCAGCGAGACAGAAAGTAGGTGATTAACCGAGGCAGGAAAGGAAGGTTGCCACAAAAGGAAAAGGATGATCAACTCCGCAAATATCGATCGAAATTTGAACTCATGTATAGGTATGCAATTTGAGAAAGCACAACAATGGAAATGGGTAGTCAGTATTGGTATCAGATCTATTCCCACGTTCCGATCTTTTCATTTTCTGTACCCATTTCTTGGAAAAAGTCTCCCAACTATATTTGAAAATGGATTGGTTATCCATAAAGAGGCGTGAGATTTTGGTTCCGCTTCTTGCTCTCAAAATTAAGAAAGACTTGTCGGAAATCGTCGGTTTGGTTGGTCCGACCAAGAAAGGCATGGGAGTGGAGAGGCGTAAGTGAAAGATCGGCTACCTACCTATAAAGATTCCTCACCGCACACTTTCTTAGAGTTCTTTATCTAGGATCACTCGCATGCTAGAGTTCCGAATCGGGTATAGAACCCCGGTGACAATTCGATTCCGAATCCGCTACTCAACTCTGTTTGCTCGAGTTTTTTTTGTTGAGGAAGGCGAGAGTTTGTTTCTTGACCATACATCTCTTTTTTACCAATCTCAAAAAAAGGAGGGAGGTATATCAATATATACTCCTAGATGAAGAAGTATGTATCGTGATCTAGACTCTTCACGAATATGTATCCCGATCCGTCTAGATTCATTTATATGAGGTCTGAATATCTATTTGATACATTATTCACGTGTCGGGAACCGTATTTGAACCGGTGACACGAGGATTTTCGAGTCCTCTCGCTCTACCAACTGAGCTATCCCGACCATTTCCCGTGCATCATCCTAGTTTTTTACTTGAAAAAAATGGAACTCACAAAGTCTGAAAAAATTTGACCTTGTCTCTGAATTTCTTAGATTTTCTAAAAGAAGACTTTCTTTGTCAATGTTAGTCACTAGATATGGACTATGAATGAATGATTCCATAATGAAGATTCCTTGAACATATATGTTCATTTGTACAGATATCGTATCTATACAAATGAAACTGAATTGGGATCAGATCCAAAGATTTCGTTCGAATCCATTTGTGAAAGAATAGAGTGAATGATACAAAGATTTTTGTCTATCTATATGGTATGGAGGAGAAAAGAAGGATGTGGAAAATAAGACATGGATTTTGTACAATGACACTGTACAACTATTTGGAAAAGGGATGTAGCGCAGCTTGGTAGCGCATTTGTTTTGGGTACAAAATGTCATAGGTTCAAATCCTGTCATCCCTACCTATTCTTTCTCCTATGCACAGTGACGAGAAATTCATTGAGTCAGATCGGTTCAAATTGGACATCATCTTTCATTTTGATAGACTCTATGTATGCAAGACCCCTCGGGGGTCAAAAAATCCTTTTCTTGAAAATCATATCTACTGTGATAAGAAAGCGCTCTTAGTTCAGCTCGGTAGAACGCGGGTCTCGAAAACCCAATGTCGTAGGTTCAAATCCTACGGAGCGTGATTCCTTTTATGTTCCGTCGAATTACAATGAAAGAACTTCACAAAACAAAGTCGAATTGCAATCGAAATTCGACCTCCTCCGTCTCAACTACAACCTAGACGTCCAGAGTGATAATAGGTATGTCTCCCGTAGGCACTTATCCCAAACTTGACCTAAGGTACTTTTCTAGACTCCGCGAAAATCATGGAAAGCAAACAAGTTGACCAGTTAGACGAGCGGAGGATGAAGTTTGATCATTAGACGATTGAAACGGGTACTACATCAAATCAGTCTACGAGACTCGATCCCGAACTCCGAAGCAAGAGTGGACGGATGCCCGAGGAGTTCTGTTTCTACTATCGACGACGACGAGCAGTGGGAATGGATTTGAAAGAGTAGCCGCCGACGACCACCGAGAAGGGCGGATCTGACTCAATTTCCATTTCTCACAAAAATCATTGCCATTTCACGATCTTTTTCCACCACCCCGAAGAAAAACTCCTCCACTCCTCTGTGAACTCAAAAAAGAAAGACCGACCTTTCATTTTCAGAGAGAACAAATGAAGGGGAGAGATGCGATTCATCAACAAAGAGATAGGGATAAGGATTTGCAGGCGAGACGGATATGGAATTCACGAGAGGAAGGTAAATGTGTAGTCAGGCTGGAGGAAAGATTGAATGGAAAAGAATGTCGACTTCTTGGAATGCTATTCGCCCCACTGTGCGGAGAGAGAAAGAAGGAGAGAGAATGGAAGGCTACGGGCGGGAAAGGCGCGAGCTAATATTGACTTGTTCGAGGTTCGATAAACAAGATCAAAGCTATGGCCATGCCTCTGAGATAGCCAAATTGCCCGGACATTCATCCATTTAGTGCAGTTATGATGTCATTGCCTAGATCTTCATACTCATTTCTTTATGGTTTGATCCCATCACTCAATAGCTCGGGAACGAAGCGAGCAATCTTTTACTAAAAGATCTATTGTGTCATCAACTTTTTGGGGCTCGGCGAAGCCTTCTCATCATCGACCGATTGGGCACAAGAATCCTATCCGAAGCGGAACATTCAAGCAACGTTTTCTTGAGAAACTCAAGACGTCGTGACACACAATGGATTCTAGATTGCTCCTTTGACTTTGAAGGCGAATTACCAACATCGATGACCGAGAAAGAATCCTCGCAGGGGGAGGCGAGTCCCGTATGCTATTATTCCAATGCCGACATGTCAAATAGACAATTGATTCTCGGTGACTATAGAAAGCTTTCATCGTGTGAACACATCTCTCGTATGGGAGGGGGCATAGAACGTAGCTTCGAGCGTGAATTACATCGATCCAATCCTGACTTTTCTTGGTCTCCAAATCAAATCACATAGATAGCATTGATTGAGCTGGACCAGGAACATCAATGAGAACTCTTGTTTCCCTCTCCAACCTAGCTCAAACTCAAAGAAGAAAGCATCATCAAGATCCCCCGCCCGTGGAAGAGCCATAGCGTTGCACTTATATCTATCTGGGATCACTAGCCTACTTAGACATCGATGCTCGAGAACTTTCTATGGATAAAATGATGCTAAGAGGATTCAACCAGAAAGGAGAATGAGCCCTCAGATTTATAACTCTACAAATGAAAGTTAGAAATCAAGTTACAACTGCCAAATTCCATGTCATCGATGTAGATACATTGTTCAATATCTTGCTTGGTCGGTCGTGGCTTCAAGAGTACAATATGGTCCCCTCGTCGCTTCACTAGTGCATCAAGTACTACAAGGATAGACAAGAACATTACATTAAGGGAGACTTACAACCTTTCTCAATACATGAAGTAGGCATTCAAGAAGATGTCGTTAACTATGCTCCCCCAAAGAGAATAATTCTTTCAGGAGAAATTGAGCCATGTAAAGCCGAACATTCAAAAGAACTGTGAAAACGGGACCATACAACTTAAGTTCAATGATCTCCCGCCACTCCTTCAAAACGAGTTGGTGGAGGTTCTTTTAGTCCACGCATCTGAGGTCGAGGCCAGGGACTTAGTTGAGGAAGAACTCACCAGATTATTGAACGAGCAAAGCCAATGATCAGCATTGAAGTAGAAGGAAGCTCCAAAGAAGATGAAGAAACAATGATGATAAGTCAGAAGAAGCCTCAGTTCGAGATTTCTATAGATGACACACAAAAGCATGTATATGAATCAATGTATGATCAAATTAATCAGTATGTTTAAGCTATGACTCTAACTCTGATCCATCCTCAAAAGATCGAGAGTATGGAAGTCATGGAAGTTCATAATGATGGTTTCAAGCTGATTAAGTTTTCTAAAGCTTCTCCTTCTACTTCTGAACTTTGTATAATTCTCGAAGAGAATGATTCTAATGAATTAATGGAATTGCTTTTTGGTTACTTTTTGCCTTATGTACAAAATTAATTCAACAAGTATATGTACCAAAGAAAATGACAAAAAATAAGTTACAATCATTTGAAAAATTATGGAATACAAATGGAAAGAAACTTAACTCGAAAGAAGGTCTTGGGTTCGGTACGATTGGGTCTGTCGATGACTCGGGATTTTGCATAGTTGTTACTAGTCAACCAGAAGAAGATTGCCTGGACATCCAAGTTGAATTTGAAGATCAACCAATAGGAGAGGCTCCGCCGAAGTTCGAAGAAGAAATCAAGTAAACAATCGACGAATTAAAAAAAATCAATCTCAGGACTGAGGATCAATCCTGACCTACTTTCATGAGTTCGTTGCTCAACGAAGAAGAGGTTACAAACTTAGTCACGTTACTATTAGAATTCAAAAATTTCTTCACCTGGCGCTATGACGAGATGCCTAGATTATCTCCAAAGGTTGCAGTTCACCGACTAGGGGTGGATCAGAATACAACTCCAGTAAAGCAGGTTCCTAGAAGAATGAGCCTCGAAATGGAACAACAAATTACAACAGAAATAAAGAAATTAATAAATGCTAATTTTTTTTGGGAAGAACAATATCCGACTTGGTTAGCTAATGTTGTACCAGTAAAGAAGAAAAATGGACAAATCTGAGTATGTGTCGACTTCAGGGATCTGAATAAGGCATGTCCAAAAGAGGAGTTCTCGTTGCCGATACCAAAACTGATGGTGGACATCACATCGTCACACAAAGTTTTCTCCTTCATGGATGGATTGTCAAGTTACAATCAAATTAACATGGCTCCAGAAGATGCAACACTTACAGCATTCAGAACTCCGATTGGGATTTACTGCTACACCATGATGCCGTTTGGATTGAAGAATGATGGTGCAACTTACCAAAGAGAAATGACAAAAATCTTTGATGACCTCATTCACAACCGAGTGGAATGCTACGTGGATGATTTGGTCATTAAGAGCAAAGTAAAGGAAAATCACCTAAATGATTTGAGGATTGTATTTGAGCGATTACGGCAATACAATCTAAAAATGAAACCCTTAAAGTGTAATTTCGGCGTTACCTCTGGGAAATGTTTAGGATTCGTTGTCCATCATCGGGGAATCGAAATCAACCCAGAAAAGATTAAAACAATATTAAAAATGCCTCCACCAAGAACCTTCAAACAATTACGCTCTTTACAAGGAAAATTGGCATAACTGAGATGCTTCATATCTAATTTATCAGGAAGATGTCAAACCTTTTTGAACTTGCTTTGAAAGGATGTCAAATTTGTCTGGGGGAGCCTTGTCAACGAGCTTTTGAATAAATTAAATGATATCTCATGACACCTCCTGTCTTAGCAGTCCCTATCCCAGGTAGACCATTGATACTTTATACTGCGGCTTTAGATGAGTCTCTCGGGGCACTACATGCCCAAGTCAATGATGAGGGTAAAGAGAATGCGCTCTACTACCTGAGTCGACGTCTAATACCGGCGGAAATAAAGTATCCTCCAATTGAAAAACATTGTCTAGCTTTATTTATGCCACACAAAAGCTCAGACACTACATGTTACCTCATAAGCTCAACCTGATTTTGAAAGTTAATCTATTGCAATATTTGATGACCCGATTAAAACTTGTCAGATGCTTAACGAGGTGGTCGATGATATTATTGTAATTTGACATAAATTTTGTGCCCCTTCGTGCTACCAAAGGGCAGATTCTTGCAGATTTTCTCGCAACACACCCACTGCCAGCTGGGTCCCCGCTCAATGATGAACTACCAGACGATCATATACTATAAATAGAGCAGCCCAGTGCCAAATGTTTGGAAATGTACTTTGACGAAGCATCATCAGCCTGAAGAGATAAAGGACAATAGATAGTGATACCTGGCAAAGTAAGAATTGGTTTAGTCATTGTGACACCATATCAGGCCATACTGAGATTCTCCTATCACTTGTCAGAGTCGTGTACCAATAATGAAGCAGAATACAAAGCTCTAATCACTGGTTTGGAATTAGAAATACTAATGGAAATAACAGACATTGCTATTTATGGCGACTCACAACCCATCATTCAGCAAGTAGCAGGACAGTATAAAATTCTGAAACCAAGTTTAGAAGAATACCATCGGTACACAATGAAACTATTCGAGCAAATTTTAAGTGTGATATTCTATAGAATTCCTCGAGCAGACAAAGCCTACGCGGACGGTTTAGCCAAACTTGCTAAAGAATTGGATTGTCCACTAGAATATTCTATAGATATTATAATATAAGGACATCATGCTTTATCACAGATCGACCCCGACAGTCTACAAAAAGTTGGAAAAGAAGAGATAGCAGCCACAGTGGCAGATGATACAGAAGATTGGCATCAGTTATTGATAGAATATTTGCAAACTGGAAGATTACTAGAAGACAAGTCAGCAGCGCATCAAATTCAGAAGAGAGCTCTCTCATATGCCTTAGTTGACAATGTTCTGTACAGAAGATCCTTCGATCAGATGTGGCTCAGGTGCCTCAGCAAAGCAGAAGCGCAGAGTATTGTCAAAGAAGTACATGCCGGATTTTGTGGAGCTTACCAGTCAGGACTAAAGATAAAGATAAAAATCAAAAGACTCAGATACTATTAGCTGGAAATGATAATAGATTTCATGGACACATCAAAGAAGTGTCATCAATTCCAAGTGCACATAGTGGTCTTGCACCAACCTCTGAATGATCTACACCCCACGATTGCCTCGTGGCCATTCGAGTGTTGGGGCACGGATATAGTGGGTCTGATAGACCCTCCGTCTTTGAAAGGACATAAATTCATACTCGCAGCTATAGACTACTTCTCCAAATGGGCAGAGGCATTTCTGCTACGGGACGTTACAGCACTTCAACTTCTACAGTTCCTCAAGAATCAGGTTTTCTACCGCTTCGGTGTGCCACGGAGGATCATTTTTGACGATGGGTTTGCCTTTAAAAGCATGAAAATCAAGAACTTTGTCAGAGACACAAGATAGATTGGAGATATTTTACAATATACTACCCCAAAGCAAATGGCTTGGCAGAAGCCTTCAACTAGACGCTCTTTCAAATTCTAAAGAAGAAGCTCCATGACAACAAAAGAGGATGGAATGAGAAATTTCTAGAAGCTTTGTAGGCTTACAAGATGACAGTCAGAATGCCGACACAACTACGCCTTATGCACCTGTGTACGGGTCCGAGGCAGTCCTTCCACTAGAAGTTCAGCTACCGTCGCTCCGGATCACCGTCGCTAATCAAATTACAACAGAAGAGAATGCCAAACTTTGATTGGCAGAATTAAAAAATCTCAAAGGGAAAAGATTGCTTGCACAGCAAAATTTAGAACTCTACCAAGCAAAGATGATTTAAGCCTACGACGCTCGAGGTCGTTCAAAATTGGTGACCTTGTGCTCGTTCTTAGAAAGCCTATTAATAAACATCACAAGATAAGTGGAAAATTTGAACCAACCTGGGAAGGACCATTCGTGGTGGAAAATCTTTACTCTGGAGGTCATAGCAGTTGGTGGACTCTCAAGGGGATTTACTCATGTTGCCAATAAATGGACGATATCTCAAAAAGTACTACGCGACATGAGGAATTTGAAGAAAGATTTTCATTTCGATGTAGAATAAGGCGAACATCTGTGACTGGGTCCAAATCTTGTAATAAAATAAAGTTAAATAAAATAAAGTAAATTTTCTCATAAAACAAAATACACTTCCTGAAATTTCTAATTCCAAATCTTAAAAAACTATATTAAATAAGATAATGGCATTTAAAAAATTATAAAAATTATTAAAATGAAAGATAATATGTTTTTCCTTGTTATTATTCATGCACAACACCACCCACTGACATTTCCCCTGTTTACTTGTTCATGAGGTGTTAGGATAAGAGTTGGTGTTTACTTCCATATATGGCTTGGACTTCGCATCTTAAAAAAGAAACTCATAAAAGGACTACAAACATGAAGTCAAGGAAGAAGATTGGTCGTAGAGAGACTGGGCAAACTTCAGGATATGGAAGAACTAGAGGGTTTGTTGACTCACACTTCCTCACTGCAAGACACGGTCAGGTCCTTTCTATGATCACTACTCTAGAGGGTGATATTGTTGCTACTTCAATTGAAAGAGTTCTAGATGCGTCGTTGGCGCGTACAAAAAGAAGAAATGCAAATCACTGCAACCGTCACCTCTTAGACAGGATGGAAAGGAGATAAGCTATGGAGCTAGCTGCCGCGCTATCACTCATTCCAGAAGATTCTTACAATCCTGAAATGAAAGAAACTAATGACAGCCCACCGCACACCGATACTGAGCCAGAGGATGCAGAGGATCCCGTGCTGACACTGGATCCAATGGAAGAAATTTTGACTGGGTGTCCGACTTGCAACTTAAGTTTACCCAGACTGCCTGCAGTGACAAGGGCATTGTCAGAGTGTCCGGAATGTCATGTTTTATTGCTAGAGGAGTATGGCACATTTGAGGTATATGCAGCTGCCTCAATGTTACTCTGGAGTAGAGAATATCCTGACGTGGAGCTATACGTACCACAATTCGTCCTACCACCGCCACCACCACAAGGAGTCCCAAACTATGTGATGGCAAAAATCAAGAGAATCATAAAGCAAGAATTTTAACACTATGAAGACAAGAAATGAAATTTTATTAATATTCTGGAAGGACTCGAGCTATACACCGATGTATTCTTGAGGAAGGATGAAGAAGAAAATTTGTACTGCATTGACACTCTACAGACATTGGGCAGAGAAGGTTGCTTGAGGCCGAGAACATATACAGAGCCATCAAAATGGAAACAAGGAAAAGGCAGAGTCACTATTCAGTGTGGCTGTTGCTATAACTTCACTGTAGATCGACAAGGCAATCCCCTGGGGATTTTACAGCATGATGAGGTGGATCGGATGCTACCGCAAATTAAGAAGAAGACAAAGAGAATGGTTGAGTGGCACGTGTTTCCTATAGGCTGTATTTCTAACAGCTGCATCATAAATATTTATAAGGACAGGGACTGTGTCCCACCTCATATCAACCACCATGACTTTGTGAGACCCTTCTGCATGGTCACCTTTATAAGTGAAAGCAACATCTTGTTTGGACGAGAAATCTAGATTGTCGGACCGGGAGAATTTCGAGGTTCTGTTGAAATCCCCCTACCAGTCCGATCAGTACTGGTATTAAAAGGAAATGGAGCAGACTTAGCAAGACACTGCATCCCAGGTGTTACAAGAAAAAGGGTGTCAGTTACATTCAGCAGAATGGATGAAGATAAAGAGGCAATTTACTACGAGCCGGATCCAGAACTGGAGAACCTTCGTCTTATGCCACTGTGACGTCAGTACCTCCGGGTGTTCGTGAGGGGAATTTTGTTTTGAAGCGTAACCTTGACAGGTTGGCTCATCCCCGCAGCAATCTCAAGCAGCAGCAATCTCAAGCAGCAGAAATCTACTACCCCTTTCAAAGGGTCATGACAGTTCTTGTCACCACTTTTGCAGCAGCCAGATGATATGATATGTCAGCTTTATTCAGTTTTGTACACCTGATCTACTTTTGGACACTTGTTGGCATATGATCAGTTGTACTACTTTCAGCAAAATTAATGAAGATTTTTGTTTTCTGAAATGCTTTTTCAGTGCGACAGTCTCAAGCCGTTGAACCATGTGTTGGTTCCAAAATGAAATTGACAAAATAAATAATGCAGAAGAAAAGGATAAAATGATAACCAAACGAAATTAAAATCGAAATGAACCTGAAACTTAAGTCAAATGAAATTGAAAATGAAACCAAAATCGAAATTTAAAATCAAAATTCAAATCAAATAGAAAAAATGAAACAAAAAAAAATGAAAGGAAATGATGAATTGAAAACAAACAAATGATAATATTTTCTCTCTTGAGATTCTAAGTCTTTGCACTCATCATCGAATCCTTTGTTCTTGCGGACACTCCGCAAAGTTTGGCACTTTTCACACAAGAACCACTTCTCACAAATTCAAAATATCATGAAATTCTACAAATCTTGCAATGGCTACCGACCTTGACCGAATTGCACCAAATTTGCTTTCTTTGAAAGCTGATGCTAAGTGTTATAAGATTTTCCTCAAATGAAAGTCTAGGGTCAGTATTTAAGTTTCGAGTCCCTCTTGTTACCCCTTGGGCCGGATGTGAGTCCTTATGCTTTCCTCGCTAAGATTCCTTAAAAATTCCATAATTTTCCATTTCCTATTTGAGAAATTTTTTTCCCTCCATCAAATTCTGAGAACGGAGCTTAGTTGTCTGATTCCCCCAAAATTCCCTATATTTCCATTTTCCTTTTCGAGAAATTTTCCGCCCTCCATAAAATTCTGGGAACAGAGCTTAGTCGTCCGATTCCCACAAAATTTCCTACATTTTCCATCTCCTATTTGAGAATTGTTTCACCCTCCATGAACTTCCGAGAACGGAGCTCAGTTATCTGATTCCCCCAACATTCCTTAATTTTCCATTCCCTATTCGAGTAATTTTCCACCCTCCATGAAATTCTTGGAATGGAGCTTAGTTATCTGATTCCCCAAAATCCCTATATTTTTCATCTCTTTATCCGAGAAATATTTCTACCCTCCATGAAATTCCGGGATCGGAGCTCAGTCGTCTAATTCCCCTAAACTCCCTATATTTTCATTTTCTCTTCCGAGAAATTTTTTCGTCCTCCATAAAATTCTGAGAACGAAGCTCAGTTATCTGATTCTCCCAAAATTCCCTATATTTCCATTTTCCCTTCTGAGAAATTTTTTCGCCCTCTATGAAATTTCGGGAACAGAGCTTAGTCGTCTGATTCCCTCAAAATTTCCTAAGTTTCCATCTCCCATCTGAGAATTTTTCCGCCCTCCATGAAATTCTACGAACATTGCTTAGTCTTCCGACTCCTCCAATATTCCTTATTTTTCCATCTCCCTTCCAAAAAACTTTTCTGCCTTCCATGAAATTCTGGGAATGGAGCTTAGTCGTCTGATTCCCCCAAAATCCCTAAAATTTCATTTTCCTACCGAGAAATTTTCCTACACTCACGAATTTCTGTGATCGGTATCAAAATTCCGACTCTCATTTCCGAGACTGGCACTTAAATTCCACTTCTCACCTTGTTGTATCAGTACTTAAATTCTGACTCCTACCTTCCGGATCGGTACTGAAATTTTGATTTCCCCTTTGCACTCACTAAAAAAAATTCCCCACAAAATTAAAATCTTCAAATTTAAAATTCCACAAATTCTGAAATTTTTGTAAATTCCATAAAACTTAAAATTAAAATTGAAACTTAGAATTAAAATTTTAAAACCCAAAATCAAATTGAAATTCAAATTCAAAATATAAACCAAAATTAAATCCAAATTCTAAATCCCAATTCTAAATTAAAATTCTAACTTCAAATCAAATCAGATCAGACTCCTTCAGAGTTTTGAGGCTTGAAATCATAGCTTCTTTCATGAAGGTATTCCATTTCCCTTCCCCAACAAGAGTTCCCAGGATTTGAAGGTTTCAACCGAATAATTCCCAGCGGAAACTTCCTTGCTAAATTTGAGTTTGTCTTGAGTTTTGACTCAGACAATTGTTTTGATTTTTTTGATCTCGTCGGTCAACACTAATACGTGCAGTGTGCTTGCCTAGCACACCACACCTATTGGGGGTCGACTTGTTGACCTCAATTTTGGTTGAGGTCTAGTCTATCTTTAGAATAGCCTAGGCTCTAATCATAGGACTCTCTTGATGACTTTCTTAGAAGACTGGTAGTGGAACCCTTCCCATGTAAACTCAAACTTTTCTCACTTTACTGGGAATTTTTAAATGTTTAAGGCCTAACCTCCAGTTTTTTAGAGTAAGAGACTAATCATAAGGAAGCCCAGGGGAAGTCTCCTATAGGTCTGACCTTAGGATCTACCCTGGGAGGTCTGGAGCTTACACCACACTTACACTACACACACACAACCCTAAACAAGGCACATCCCACTTCAATCCCCTAACTCTTGGAAACTCATGTAAGTGGTTTTCCTAAGCTCATTAGCTTCAGGCTAGGGTTTGGCTAATACCAACACATAGAGGACCAAATGGGGCTGACCCTTGGTCAATGGCTCAACATAACCAATTCCATATTACTCACTCTCAACCAATCCCATTTTTCCTAAATATTTCAAACTTCTAACCCTTTTACCCCAAAATACCCAAAATACCCCAAAACCATAAAATCCCCGAAAAATTATAAAAATCACCCAAATTACCCATAATTCTCAAAAAATGATTCCAAAATACTCCCTACCTCACAAATTAACCAAAATTACCCAAAATTACCATATTTCCCAAAAAATCCACAAAATAACCAAAATGCCTCTCTTAGCCCAAAATTCTAAAAATTCCCACAAATTCCCAAAACCTCCCAAATATTTCCAATTTCATTTCTATCGACTAATATATGACCCAATTTGTCCAATTTAGCCCAATTTAATCAAAAGCCCCAATTTGACCCATTTAACCCAAAAGTACACAAAATAAACCCAATAATTACCCAATTGATCATAATCTTGCCCAATTTACATTCCAAACTAAAATTTAACATCCCCAATATCAATCTAAACCAAATCTAAGTCCAATTTGACCCACATTTGGGTCCAATTTCAACCCTAATCCAAAACCCCCAATTTTGGCCCTATGAACCAATTCTCCCCAAATTGTCCCAATGTCAACAAATTTCCTTAAATTTCAATCCTAAACACTTCATGACACTCCCCTAAATGGATTTAAACCATCAATTGCCCCTAAATTGAGCCTAAGCTCCACCCAAATCCAGTTGAACCAAGCTTACCCAAAGTTTATCCCAAATTCAATACATGACCAAAATACCCCAAATTGATTGCCCTATATCCCAAATTTCCACCCAATTTATGTTGCCAACTCTTCATGATATACCTTTGGACCAGTTTGACTCATCAATTGAGCCTTGAATCCAACATAACCCAACATAGACCCAAACAAGCCCAAATAGACCAAAATCCCATATCAAGCCAAATTAAACCCCCAAACCTCTCCAAAATCAACTAAAACCTTTTCTAAACCATTCATAACAATCAACCATTTTGAATAATAAATTTGGTCCAACTCAAGCCCAAACCCAAGTTATCCTAACCTAAACCCAATGTGACCTAAATTGAATCTATGACTTAATGCACCTAAACTAAACCAAATTGACCGAATTAACTCCATGGCAGCCAACCTTAAAACCCCTAGGACTAGTCTGACCTGACCTAACCCAGGTCCATTGAGTCATGGACCAAAGGTCTGTCACTTAGGGACCAATGGATAATCCTCTTTATGGCTAGCCCATGTCTCCCCTTAACCCTTGAATAAGCAACCATCATGCCTAATTAAATGCACTCTGGCACTCCTTACACTCCCTTGCTCTTGCCAGCCACCTTCCCTATCCTTGCCGACAGCCCTAGTAGCCGAAACAGCTTAGCCCGAGCGATACCCCTTAAAATTCAAAATTTTGTCTTGTTAGTGAGGGATCACCTCACTGATCTTTGGCCCTACTCTGCTCTCACCCTGAGTGGCCTAAAGCACCCAAAGACAGGCCTTAAGCTCCACCCATTGGCCATGGCTATAAAAGCCACCTCCTCATAGCCAAAACTAAGTACTAAAAATTTCCAAACCAGCTCTAACCAAATTTCACCAGAACTCTTCCAGACCTCCCTAAGATCATTCCAGCCACTTTCCCTCTCTGATTCCCACTGTCGGAGCTCAAATTTAGAGCTTAAATTTGGCCGGAAACTAGGACATATTTAACCAAAACACCACAGTGCACCAAAGTTTAATTAACTACACCAGCACCTTCACATCAGTGAATGAAGAAGATGCACTACAAAAGCACCATCACAGAAGGCCTCTGCACCGGACTTCCACCAACACTTGAAATCGAGTCTGGTCTAGTTTGGGTTTAGACAGTTCACCTGAGTGAAAGGCTCCATCTGGAGGTTCGTTGGGACTAATCAAGGCTGCCATAACCATCTGATTGAGGCCTCCCCTCTCAGACAAAGGTATTGGACTCCCTCTTCCTCCTGAGCTTTTCTTCGTTCCCCATAATTATATACTGTATTTCATACCGTATAAACTGTATGGAAGGATTTTCAAGGCTAGATGGAGCTCTATGAACAAAAACCATGTGATTTGGTCAAGTGTAGCTCGAGATCTTAGGTTTAGAAGGTTGAAGGCTCTTGGGTTACACCAGTCCAAGAAGATGACCAGGAGCTGTCAGATCACACGTGTAATAAACGAATGGCTTGGATTGCGCTAGACAAACTCTTGATGCATAAAGTGTGTGGTGACTCAGATGGCAGTGCCCGATCAGAAGAAGACGTGTGGCCTTTCAAAGTAGCTGAGGATGAGGCGGCGCCGACGTGGTTAAGTAGGAAATTTGGGGATTTATTATTTATTTAATTCCCTAAACTTTAAAAATCCATATCTTGGCCTAGAAAAATCATAAAAATAAAAGAAAAATACCGTCATGGTCAGTGAACAAAAGAAGAATAATGTGGAAATAATTTGAATTTTATTTAATGCATGTATGAATTTTAATTAATTAAATACACTCTATGGTCCTTTAATTCTCCATGCTTGTAGACATTTCACCATGACTTGCCATTTTAGCATGTTGTACCCTCTGTCATGAGGAATCTTCCCTGATTCTTCGAAAGTTAGAGGAGACTTCTATGGAGAGTTCTATATTTTCTAATTTTTTGCATGTATTTTAATAAATTAATTCTAATAATTAGCATGTTGGTATTAAAAATCCAAAAAAATCATGCTAGGTTTCTTATAACTAGTTGACCCTAGGATAAATTTTTCATGGAGTAAATAATTAAGAAATAACCTAATCATTAACTTGATTTAAAACTGAATTTAAATTAAGTTGAGTTCATTAAATATGGAAATCACCCAAAGACAATTCTCCACTGTACTTTGAAGGTCAGAAGACTCCCCACAAAAATTTCATGACATTTGAAATTCATTTAGTCACTTAAATGAATTTTCTAAATGAAATGATAATTTTGAATATTAAATTAATTTTAATAATTAAATTACAACTCAAAAAATTATAAATTTGGTTTCAAGATTTCTCTGTGATTAGAGGATTTTTCTAAAAATAAAATTGGGATTTTTACACGACTTTCATTTTAACAATTTTTAAACATTTAAATAATTAAGTATTAATAAAAATCACAAAATACTAATAATGACCAAATTGTCACATTTGGTCTCCTAATCATTTAGGAACCATTCACATGATTTTTTTAAGTTTTAAAATCAAAATATAAATTTTTAAAAGCTCAATTTATTTTTAAAAGGGTAAAAATGGATTTCCTTAATTTTACACTAAAATAATTCTAATAATTATAATAAAAAATTAGAAAAATAAAAAATTTATTTCTCTGAGTTTTTTGACCTTAGAGGGACTTAAGAAAAATAAAAAATTAAATTTTCAACTTTAAAAATATTTTATAATTAATTAAAAGTCTAGAATTCAAATTAATTCTAATAATTAAATTAAAAATTAAAAAAATATCATGAAATTTAGTCTAAGTGGTCCTCTTTACTATGTCTACCTCCCATAAAATGTTCAAAGTCATATGTTTTGTTTTGGACAAGTTATTGAATTTTCATTGAAAACTCCTTTTTTTGCATTAAAATAAAAATATAAACTAAATTAAATTTTGAAAAATCACAATTTCTCCTCATATGTTTTAATTAAGCCATAAGTGGGGTCAAATAAAAATTTCAAAGTCATTGGAGCTAAATTTAATGAATTATAAAGTGATAAAGGCCTTTCGGGGTAAAATGGTAAATTTGGAACATTTAACCTTAATTAATATTCAGGCTTAATCAAAATTGGAAAAGGGTAACAATTGACCTTAATTATTATGTTGGATGATTGAAATATCCAAGGATAAATTGTAGAAACTCATTGCAATTTTGTCACATCATAATTAAATATTTAAATTTCCTTAATTATCATAATTTGGAAGAAAATTAAATTAAAAGAAGCTTAAAGTTAGGGGTTGATTTTGGATGTTAATATTCCACTAACTTAATCCCCTTCATTTGATGTTTAAATGATAATTCAATATTTTGATAAGAATCATAATCATGAAAGTCACGAAATTTCCTTTTCTAAAGACATGAAAAAACCCACTAAAATCTTAAGGGCTTAGTAATGAGCTAGGTTTGACCAAAGAATTAACTAATAAGAATTAGAAAAGAAAACATGATTAATCTTAAACTACCTTTTAAAACATTACAAAACCTTTAAAATTGGATTAATTCTTCCATAAGTAAAATTTTGCCTCTAAAGGCCCACTCACATAAATCCTAAGTAAAGCACCAAATGATAATTACCCCACCTTTCGAGATGAATAATACATTGGTTCACCAAGCGTAAGGGTATGAAGCAGATAAACCATTTAATAGTTATGATAAGCCCAAAAGGACCTAAGGAAAGTTCAAAAGTATTGTGAAATATTCGGGTCTCCCTTGGACCGTTTCACAAATCTTCTGGACACCTTGTAGGACTACTGTATCTATCATATTTATTAAATGAAGAAATCTCATAAATGAATAGAATTCACTGGGTTATGACATAGAGTGTGGTAGGCCTGAGACGAACATATCCATAGGGTTTTACTTCCTTACAAATATAAATCTTTATTGCAAGAATACTAAATTTTTAGGTGGAGATGATGGGAAGACCAACCAGGTATGCTTTTACTTTAATGCAATTTATTTACCTGCACTCTACTGTACTTTCCTTCCTTGCAAACTTGCATGCTAAACAACGATGTCACCCTTTATGAAAACTAAAACCTTTAGGATAGCCACAAAACTGAAACTAGACATTAAAATTAAAAATCAAGACAAGATAAAATTCACCGCCACAATATTCAAAATGTAAAACAACTCAAATTTTAATCACAAACAAAACAAAAAAAACACAATTGTAACTAAATTAAAACGTCTCTTTGGATGATCAGGGATCCCTTGGATGAGGTGACCCACGTGTTACTAGTATAAATGAAAGTATGGAACACATTAAGTAAATTCATTTGGACTAAGTGAATCCGATGAGAATAGTGCTATCGAAATGATGGAAACTTGCGATCTTAACCGGTGTTGCTATAATAAACTTTAATGTTTCCCTAATAAAATATTAAGACATCTCAATTTTAAATAGTTTCAAAAAACAACACATCTCTATTCTCCTCAATTGACACTTCTTTAAACTACACCTGCTATGATAAGGAGCTTGGAGCATGCATAGTGGGCAGCACGGCCATCTTCAATAACAAAACATGTCTACATCAACAAAACCATTCCTTAGGAATTTAAACAACAAGCCATAAGACTTCGAGCTAACCTGCCTAGTGCAGCATAAATCCTCACCCTTTCTTTAGGCCCTTGCATAACTATGTTTAACAATGTAAGCCCTAACTCGTCTTCGGATTCCGAGGTTGTCACCTGGTATGACATAAACCCTCCTATCCTCAAGGCCATTCACATGATCAGTATTAGGTGAATGTAAGTCCTAAATAATAAATTGACGGGATGAAACACCAAACATATATCTTGAATCAAAGCCAAACTATAGGATGGTTTGGGAAGACATCAAGATTTTCCTTGAATCTATGTCCTTCCCTAGCCTTCTCTTCTTTAGATTCTAATAAAATGAAATGTCCCAAAACTTAAGCCATTCACATATTGAATTTCTGACTGTCACATTTTCTTTGAATACCTTAGCTTTGGAAGTCATGAATAGAAATATTTTCTGATCTATATCAGGAGTTTTCATAGGAGACTTCGGTCATCTAAGATGTAATTAACTATAGGGGCTTGGCCTTATAGGAAACTTAAAGACCCCATATTAATATAAACCCTATTTAATTCCTTCATATTATATAGGGGAAATTGTCGGTCAACAATGATTCGCAGACTAAACGGATGTCATGAATTCTTTAGTTTGTTTAATTAAACCTCATCCTAAGCCATATATCTATTCTTCGGGATAGATACATATCTTTTGATGAAGCACTTGATTATCTAAACTAACGTTTATATGAGATCGATTTGATTTCATATTCTTTAAAATTAAAATATTATTTCCAAAATCCATAAATATATTAAATTAAATCAAATTTACATTTTATAAAATTATATTCTAAACCTTTTCAAAAATTTTAACCTCCAACCAAATTTAACGACCGACACAGCATTATTGTGTTGTGGTTGTGAGCGACACTGAATTTTAGAATTTTTTGGCTTGATGATGTGTAATGTTTAGTGTTATTTGTATGTGTTTGTAATTTGGATTTTATATATGAAAGTGATTTTTTGTGTTGTTTGTGTTTAGAAAATCATTTGCCATGGCTTTAGAATGTTATTCAATGCTTAATTAGACTAATTAGACGTCGGAGTGGGCTTGAAAAGATCGAAATTGCAAAAGAAAGTCGGAAGCCCAGTTTTTGAACTAGCGCCAAACGGCGCTATCACCAGTGCCAGACCGTGCCAAAAGACAGAGAGTTTGGTCGTAAGAGTAGAAAATAGCGCCGAACAGCGCTGTCACTAGCGCCGGACAGCACTAGACCAAAAAAAGGCCCTAAACTCAAGATTTTCATGATTTAACCCTGGGACTTGACATTTTTGCCCAAGCCATCATCTTCTACCTCCACCCAAGGTTGATATTTGCACCAAAGGCTCACTAGCATTTGGATTTGAAACGATTTCGTGGCCAAAAAAGTTCATATTTGATATTCTCTTGGTAAGATCTAGACTTTAACCTAAATTTTTATGATTTTGACCGTGAAACCTCCTACATTAGGAAGATTTGAATTTTGAGGTTTCTAGAGAAAATGTGGAGATTTTTCATGGTAGTTTAGTTCTTATCTATTTACCCTTACCTTGGAGTCCATTACATTGCAATTTTGAAATTGATTTGGATAAATTTGATATTTGTAGACAAATGGCTCCAAGGAAGGCTAAGGGGAAGAGAAAGTTTGATTATGATGAGCATAAATTTATGAATTTCAAGTATTATTCCCGCTTCAGTACATTTCTTAGCAATAAGAAATGTATTCAAGAGAAAGCCATAGAAAATCTTGGAGATATGATTGAAGAACTGATTGTGAATCGTCAATGAGAGATTTTTTGTTATTTCACTACTGAAGCGATGCTGGAAATTGTGAGGGAGTTTTATGCTAAATTGTATTATTTTGAGTTTACCCTTGCCAGCATCGATGCATTCTATGAGTTGAGAGAACCCTTTTTATGTGAATATGAAATTTTTTTTGTTACAGATGAAGCATTGGATATGATTATGAACTTTTTTAACTGAAGGAAAAGGAGAATGGAAGATTAAATAGAAACAAAAAGTTAATTTTCCCCTTTCTATTTTGAATCCTGTATCAAAATCCTGACACTATTTCATTTCTAAAAGACTTTTACCTGCCAGCCATGACAGCAAGGTTATTGTAGATAGAGCTATTCTGAATTACTGTATTCAGAACATGAAGAATATTAATATTGGGGCTATTATTCATTAGAGTTTTTTGACAAGCTCAAAAGGAGAGACTACAGGTGGACTAGGACTCCCCAACCTGATTCATGCCTTGTGTATTCAGTCAGGTGTAGTAACTGAAGATAATGATGTGGTAGTCCATCTCATGAAGCCCATTACTGAACCAAATCTAAAAACCTAAGAAGCCCATTTCGGATGGAAATGGAGTAAGAAAGCTGATGAACCTTCTTTTAGCCATGAGAGACTGTCTACTTCTAGAGAACCTACTTTGCATGATGTTATGGATCAGTTGGAATGGTTAAACACCAAAGTTGAAGGGCTAGAAACAAGGAATAAAATAAATGACGTTTATCAAGTACGGTTGCAAGAATATGAGATAGCTTATCTTGATGCACATATGAGATTTTTCAAGGGAGACACTAGTGCTATATTTCCTACTTACCATGAGTACACTCTATACCAGCCTGATAAAGCTGATGATGGTGGAGCTCCTGTAGATGATAATTGGTAGTTTTTAAAGTTTTATTTTCATTTTATTTTGTATATGTGATGAACTTGAGAATCTCTTTGATTGGTATCTGTGATGTAATTTGTATTTGGTTGTGCTTGTAGCAGACTTTATATTGATTTGTGATGTATGTGATGTGATAGTGGAGTTTGCATGTTGTTTAGTAGTCTGTGATAGTAACAGTTGGATGTTAATGTTGTGTGTATAGTTTATATTTTATGTTTTTAAACTTCTTCTCTTGCAAATTTCTAACCCATATTTTTGTATAGAAATGCTCTTAATTATTTCAGGCCTACTGTTCAAATTTATGAAGGATAACCTGCCTAAACTCAAAGGCATGAAAAGAACAACATATTGAGGTATGAGTTATATAATTGTATCTTTTCTTTCTTCCCATGTTAATAATATTGATATTCAAAAATTTAAGTTTGGGGGAGGGAAATAATTAACTATAAATTATTCTCATTTAAAAATATTTTCAAAATTATTAACATTATTTCCTGTGATAGAACTGAATTTTAGATAACTGTATTTTGATTTTATTTAAGTATTTTGTGAAATTGAATAAAAGTATTTGATAATGAAAAGTAATTTTGTAGGCTAAGATATTTGGTATACGAGAATAGGACTATAATCAACTATTCAAAGTAAGAAAAACAGTATGTTTAAAATATTAAGAATCTTATAACCTTATTTGATAGGAAAGGATTGAGACTCTATGATAAATCATTAATAAGCTAAAGAAATGCCTATAAGGTAAAGGAATGTGGAAAGTTTCAAATTTAGGGTGAGAAGGGTGAAGTTCAAAATTATTAAAGGCTATCCAGATACAGTAATCCTCACTTGAAAAAAGCAAAAAACAAAAGAAAATAAAAGAAAAGAAAAGAAAAAAAGCAAATAAAAAGTAAAGAAAGAAAAGTGAGAAGAAGCTTGAGGAGATGTCTGATCAAAAATTGGCTTCACTTAGACCTACCTAAAGGGAAAAACTTAATTAATTTTCTGAACTTATATGTATGGATTAGCTTCTTTTCTAGTAGTATTCTCATAAACTTCTTTTTATGTAATCCTTTTAAGTGTCTTAATAGAATAATCTACAGTAATTTTTGAAATGAATAGAAGACTAGAACTCTTAGACTTGATTACTAGATAGTCTTACACCTACAGAATTTACTTGAATTATTCAAAGATCTTTCAGAAAATTTTACTATTGAACTTATCTAAATCAAAATCATGGCATACTAGAAAAAAAGTTCATTGCAGTGGATCATTACTTTATGTATTAACTAAAATTACTTGAGGACAAGTAATAGTTAAGTTTTGGGGATTTTGATCTACTAAAAATTTGATAACTTTTTACTATCCATTTCATACCTGTTTTGATGATATTGCACTTTAAAGAAAGATATTTTTATGATTTCATGCAGGTACAATAATTTTAGGCCTTTGGAGCAAAAGGAAGTTAAAAGGAGCAAATTTGGAGCAAAAATGGGCAAAAGCGCATTTTATTCAACTAGCACTGAACGACACTGTCATGAGCGCCAGACAACGTCAATTTATAGAGACTTTGGACGCTAAAGGTGGAAAATAGCACTGAACGGTGCCTATCCTGTGTCAAATCGTGCCTTATCCCGAATTCAAACTAGATTTAATGTATTTGGCTTGATTTTTTAGGGTTACTTGAGGAAAATTATGGGAAATCAGTTATGGCCAAATCTAAACTACTTTGGAGGCAAATTTAGAGAGAAGGGGAGAGAGTTTAGAGGGTAGAGAGAGGGGGAGAGACTTTAGAGTGTAGAGAGAGGGGGGGAGAGAGTTTACAGTGTAGAGAGAGCGAGGAGAGATTGCCTTTTCATTTTGTTTAAGAAATCTAGGTTTTGTGTGTTCTCTTCTAAGGAGTGTAGGAGAAGAGGAAAATTAAGAGATTTCTTCTTCCTTACTTATATAAAGAGAGAATTGTGTGTTGTTATGAATAAAGCAGAGAAGTTAAAGGAATTCCTTGAGATTTGTTTGGGGAAGAGTTTGAGATAAGTTGTCTTTTCTTTACTCTTTTTGTATGACGTTGCTTTTATATATAAAATTCATGTTTTGTCATGTTAGTGGGAGCTCTGGAGTGAGAGCCAATATCTTCCCAACCTAACCACCGATATAGGGACTAAACTTATAATTAGTCAATGTTTTTTATGCTTTTGGAAAAGGGTAACGAATAGGAATGCTCCTATTTGGCACAATATATTTGCATCACTAATCTATGTCATAAAAATCATCATATTATAATTAGAAAGGAGAAAGACTCTTTCTCACAACTGAACTTTGTTATAACTTTAGTCTTGTGATAGTTTAACTTGCTAGAAGGTTAGAATGAACTTTGGTAGAAGTAGTAACTACAACAGTTTGTCTTTATTTTAGGAATTGAACTTACTTGCAATTGTGTTGTGATTCGATTAAGTGATTTCTATGCTACACAATAAAATTAATTGCCTCCCTGTGAGATTGATATTCATGACTCCATTAGAGCCCTGTATTACTTGAGCGATACGTATACTTGTGTTTAATTATTTGACTCATTATAAAACTAGATCAATATATATATATAAATCTGAGTTCATAAATTTTAGCAAATTAAAAAAGTTGCACCAGAACCCTACCACATAGAAATTCGACATGCTTGTTTCCCTCGCTTGAAATTTTCATATGCTTGAGGCCTATCCTCTAGCTTTTGGGAAGAAGAGACCAAGCATAAGGAAGTCCAAGTGGGATTCCTATAGGTGGTCAGGCCTTAGGATAACCCTGGGAGGTCTGGAGCACATTGACACCTACGTTTACACCTGCACATCACACTTTATACTCATAATTCTAAACCAAACACATACCATTTTGATTCCTTAACTCTTTGGAAACTCATATGGGTGGTCCCACCAACTTTAAGCCCATGGGTAAAATGGCTAGGACCAATACATAGAGGACCAAAAGAGGGTTTTCCTTGGTCCATGACTCAGCCAGAATGTTCCCATTCTTTTTACCTTCAAGCCATTTCAATTTCCCCAAAATGTCACTTTTTGCCACAAATTACCAAATTGCCCTTGAAAAAGCCCAAAATCCCAAAATTGCCCAGAATTACACAAGCTCTCCGAAATCCATTCCAGGGCACTCCCCACGTAACATTAAGAATTTTGACTGTAAACATGTCATACTTCTGAGCTACCTTTGGCCGCCTCGACACTAAATATGACTAATACATAAAAAAACGTTTTGTAATTCGTAAAACCTTCCACATTGATCAGAAACGCCCCCAGTCACTGTCATTCAACTCCAAATTTCATTTTGAACTACCTAAGCTTTTAGTTCTGCCTTTTGACAACTTACCCCAAAAACCCCCAAAATTACCAAAATACCCCTCCTAGCCCAAAATTCCAAAATTCAAAAAATATCCCAAAACCTTCCAAATACTTCAAAATTTCTATAAACTATATTTTGCTTTTAAAATGATCGAAGACGAGCCAGAATTTTGAGACGAATCGAATGCGACACACTTTTGACCCCCTCGACGATGAAGTTGCCCGGATGACCTCAGATCGCGAAATGGTCTGTGCCAATGTGTCCAGAACGTCAAAATTACTTCAAAAGGACATATAACTTGCTATGATTTTGCGCAGAAGAAAACAGCTTGAAATTTAGCGTGTTTTTGTTAAATAATTAAAATATTACATTTTAAACACCTAAATCCCTAATCCTAACTCACGCACACCAAACTCAAGCCTCACCGTCGCTCACCCCCTTCTCCCTCTCAGTCGAGCAAACCCTAGCCAAACCCCCTCCTTCCCATTCGCAAAGAGCCAAGCCCAAGCATGCCCTAGCCGAACCCCTTCCCCTTTCTTGCATGAAAAGCAATGGTAGATGCCCTCCCTGGCCTCCATACCATCTCACGCTAGGAGCCATCACCTCCTCTAGAGACTCGTCACTTCTTTCTGTGAATTTTCTTGTCGCCATCACTTCAATAGAGGTTTAATGGTTGCACACCTTATGGACCAATAGTTTTTATCCATAGGTAGGTTGGGGGGCTTCTTCTTCTTCTTCTTTCTTTTGGCTATAAAAGAGTCCCCCATTTACTTGTTTTTTTGTTAGCCAAAATTTTCAAGGAGGAGGGGAGGTGTTGTCAAAAGTTTCTTTGGTTCAAAGCTAGGGAAAAAGCTTGTTTGTTCCTTGTTTGGGCTATGTTCTTTGGCATTTTTGCTTGTCCCTTTGTCTTGGTTGTTCATTTTGGCCATTAAGGTATAAATTTCTTCTTCCATGGATTAACTTTTGTTGTTTTTTTGCTAAGAAATTACATGGCAAAAAATTTTGAGTTTATGTTAGGTTTTGAAGTTATTCTTCATGACAAAAATTTGAGTTAATGTTAGATTTAATTTTGTTGTTCTTTTCTTTCATTCCTACCTTAAGTTTAATGGCTGCACTTGATGGCAATGTTTGACGTAAGAAAAGGAAAGAAAGAAAAGAAAGAAAGGAAAAAAAGGTAAGAATGAAAAGAAGGTGTGATAGCTAGGTTGCATGGAATGTGAAACACTTGCTTTAACTAAGTTTTTCCTAGGCTTGACACATTTTGTTTGGAAGATTTGGCTTGCTCTACCCATGTTCCTTCAAGCTTAATACATGTTATTTGGAAAGTTTGGCATGCTTGATTAATGATTATTAAACATGTTTTAGCCTTAGGGCTTTGCATTTTGAAACATGAAAGGATTTATTCATTATGTGCAATTTTCAGATCTTAAAACAACCACATGTATAGCACTCAAATTTTGGAGATATGTGTGCCTCTTTTTACTTGTTTCAAAAAGTCTTTACATATATAACACCCAAAATGTGTTTTCTTTTCATATATTCCATCTTATTCTATGCATAAAGTGGTGTTGTTTTGGTAAGAACTTGGAAGTTTAGTGTGCTTGGCATTTGTTGGCTTACGTGTAAATGATTTGATGAAATTTTTTGCAAATTTTGGATTCCAAAATATTCACTTATGTAAAATCCAAAAGTGAAGCCATGGGTGCTTTTTTTCACTTATTTCAAGAAGTATTCACATATATAACACCCAAGCATCAATTTTATGCACATTCCACCTCATCCCCTGCATAAAAGGCGGGTTTTACTTGTAGGAACTTGTAGTCTTCTTTTTTCTTCATACAGTCATTTGACGGTTAAGAAATATTCACATAAACCTCACTTTTCACATTCACTTCATTTAATTTTAAAATATTCACATACATCTGATCACAGAAAAATTCATTAAGAAATTCATATCTATTTTTGATGAAATTGCACTTTAAAGAAAGGTATTTTCTTTATTTTATTGCAGGAATGAAAATTTATAAGTGATGAAAGCAAAAAGCATGAAATGGAGCGAATTTGGATCAAAAATGAAGAAATTCATGCAAAATGAACTAAGTCGCCGACGACGAGATCGAGGCCGCCGACGGCGAGATCATAAGGAGAATTTCTGAAGGAATTATAACTACCTCGCCGACAGTAAGCCCGAGCCCGCCGACAACGAGATCACGCGGTTTGAAGACCTCCTAGAAGCCCCGCTGATGGCGAGGTCGTTTCCCGCTGATGGTGAGACAGTTCAAAATGCAAATACATTGAACCTGGACGCTTTTTGAAGAGGTGTTTAAGCACCCCTTAAACCTTTGCTTACCTCTATAAATAGAGGCCAAATTCTAGTGTCTAGGTGTGTCTATTTAGAGAGTCTGAGTGTCTCTTTTTGGTGTCTTAAGTGTGTCTGTTGTTTGTCATTAGTGAGTTTCTTGAGTTTATTTGTATTTGAGTGCTATTTAGTTAGAAGTTTGCTATACTAGAAGGAAAAGTCAAAGAAACTTCAAGGAGTCTGCTTGGGGAGGAAATTAAGATAAGTATCTTTGTTTATTGTTAACTTTAAATGAAATCCATGCTTTGTTTTATTCCCATGCATTCTGAGTAGTTTTCTTAGTCTTTCTCCTTGTTTATGAAAATTATGGGAATTGATGAAATTAAATAGAAGTACCTAATATATTAAAATAAATTGTGATAATTTTTACTTAAAACTTAATTGACTTTCAATCTGGCCAATTGAGTTGTTAAAATATGTTGAATTATCTACTATAGTAAAAATTACATCCAATATTCAGGGAAGTCAAAAACCTTGGAAGGAGGGTGCAAATAAATAGGGAAATATTAATTATCGGACGTAGAATTGGACATTTTAGTGTGACAGACTAAAATATTCAATTTTGGTCCTATTGTTTGAGAGCTGAAGTGTAGATCTCAGCCCTCAGGTGAGGGGAACGTGGGAGCTCTGAAGTGGCAGCTAGTATCCTCCCAGCCTAGTCGTAGATTCAGAAATCAAACATAGGATTAGTCAATGTTCTTTGCACCTCGACCAAAGGGTAAAGAATAGGAATGCTCCTATTTGTCACAATACAATTTAAAGATTCTATTTAAATTAGTCATTCACTTAATTTTTTAAAAACAAGGAGAAAGATACTTTTTCTGAATTATTTAAATCAACTTTATTTCAAACATTAGTTTACTTTAGTTTGCTTTAGTTACTTTAAAAATTTTGATTACTATATTAGTAAGTAATTCCTTTAAATTTAGCTGATAACAAATCTGTTAAAAACTTCCCTGTGGGATCGATAACCAGGACTCCACTAGAGCCCTGTATTACTTGATACGATACGTATACTTGCATAGAATCCACATTATATATTCCATCATTAAATCATTTAATTTTCAAACATATTAAAAAGTGGGTCAAGTTTTTGCCGCCTTTACCGGGGAAGTAAAGAAATTATTTACTAGAGTAACGGACTATTTTAAAATTTATTTTATAAAATTGTATGCAAAAATTTGGAAACGAAAATTTAATATCATACTATTCAGAATTAGAACGTATAATTAAAAGAATTAGAAAACAAAAAATAGAAATTATAAATTTAACACAAATGATAAATATTCCTGAAAATAAAAATATCAATCAACCAAGACCATTACGAGATTATGCCAACCCTACATTAGATGAAATTCATTTAACTATTCAAAACCCTGATGTAGTTGCTAACTCATTTGAACTTAAACCTCGCAATTATCCAAATGGTACAAAATAATCAATTTAGTGGTTCACCTACTGAAGATCCTAATTTACATCTTGCTAGTTTTTTAGAACTTTGTGCTACTTTCAAATATGAAGGAGTATCTAACGATGCTATTAGACTTAGACTTTTTCCTTTTTTTAAGGGATAAGGCTAAAATGTGGTTAAATTCGTTAACACCTGGATCTATTAAAACTTGGGGAGAGTTATCACAAAAATTTCTATCCAAATATTTTCCACCATCTAATACTACTAAGCTTAGAAATGATATAACTTCTTTTAGTTAGTTTGATGGAGAATCAATATATGAAGCTTGAGAGAGATTTAAGGAACTTCTTAGGAAATGCCCACATCATGCGTTACCGTATTGGTTAATTATTCAAACTTTCTATAATGGATTAGTAGGATCTTTAAGATCAATCATCGATGCTGCTGCTGGAGGATCATTAATGTCAAAACCATTTGATGATGCCTATGCACTAATCGAAGAAATGGCAACCAATAATTTTCAATGGCCCCGCTGATAGAATGAATCCGAAAAAGATAGCTAGTATTCATGAAAATGATGCAATATCTATGTTAGCTTCACAAATCGCCGTTGTATCTAAAAAATTAGATCATTTTGGAATGAATTACTCTCCAACTATATCGAAGAAAATTCATCTGGACAACTTATAGAATCCCAATCTCAATATGAAACTATAAATGCAATTAATAACAGACCCAATAATCCTTATGCGAATTATTATAATCCTGGATGGAAAAATCATCCTAATTTTAATTGGAATAATAACACAAATCAACCATGGATGAATAACATAACACAACCATTAGGAAATCCCTCTTTTCAAGGAAATTCTAATTATAAACCTAATTATCCACCTGGATTTAATAATAATAACCCACAATTTAAAGATAAGAAATTATCAATAGAAGAATTAATATTAAATATGGGACAACATTTATAAAATCAAGGAAATCAATTACAAATATAAAGTAATCAATTACAAAATTAAGGAACAGCTATTAAAAATATTGAAACTCAACTTGGACATATAGCTAATGCACTTAATAATAGAATACCTGGAACATTTTCTAGTAATGTGGAAATAAATCTCAAAGACAAAGGAAATGAACAAATTAAAGCAATACAATTACGAAGTGCAAAAGAAATAGAAACTCAAATTACAAAAGAACTTGAAAGTCAAAAAGAGGAAGTGGAAATTGAAAAGGAAAAGAATCAACAAGATCCAAATTTAGAAAATCCTTTAATACCAATGAAAATTTCTGTGGAAAAACCTCCACCACCATTTCCTCAACGACTAATTCAACATAAAAAAAATAAACAGTTTGCTAAATTCCTTGAAATTTTGAGGAAATTAACAATAAATATTCCTTTTGTAGAAGCTTTAGAATAGATGCCAAACTATGTAAAATTCATGAAAGATATTCTAAATAAAAAAAAACTTTACTGATAATGAAATGGTCACACTTAGTGAAGAGTGTAGTGGTATTATATAGAAAAAACTTCCTGAAAAATTAAGATCCTGGTAGTTTCACTATACCCTGCGCTATTGGAGAAAAATTCTATGGAAAAGCTTTGTGTGACTTAGGAGCAAGCATCAATATAATGCCTCTATCAATTTTTAAAAGATCAGGATTGGGAGAAATTTCACCTACTTCAGTAACTCTTCAGTTAGCTGATCGTTCTATTACATATCCTAAGGGAGTTATTGAAGATGTATTAGTAAAAGTGGATAAATTTATCTTCCCTGTAGATTTGATTGTTTTAGATATGGAAGAAGATAAAGAAATTCCTATCATTTTAGGAAGACCATTTTTAGCCACTGGAAAAGCTATGATTGATGTTCAGAAATGAGAATTAACTATGAGAGTAAATGACCAAAAAGTTACATTTAATATTGCTAAATCAATGAAATATCCTGTACTACAAAAATATGATGAGTGTTTTCGAATGGAAGTACTCGATCAATTACAAAAAGAACATTATAAGGAATATTATGAAGAAAAATTAGAAAAAGAAAATACTGAATTAATCGAAAAAGCCGATATAAACGAAGAACTAGATTATATTCAAGAGAAATTTGAATTTTTAGATAATACAGAAAACACTGAAAAAAATATAGTTCCATCAATTATTAAACCTCCTGAACTTGAGTTAAAAATGTTACCTAATCATTTAAAATATGCTTACTTAGGTAATTCTTCAACTCTACCAGTTATTATTTCATCCGAATTAAATGAATCTCAAGAACAAAAACTTTTAAATACTTTAAAAAAATATAAGAAAATTTTTTGTTGGACTTTAACAGATATTAAAGGAATTAGTCCTTCAATCTGTATGCACAGAATTATTTTAGATAATGAACCTAAGCCTAAAGCAGATCCGCAAAGGAGATTAAACCCGATAATGAAAGAAGTAGTCAAGAAAGAAATTTTAAAATGGTTAGATAATGGTATTATATATCCTATTTCTGACAGTGCTTGGATAAGCCCAATCCACTGTGTACCTAAGAAAGGAGGAGTGACCGTTAAAGCTAATGAAAATAATGATCTTATCCCTATAAGACAAGTTACTGGATGGCAAATATGTATTGATTATAGAAAATTAAACACAGCCACCAGGAAAGATCACTTCCCTTTACCATTTCTAGAACAAATGTTAGATAGATTAGCCGGACATAAATATTTTTGTTTCTTAGATGGATATACCGGTTATCATCAAATACAAATTGCTCCTGAGGATCAAGAGAAAACTACATTTACTAGTCCTTATGGAACTTTCGCTTTTCGAAGGATGCCTTTTGGATTATGTAATGTACCTGCAACATTCCAGAGATGTATGATGTCTATATTTAGTAAATTAATTGATAATGGAATAGAAGTATTTATGGATGATTTCTCTATATTTGGAACAACATTTGACACATGCTTAAATCATCTTGAAAAAGTATTTGAAGTATGTGAAAAAACTAATTTGGTTCTTAATTGGGAGAAATGTCAATTTATGGTTACAGGCGGCTTTGTATTAGGGCATAAAATTTCGGAAAAGGGCATGGAAGTAGACCCTGCAAAAATTTAAGTTATAGCTAAATTACCACCTCCAACTACAGTAAAAGGGGTAAGAAGTTTTCTTGGACATGCTGGATTCTACAGACGTTATATTAAAGATTTTTCAAAAATTACTAAACCTCTATGCCAACTTCTTGAAAAGGATAAGAAATTTGAGTTTACCACTGAATGCCTGAATGCTTTCGAATTATTAAAAGAAAAATTAATTACAAGACCTATAATAGTTTCACCTAACCTGGAGAAACCATTCGAGCTTATGTGTGATGCTAGTGATTATGCTATAGGAGCAGTTCTTGGGCAAAGATATGATAAGATTTTCAAAGTTATATACTATGCTAGTAAAACACTAAATGATGCTGAAATAGATTATACAGTGACTGAAACAGAATTATTAGCAGTTGTATATGCTTTTAATAAATTTTGGCATTATCTAATAGGAACTAAATGTATTGTACATACTGATCACTCTGCTATAAAATATTTAATGCAAAAGAAAGATCCTAAAACAGGATATAGATTTAAGGTAAACGGACATAGATTAAAACCATATTTCAAAGGTAGAAGACCAAATTTTAAAGAGGTTTTAATGCTCAGTCAACCTGATTACTAACTGAAATTAGGTCGGACTGACGACGTTAAACCAAGCGCTTTATGGGAGGCAACCCATAGTAGTCTTTTATTTTAAATTATCTACAAATTAGTGAGTCTATATTATTAAAACTAATCTTACTACTCAAATTTTTAATTAGAATCATCACAAATTTGAACCTATATGAAGAGATCAGAAAATATTCGGACCAGAGCAAAATTGGGCGATTTTTACGAATCTCGCCGACGACGAGCCCGAGCCCGCTGACAGCGAGATCGTGTGCCATGACTTAAGTCAGTTTTATAACTAGCTCGCCGACGGCGAGAAACTTCCCACCGACGGCGAGGCAGTTGAAATTTTGGTTTCTTAAGAATTTTCGTGCGGTTTTGGACGGATCTAAGCCATTTCTTCGTATGAAATTATCCCAATTCCAAATTTACACTGTTTTCTTCCTTAGAAACGACTAGAGACCAATCCTTTCAATCCGAAATGGCCACCAAACTCTTAGAAACCACAAAAACTGAAGTTTTCAACCGAAGAAAATTCGTCAGTTCGGAGGCGCAGCGTATCTTCAACAAAGGCTTGATGAAGAAAAGACTTATTAAAGAAAGAGAATTTGTCAACAGAGGAGTAGAGAATTCCACGACAAAAATCGAAGAAATGATCGCACAGCTGCATTGGGAGGTATTTTGTTATACGACATCCGCTGTAGTTATTCCAGTAGTTAAAGAGTTTTACTCTAATTTACATGCGATCAACAATGGAAATGTCTACGTCAGAGGAAGATGGGTAACATTTACTCCTTCAAGGGTAAATGAATTATTTTCTATAGGGAATACCTCTGTTTGTCATTATTCCAACTTTGTGCCTTCAAGATACAATATGAACGAGATCTATAGATACCTATCTGACGAACCTGATGATTGGGAGTTACGCGAAGACGGGTATGTCTGTTTTTCTGCATCACTTCTTAACCCTGTCTCGAAGAATTGGCATTTCTTTATATCATCAAAACTATTACCTACTATGAGGGTAAATAAAGTTTCAAAGGAAAGTGCTATATTAAACTACTGTATTCAAATTGGACTACCTATCGATGTTGGATCAATAATAGTAAAGTCTGCATTAGGATTGATTGTGCATGGGTCAGTGCATGGACTTGGACACCCATCGACTATATTTGCTTTATGCGACCGGTACCAAGTTTCTTATGAGGCTTGGGAAAAAGTACTTTTACCATGGAAACCACTTGATCCTACGGTTATGTTTCCAACTTTGGATAACAATGATGAGATTACCATTATTTCTCATAGAGCATCACAGAACAATCCTTTACTAAGGCCCCTTAATGATAAAACTAATTTCATTTTGAAGAAGATTAAAGGATTGGAGAAAGAATTGCAAAATGTGATGAATTCCATCGACAATATCTCTGATATGTTCGATCACATCAATCGGAGGATGAAGGAGCACTTTGATCATACCTGGACATCCGGAGGCCAGTTTTATTCATTTACTAAGACAAAAGGGATGGATTAACGAAGAATCTACTGCAGAATTCCCTTTCAGGTCGCTCTACAATTTATTTGTGCACCTGTGTCGCATCGGGAATATCAGAGAAGATGATAGTTCAGACACTGAAGAGTAGGAAAGATTTCTATTTTTATTTCATATATTTGTGTATATATGTGTTGATTTGGATTTAGGTTTTATTATGAGTCGAACTTTGATTTGATCATCTCAGAAATGATGAGATTTTATTTAATTGTTATGTCTCAGCACTTAGAGTGTTGTGGTGTGGATTGCGATGCTGAGTACTATGGATTTGAACATTTAAGTTAAGTATGTTGTCAAGTTGTTAGTGTGGAGTTTGTAAGTATCATGGATTTCATATATAAAGTTATATTGTTTGTGTTGTGTGAACTTTTTGTGAGTATAAGTATTTAATCTTCATACTATTATTAAATTAAGTGATCGGAAGATTGATTAAAGGCAAATCGAGGTTGAAAATGATTGACGAATTTCAAAAATTTAAAAATTTTTGGATCTCGCCGATAGCGAGAAAACTTGCTGACAGGGAGACCGAGCTCGCCGACGGCAGATTTTTCCCGAAACTTTTGCCTTATCAAATTAATTAGCTCGCCGACAGCGAGATCGCGAAAAAACCTATATTTGACCGGTCAACCGAGACTATTCATCATCCATTTCCTCAAAACTTCAAAAAAACCGACCTAGGGCTTGAGAGATCTCGGATTTGAGGAGATTTCAACACTTTTTGACTTCGGTTTTCATCTTCCCTTGGTAAGAGCTTCACTCCTATGCAAAAATTTTTGATTTTCACCATGGATTTCTTCTACATTGGGGAATTTTGAAAAAATCCGAAATGTGGAGAAAATACTTGGAAGAATTTCTTGGAAATTGATTTAAAAGGATTTTAGATGTTGTAGGAAACCTTCTTAGTAATATTTTGAAGTTTAGTTAAGTTTTTTGCAAATTTCACAAATCGAGAAATGGCTCCACGACAAAAACGACGGATAGATTATGACGAAACCCGATTCATAAATGCAAGAGCCCAAAATCGATATTTTCAAAATATCCAATCAAGAAAATGCATTCAAGATCGAGTTTTCAAAAATCCTGGAGGAGAAGTTGAGCGAATCATTAAGGAACGAGGATGGGAAAACTTCTGTTTCGTGACTAACAAAGCAACTGAAGAAGTAGTAAAGGAATTTTATGCAAATTTAACACAGGCTGAAGATGCACCGGTTAAGGTTAGAGGATTTTTCGTAGAATTCAACGCTGCTAGAATAAACACTTATTATGAAGTACGAGACACCTACACCAGCGAGTATGAAACTTTTGGAACTATGGAAGGACCACCGGAAGAGGTGATCGACTTTCTCACTGATGGGAAAGGAGTCTGGAAAATAAAGCAGCAGGAACGGGTAAACTTCCCTCTTTCTATGTTAAATGCATTATCTAAAGCCTGGCATTATTTTATTTATTCTACTTTGTTACCTACCTACCACCATAGTGAGGTAACAAGAGATAGAGCAGTTCTGAATTTCTGTATTCAAAACCAGAAGAGTATTAATGTGGGAAATGTTATTTATAAGAATATATTAGCCACCGCTAGAAATGAAAGTGGAGGAGGACTAGGACATCCTGGTCTTATCTATGCACTCTGCCAATTACCTGGGGTAGAGGCAAGAGATAATGAGGAATGGATTGAACCTATGAAACCCCTTACTCAGGCTAATATAAAGAAATATGAATCTCACGAAGGATGAGATCTGGGACAAGGGATTATGTACCTTCTTCAAGTAGAGATATACCCTCTACTAGTTATGATCCACCCCCTTAGTACACCATTCCTACCCTTCAAGATCTGATGAATGAGCTGACTCTGAGTAGAAAAAGTTTTGAGCTATTTGAAGAAAATATGGAAAGAAGATTTGAGCATATAGACCAAAGGATCGGAGGCTTGGAAAGAAGACACGATTATGATAGCGAATATCTCCAGTGACATTCAGAATACGAAATTGCATACTATAAGGCTGAACGTCGATATAGGAGTGGTGATTTAGATGTTGTCTTTCCTGAGTGCCCCCGCTATTCACAGTACCAGCCTGCTCAGCCTTCTCAACCTGGAGATCAGGGAGATGACATAGCTTGGGATTTTGATGCAGAATTTTAGAGCCTTTGTTTAGTTTGTTTGGTTTTTTTAGATTTATTGTTATTTTGGAAACTATTATTCTGTGTGTAATTATTATGTACTTTCTGTGGACTATGGATGTTGGTATATTGCTTATGCTATGATATTAGACTTCTTATGTGTGTTAAATTAATATGCAATTTTGTTTTTATATATATATAGGATGTTAGTTTAAGTTTTCATAAGTTATGAATGTTAACATTATGTAGAATGTTTTAAAATAGATTAGTTGATTGTATGTGTAGTAATAGATTAAGTTTTCATTTGTTATGTTTAATACTTATTTTAAAATTTCATCCATGCACTTTCTTTTAAATACTATATGTGGAAGAATACTAACAGTACAGGTTCTTTAAGTAATGAAAAAGCCTGCAAAAATTTCAAAGAAAAGAAATACCTAAAGCTCAAAGATATGATGAACTTTACTATATACTTTCCCTTTTCACTATTTAGTATAGATAGAAAAATTTAAGTTTGGGGGAGGGTAGAAATACAAATTTAATTATTTAATTGTTCTCAATATTATTTTCAAAAATTATTATCAAATGATTTTCTATAGTAGTTTTTCAATTTAATAAACATGAATTACTTTATTTAATTATTATAGAAAGTTAAATAAATGTTTCTAGTAATTCAATTAATTAATGGAATAAGATATTTGGTTAAAATGAATAAGAATATAGTAAACTATTTAAAGTAAGGGAAACTATATTTTAAAATTGAAATTCTTAAGTATTTTAATGAAAAAGAAAGGATTGAAACTCAATGAAGTAAAGACTATGAAATATATATATAAGCAAGGAAATATTTTAAGTTTTCAAGTTTAGGAAGAGAAGTTGAAGTTTAAAATTATTAACAGGCTATCCAGATACAGTAATCCTCACTTGAAAAAGAAAAGAAAAGAAAAGAAAAGAAAAGAAAAGAAAAAAAAAGAAACAAAAAAATATATAAGTGAGGAGAAGCTTGAGGAGATGCATTATCAAAAATTGGCTTCAATGGATCCAACCTAAAAGGTAGAACTTAATTATATTTCTAAACTTATATATATATATTAGTAATTTACTAAATAAATGTTTTCTTGAACTTCATATCATCAAAATATCTTAAGTAATTTACTCTTTCAAATATAGTTATTCCTGAAATAAATTGAAAACTAGAAATCTTAGACACGATAACTAGATAATCTTATATCTATAAAGTTAATTTAATTACTTAGAAATATTTCTATTCAACTTTACTATAATATTATTTAAATTTAATTCATAGTATATCCGAATTGAAAAATTCTATTACGAAATCATTATTTTTATTTAGTATTAAAATTACTTGAGGACAAGTAATAATTAAGTTTGGGGGATTTTGATCACAAAAAAATACATTAAGAAATTCATATCTATTTTTGATGAAATTACACTTTAAAGAAAGGTATTTTCTTTATTTTATTGCAGGAATGAAGATTTATAAGTGATGAAAGCAAAAAGCATGAAATGGAGCGAATTTGGATCAAAAATGAAGAAATTCATGCAAAATAAACTAAGTCGCCGACGGCGAGATCGAGGCCGCCGACGGCGAGATCATAAGGAGAATTTGTGAAGGAATTATAACTACCTCGCCGATAGTGAGCCCGAGCCCGCTGACAGCGAGATCGCGCGGTTTGAGGACCTTCTAGAAGCCCCACTGACGGCGAGGTCGTTTCCCGCCGACGGCGAGACAGTTCAAAATACAAATACATTGAACCTAGACGCTTTTTGAAGAGGAGTTTAAGAACCCCTTGAACCTTTGCTTACCTCTATAAATAGAGGCTGAATTCTAGTGTCTAGGTGTGTCTATTTAGAGAGTCTGAGTGTCTCTTTTTGGTGTCTTAAGTGTGTCTGTAGTTTGTCATTAGTGAGTTTTTTGAGTTTATTTGTATTTGAGTGCTATTTAGTTAGAAGTTTGTTGTACTAGAAGGAAAAGTCAAAGGAACTTCAAGGATTCTGCTTGGGGAGGAAATTAAGATAAGTATCTTTATTTATTTTTGTTAACTTTAAATGAAATCCAAGCTTTGTTTTATTCCCATGCATTCTGAGTAGTTTTCTTAGTCTTTCTCCTTGTTTATGAAAATTATGCGAATTGATGAAATTAAATAGAAGTACCTAATATATTAAAATAAATTGTGATAATTTTTACTTAAAACTTAATTTACTTTCAATCTGGCCAATTGAGTTGTTAAAATATGTTGAATTATCAACTATAGTAAAAATTACATCCAATATTCAGGGAAGTCAAAAACCTTGGAAGGAGGGTGCAAATAAATAGGGAAATATTAATTATCGGACGTAGAATTGGACATTTTAGTGTGACGGACTAAAATATTCAATTTGGTCCTATTGTTTAAGAGTCGAAGTGTAGATGTAAGCCCTCGGGTGAGGGGAACATGGGAGCTCCGAAGTGGCAACGAGTATCCTCCCGACTCAGCCGCAGATTTAGTAATCAAACATAGGATTAGTCAATGTTCTTTGCACCTGGAACAAAGGGTAAAGAATAGGAATGCTCCTATTTGTCACAATACAATTTAAAGATTCTATTTAAATTAGTCATTCACTTAATTTTCTAAAAACAAGGAGAAATATACTTTTTCTGAATTATTTAAATCAACTTTATTTCAAGCATTACTTTACTTTAGTTTGCCTTAGTTACTTTAAAAATTCTGATTACTATATTAGTAAGTAATTCCTTTAAATTTAGCTGATAACAAATCTGTTAAAAACTTCCCTGTGGGATCGATAACCAGGACTCCAGTAGAGCCCTGTATTACTTGATACGATACGTATACTTGCGTAGAATCCACATTATACATTCCATCATTAAATCATTTAATTTGCAAACTTATTAAAAAGTGGGTCAACATCTCACCTAAACTTCTCTTTTCACATACACTCCACTAAATTTTGAAGTATCTACATACTTCACATTTTCTCTATTATCATTATGTGTTGATGTGCTACACTTGAAGGGTTATGCATATTGAATTTCACTTATGATTGATATGCTTTGCGAGCTATTTTGAAACCATTTCATTATGTGTTTGACACACTCTTAATTAACCTTGGGCTCTTTCATATGTACATCTTTAATGTTGAATGCTTATGGGAATGTTTAGCATGAAGGGAAAATTGAAAAAGCATGCTTGTTTGTTGGAAAGTTTACACTCCATGAGTAGGTCTCATGAACACAAATGTGGTGCCTTTTTTTTTCACTTGTTACTTGTATTGTTGAAGTTTGATGAGACACTTGTGGAAATAACTATTGACATCAAATACTTTTTGGAAGAGTTGGGCATTGTTACATGTATACTTGTAGCGCTTTTTTTTGTTATGTTTATTGCATATGGGAAAGAGTGCTTGACTCCTCTGCCGCCCCTACATAAAACTCTACATTGGTAGCATTCTTATATGTTGGTTTACATTATTTCTATGCTTCCCCTACATAAAAATTTGCATTGGTAGCCTTCTTATATGTTGGTTTACATTGTTTCTATGCTGCCCCTATGTCAAAAATTGCATTGATGGCCACCTTACACTTTGGTTTAAATTGTTTCCTTGCTGCCCTAACTTAGAATTTACATTGGTGGGCATTATTTGTGTTGCTTTCAAGTGATAAAATTAAAAGAGGAGAAGTGGCATACTTCATACTTCAAAGATGAAGTTTTGAAATGTGATTCATGCTTGGATTGCTTTAATTATTCATGTTAATGTTGGGAGCCCTTTCACTTTCAAACTTGCTCTCTACACTACCTCAATGCACCTTCTACATGTTTAATCCCTTCATTATGGCACACGATTTCAACATACCTACTTATTTATTCTCTTTCTTATGGCATGTATGGGAGAGTTTATGCTGTTTAAAAGACATAGAAGCATGAGGGGGATGTGGTTGTTAGGAAGAACATTTCATGTAGTGGTTTAGACTCCTATCAAATGAAAACAAAGTTAGAGAAAGGATGTAACAAAATTGAGATGAAGTTATCATTATTCAAATTCATGATATCTCTTGTAAAGCTCAAGTCCGAGTAAGACCCGAGTTATAGAGAACTCGTCAATCCAACTACTACAACAGAACATACAAGTCTAATCATAATAATAAGTTAAGGAATCACCTCCCTCATCACACACAAAGATCAAATCAAACAACTAACAATCCTAACATCTACCAATAAACAATCAAACTTGTCAAACTTAATGACACATAAAGATTAAGTCAATCCACTCTAAAGCAAACACCATACAACATTAACAATCATGACTCTCAAGCACACTAAATCAAAGCACACTAATTACTATGGGTTGCCTCCCATAAAGTGCTTGGTTTTAAAGTCGCCGGCCCAACAAATGATTCCTCCTGGATCAAAATTCTAATTAAGTAATCCTTGATCAATCACCAAATCCTTTTCAGGTCCAAGAATTGCTATAAAATTCTCAAATTGTAATTTTTTATTCAGCTCATCCTTTTTAGATGGATTTATATCATTGTTCCTCATATTTCTTTCTAGATCCATTATTCTTCTATTGATTTTCAAAATTTGCATATTAATATCATCTTTGAAATTTATAAGAAATGGATCTCTATAAGATAATTCAATATCTCCCAAAATTTAGATCTTATTCTCTCTAGATAATTCAGATTTATGATCAAATTCTTCTATGCACTCTTCTGTTTCAAGTTATTTTTGAATTCTTCCCCTTTATAATTATTAAATGATTGAGGATCTATCTTAGTTCAGGAAAAAGGTTTTTCTAATTCCTTAGGAATTTCTTCCAATGGTCTTCCAATATACATCCTCTTTTCTCAACTCAAAGTTCTTTTAAAATTTATCCTCAAATTCTCTTCCATGTCCTAGTTCAATAACTTTATCTTCTTCATTATTCAATTTAGGTTTTTCTTGTAATTGAATTGTATTTGAATATATAAAGACTGGTGGTGTAGATGAATTCCCTAAATAGACATGCTTTAAAATTGTATGGGGTACATCCATCTTAAGTTCATGAGATTTTTCAACAAATGGAATTACAAGTTCACTATTTTTTGGCAGCTTCCATCATTTCACATCTCTCTTGAACATACATACAGTCTTCTTTAGATAAAGTTTTCAACTCATCATGAAAATCCATTCCAACCTCATTTGTTATCTTACACTCAAAAGTTTCTTGGAAATGGTCTTTACTTAGATAATAAATTTCATCCATCCAAAAACATTCATCATCTTTTCTCTCAGCTGTAAATTTCATAGTCTTCAACACATCAAAAGTGACTTCTTGGTCATTAATATTCATAACCAACTCACTTTTTTGCACATCTATCATAGTTTGTCTAGTTCCAAGGAATAGTTATTCATTATCGTTCTCTTTAGTTTTGATCTCAGTGTTGCTAGGAAGTGTTCCTTTGGGTCTATTGCTAAGTGAATTAGCATTTTCTCCCAGTTGATTCTCTATGTTTCTAATCACAGTATTTTGACTTTGCAACTGGTTTCCCATTTGCAATACCACTTTGTCTATAGACCTCTTCTTATCCTTAAATCGTTTCCTCCTCTCTCTCTCTCCCTTGTCCATAGTCCTTTACTTCTTCTTGCTTCTTAGCCTAAGTCCCACGTTTATGTAGGACGTATAAGTGTGCACGTATAACCTTTTGTTATATGTGGGACTATCGAGTAAGGCTGTAAGTAGGATGGTTAATGGGGATGGTGATGACATTGCTTAGAAGAGGGATACGAAGGATTTCTAGAATAGTATCTCCTGACTCAGAGACCTTGGAGAGGGTAGAGGAAAGGAATTGACGATACTATTCACCCATCCTTAGGGATTTCTACCAGTGTCACTCTTAGGTTCTTAGCAGTCCTAGTTCGATTAAGGTAGTCAACCTGTGGATCGTATTATTTCACAAAATAAAAAAACATATACACACAAATATTTAAAAAAAATAAAACTTCCTCCACAAATAAATAGCCTCCCCACCCATAAGTTTTCACTTGCATACGATCCAAATTAAAATGAATGAAAAATTTACAAAGGTCTACAGTTGACTACTCAGATCGAGTTAGAACTGTCCTCCGTAGGGTGTCAGTTTAGTAGTTCTCGCTTAAGGTTTGAATATATTTAGCACAGCTCTGAGTCCTCCACGTCATCGTACTTACAGTCCTCCCGGAATTGTACTCCATTTTTGTAGTTTTCTTACGTTTTCTTTTTCTATGTATTTACTCCGAGTTTTCCATAGGATTGTTATAGTTTTACCTTACATTTTCTTTTGTTTTTCCTACGAGTTTTCCTCATGGATTTGTTTTCAGATTTCTAATGGGACGTTCTTCATTGACCTTTTGGTTTTCTTTCATCTTTCTTTTGGTTTACCACGTAGACTCCACATTTTGACTTTCTTACATACACTTCAGCACATACACACCTGTTTAGTTCAATTTGCTTGCTTTACATTTCAAAGCATATACACCTATTTAGTTTAAGTTGCTTGCTTTACTTTTCAAAGCATATACACTTGTTTAGTTTAGCTTGCTTGCTTTGCTATTTAGCACAGCTTTCTCGTTTTACTTTCCCACATATTTTAAATTGTGAAAAATTATTGAACCCCGTATGTTAAAAAAAACTCAAAATTTAATCACCAACAATATAAAACTTGTAATTGTAACTAAAATTAAGACGTCTCACGGATGACCAGGAATCCCTCAAACGAAGTAACCTACGTGTTGCTAATAAGATTTCTCACAGTCTGGATGGAAGTATATAATCCATTAGGTTGGATTTAGTAAATTCATCCGGACTAAGTGAATCCGATGAAAATGGTGAGGTTGGAACCAGGAACAGTGGGATCCTACCGGTGTCACCATAATCAACTCAAACATTTGTTTTAATTAAAACACTAAGCCACCTCAATTTTAAACCTTTCAGAACATGACACTTCACTCACCCCCCTTAATTTTCACTTCTTAAACTAAACATTCTGGAACAACAAGGAGCTCGGGGCATACACCGTGGGCAACACGATCAATGACATGGAAGAACATGTTCGAGAGAGCAAAACAACAGATATACAATGACATCTTTCTTTATTAGAAATAAACAAACAAGCTATAGGACTTCGAGGTAACTTGTCCAGTGCGGCATAAACTCTCATCTTATCTATTTGGCCTGTGTATTTAGTGTAATATAAGTCACAACTCGCCTTAGGTTTCTGAGGTTGTCATCTAATATGACATAAATCCTCCCAACTTCTAGGTTATTCACATAATCGATATCAAGTGAATGTAGACCCAAAATAAATAAAATTGGCAGGATGATACATATAATGAATTTTCTCGAAATGAAGCCAAACAAAAGGATAGATTGGGAAGTCACCAAGATTTTCTCTTAGATCCATGACATCCCCTAGTTTCCTCCTTTGGAATCCTACAATCAAATTTTCCAAAATTTGAACATTTCACCCATTGGATTCTTATCACCACAATTTCATTGAAAAATCCTTACCCACTTGAATTCATAAAAAAATCTTTCCTAATCATTATTGAAATTTTACTTAGGTAACTTCGGCTATCTAAGAGGTAATTAACTATAAGGGCTTACCCTTATGGGAAACTTAAACGAACCTAGTATTAATATAAACCTATTTAGTTCCATTTTATATTAAATAGGGAAATCTGTCGGTCAAAATACAGGATTCAAAGGCCAAATGAATGTCATTAATTTTCTATTTTTTTTTAATCGAGCCGCACTATTGAGCATCGTTCCTATCTTTCATGATAGATGCGTAGCTTAATGTGTAGTGCTCGATTGTTTAAACTATTAGGGATATGATATCAGTTTGACTTCATATATTTTCCTTAAACTAAATTTATACTAAATTAAAAGTCCTTCCAAAGTGGGCGACATGCCCGGGGGCCGGCAGCTTCTGCTTGGTAACTCCTAAAACATAAAAATGCACCGACAACTGTTCCTTCATCCTCCAATCTAGATGATTGAATAACTCATAAATATTGCTACTTGCATCCATAAGATTTCTTACCTATTTCTTCTGTTTCTTGATCTTTATCGTAATCAACTGGACATTTTTAGGAAAACGAGGTTGAACAGGTAGTAAACTCTGAGATGGTTAGTCTACAGTTATGCTCAGATCATTTTCATCCCAAGTTGTTGGACAGTCAAAAATATTAGTTGGTTCAATGGGCTTCCAATGGAGAAGCACATTTTCCCAACTTTCATATGGTACTTGTGGCTGGCTGCAGAGAAGAAATATAGTGGAAGAATGTCCTAAACCATAGTTCGATCCATGCACAATCAAACCTAAAACATATTTAACAATTATGGTGCCAATATCAATAGGCCTTCCAATTTGAATACAATAGTTCAGTATTACACTTTCCATCATTACTTTACTAATTTTTATGGTTGGGAGTGTTGACCTCATTTTTACAATAGGTCAATATTTTCACCTGAAATGACAATTTTGGTCAAAATGGTCAATCTAAACCGAATGACCAACCCTGTTGATCTTATAGGTCAACCTTTTTACCTAAAATGACAACTTTGATCAAAATGGTCAATCCTCACCTAATGACCAACCCTGTTAACCCCACAGGTCAACCTTTTTACCCAAAATGACAGCTTTGGTCAAAATGGTCAATCTTGACACAATGACAAACCCTGTTGACCCCACAGGTCAACCTTTTTACCCAAAATGAAAAATTTTTGTCAAAATAGACAATCCTAACCCAATGACCAACCCTGTTGACCCCATAGGTCAACCACTTTATCCAAAATGACAATTTTGGTCAAAATGGTCAATCAAGACCTAATGAACAACCCTGTTGACCCCACACGTCAACCTTTTTACCTAAAATGACAATTTTGGTCAAAATGATCAATCAAGACTGAATGACCAACCCTGTTGACCCTATAGGTCAACCTTTTTACCTAAAATGATAGCTTTGGTCAAAATGGTCAATCCTGACCCAATGAACAACCCTTTTGACCCCACAGGTCAACCACCCAAAATGACAACTTTGGTCAAAATGGTCAATCCAGACCCAATGACCAACCCAGTTGACCCCACAGATCAACCTTTTGACCAAAAATGATAATTTTGGTTAAAATGGTCAACCCAGACCCTATGACCAACCCTATTGACCCCATAGGTCAATCTTTTGACCTAAAATGATAATTTTGGTCGAAATGGCAAATCCAGATCCAATCACCAACCTTATTGACCCAATAGGTCAACACATGACCTAAAAAGTCAAATTTGGTTAAAATGATCAATTTTTTATCAAATAACAAAAGAAATGTTTAAGACCTCAAAATGATAAAAATTAATCAAATTAGTTTCAAAAAGTATTTTGATTAATTAAATTGACTAATAATTTAATTTTCAATATTTTAATTAATCAAATGACATGATTAGTTAAAATGAAAATTAAATTAAAAGTCATAAAATGACAAAATTAATCAAATAATTGATTTCAAAATTATTTTGATTAACTATTTTCCTAATGAATTAATTTTCAAAATTTTAATTAATGACATAATTAATTAAATTGAAAAATTAGATTCAAAAGCTATAAAATCATAAAATCAACAAATTAATTAAAGATAATGGAATTATTAATTCCAAAACTATTTTTAATTAATTAATTGATCAATAATTTAATTTTCATATTTTAATTAATGACATAATTAATTAAAATGAAAATTAAATTGAAAAGTCATAGAAAGAGACAAAATTCAATTTTATTGACATGGATCTTAATCAAATAATTAATTTGGAATTATTTCCGATTAATTATTGATTAATAAAATAATTTCTAATAATTAAATAATTACATAATTAATTAAATATGGAAATTAAATGAGGAGGACATTAAATAGAATTTTTAAAACCTATGACATATGGTTTTGTAAAAAATTCTAAAACTCTTTTATGACATCACACATGACCTCATATGGGTTAAACACAACCCATATGACCCATTAAAGAGAAAACAACCCATGAATCACTCACATTTAACCATGGTAAAGGGCCATCATGACATGAAAAATGAGGTGGCAAAACCATCATAATTTGAAGTGTGAGGTGTCTTGCCATGGTGAGGTTAGTTTAGCCACCTCCCTAGCCACCCAATAGTGAGAAGACAAAGCTTTAACCATCCTTCACACCATGGTTAAATCCATCACAACATTACATGAAAAAAATATCAAGAGAGGGGCTAATGTGTTACTACCTCATGAAATGATAAATGAGGTGTTGCAAGGAGAGGGTCTCAACCATTTGAGTCACCATGAACCTCCCACTTAGCCAATGGAATGGAAACAAAGAGGCTAAAATCCATCATGACAAAATTTAAGCCAAAATTGCCATGAAATGTGCACTTGCTTAAGCGGCAAAATTTTCATGGGGGAAGAAGAGGTGAAGCTTGGATTACATGGGGGAGGTTGTACTCTACAGCCCTAACTATACCATGATCAAATCCAAGCCAACCAAGGTTAACCCATAGCCATTCATGGCTATAAAAACCCCCCTTGGCTGAAATTTTAAGAAGAGAGGATGTACCCATAGAATCCTATAGGCTGCCCAAATCCCTTGGCTCCCAACACTAAAAAATCTTCCTGGGGACCTCAGCAACCTATGCCAATCAAACCCAAGCCATAGGGTTAGCCCAATCAAGCCAATTTGGCCAATATCCAAAATCGGCCCAAACTAGCCACTTTGCCAAAATTGCTCTCCAAGGCTAGCTACAAAATCAAATTGAAGTGACAAAGATCTTCTTTGACAGTCCTAGAAGCTGACCATCAGGCCTGATCAAGCTCGACATTTGTGGCCAAGGTATGGATTTATTTTCTCCAAAATAATTCATATTTTCGAAATATCATGGGTTATACTAGCCCAGAAATGTATCATCACTGTATAGATACAATTTATACGTCCAAATGATTCCATAGGTTAAAAAATCACTCAATTATGTTGAGAAATGAGTGAGATATTGAAGTTTGAAGTTTAACAGTTCGAAATTTTTCAAATTTTCGGGCGATTTATCTCCTCCGTCCGTTCCCGTGGTTTGGAACGGATGCCGCTGATCCTCCCAACCGGTGTCCACTGTTCTGTGCCGCACACGCATCGTTCCGTCGGTTTTTCTGGGTTAATTTAATTCACGAAAACCTTAATAACTTCAAAAATCCATATCTTTTGATCCAGAGGTCACAAAAATAAAATAAAATTACCTCTGGAAAGCTCTTGAGGAGAAGAAAATTATGAGACCAAAATCATAATTTTATTCTCAGTATTTAATTTTTAATTAATTAAATACTCTATGGAGTATTTTAATTATTAAAAATTATTTACAAGTCAGGAAAATATGAAATTTTTAGGGAATGACCTTTAAGTCCTTAGAAATATCTTCTGATTTTTCTAAGGCTAGGATAACTCTCTAGGATGTGAATTCCTAATTTCCATTATATTTTGTAATTATTTTCAAAAATAATTATAAAATTAGGAAAATTGGAAAATTTAAATGCAAAAATGATTAAAAACCTTAGGATGACAGACAACAATCCTAAAACAACAATTCTCAAGTCATTAAATCATTCTAAAAGACATTTTTGAAACAAGGTTAAGATTTATTAATTTTAAAATTAATAATTCAAAACCTTCCCTTCACATATTTAATCCATCTCATCATGGATTAAGCAAGTGATGAATCCAATCTTAAATGAAATCAATCAAACAATAATTAGGTTTAAAGACAACTTAAGCCTAGGTAAATCCTTAAACCTTAGGGTTTAAGACAAAAATCACACTTTTAAAACCTTTAAATATGTTTAAGGACATAGTAAACTTAATTAACCCATTAAACCTTAGGGTTTAATTCAACATCAAACTTTTAATTAAGTCTAAGGACCTGTTAGACTTAATGAATTCAAAATCAAAACCTTTAATTAAGTTTAAGGTCATATTAAACTTAATTAATGAACATCAAACTCTTTAATTAAGTTTAAGGACATATTAAACTTAATTAACCAAAATCAAACTTTTTAATTAAATTTAAGAACATATTAAACCAAATTAATCCAAAATCAAATCTCCTAATTATGTTTAAGGACATATTAGACTTAATTAACCAAAATCAAACCTTTAAATAATTTTATGCACATATTAGACTTAATTAATCAAAATCAAACCTTTTAATTAAGTTTAAGGACATATTAAACTTAATTAATCAAATCAAAACTCCTAATTAAGTTTAAGGACATATTAAACTTACTTAATCCAAAATCAAACCTCCTAACTAAGTTTAAGGACATATTAAACTTAATTAATCCAAAATCAAACCTTTTAATTAAGTTTAAGGACAAATTAAACTTAATTAATCAAATCAAAACTCCTAATTAAGTTTAAGGACATATTAAACTTACTTAATCCAAAATCAAACCTCCTAATTAAGTTTAAGGACATATTAAACTTAATTAATCCAAAATCAAACCTTTTAATTAAGTTTAAGGACATATTAAACTTAATTAACCAAAATAAAAAACTCTTAATTAAGTTTAAGGACATATTATACTTAATTAACCAAAAAACCAAAACCCTTTAATTAAGTTTAAGGACATATTATACTTAATTAATCAAAACTAAACCCCTTTAATTAATTTTAAGGAAATATTAAACTTAATTAACTCATTGAACCTTAGGGTTTAATTCAAAATCAAATCTTTAATTAAGTTTAAAGACATATTAAACTTAATTAACCCCCTTAAACATTAGGTTTAAGACAAATCCAAAACCCTTATTAGGTCTAACCCATTAGACCTAATTAAACCATTAAACCTTAATAAACTAAGGTTTAGTCAAACACAAAACCTAATTAGGTCTAACCCATTAGACCTAATTAAACCATTAAACCTTAACTAACTAAGGTTTAATCAAACCTAAACCCTAATTAGGTCTAACCCATTAGACCCAATTAAACCATTAAACCTTAACTAACTAAGGTTTAGATAAACACAAAAGCTAATTAGGACTAACCCATTAGACCTAATTAAACCATTAAATCTTAACTATCTAAGGTTTAAGACAGTCCAAAACCCTAATTAGATCTAACCCATTAGACCTAATTACACCATTAAACCTTAACTAACTAAGGTTTTATCAAACACAAAACCTAAATAGGTCTAACCCATTAGACCTAATTAAACCATTAAACCTTAACTAACAAAGGTTTAATCAAATCCAAAACCCTAATTAGGTCTAACCCATTAGACCTAATTAAACCATTAAACCTTAACTAACTAAGGTTTAATCAAACCTAAACCTTAATTAGGTTTAACCCATCAGACCTAATTAAACCATTAAACCTTAACTAACTATGGTTTAATCTAACATAAACCCTAACTAGGTCTAACACATTGGACCTAATTAAAATCATTAAACCTTAACCAACTAAGGTTTAACCAAACCCAAATCCAAGATGAACTTAACTTAATTCAAATCCAAACCTTAGCTTAAGTTCAATCTATATTGAACTTAAGTCAACCTTAAGTCTAGGTTCAACCTAACTTGAACCTAACTTAACCCAAGTCAAACCTTAACTTATGTTCAACCCATAGTGAACTTAAGTCGACCTTAACTCAAACCTTAACTTAAGTTCAACCCATACTGAACTTAAGTCAACTTTAAGTCAAGGATCAACCTAACTTGAACCTAACCTAACCCAAACTCAAACCTTAACTTAAGTTCAACACATATTGAACCTATGACAACTTTAAGTCTAGGTTCAACCTAACTTGAACCTAACTTAACCCAAGTCAAACCGTAATTTAAATTTAACCTATATTGAACTTGAGTAGACCTTAACCCAAACCTTAACTTAAGTCCAACCCATATTGAACTTAAGTCAACCTTAAGTCTAGGTTCAACCTAACTTAATTCAAACCCAAAACCGACTTAAACCTTAATTAAGTCTATCATATTATACTTAATTAAATCGTTAAACCTTATTCAACTAAGGTTTAAATAAACGCAAACCATGATTAAGTCTATCACACTAGATTTAAGATCTAAACAAATCAAATTAGACTTAATTAAAACTTAAGCCTTACCTAAAAGGGACTTAGATGGTCTGCAATTTTAATTTAGTCTAATTTATTAGGCTTAATTAATCTCTAAGTCCTATTGAAACAAGGCTTCAAAATTAATTAAGTCTAAACCAAACCTTTTAACATAAGTTCAGACAGACATGAACTCAAGTTAATTAAATTCAATTAACATTGAATTTAACTTAGGTTCAACAAAATATGAACTCAAGTTAATTCAATCAATATTGAATCTAACTTTCAACCTTTTTAACTTAAGTTCAAACAGACATGAACTCAAGTTAACTCAAGTTAAGTTCAAATAGACATGAACACAAGTTAATTAAATTTCATCAACATTGAATTTAACTTAGGTTCAACCAGAAATGAACTCAAGTTAATTCAATCAATATTGAATCTAACTTTAAACCTTTTAACTTAAGTTCAAACAGACATGAACTCCACTTAACTCAACTTAAGTTCAAACAGAATTGAACTCAAGTTAACTCAACTTAAGTTCAAATAGACATGAACTCAAGTTAATTAGATTCAATCAACATTGAATTTAACTTAGGTTCAACCAGAGATGAACCCAAATTAATTCAATCAATATTGAATCTAACTTTAAACCTTTTAACTTAAGTTCAAACAGACATAAACTCCAGTTAACTCAACTTAAGTTCAAACAGACATGAACTCAATTTAACTCAACTTAAGTTCAAATAGACATGAACTCAAGTTAATTAGATTCAATCAACATTGAATTTAACATAGGTTCAACCAGACATGAACCCAAGTTAATTCAATCAATATTGAATCTAAACTTCCAACTTTTTAACTTAAGTTCAGACATATATGAACTCAAGTTAATCCAACTTAGGTTCAACCAGACATGAACTCAAGTTAATTCAATCCATATTGAATCTAACTTTAAACCGTTAACTTAAGTTCAAACAGAAATGAACTCAAGGTAACTCCATTTAGGTGCAGACAGACATGAAATCAAGATTTAAGTCAAGACGTAAATTCGACATTTCAAACAAAAATTGACATAAACGACATAAATTTGACATTTCAAACCAAAATCGACAAAACCGACATAAATTCGACAATCTAAACATTAAATCGGCAAAATCAACATAAATTTAACATTTCAAACAAAATTGGACATAATCGACATTGCAAACACAATTTGACATAAATGACATAAATTTGACCTTCCAAACACTCTATCGACCAAATCGACATAAATTTGAGATTTCAAACAAAATTTGATATAATCGACATTGCAAACAAAATTCGACATCAATCTACATAAATTTGACATTTCAAAAAGATTTGACATGATCAACATAAATTGACATAATCGATATAAATTTGACATTTTAAACAAAATTGGCATTTCAAATGCAAATTTGACAAACACCGACATTAAATGAAATTAATCTGACATTTCGACAAACATTAATCAATACAATTCGACATAAATTGACATTCAAAATGTGTTAAATCAAAACATCCAACAAAATTCTGAGACAGTGGATGTGACATTATTTTTGAAAATATTTTCTTTGCAGAATGAAGACAAGTTTTGTTTAGATTTCTTTTGCATGTTATAGGGTGTGCTAACTCTATTTCGCAGGACGACATTCTGGTCGAACAACAACAAAACCAAAACTTTTAGGTTAGCCACAAAACCTAAAACTTTCAACAAAACAACGACATCGATAACAACAATGACAAAACCAGAACTTTTACGTTAGCCACAGAACCTAAAACTTTCAACAAAACAATGACATCGACGACAATGACAAAACCAAAACTTTTAGGTTAGCCACAAAATCTAAAACTTTCAACAAAACAAAATGACATGAAAATGACATAACACAACGACATTTGGGATTGATAGTGGGTACATCTCTCCCTTAAAATAAAAATTTCCGGAAAACTAGTGATCAACATTAATCAGAAGTTTTCTTAGACTATTTTCTAAGATGTAATTAACTATAGAAGCTTGCTTCTATAGGAGAATTAAAGAACCCATGACAGAATCTCTGGTTGACACTTCACGGTCTTCTTTACATAGAAACTCTAGGATATGGCATTCTAGGATCTTCTTTATAAGGATTATCACAAAACATCTTCTTTTTCTCTGTTTTATATTAGCCCTAAGTTTTTTATTCCTTATAGGATTTGTAGAAATAAGGTTAGGGCAATATCAAAACAGAGTGCCGACTCCATGACATATGACATTGACACGAGAATTCGGCCGGTCCGTCCGTCTTGCGGAACCCGATTGGGGGGGATTGACGGAAACAAACCTTGGCAACTCCGCTGGGAAAATTCTCTCTTCCCATCTTTTGTTTTCTCTAGTTTTCATTTGACATTCCGTTCTTTGACAAATAAGAACTACAAAACTTTTAAAAACAAATTCCCAGTTTATAAACAAGTCAATATAATTCTTCTTTCTTGAAATTTCAGAAAAGTTGCAATGGATTCTTCAAATTTAGTCTTTTCTTATTTTCAAGACTTCAACATACCAATGAAGGAAGACTTTCCTTTTTATCAGAATGATTATGGATTGTTTAGTGAAACAGAATTTACATTAGATAATCCATATCAAACTGATATGCAATCTTTTGAAGAATTTGACTTACAACCTTATCAAGACTTTCTGAATTTTATAGAGGATCCACTTGAATATATATCTGAAGATCCTTCTATTCTTAAAGAAATGAAAAGAAAAATTGATGACAAAGGAAAAGAAATCTATGATGAGGATGATGTTTCGCCACCATCCACATATGAAGTTGGATCATGTTCCAAAAACATTCACAAAAACAAAGCTTGTCCACTTAAAAGAAAGAAAAGGTGGAATAAGAATGATAATTTTGAAACCCCTGAATTTGAACAAAGTGGAAACCCTTCCTTTTAAGAAGAAAATCGGTATATCCCGATTCCTGTTGAATATACTGACAATTTCTTTCAACCAAAGAGTTCTCCCTCAATTCATGCTATACATTCAGTGTTTAAAAGACTAGCACGAAAAGATAAATGTTCAATTTCCCGATTGTTGAACAAAATGGGATGTGTAGTCTCCAAAATAATGAAAAGGAGAATTTTAGCAATAGATGATTCTGTTTATGAAGAAACAGGCTATCAATCTCGGATAGAAGATCAATGTACTCTAGTGCCTGTGAAGTTTCGGCTAGGGCCAAGGGTGAAAAATGTGACAATCACAAAAGACAAGGCCAAATATGACAAACTAATGTCTGAAGTGGAGGATACATCCACTAAAATGATAGATTATGTTCATATGCTACAAAATGCAAATTATCCATATGATGACACACCGCCTAGAGGATCTCGTCCCATATTAAAAGACAATGTATGGAAACGAAGATCGTTTGAACAAAATTCATATGCTACAAGCACCCCTGCAGACAGTTTACAAGATGGAACTTGTAAAGAGCATCTTGCAAAATCATTTGAAGAAAGATTGAAAAAATTAAAAAAATGATATCAAACAATTCTCGGTACGAGTAAATAAAAACACTTCTGATAGCTCAAATGAAAACGTTGCCAGTATTAATGTGGTAGAAACATGATCTACTTCCTTAGTACGGGAACTAAATGAAGAAGATGCAACTAATGAGTTATGAGCAATTATACGACAGCGAGACAAGAAAATCAGTCATCTTGAACAAAGAATGGAGGCGTTGGTAGCAGCTTTGCAAAATCCACCAACAAATCCATTACAGGCCATTGAAATTGTTAGGCTAGAGGTTGCCCACATTCTAGAAGACAAAGGAGATCCAGTTGATGTTGAAGAACACATTCAAAAGAAAAGGATTCCCCTCATAGAGGAATTCCAGAAAAAGATATCACTCAACTCGTAGAACAAAAGATAAAAGAAACGATGGCTCAGGTAAAAGATGGATCACTAATTCCAAAGGGTAGACCATATCCAGAGGAATTTGATTTTGTCCAATACCCTAAAGGATTTGTTCCTCCTGTCTTCAAAATGTTTGATGGAACAAATAATCCCCGACAACATCTAGCACATTTCAGAGCGAGCTGCTGTAATGCGGGGGGAAGTGATGCTCTTTTATTTCTACAATTTGTTAATAGTCTCACAGGAATTACCTTTGACCGGTATGCAGAACTTCCTAATCGGTCTGTTAAAACTTTTGTAGAGCTTGAAAGCCTCTTTAGTAAAAGATTTGTTGGAGCTCAACATCACACTACAGTTGGTGATCTTGTAGTGGAAAAACAGAAAACAGGTGAAAGCTTAGTGGATTATTTTTATGCTCGAGAACTCTCAGCATGAAATGTGAACCACAACTCTAAGAACAACATGCTGTTGAAATCCTGCTTAAGAATATTCATGGTCCTATAGCATTTATGCTTAAAGGATTTACAATAAAAACCTTTGAAAAATTGCTAAGCAAAGCTGCCAATCTTCAGGAAGAAACTAAGCAGATGATTGTAACTGAAAAGACTGAAAAGACAAAGACTGTCAAGACATTTGAAAAGAGACCGGTAAATGTTGTGAAAAAATGCAAACAAGTGATGCAGGTTCAACCTGACCAAAAGAAACAACGCCAGAATCCATCGACATCACAGACATCGCCTCAATTACAACTTCAACAACCAATCCCAGCACTGACATACAAAAGAACAATGGCTGAAAGAATGAATAAAGAATATTCATTTAAAACGGAAGCCGTTGGAAAAATATTACGTAGTTTGCTTAAAATACCCTAGTTTAAGCTACCAAAAGCTAAAAGACCAGCAGAAGTTGACATGAAAGACAATCCCAATTATTGTCCTTATCATAGAATGCTCAGACACAAGATTGAAGAATGTTTTGTCTTCAAAGACTGGTTAGAGCGCAATTTAAACAAGGAAATATAATAATTCCGAAAGAATATTTGAAAGAATTTGACAAGGGTTCAATCAATATGATTTCGGTGGAAAAATTCAAATCCAAGAACAAGAATTAAGACAAAACTATTCAAGGTAAATCTTCTGAGGATATCCTTACTGAATTTCAGGTTACCAAGCCTCTCAAGAAGGAAAAGAGAAAGAAAGATAAAGAACCAAAAAGAACTAGAGGTTTTCTAGATATAGGGGTTGCAATTCCTCTTGTACCTTCTCGTTCTTATGTTTTCCCATCTTCTACTAGGATAGTTATATCGGATGAAGGACGAAAAATCCTTGAACCGATGACTTTGTATGACTTCCTTTTTTCTCCTACTGGGAATAATAATAATTCCAGTTCTGCTTACATTTTGTCTATTTTGGGTGATGCTTTTGAAAATGATCATTCAAATTCTAATCCCATAAACAATGCTCAAATCGTATATGATTTTGATCAATCTAATGACAATCAAAATAACAAAAACATTAATGAAAATTCTGACAACGACAAAGATGAAAATGACATTGCTACACTCCAATTACAAGGAACTCCAATTTCCATAGAATTGGAATCTTCAGAATCGGAGACAAAAGAGTCGGATAACCAATTTGAAGAAATAGTTGAAATCAATTTAAGAAGTGGAAAAGTTCTACCTCCCAGAGTGACTCCACAAGAAAAAGAAAAACAAATAGTCACATCTGAAAAGATCATTCCTCCAATACATCCACAACTTCCTGAAAGAGATAAAGATGATCTTCACAACAAAGTAGACTATAACGTACTAGCCCATTTGAGGAAACTACAAGCAAAATTGAGCATCTATGGCGCTCTTATGCTCTCTAAAGAAATGAGAGAGTCATTGATAAAAGCCCTTCTAGACCCCGACGTTTTCTTAGCTCAACTTGCTAGTATTACTCAAAATGAAGCTTGTTCATTAGAAGAATCAATAAAGATTACCTTTTCTAACAATGACTTATTGCTTGGAACGACTGAACACAATCGTCCACTATATATCACAGTAAACATAAATGATATGACACTTTCAAGGGTTCTTATTGACCCATGTGTCTCAGTTAACATTATGAATTTGAGAACTCTTGCATATCTGGACATTGATGCCTCTCAACTATCAAGAGATACAATGATGTTACGAGGATTCAATCAAAAAGGAGAACGAGCTCTTGGATCAATAACATTACTTTTAAAGATAGCCGACTGGACGACAGCGTCAAAACTCCATATCATTGATTCATATACCTCTTTTAATGCCTTACTCGACAGACCATGGCTTCATGAACATAAAATGGTTCCTTCTTCGTTGCATCAGTGCATAAAATATCTACGAAAAGGACAAGAATGTCGTATAGTAGGAGATTTACAATCATTTTCAATCCATGAAATTAGTATATATGAAGATGCAGCATATTACACTCTTATAAAGAAAATAATATTCTCCAAAGACACAATGGTGGATATGACAGAAAAGACAAAGAAAAGAAAATTAATGAAAATAATCATTCTTCTTCAACAAAGACAAAAAGAGCTAATTCCCGTCAAACTCACACTCGAGGCCGAGGCTGAGGACGAGGACAAGGGAAGGAAGATCCAATTGTCACAATGAAGTAACCATTGAAATTCAAAATCCACCTGGATTCTGAAGAAGAAACGACATCTGTGGTTTCAAAGGAACCTCAATTCAAAATATCTCTAGAAGAAGAAGTCAAAGAAAGACAATTTGAATCTATGTATGACAAAATTAATCATTATATACATTCTATGAATCTGACTCCAATCTCCACTGCTAAGATTGAGAATTTAATAGTCAAAGAAGTATGTAATGATGACAAAAATCCAACGAGGTTTAGACTTGGCTCTACTTCTTCTAGTACTAAAAATAATGTAAAAATAGAAGATGAATATCTTCCGAAATCAATGAAAATTCCTTTTGAGTTGTACTCTCCTTGGGCACAAAAATTTATTCAAAATAGTTTAATGCTTAAAAAGTGTCTTTAAAACAACCACATTTCATTGAACAAATGTGGAATAATAACAAATGAAATCCTAACTCCAAAGAAGGTGTTGGATTTAGTACTTTGGAACCGCTAGATGATACGAAATTTTGCCTAGTCGTCACTGAAGAACTGATAGCTGATCTTCCAATCGAAGATGTTCCTCGAGAATTGGAAGAAGAAATTAAATCGACAATTGATGAACTAAAAGAAATAAATTTAGGAACTGATGAAAATTCGAAACAACTTTCATTAGTTCATTCCTTAATGATGAGGAAGCATAAGACATAATTCAATTGTTGACAGAATATAAAGACTGCTTTGCTTGGACTTATGACGAGATGCTTGGATTATCTCCAGAAGTCGTAGTCCATAAACTTGGGATAAATCAAATCACAATCCCTGTTAAACAAGCTCCAAGAAGGATGTGTGTTGAAATAGAGGAACAAGTCATTGCAGAAGTTAAGGAATTGATAGAAGCTGACTTCATTCGAGAAGAAAATTATCTGACATGGTTAGCTAATGTGGTGCCAGTTAAAAAGAAAAATGGTTAGATAAGGGTCTGCATAGACTTAAGAGATTTGAACAAAGCATGTCCAAAAGATGAATTTCCTTTACTAATTCCTGAATTAATGGTTGATATAGCATCAAAACATGCAATATTTTCCTTTATGGATTGATCATCAGGATACAATCAAATAAAAATGTTTTCGGAGGACAAAGTGAATACAGCTTTCCGGACACCCATGGGGATATATTGTTATAAGGTTATGTCATTTGGACTAAAAAATACATATGCAACCTATCAAAGAGCCATGACACGGATCTTCGATGAATTAATACATAATCAAGTTGAATGTTATGTGGACGATCTCGTTGTCAATAGTAAACAAAAAGATGATCACATATATGATTTGAGAATTATCTTTGAACGACTACGATAATACAATCTTAAAATGAACCCCTTAAAGTGTGCTTTCGGTGTCACTTCAGGAAAACTTTTAGGATTTTTAGTTTGACATCGTGGGATAGAAATTGATCCTCTCAAAATTGAAGCTGTCCTAAATATGCCTCCTTCTAAAAATCTAACTCAATTGAGATCCTTTCGAGAAAAATTAACATATATACGACATTTCACTTCCAATCTATCTGGTAGGTGTCAGCCTCTTACTGCCCTTACCAGAAAAGATACCAAATTTGTGTGGGATGAAAATTGCCAACACGCCTTTAAAAACATCAAACAATACCTGATAACCCCTCCTGTCTTAGCAGCCCCTGTATTAGGAAGACCTCTAATCCTTTACACTGCGGTGTTGGATAATTACCTTGGAGCATTATTGGCACAAGTAAATGACAAGGTAAAAGAAAATGCGTTGTACTATTTAAGCCATTGTCTGGTTCTAACAGATATAAAATATCCAACAATTGAGAAGCATTGCTTAGCCTTGATTTTCGCAGTTCAAAAACTAAGGCATTATATGCTTTCTCATAAAGTAACTCTTATTTCAAGAGTTAACCCACTACAATACTTGATGACACGACCGACACTTTCTGGGAGATTAGCAAGACGGGTAATGATCTTACTCCAGACATAACATTTGTACCATTACGTGCTGTCAAATGATAAATCTTAGCAGATTTCTTAGCAACACACCCAATTCCAACTGGATCACCTCTTAATGATGATTTACATGATGAACAAATATCAGAAATAAAAGATTCTAATGTGCAACGATGGGAACTCTACTTTGACGGAGCATCATCTGCATGGAAAAACAAAGACAAACAGATAGTTGTACCGGGCAAAGCTGGAGTAGGATTGATTTTCATCACTCCAAACAAAACGATGATGCCTTTTTCATCATATGACAGAAAAATGCACAAATAATGAAGCAAAATTTGAAGCGCTCATAACTGGTCTAGAATTGACAATACAAATGGAAATTAAAAATATTGACATCTACGGAGACTCCCAGTTGATTATCAATCAAATCGCTGTCAAATACAAGACTTTGAAACCTCGACTTGAACAATATTCTCGTTACACTCTGAAACTGATTCAGCAAATTCCTGACGTGACATTCTTCTTAATCCCGAGACGAGACATTTCTCTAGCGGATGCTCTGGCAAAACATGTAAAGGAGTTTGCCTGTCCAGAAGATGACGACATACCGATCTCTATAAGAGGACGGCAAGTTCTTTCTCAAATTGACATGGATAATCTGCATAAAATTAGTGAAAAGATGACAATGACAATAAATGATGAAAAGGATGATTGGCGACAATGAATTATTCAATATTTACAAACTGGAAGGTTACCTGAAAACACTTCTATTGCCACTCAAATTAAACAGAGAGCATTATCATATGATCTAATAAATGATTTCCTTTATAAACGATCTTTTGATCAAATGTGGTTAAGATGCCTAAACCAAGTTGAAGCTCAAAAGATTGTTAAGGAGGTCCATTCAGGTTTATGTGGTGTGCATCAATCTGGACCTAAAATGAAAATGAAAATCAAAAGGACGGGTTATTATTGGCCGACAATGATGACTGATTGTCTTGACATTGCAAAGAAATGTCATCAATGTCAGATACATTGGGTAGTTTTACACCAGCCACCAAATGTTTTACACCCAACTATTGCATCATGGTCTTTTGAATGTTGGGGCACCGACATAGTGGGCCCTATAGATCCTCCGTCCTCCAAGGGTCATCGATTTATTCTGGCAGCCACTGACTATTTCTCCAAATGGGCAGAAGTTATACCATTTAGAGAAGTCAAGGTAGAACAAGTCCTTCATTTCTTTAAGACACATATCGTTTATAGATTTGGAATTCCTCAAAGGGTCAAATCAGACAATGGATTGGCCTTAAAAAATGCAAAAATCAACAACTTTATCCAAAGACATGGGATAGACTGGAGGTATTCCACAATCTATTATCCTAAAGCCAATGGTTTAGCTGAAGCTCTCAATAAAATGTTGGTTCAAATCTTTAAAAAGACATTAATCAACAGCATGAGACAGTGGCTTGAACGATTGATAGAAGCTTTATGGGCTTATAGAACTACATATCGAACGCCAACACGGTCTACACTGTTTGCTTTGGTATATGGTTTTGAAGACATTTTACCACTCAAAGTTTAAATCCCTTCTCTCAGAATTGCAATAGCAAACAAGATAACGGAAGAAGAAAATTTCAGACTACGACTTGAAGAACTTGAGAGTTTAGAAGGCAAAGATCTTCAAGCTCAGCAAAATCTTGAACTGTATCAAGCAAAAAAGATACAAGCCCATGACAAATTAGTTCGCCCCAGAACCTTTCGAATCGGTGAATTAGTTTTAGTTCTTCGAAGACCTATACTGGCTCATCGAAAGATAGGTGGCAAATTTGAACCAATATGGGAGGGCCCATATGTAATTGAAAAGGCATATTCTGGAGGATCCTACCAGCTGGTGGATTGTCAAGGAGAAAGAATCTTGCCTCCAATCAATGGTCATTTCCTGAAGAAATATTATGCGACATGAAAAATAACGACTTGTCTATAAACTGGGATAATAATAAAAAATCCTTTCTTCAAATCATCTTTCTGATATGAATCTTGACTTCTATCTCTTGTGTCATTTGTTTCGCTTATTAAACCAATGTTTATAAGCATCCTTAACGTAAAAGTCTGAAATGTTACATTATCCTGTCATTTTCAGAAAAAATGTCTAACGAAAGATTTCTTTTAACATTTTGAAGTGGTGTTTGTCTGGCCTTGGATCGACGATGTGTTGAAAAAGGATGTAGAATTCACTTTGACTTTGAACTCTCGCAAGTTGAATTACTCTATGACAGACCTTTACTATCCATTGCTAATCAATGAGAAGCAAAAAGGAAAACCATTCGTATTGGAGTTTAGGCTTTGTCAGCAAGCCAATGAAATAAAAAATTCTACCGACAATGGAAAATTGAAGTCAGATGGAATGGCATCCACTAGCGGGGTGAAGAAATCAGCTTCTAGAATGACAAGAGCCCAAAGAAGAAATTGCAATAAAGGGCTCAAAAAGTTGGCCTAAAAAGAAAGACAAGACATGAAACAAATTGAAGAAGATGACGAATTCAAATTTCCAATACTTGAGAACACCTCCAAAGGGACATGCTATGTCTTAGGGGAAAAAATGATCGAAGAGGAGGAAAGGATTGAAAGGCTAGTATTCACTCCCAATCCCTATGAGCCAGCATTGGACCTCTCAACAACCGAAAAAGTAAATTAAAAACGAATTGCTTCTCGAGAGGAAGTAAGATGTATCAGAGCTATCATAAAACAGACATTCGAAAAATTTCAACATATTAATGGTCAAACCATTAATATATTAGAAGGCATTCAATAGTTCACACAAGTTTTTGACGAAGTGGAGCAAGTTGCTATCATCGAGCATGTGATGGATGCACGTGATCAAGGACGAGCCGGACAACTGAAAAGAAGGACATACTTTGGAACAAACAGATGGATTCGTGGAAAAGGTCGCATGACGATTCAATATGGATGCTGTTACAACTATGTTGTGGACAAAGACGGCAATCCCCAGGGATACTACAACATGAACAAGTAGACCCACTACCGACAGTCATAATTCAAATTATTAGATGACTCATAATGTGGAATATAATGCCTGCTAATTGTATTCCAGACAGTTGCATATGAACTTATATGAGGAAGGCGACTGTATACCACCTCATATTGACAGTCGGGATTTTGAAATACTATTTTGCACTCTCTCTCCCTTATGAACAAATTCTATTCGTTTTGGATGAGAAATACAGATTGTGGGCCCTGGAGAATTTCGTGGATCTTATCAAATTCTGTTAACACGGGGATTAGTTTTAGTACTACAAGATAATGGAGCTGATGTCTCAAAACACTGCATACCAAGTGTGAGTCGACAGCGCATATCGATAACACTGAGGAGAATGTGCCCTGAAAAATGTCCCGATGGATATCGACCAATACCAGAACTAGAGGATCTATAACCCCTGGAACTGCAATGACCCCATGAAGGTTTAAACACCTAAGACATATTCTATGAACAGTGTCTTCGAGTGTTAGACATTTTGTGGTAGGTCTAGCAGTATCTGAGAACTTCGACATAGTAGTTTGCAGTGTGTATGCGTGCATTGTCTAATACATAATGTACCCTGAACTTTTTACATCTATGTACATTATTGGAAGTGGAATGAAATCTTTTGAGATATTTCCAAAATGATGCATCGTCAGGTCCAAAAATGCAAAAATGAACTAAAAATGACATGATGAATAACTTGTGATAACTAACATGAGAATTATCATTCGACCTACATAGGTCAAATCCCCAGCGGATATCCCCAGGAAATTTCTTAGTGAGTTCGCCACTCTCTCTGGTTATTAGATGTAAGCCCTTTCCTGACACGGAAATCACGGAATTCTTTTAACCAAATATCGACATTCACATTTTGAGAAATGGAAAATGAAATCCATTTTCTCTCTCTGGTTATTGGATGTAAGTCCTTTTCTGAAACGAGAATCATGGCTTTCCTCTAACCAAATTTTGACATTGACATTTCGAGAAATGGAAAATGACATCCATTTTCTCTTTCCGGTTATTGGATGTAATTCCTTTCCTAACATGGAAAATATGGCTTTCCTCTAACTAAATCTTGACATTGACATTTTGAGAAATGGAAAATGACATCCATTTTCTCTCTCCAGTTATTGGATGTAAGTCCTTTCCTGAAACAGGAATCATGGCTTTCCTCTAACCAAATCTTGACATTGACATTTTGAGAAATGGAAAATGATATCCATTTTCTTTTTTTGGTTATTGGATGTAAGCCCTTTCCTGACACGGGAATCATGGCTTTCCTCTAACCAAATCTTGACATTGACATTTCGAGAAATGGAAAATGACATCCATTTTCTCTTTCTGGTTATTGGATGTAAGTCCTTTCCTGACACGGGAATCATGGCTTTCCTCTAACCAAATCTTGACATTGACATTTCGAGAAATTAAAAATGACATCCATTTTCTCTTTCTGGTTATTGGATGTAAGTCCTTTCCTGAAAACAAAATTATGGCTTTCCTCTAACCAAATCTTGACATTGACATTTCGAGGAATGGAAAATGACATCCATTTTCTCTCTCCGGTTGTCAGATGTAAGTCCTTTCCTGACACGGGAATCATGGCTTTCCTCTAAACAAATCTTGACATTGAAATTTCGAGAAATGGAAAATGACATCCATTTTCTCTTTCCGGTTATTTGATGTATGTCCTTTCCTGACACGAAAATTATCGCTTTCCTCTAACCAAATCTTAACATTGACATTTCAAGAAATGGAAAATGACATCCATTTTCTCTCTCCGGTTATTGAATGTAAGTCCTTTCCTCACACGGAAATTATGGCTTTCCTCTAACTAAAATTGACATTAACATTTTGAGAAATGGAACATGACATCCATTTTTTCTTTCCGGTTATCGGATGTAAATCCTTTCCTGACACGGAAATTATGGTATTCCTTTAACCAAATATCGACATTGACATTTTGAAAATTAAAATATAACAACCATCTTCTCTCCCAGTAAGTCACTTTCCAGACATGAAAAGGACGTTCCTTCTCAGAACCGACATATCAGACATCTGACATTCTCTATCAGTGGTATGACACCCACTCCTTTCTTGATTATTACGAGACATTTCTTCAGACCACTTCGATCAACGCCAATATGGACAGAAAACTTATGTAGTACTCCACACATATTGGGGCCCTTTTGTTGACCTCATTTTTACAATAGGTCAATATTTTCACCTGAAATGACAATTTTGGTCAAAATGGTCAATCCAGACCGAATGACCAACCCTGTTGACCACATAGGTCAACTTTTTTACCTAAAATAACATCTTTGGTCAAAATGGTCAATTCTGACCCAATGACCAACCCTGTTGACCCCACAGGTCAACCTTTTTACCCAAAATGATAACTTTAGTCAATATGGTCAATCCTGACCCAATGACCAACCCTGTTGACCCCACAGGTCAACCTTTTTACCCAAAATGACAATTTTGGTCAAAATGGTCAATCCTAACCCAATGACCAACCCTGCTGACCCCATAGGTCAACTTTTTATCCAAAATGATAATTTTGATCAAAATGGTCAATCCAGACCCAATGACCAACCGTTGACCCCACCGGTCAACCTTTTTACCTAAAATGACAAGTTTGGTCAAAATGGTCAATCCAGACCGAATGACCAACCCTGTTGACCCCACCGGTCAACCTTTTTACCTAAAATGACAACTTTGGTCAAAATGGTCAATCTTGACCCAATGGCCATCCCTGTTGACCCCACAGGTTAACCATTCTACCCAAAATGACAATATTGGTCAAAATGGTCAATCCTGACCCAATGACCAACCCTGTTGACACCTCAGGTCAACCTTTTTACCCAAAATGACAACTTTGGTTAAAATGGTCAATCCAGACCCTATGACCAACCCTGTTGACCCCATAGGTCAACCTTTGACTTGAAATGATAATTTTTGTCAAAGTGGTCAATCCATACCCTATGACCAACCCTATTGACCCCATAGGTCAATCTTTTGACCTAAAATGACAATTTTGGTCGAAATCGCGAATCCAAATCCAATCACCAACCTTATTGACCCAATAGGTCAACACATGACCTAAAAAGTCAAATTTAGTAAAAATGATCAATTTTTGATCAAATAACTAATGACATGTTTAAGACCTCACAATGACAAAAATTAATTAAATTAGTTTCAAAAATTATTTTGATTAATTAAATTTACTAATAATTTAATTTTCAATATTTTAATTAATCAAATGACATGATTAATTAAAATGAAAATTAAATTAAAAGTCATAGAATGATAAAATTAATCAAATATTTGATTTCAAAATTATTTTGATTAATTATTTGCCTAATGAATTAATTTTCAAAATTTTAATTAATGACATAATTAATTAAAATGAAAAATTAGATTCAAAAGCTATAAAATCACAAAATCAACAAATTAATTAAAGATAATGGAATTATTAATTCCAAAATTATTTTTAATTAATTAATTGATCAATAATTTAATTTTCATATTTTAATTAATGACATAATTAATTAAAATGAAAATTAAATTGAAAAGTCATAAAAAGAGACAAAATTCAATTTTATTGACATGGATATTAATCAAATAATTAATTTCGAATTATTTTCAATTAATTATTGATTAATAAAATAATTTCTAATATTTAATTAATGACATAATTAATTAAATATGGAAATTAAATGAGGAGGACATTAAATAGAATTTTTAAAACCTATGACATATGGTTTTCTAAAAATTATAAAACTCTTTTATGACATCACACATGACCTCATATGGGTTAAACATAACCCATATGACCCATTAAAGAGAAAACAACCCATGAATCACTCACATTTAACCATGGTAAAGGGCCATCATGACATGAAAAATGAGGTGGCAAAACCATGATAATTTGAAGTGTGAGGTGTCTTGCCATGGTGAGGTTAGTTTAGCCACCTCCCTAGCCACCCAATAGTGAGGAGACAAAGCTTTAACCATCCTTCACACCATGGTTAAATCCATCACAACATTTCATGAAAAAAATATTAAGAGAGGGGCTAATGTGTTACCACCTCATGAAATGGTAAATGAGGTGTTGCAAGGAGAGGGTCTCAACCATTTGAGTCACCATGAACCTCCCACTTAGCCAATGGAATGGAAACACAGAGGCTAAATCCATCATGACAAAATTTAAGCCAAAATTGCCATGAAATGTGCACTTGCTTAAGCGGCAAAATTTTCATGGGGGAAGAAGAGGTGAAGCTTGGATTACATGGGGGAGGTTGTACTCTACAGCCCTAACTTTACCATGATCAAATCCAAGCCAACCAAGGTTAACCCATAGCCATTCATGGCTATAAAAACCCCCCCTTGGCCGAAATTTTAAGAAGAGAGGATGAACCCATAGAATCCTATAGGCTGCCCAAATCCCTTGGCTCCCAACACAAAAAATCTTCCTGGGGACCTCAGCAACCTATTCCAATCAAACCCAAGCCATAGGGTTAGCCCAATCAAGCCAATTTGGCCAATATCCAAAATCAGCCCAAACTAGCCACTTTGCCAAAATTGCTCTCCAAGGCTAGCTACAAAATCAAATTGAAGTGACAAAGATCTTCTTTGGGAGTCCTAGAAGCTGGCCGTTAGGCCTGATCAAGCTCGACATACTTGTGGCCAAGGTATGGATTTATTTTCTCCTAAATAATTCATATTTTTGAAATATCATGGGTTATACTAGCCTAGAAATGTATCATCACCGTATATATACAATCTATACGTCCAGATGATTCCATAGGTTCAAAAATCGCTCAATTTTGTTGAGAAATGAGTGAGATATTGAAGTTTGAAGTTTAACGGTTCGAAATTTTTTGAATTTTCGGGCGATTTATCTCCGTCGTCTGTTCCCGTGTTTTGGAATGGACGGCGCTGATCCCTCTCAACCGGTGTCTGCTGTTCCGTGCCACACACCAGATCCTCCTGCCTATTTGACGGTACGAGGACACGCGTCGCTCCATCGATTTTTTTGGGTTAATTTAATTCAGGAAAACCTTAATAACTTCAAAAATCCATATCTTTTGATCCAGATGTCACAAAAATAAAATAAAAATACCTCTGGAAAGCTCTTGAAGAGAAGAAAATTATGAGACCAAAATCATAATTTTATTCTCAGTATTTAATTTTTTAATTAATTAAATACTCTCTGGAGTATTTTAATTATTAAAATTTATTTACAAGTCAGGAAAATATGAAATTTTTAGGGAATGACCTTTAAGTCCTTAGGCATTATCTTCTGATTTTTCTAAGGCTAGGATAACTCTCTAGGATGTGATTTCCTAATTTCCATGATATTTTGTAATTATTTTCAAAAATAATTATAAAATTAGGAAAATTAGAAAATTTAAATGCAAAATGATTGAAAACCTTAGGATAAAAGACAACAATCCTAAAATAACAATTCTCAAGTCATCAAATCAATCTAAAAGACATTATTGGAACAAGATTAAGATTTATTAATTTTAATAATTCAAAATCTTCCCTTCACATATTTAATCCATCTCATCATGGATTAAGCAAGTGATGAATCCAAACTTAAATGAAATCAAATCAAACAATAACTAGGTTTAAAGAAAACTTAAGCCTAGTTAAATCATTAAACCTAAGGGTTTAAGACAAAAATCACACTTTTAAAACCTTTAATTAAGTTTAAAGACATATTAAACTTAATTAACCCATTGAACCTTAGGGTTTAATTCAAAATCAAACTTTTAATTAAGTCTAAGGACATATTAGACTTAATGAATATAAAATCCAACCCTTTAATTAAGTTTAAGGACATATTAAACTTAATTAACCAAAATCAAACTCTTTAATTAAGTTTAAGGACATATTAAAGTTAATTAACTAAAATCAAACTTTTTAATTAAGTTTAAGGACATATTAAACTTAATTAATCCAAAATCAAACGTCCTAATTAAGTCTAAGGACATATTAGACTTAATTAACCAAAATCAAACATTTAATTATGTTTAAGGACATATTTGACTTAATTAATCAAAATCAAACCTTTTAATTAAGTTTAAGGACATATTAAACTTAATTAATCCAAAATCAAACATTCTAATTAAGTTTAATATTAAACTTAATTAAACTAAAATCAAACCTTTTAATTAAGTATAAGGACATATTAAACTTAATTAACCAAAATAAAAAACTCTTAATTAGGTTTAAGGACATATTAAACTTAATTAATCAAAATCAAAACCCTTTAATTAAGTTTAAGGACATATTAGACTTAATTAATCAAAACTAAACCCCTTTAATTAATTTTAAGGACATATTAAACTTAATTAACTCATTGAACCTTAGGGTTTAATTCAAAATCAAATCTTTAATTAAGTTTAAAGACATACTAAACTTAATCAACTCCCTTAAACATTAAGTTTAAGACAAATCCAAAATCCCAATTAGGTCTAACCCATTAGACCTAATTAAACCATTAAACCTTAACTAACTAAGGTTTAATCAAACAAAAAACTTAATTTGGTCTAACCCATTAGACCTAATTAAACCATTAAACCTTAACTAACTAAGGTTTAATGAAACCTAAACCCTAATTAGGTCTAACTCATTAGACCAAATTAAACCATTAAAACTTAACTAACTTAGGTTTAATCAAACGGAAAACCTAATTAAGTCTAACCCATTAGACCTAATTAAACCATTAAATCTTAACTAACTAAGGTTTAAGACAATCCAAAACCCTAATTAGGTCTAACTCATTAGACCTAATTAAACCATTAAACCTTAACTCACTAAGGTTTAATCAAACAAAAAACCTAATTAGGTCTAACCCATCCGACCTAATTAAACCGTTAAACCTTAACTAACTAATGTCTAATCAAATCCAAAACCCAAATTAGGTCTAACCCATTAGACCTAATTAAACCATTAACCTTAACTAACTAAGGTTTAATCAAACCTAAACCCTAATTAGGTCTAACCCATTAGACCTAATTAAACCATTAAATCTTAACTAACTAAGGTTTAATCATACATAAACCCTAAATAGGTCTAACCCGTTAGACCTAACGAAAGTCATTAAACCTTAACCAACTAAGGTTTAACCAAACCCAAACCCAAGATGAACTTGACTTAATTCAAATCCAAACTTTAGCTTAAGTTCAATCCATATTGAACTTAAGTCAACCTTAAGTCTAGGTTCAACCTAACTTGAACCTAACTTAACTCAAGTCAAACCTTAACTTAAGTACAAACCATAGTGAACTTAAGTCGACCTTAACTCAAACCTTAACTTAAGTTCAACCCATACTGAACTAAAGTCAACTTTAAGTCTAGGTTCAACCTAACTTGAACCTAACCGTAATCCAAACTCAAACCTTAACTTATGTTCAGTCCATATTGAACTTAAGACAACTTTAAGTCTAGCTTCAACCTAACTTGAACCTAACTTAACCCAAGTCAAACCTTAACTTAAGCTCAACCCATATTAAACTTGAGTCAACCTTAACCTAAACCTTAACTTAAGTCCAACCCATATTGAACTTAAGTCAACCTTAAGTCTAGGTTCAACCTAACTTACTTCAAACCCAAAACCGACAAAAACTTTAATTAAGTCTTTCAGAGTAGAATTAATTAAATTGTTAAACCTTATTCAACGAAGGTTTAAATAAACACTAACCATGATTAAGTCTATCTCACTAGACTTGGTATCTAAACAAATCAAATTAGACTTAATTAAAACTTAAGCCTTACCTAAAAGGGACTTAGATGGTCTGCAATTTTACTTAGGTCTAATTTATTAGGCTTAATTAACCTTTAAGTCCTATTTAAACAAGGTTTAAAACTTAATCAAGTGTAAACTAAACCTTTTAACTCAAGTTCAGACAGACATGAACTCAAGTTAATTAAATTCAATCAACATTCAATTTAACTTAGGTTCAACCAGACTTGAACTCACATTAATTCAATCAATATTGAATCTAACTTTCAACCTTTTTAACTTCAGTTCAAACACACATGAACTCAAGTTAACTCAACTTAAGTTCAAACAGACATGAACTCAAGTTAACTCAACTTAAGTTCAAATTGACATGAACTCAAGTTAATTAAATTCAATCAACATTGAATTTAACTTAGGTTTAACCAGACATGAACTCAAGTTAATTCAATCAATATTGAATCTAACTTTAAACCTTTTAACTTAAGTTCAAACAGACATGAACTCAAGTTAACTCAACTTAAGTTCAAACAGACATGAACTCAAGTTAACTCAACTTAAGTTCAAATAGACATGAACTCAAATTAATTAGATTCAATCAACATTGAATTTAACTTAGGTGCAACTAGACATGAATCCAAGTTAACTCAATCAATATTAAATCTAACTTTAATCCTTTTAACTTAAGTTCAAACAGACATGAACTCAAGTTAAGTCAACTTAAGTTCAAATCGACAGGAACTCAAGTTAACTCAACTTAAGTTCAAATAGACATGAACTCAAGTTAATTAGATTCAATCAATATTGAATTTAACTTAGGTTCAACCAGACATGAACCCAAGTTATTCAAATCAATAATGAATCTAAACTTCCAACTTTTTAACTTAAGTTCAGATAGACATGAACTGAAGTTAATCCAACTTAGGTTCAACCAGACATGAACACATGTTAATTCAATCCATATTGAATCTAACATTAAACCATTAACTTAAGTTCAAACAGACATGAACTCAAGTTAACTCAATTTCAGTGCAGACAGACATGAAATCAAGATTTAAGTCAAGACATAAATTCGACATTTCAAACCAAAATCGACATAACCGACATAAAATCGACATTTCAAACCAAAATCGACAAAATCGACATAAATTTGACATTCTAAACATTAAATCGGCAAAATAGACATAAATTTGACATTTCAAACAAAATTTGACATAATCGACATTGCAAACACAATTTGACATAAACAACATAAATTTGACCTTCCAAACACTCTATCGACCAAATCGACATAAATTTGATATTTCAAACAAAATTTGATATAATCGACATTGCAAACAAAATTTGACATTAATCTACATAAACTTGACATTTCAAACAAGATTTGACATGATCGACATAAATTGACATAATCGATATAAATTTGACATTTTAAACAAAATTGGCATTTCAAATGCAAATTTGACAAACACTGACATTAAATGAAATTAATCTGACATTTCAAAAAACATTAATCAACAAAATTTGACATAAATTGACATTCAAAATGTGTTAAATCAAAACATCCTACAAAATTCTGAGACAGTGGATGTGACATTATTTCTGATGGAGATAAGTTTCGTTTAGATTTCCGTTGCATGTTATAGGGTGTGCTAACTCTGTTTTACAAGAAGACATTCTGGACGAACAACAACAAAACCAAAACTTTTAGGTTAGCCACAAAACCTAAAACTTTCAACAAAACAACGACATCAACAACAACAATGACAAAACCATAACTTATAGATTAGCCACAAAACCTAAAACTTTCAACAAAACAATGACATCGACGACAATGACAAAACCAAAACTTTTAGGTTAGCCACAAAACCTAAAACTTTCAACAAAACAAAATGACATGAAAACGACATGACACAACGACATTTGGGATTGATAGTGGGTACATCTCTCCCTAAAAACAAAAATTTCCAGAAAACTAGTGATCAACATTAATCAGAAGTTTTCTTAAACAATTGTCTAGGATGTAATTAACTATAGAAGCTTGCTTCTACAGGAGAATTAAAGAACCCATGACAAAATCTCTGGTTGACACTTCACGATCTTCTTTATATAGAAACTCTAGGATATGGCATTCTAGGATCTTCTTTATAAGGATTATTACGAAACATTTTCTTTTTCTCTGTTTTTTATTAGCTGTAAATTTCTTGATTCCTTTATAGGATTCATAGAAATAAGGTTAGAGCAATATCAAAATAGAGTGGCGACTCCATGACATATGACATTGACACGAGAATTTGGCCAGTCCGTCCGCTGTGCGGAACCCAACGGGGTGGGGGTGGGAGGGGGATCGACGGAAACATGGAGTAATTTCAAAGATATAAAGAAATGTCATTGCTTCGACGTAAGATTCAATAAGGTAGTAGAGAAATTGACATACCTATCGTCTCTTATCTCCCAATCTTCGCCTCCATCCATAAAAAATCGATAGATTTCATTCATATTGTCTCTCATGGGGACAAAATTGGTGTAATGATAGATTAGCACATTATCTATCATATAAAGTTTATTAATCCTGAAAGGAGTGAATGATATCCACCTACCTCGCAAATAGATGACTCCTTGGTTGATTCCATGAAGATTTGCATAAAATTCCTTCACCACAGGAATGACTACTGCTGCAGAAGTATTCCCAACCCCTCTGCATAATAATTTCTTCAACATGAGTAATAGCAACATTCATACCTCAATGGACAAAGCCTCTTTCCTTGATAAGACTTCTATTTACAAAAACTTTGTCCCAAAGTCGTTGCGTCTCGAAACTGATGAACTTTCTCCAGTTTAAAACTCTAAATCTTGGAGAATCAAGAAATTTGGAAGTCATGGAATGCAAATGTTGGAACTACCTGTTCATTTTTCTAGAGTTGGTGGGTTTTAAAATGAGTATGTGGAGTTATAAGGTGAAACTCCCGCCCAAAACCACCAAATTTCACCATTTACACTCCAAAAACCGCTACTAGGCTGTCAGCACCGTTGGCAGTGGATAGGCTACCATCGATGCTGAAGCTCTAAATTTTTAACTTGCTCTCTTGAAAATGTCACCATCAACACCCATTCTAGCACCGACGGCACCATAGCGCAGTTTTTCTCCAACAACATTTTTGTCTAAATAACCTCCAAATCTTCGATACAAATTAATAATCAACACCATTTTGGATATTTATGAGTGAGTAGGACTCAAATATAAGACTATCTAATAATAAAAATGACTACAACCAAATTAAAACAAACTAAATAATACAAATAACTATGGGTTGCCTCACATAAAGCACTTGGTTTAACGTCATCAGCTCGACAAACATTACTTTTATTCAGAATAACTTAACATTAAAACCTATTTAAAATTTGGTCGTGACCCTTCAAAATATGGTTTTAATCGGTTCCAATTAACTTTTAAAATTCTTCCATTTTTAGGATCTTTAATATCAACAGCACCAAATTGGTAAACTTTTATAACAGTGAAAAATCCTATCCACCTAGACTTTAGTTTTCCAGGAAATAATTTAAATATTGTATTATACAATAAAACATTCTATCCAGGTTCAAATCTCTTTCTTATTATCTTCTGATCATGCCATATCTTCATTTTCTCCTTATAACTTCTATCATTATCATAAGATTCATTTCTAATTTCTTCCAATTCATTCATTTTTATTAATCATTTCTCACCAGCATCCTTTAAATTGAAATTGAACTCTTTAGTCACCTAATAATGCTTTATGTTCCAATTTAACTAGTAAATGATAAGTTTTTCCAAAAATCAGTCTATAAGAAGAAATTCCTATAGGAGTTTTATAAGCAGTCTTATATGCCTATAATGCAAAATCTAATCTCACAGATCAATCAATTTATGAGAATTTATAGATTTCTCCAAAATTCACTTAATTTTGTGATTAGATACTTCAGCTAAACCACTTGTCTAAGGAAGATAAGCAGTTGAGATTCTATGCAAAATATTATTTTTCAGTCAATCTCTGAATCAGATTATTTCTAAAATGAGATCCACCATCAGTAATGATAACTTTTGGCATTTCATATCTTGTAAATATATTTTTTATTAAAAATTTGAAACACTTCGAGCGTCACATCTTGGTAAAGCTATGGCTTCAATCCATTTTGATAAATAATCCACTGCAATTAATATAGATAAATTCCCAAATGAAGGAATAATTTTCCCATAAAATCTAATCCCCAAACATCAAAGATTTTAAGTTCCAAAGTAAAATTTAGGAGTATTTCACTTTTTCTAGAAATATTATCTACTTGCTAACATCGATCACAATTTTTAATATATCTATTAGCATCCCTAAAAGGAGTAGGCCAACAGAATCCAGATAGTAAAATTTTGTGTGCAATTTTGTCAGTTCCAAAATGTCCCTCAAATTATGAAACATGGCATCATTGAATAATTGGTTCAATTTATTCATAAGGGACACATCTCCTAATAACTAGATCCTTGCATTGTTTATATAAATTTGAGTCATCCCAAAAAAATTTGCATCATAGATAATTTTTTTTCCAATTGTTGCTTAATTAATTCATGTGGTCAAATATCACTTACAATATAGTTCATAATATCATCATACCACTGTATATTCCATTCATTAATATTATAAAGTTTTTCATAAGGAAAATTTTATGTGATTTCATCTTCAAAATTAAATAATTCATGTTGTTCTAGTCTAGATAAATAATTAGCTATATGATGTCAGATCATTTTCTATCCATTATCATGTCGACATATTTTTAGGTTTGTGTGTTGTATTTTGAAAAGGGGTCGCCTACAGAAGTTGTCGGCGATTTTTTAGATTTTAAATTTAATTTAAATATACATGTAATTTAGAAAGTAGTATTTGATTTTCAAAATAATTTTGAGTTTGAAAATTTTAAGATATAAAATAAAGCTGATCTCACATCCCGAATAGTTTATATAAACGAGCACCGCACCACAAACTGTATATCTATTCCGGAGAATAAACACACTACTTGATGTTGGGGCTCGGTTAAATAAACTAGAAGATTTGTGACATTCGTTTGGTCTGCGAACCAATTTTATAAGCCGACAAGTTCCCCTGCATAATATAAAGGAATTAAGCAGGGTTTATATTACCTGGGTTCTTAAAGTTCCCTATAAGGGCAAGCTCCTTTAGTTAATTACATCTTAAATGACAGGAATCATTTAAGAAAACTCTCGATAATGATCATTGGTTTTGCTCTCAAGAATTTCAAAGTTTAAGGTTTTCAAAGGATTGAATTTTGGAATTTCAAAAGGGTATGGATCAAATTTGGAACAGTTATTTTAGGAGTCCAAAGGAAGAGAAGTAGGAGAAGCTGAGGATCCAAAAAGAATCTTGGCAACTTCCCAAACTATCCTTTTGTTTGGTTTCAATTTGGGAGTATTATTCAATGTTTCCATCCTGCCAATTTTAATTAATTAGGACTTATATTTGCATGACATGATCATACAAATAGCTTCGAAGATGTGAGGGTTTATGTCGTATCAAACGGCTACCTCGGAGTCCTAAGACCGGTTAAGGCTTAATTTTCCTAACATGATTATACAAATGCCTAACGAAAAGTTGAGGATTTATGTTGCACTAGGAAAACTACCTCAAAATCCAATGGCTTGGTTATTTAATTCTAAGAAAGGTTTTGCTGAAGTAGACCCGAGTTTTGCTGATGACGATGGTCGTGCTACCCACTGTGCTCCAAGCTCCTTGTTGTTGTAGAGGTTTTAGTTTTAGAAGTCATAAATCAGGAGATGAGAGAAGTGTTTTGATTTAGGGAAAATCTTAAAATCCAAGTGTTTTTTAGTGTTTTAATTAAAATAAATTTTAAAGTTGTTTAAACAGAACTGATTAAGATCCCACGATTCCGTCATCCCGTCACCGTTATTTTCATTGAATTCACTTAGTCCAGATGAATTTGCTAAACTCAACTGAATGAGTTCCACACTTTCATTTAGACCGTGGGAAATCCTGTTAGCAACACGTGGGTTACATCATCCGAGGTATTCCCGATCACTCAACGAGACGTTTTAATTTAGTTGCAATTGTAGTTTTGTTGTTTTGTTTGTGATTAAATTTTGAGTTGTTTTATATTTTGGAGTGTTGTGGCGGTGAATTTTATCTTGCAATGACTTTTAATTTAGTTTTGGTTTCAGTTTAGGGACTATCCTAAAGGTTTTGGTTTTCATGCAACAGTCTTATTTAACATGCAAGAAAAGTAAAGTACAGTGCGTGTAAGTAAATTGCAATAAAATAAATGTGTACCTGGAGTGTCTTCCCGTCATCCCAAGCTGCACTAAAAACACATGTTAGAGCATTTAAATATTTCAACAGATACCTAGGTAAAGCTAAGGGAAAGGGTTTTGGTTATCTACCAGAATACTAATCCTATAACTAGTCATCTCCTATGACATCTAGGTTGTTGGTTTGGTTTAAGGATGATTTTCTTCATCAAAGAACAATTAAATTCAATTGTTCTTCTAAAACATCCCGTCGTATTGAGGAAGTGCTTAGGACGAGTCCTAAACATCTTTTCAATATTTCTGGGATTGTTTTGAGTCCAAGTAAATTTAGTTGCACATATGAATTAATCATCCAGGAGTTTAGATAAACTTTGTCTCTTGCTTAGTGAACTTGGGTATTTGATTACCTGATGAATGAAGTGACCTCTCACTCAATACTCTATTTAAGAGTTAAAATAATTAAAGTCTTTAAGGGCAAGTTGGTTTATCGAGGATTTTTAATCATTCTTAATTTAAGTTTAGAGTTAATGGTTTAAAGTGTTTTAATTTAATTATGAGGTTTTAATTAACAATTTTAAGTTTGGAATAGTGTTCAAATTATTTTAGACTTAATTCTTAATGATTTCATTTAGGTTTGTTGTTAAATGATTTTAATTTAATTTATAATTCAATTTGATTTTAATTTAATTTAATTTAATTTTAATTTTAATTTTAATTTTAATTTAATTTTAATTTATAAATTTAATTTTAATTTTATTTTTATTTTATTTTAATTTTATTTAAATTTAATTTAATTTAATTTTATTTAAATTTAATTTAATTTAATTTTAGTTTTAATTTTGATTTTAATTTTAATTTTAATTTAACTTTAATTTTTAATTTAATTTTAATTTTTAATTTAATTTTAATTAATTTTAGTTTTGATTTTAGTTTTAATTGTTAATTTTAATTGTTAATTTTAATTGTTAATTTGGATTATTATTTTAATTAAGAATTAATTATTGTTAAAGTGACTTATTTAGGGATTTTTAAATTAAAGAATAAATATCCTCTTAATAATATCCTCTATTTTAATAATCCAAATTTTAAATGTATTCTTTCCAAAATTTAAATTATTTAATTAATTAAAGTTTCATTTTGATATTTTCAAAGTGTTTAATATGTCTCTACCTTTTAATTTCCCTAAGTTTCAATCATCCAAAAGAAATTTAAAATTAAATATTTTACCCCCATTTTTGATTAAACCTAAAGTTTTAATTAAGGGTTAAAATTTTTTAATTATCTTTATGCCCTTTTAAGCTTATTTATTTCATAAATCACTAAATTGAGCTCAAATGAATTTGAAATTCTTATGTCACCTCACTCACATGTCAATTAAGGCATTAGAGAAGAAAATGTGTTTTTTCTGAATTTAATTTATTTATGTAATTATTTTTAGTAGAAAATAGGGGTTTTGAAAGAAAATTCAACAATATGACCAAGGAAAGGTTTCTATCCTTAAGAAAATTATGGATGTACCTAATGACCAGAGGACCACTTGGACCGATTTTTGTGATTTTTTGAAATATATTTTATTTATTATAATTATTTTGAGTTTTAGAGTACTAATTGATTATAAAATAAAATAAAATTTGAAAAATAGATTTTATATTTTTCTTAAATCTGTCCGACCTCAAGGAGTCCAGAGAAATAAATTTTATAATTTTCTAATTTTTCTTTGATTTATTAGAATTATTTTAGTGAAAAAGGTTTAAAAACTCATCTTTAATATTAAAAGTTACATTAAGACTTTAAAATTCAATATCTTATCATAGGGACTTAGGAAAAATATTTGGTTTGTTCCTATGTGATTAGGAGTCAAAATGTGACATTTTTATGATTTTTTAATATTTTTGTGATTTTTATTATTTGTTAATTATTAAAATATTAAAATATTGTAAAAAAATTAACTTTTTTAGAAAATTCCAATTTTAATTTTCCCGAACTTCCCTGATACCAAAGAAGCTCCAAAACCAATTTTGTGAATTTTTGAAAAGTATTTTTGGAGTTATGAATTTTTAAAGATCCATTTTGCTTATGAGGCTTAATTAATCTATTTGGTGGGGTTAATCAGGTCCAATTGATTTCAAAATTTTATGTAAAGTTCCTCTGACCCTAAGGAGTAACAGAGAATTGTTTTCAAGTCAATTTGATGTGTGGTTAACCCTAATTAATTCAAATTCAATTTTAGGGTTCTAGCCAATTAGGATTATTATGAATGGCTTAACTTAAAATATATTTTTCATAGGGTCCTCTAGTCCCAAGAAACATCACCAAATTTTTCTAGAATTTATTTTATAGCATGCTAATTATTGGAATTAAAATACCTAAAATAGTGACATGAACTTGAAAATCAATAACTTTTCACAGAGATGGCCTCTGACCTTGAAAAATTAAGGGAATGTTCCCAAGATCAGAGTCTTCAAAAGACCTATGGTCTCATGCCATGGTGAAATATCTATGCAAATGGAGAATCAAAACATTGAAAACAGTAAATAAATTATTAAAAATAAAATACTCATGCAATTAACTTGATTTCTTTCCACATTATTCTCCTCTGTTGACTGAGTAAGAGGGTATTTTAATTTTATTTTTTTGATTTTTCTATGCAAAGATATGAATTTTTAAAGTTCAGGGCATTTAAATAATTCAAAAAATACCCTATTTTCCTACTTATCCAAGCGGCGCCGCGTCAACCTCGACAGCTCCAAAAGCCCACGCATCGCGCTGTGATTCAGCGCCGCCATCTGACTCAGCTCTCTAGGGGCCCGCGGTTCACGTACCATTGCACCGCCAGACTTGATCTCGACCGTCCGCTCAATACCCGCGCGATCCAACGGCTCCTGGTCATCGTCTACGACTGGTGTGCACCCGTGACGTTTTGTGAGTTCATACCTTTGCTCATAGAAGTGAAGCTTCAATCTGAGAGTTGTGTGACCTTCGATCGAGTCCAGGCAAGCTCCAGATGAAGTCTCTGGCTCTTGGGAATTGTCTAAGTATAAAGTGACGAAAGCCGATCACAAAGCTTGGAGGCTAGAAGCAATGGATGGTCTGGTGAGGGGGCTTTTGCTAGGGAACTTCTCCTCTTAGTCTGGTGAAGGTGTAGGACCAATCAATTTGGAGATTGTCTCACTGTGGTGAAGTGTCCTGTTTTTAGGTGGATTTTCAACTCAGAAATTGAGCTCTGTTAATGGGGTTTAGAGCAGAGGAACACTGGGGATCAACTGCTCTGGGTTAGGAGAAGGTTCTGGAGCAATTTTGGCAGAGTTTCTTTAAGGTCTGGTTCTTCTCCTTCTTAGGCCGAGAGGTGGTGGTGTTTAAATAGGAATGGCTAGGGGGCTTCCCAGGGGGGTTTGAAGGCTGGGATCAGCTGCTCAGGGGAGGAGAAGAATAGCTCCAGTGGCCATTGGGGTTGGGACAGATCAGCAGGTGAGTTTTGAATTTTTTGGCTCACAGGAGGCTCTCAGCCATGGGGTTTTCCGGCGACCAAGGCGGCTGGCCGACAGGGTTAGGTCAACATCTGGCCCAGAGGGGTCAGGGGTTGGCAATGGTGTAGTCAATTGAGGCTTGACATGTGTAAAGGAGTTGAATTGAAATGGAATGGGGGGAAGGCTATTTTGGGTTCAAATGAGTCAACCATGGTTTTGGGCTAGGTTCACCACCCAAGGCCTGGTTTTGGGCTAAAAAAGATCACTTGGGTCAGCCAAGAGAAAATGGTGTGGTCTCCATCCATGGTGAGGTGGCTAAGCATGGTTTAGATTGTGACATGAGTATGGTTAATAGGCTTAATGAAGGATTAGAAAAGGGTCCCCTCCTCCAGCCATTAATGGCTTGGTGAGGTGGAAAGTGGCTCCCATGGCTTCCATGTGGCTTGTACATGGCTCAATGGCTCACATTTTGATTGGAAAAAGTTTGGTCAATTTCATAAAAATGAATTTTAAGGAATTTGGATATTTTGGTGGAAAGTTGGATGAAGCTTTATTTAGAATTATTGATCATTGGTTTAGGACTTACGGATGATTTTAATTGAATGCATGATGAAGAAGAGTGTCATATGGACTTTGGATGAATTTTTGGGCTTTTGGATTTGGTGGAAGTGGGCTTTTAAAGGCTTCATGGAAGTGGGCTTTTGGATTTTAAAATGGGCTTTTGGGATGAAAGTTTTGTGAAGGACCATGTCAAATAAATGTTGCAATTGGTTTAGGCATGTGTCATGAGTGGTTTGGAACAAGTTTAGAGTGATTTTGAATTGAATTGGGTTTAATGTGAGGTCTTTTAGTAAAGGGGCCAAGGTGGGCCAAATTGGGCTAACTTAGGTTAAGGTTGGGCAAAAGTTGGATTTGATGTAAAATTAATGTTGAGAAATTTTCATGGGAGTGTCACAAAGAGTTTTCAACTTGGGTTGGGCTTTGATTTTGGGATTTGGGCCCATTTGTGTTAGGTTTGGACTTAGGTCAATTTAAGGGATTTTGGTTTTGGGTTAGGTTTGGGTGGCGTTTAGGTCCAAATTTTGGGCAAATCAAGTTAGTGTTTTGTTTATGGGGGTGTTAGGAAGGCTTTAGAAAAAATTTGTGGTCAATTGAGGTTGAATTGGGTTAGGTTTGAGCTAGGTTTAGGTTATGGGCCAAAATTGTGGGTTTTGGTAAAAGTGGAGTAAATTGGCAAAATTGGCCCATGGTGTAGTTGAAAAAAATGAAATTGGGAATATTTGGGATTTTTTGGAATTTTCTAGAAATTTTTAGAATTTTTGGATTTTTGGGGTAAAAGGGTATTTTGGTAATTTGGAGGGTATTGGGGGTACTTTTTGGAATTTTTGGTATTTTTGGCTATGGCTGATCAATTTGAGTGGGGGGAAATTTTTAGGACTGATTTTGAGGAATTTTGGGTAATTTAGGTGATTTTGCAAATTTTGGGTCATTTCAAGTGTATTTGGTAGGTTTAGCGGGTCCAGGGCCCCGGGGTCAAAAATTGAAATTTTGGAAAAAAGAAGATTTATCAAGTTTAAGTAGGATGGAATCAATTTGGTTGAGCCATGAAGCCATATTAATCTCATATGAGCCATGAGAGGACTCATTTGAGGCATTCACCATGTTGTTCCTAACCCTCTTAGCCAGGGGCTTAGGGGTTAAGGACCATCCATATGAATTTCCTACATTAGTCAGGAAGTTAAGTTGGGTGAGAGTGTGGTTTTAGGACTTGGAATGTGTGTGAGAGTGTAGTGTATGTTCAAGTCAAACCTCACCAGACCAGGCCACCCAGGGTATTCCTAAGGCCAAAAAGTCCTATAGGGGACTCATCCTTTAAACCTCTACATTTGATTTCAACCCTCTAGGTGATTAGGGGTCTACAATCAAGCTTGTGGGGTTTGCAGGGAGTTAAGAAGTGTTTGAATTTCTAAAAGGGTGGATTCCACTTCTAGTCCTCTAAGATTAGTCAAAGGAAAAGCCTATGGCTAGATCCTAAGTACAAAAGAGAGAAGCAAAGGACCTCATCAAAAATGAGGTCAACAAATGGACCCCCAATAGGTGTGGTGTGCTAACCAAGCATACCGCGCGTATTGGTGTTGACCGAAGAGATCAACAAAACCAACAGAGATGTCCAAGTGACAAACTTAGGACGAAGTAGAAGAATTTCCGCTGGGGAGTATCTGGTATATTTCCAAGACTGGAGATCCCTGAACTCTCGCTGGGGAATGGAAAAGAGGTGAACTCCAAATCATAGGATCTGGGGAATTTAACTTAGATTTATGTTTTCTTTTAAATTTCAAGTTTCAATGTGTGAGTTTGGATTTCGATTTGTTCTGAGTCTCAATTTCGATTGAAGTTTAATTTAAAAATCAATTTAAGGAAATTTTGAATTTGAAATTTGGATTTGAAATGAGAATTGAAACCTAGGTTTCAACCTCGGGATTGTGAAGAGAACTGGAATTTAGGTACCAACCTCGGAGTGAGAATCAGAGTTTAAGTATCGACGGAAAAAGGATGAGAATCAGAATTTAGGTACTGATCTCCAAATGAGAGTCGGAATTTAGATACCGACCTCGATGGAAGAGAACTGAAATTTAGGTACTAGTCTCGGAAAAGATTCGAAATTTAGGTATCGACCTCGAAAAGGATGAGAATCAGAATTTAGGTACTGATCTCGGAATGAGAACTAGAATTTAGGTACAAGTCTCGAAAGTGAGAATTGAAATTTAGGTATCAATTCGAAAGAGAATCGAAATTTAGGTATCGATCTCGAAAAGAGTGTCGGAATTTTGGTACCGACCTCGAAATGAGAACTAGAATTTGGGTACTATTCTCGAAAGTTTAGAATTGAAATTTAGGTATCAATCTCGGAAGAGAGTCGAAATTTAGGTATCGATCTTGAAAAGAGAGTCGGAATTTAGGTACTGACCTCAAAATGAGAACTGAAATTTAGGTACCAGTCTCGGAAGTTTAGAATTGAAATTTAGGTATCAATTCGAAAGAGAATCAAAATTTAGGTATCGATCTCGAAAAGAGAGTCAAAATTTAGGTACCGACCTCGAAATGAGAACTGGAATTTAGGTACCAGTCTCGGAAGTTTAGAATTGAAATTTAGGTATCAATTCGAAAGAGAATCAAAATTTATGTATCGATCTCGAATGAGAGTCAGAATTTAGGTACCGACCTCGAAGGAAGAGAACTGGAATTTAGGTACCAGTCTCGGAAGTTTAAAATTGAAATTTAGGTATCAATTCGAAAGAGAATCAAAATTTAGGTATCGTTCTCGAAAAGAGACTCGGAATTTAGGTACCGACCTCGAAATGAGAACTAGAATTTAGGTACTAGTCTCGGAAGTTTAGAATGAGAAATGGAAACTGGTTCCAATCTCGAAGATTTATCTGTATGAAGAGGGACCTAATCCCATGCCATCAGAACCAAATCGAACGGAGTTCGTGGCTCCGTGTCAATAGAATTAGTCGATCCTCTAAGACACAGAAGAAAGAGAATTGAAAGGAGCTGGTAAGTGTACCAAGCTGAAAAGACTTGACTTAGCAATAAGTCGAGGAAAATATTCAAATTTCAAAAGAGTTTCAAACAGATTTCAATTGATAAAAGAACTGAAAGATTCGAATCAGAGGATTCTGATCGGAATTCAATCTGAGATTTAGATTCATTTTGTTTGTCGTTTAACGATCCCATTTTTTTATGTTTGTTGTTTATTTAGTGTTCATGTGAATTTGAAGTTCATTTTAATATTTAGATTTTTAAGAAAAATTCTCATTTATTTTCTTTTCTTTTATATTCTTCGTTCAAAGTTCATTTAACTCTAATGGCGTTTCCCAGTCAATTTGCACAAAAAGAGGTGAAGGCAAAATATGATGCAGTCGTTTTCATTCCAACTTGCTGAAAGTACATCATACAACTTGATCTAGTCATGATGACATTTTCCTCAGAAATTTAATGTCCTATACAATCCATGTGAATCCAAACGGGCTGTGTAAACTTCTTGTTGATCCATCCAAAAGCGTCTGTAAAAAATCCATGTCTGAATAGTAAGAAACATGGGCAATAACATCACCTTCCAAGCCACCCTTGGCAGGTGTGCCGCATGGATGTGTGTTGGAGGTGTGCTACTTCCCATGTAACTCACAGGTCGTAGGGCCGGAGACTCTCCAATTCTGGATCTGACTGAAAGTGGTAAGGCATTTTTCTGTCATCCATTCTTCTAAAAGTAATTGAGATCCGCTCCACAGGCACTCCTGAAATGCAATGCTTCGCAACGTCTGCTCCGTTTCCTTTTAACATCAGGACGGAACCTACTGGTAGTGGTATCCCCACCGGCCCTCGGAACTCACCGGGACCTGCAATCCGGAGGTTAGATCCGAACATGATGTTGCACTGGTTAACGAATGACACTGTGCAGAAGGGTCTAACAAAGTCATGATGGTCTATATGCGGCGGTATGCAGTTGTCTTCCTTGTAGATGTTGATAATGCAGTTGTTGGGTATGCAATCTGCAGGCAATACCCTCCATGTTATCATCCTTTTCACCATTCTCTTGATGATCCTTGGCATTGGATCTACCTCATTGTGACGGAGTATCCCTAGTGGATTTCCTTTTCTATCTATGGCAAAATTGTAGCAACATCCGCATTGGATTGTAACTCTTCCCTTTCCTGGCATCCACCTTCGGGGTTCTGAATATCTCTTTTCTCTCAGGCGGCCAGCTCGACCCATTTTCTGCAATTCAAGGATGCAGTCCACAATTTGTTGTTGTTCATAGTCTGAGAAAACATCTGTACGCAGCTCGAGGCCTTCTAAGATGTTGACCCTCTTGTTTCCAATTCTTTCAAAGTATTCAAAAGTTTTCTTCTCAACTAGTTGCATTTTCTCCAGCTCGTATTTCGGGTTTAGCTGATGTCCTCAGTGTCTACTAACATACTGTGGGATGTATGGCTCAACCCCAGCACGTTCTTCTGCATGTCTCGGCTCCTTGGGGATAGTCTCCATAGGGACATCCTCTGGGGTTGCTTTCGCAACAAGACTCTCTGGATCAAGTGCATATGCTCGGCGTAGAGGTACCGACTCTATTTCTGCTTTTCTTGGTATTTCTTTTATCTGTTCTGACCTTCTTGGAATTGACATTCTTCTTTCTGGTTCATGACGAACCGGTCTTCTTGGAGCATTTGCACAAACGGTATCCACTGTCTGTTCATGTTGATCTTCTGCTAACTTGGTCAGCATTTTGCGAATGCGACAATTCTTATTTATTTGCTGGGTAGCAGTGAAAGTAGCTCTCCTTACTCCTTGAATTTCTACAGGTGCGGCGCTGACAAGCCTACCCTCTGCTGTGGCAACCACGGACTTAACTTTCTCGTCTTCTTCGGTTGCATGCGCGGCGTTCGTTTTTCTTTTCTTGCTGCTGGATTGGTGGCTCGGGCCACCCATTTTCATCACTGTCTGGCTGTGAAGTTCTTCTCGATCAACTGGGATCCAATCATTTTCTTTATATTGTAAGTCGGCTGGTGTGAAGTCTGAGTCAATCTCTATCACTACTCCATCCCTCACCCTCTTTTCATCAAGTGCTAGACTCACGCCATTTCAAAAGTTTAGAACCAACCGCCCGTTTGACATTTCCCTACGAAGAAACAAGGAAAGGATCAGGGGCTGTACTAAGAACAAGAACAATAAGAAAAACACTTAAAAAAATTCTTATTCACTTCTTTTAAATTTAAAGAAAGTAGGAAAAGATGAGAAAATATCAGGAATGAATGTATTTAAAAGGAAAGATTGACATTTTATTATTATGATTTCTCATGTTTTTTTTTTAACATTTTTGTTGATGAGATTTTTTTATTATCCATTTTATTTTGTTTTGGGTTCGAACCCAGTCACAAAGTGATTACCTCACCTGTGTTTCTAAGGATAAGATTCTATTTTAGAGGCCACCCTTCAAAACATCAGGTTGTGTAATACTTCTTCAAATACCGTCCATTGATTGGAAGCATGGGTCGTTCTCCACGGTAATTCACCAGTTGGTAGGAACCTCATGAGAAGACTGTCTCGACCACGAACGGCCCTTCCCATGTTGGTTCAAACTTACCCCCTATTTTGCGATGTGTAAGAATAGGTCTTCTGAGAACAAGAACTAAGTCACCGACTTTGAATGTTCTTGGGCGAACCAGTTTATCATGGGTCTGGATCATCTTGGCTTGATAAAGTTCCAAATTCTACTGTGCAGAAAGTCTTTTCCCTTCTAAGCTTTCCAATTCTTCCAGTCGTAGTCTGGCATTTTCTTCTGTAGTGATCTTTTCTGCAACTGCAATTTGGAGTGACGGAAGCTGAACTTCCTAGGGTAAGACGGCCTCGGACCTGTATACTAAAGCGTAAGGCGTAGACTGAGTAGGAGTCCTAAAAGTCGTCCTGTAGGCCCAAAAGGCTTCTAACAACATCTCATGCCAATTTCTCTTGTTGTCGTCCAAAGTTTTCTTTAAAATTTGAATGAGAGTTTTATTAAAAGCCTCGGCCAAGCCGTTTGCTCTTGGGTAGTAGATCGTTGAGTATCGCCAATCAATCCCGTGTCTTCTGACAAAATTGTTGATCTTTGTACTTTTGAATGCATACCCATTATCTGAAATGATCCTGCGCGGTATCCCAAAATGGTAGATGACTTGGTTCTTGAAAAACTGTAGCACGTGGTGTGCCTTCACTTCTCTGAGTGGTATAGCTTCTGCCCATTTAGAGAAGTAGTCTGTAGCTGCAAGAATGAAGCGATGTCCTCTTGAAGAAGGCGGTTCTATCGGACCCACTATATCTATGCCCCAACACTCAAATGGCCACGACGCGATTGTCGGATGAAGTACATTTGGAGGTTGGTGTAGAACCACTCCGTGCACTTGGCACTGGTGACAACTTTTGGCAACCTTCATGCAATCGGTCATCATCGAGGGCCAGTAGTACCCTAGTCTTTTAATCTTCATTTTCATTTTCGGACCCGATTGATGAGCGCCACAAAGTCCTGAATGTACTTCTTTAACGATTTCACGAGCCTCAGACCCGCTCAGGTATCTTAGCCACATCTGATCAAAAGACCTTCTGTATAATGTATTGTTTATTAATGCGTAAGATAGAGTTCTTTTCTTGATTTGATGGGTTATCGACTTATCGTCCGGTAGGTTTCCTGTCTGCAAGTAGTCTATTAATGGCTGCTGCCAATCTTCTATATTTTCTGTCACTGCTGCAATTATTTCTTCTGCTTTTTGTGTTGATTTGTGTATTTTATCCATGTCGAGCTGTGATAGGACCTGTCGTCCTTGAACTGACACTTCAACTGACTCATCCTACAAGCAGGCAAATTCCTTTGCAAGGCGGGCTAGCGCATCGACGAGAGCATTTTCTTTTCTGGGAATCTTGTAGATTCTTACGTTTGGAATTTGTTCCAACAATTTCATGGCATACTGAAAGTACTGCTCGAGTCTTGGCTTTAAAATTCTGTACTGTCCGGCGACCCGTTGAATGATCAACCGAGAATCTCCGTAGATGTTGATGTCCGTTATTCCCATCCGAATGGTTAATTCCGATTCCGTTATGAGGGCTTCGTATTCGCCTCGTTGTTTGTACATGGTTCCGTTAAGTGGTAGGAGTATTTTAACATCCCCCGCTCTGGTGTTATAAAGATTAGTCCGATTCCTGCCTTACCGGGCACTATCGTTTGCAATTCTTTGTTCTTCTCTACTGAGGACGCACCGTCAAAGTACAGTTCCCAACGTCGATCATCAGAGTTTTCTAGGCTCATTATCTGCTTGTCAGGAAAATCATCGTCGAGAGGCGAACCTGCCGGTAAAGGGTGTGCTGCAAGGAAGTCTGCTAGGACTTGTCCCTTTACGGCGCGAAGAGGAACAAAAGTTATGTTAAATTGCAGTAGTATCATCGACCACCTGGCAATTCTGCCAGAAAGCGTCGGTCGGGTCATCAAGTATTGCAACGGATTAACTCTCGAAATAAGATTGACCTTATGAGAAAGCATGTAATGCGTGAGCTTCTATGTGGCGAAGATCAGGGCCAGGCAGTGCTTCTCAATGGGAGGATACTTTACTTCCGTCGGAATTAGACGACGACTTAAGTATTAGAGAGCATTTTCTTTTCCCTCATAATTGACCTGGGCTAGCAGGGCTCCAAGGGAGTCGTCTAAAGCCGTGGTATAAAGTATCAACGGTCTACCTGAGACTAGGGCTGCTAAGACAGGAGGTGTCATTAAGTATTGTTTGATATCATCGAAGGCAAGTTGACATTTGGAGTCCCAAGTAAACTTGGCATCCTTCTTAACCAAAGCAGAAAAAGGCTGACACCTTCCTGATAAATTCGATATAAAGCGTCGAAGATATGCCAACATTCCTTGAAAGGATGGTAGCTGTTTCAAAGTTTTAGGAGGTGGCATTTCTAAAATAGCTTTAATCTTTTCCGGATCAGTTTCAATCCCGCGATGTCGGACAACAAATCCTAAGAATTTCCCGGAGGTGACACCGAAGGCACATTTTAAGGGATTCATCTTAAGGTGGTATCGTCTTAGTCGCTCGAAAACAATTCTCAAATCATACAGGTGATCTTCTTTCAGTTTGCTTTTGATGACCACATCATCCGCATAGCACTCAACTTGGCTGTGAATGAGATCATCAAAAATCTTTGTCATCGCTCTTTGGTATGTTGCTCCTACGTTCTTTAGTCTGAATGGCATTACTGTGTAGCAATACACTCCGATCGGCGTTCTGAATGTCGTGAGCTTTTCGTCTTCTAGTGCCATCTTTATCTGGTTGTATCCTGAGGATCCATCCATGAATGAAAATATTTCATGTGTTGAAGCAATGTCGATCATCAGTTCTGGGATTGGTAGTGGAAATTCATCCTTTGGACATGCTTTATTCAAATCTCCGAAGTCTACGCGATTCCGATCCGACCATTCTTCTTCTCGACCGGTACCACGTTGGCTAACCAAGTTGGGTATTGTTCTTCATAGACAAATTTAGCGTCTATTAGCTTCTTAACTTCGGCTATTACTTGTTGTTCAATTTCTAGACGCATTCTTCTGGGAGCTTGTCTGACTGGAACGGAAGTAGGATCCACTCCTAATCTGTGAACTGCGACTTTTGGAGCTAATCCTGGCATTTCGTCGTAACTCCAAGCAAAACAATCCTTGAATTCCATTATTAGCTTGATTATTTCCTCGGAGTCCTCTTTATTGAGTAAGGAGCTAACAAAGGTATGCCTAGCTCTTCGCTAGTACCAAAGATAACTTCTGTCAACTCGTCTGTTGTAGATTTGATTTCTTTCTCGAATTCTGGTGGAGCGTCGCCGATTGGTAGATCTTCGAGGTCTTCCGAAGCTTCCAAGCAGTCTTTATTAGGTTCGCAAGTGACAACCAAGCAAAGTCCCGTATCATCAACTGATCCTACTGTGCCAAATCCGAGACCATGTTTTGAATTGGGAGGCCGACTGACATTATTTCATAATTTTTCAAAGTGTTGTGATTGACCTTTTGTCCATTGTCGAGGTAAGACACCACGTTGAATTAAATTTTGAACACAGGGAGAGTACCACTCAAAAGGTAGTTCCATTAATTCAGATGAAGTAACATCTTTAAATTGTACATCACTTTCAGTTTTGGAAAAAGAAGTACCACGGTAGAACTTGATTGGTTTAATATCACCACCATGCAATTCCTTGACCACCATACCCTCAATCTTATTAGAATGGATCGGGGTTAGGGTCATAGTATGTACATAATGGTTAATCTTCTCGTACATTGATTTATATTCTTCATTCTTTTCATCTTCGAGGGAGATCTTGAACTGGGGTTTCTTTTGACTTATTGTCGCTGCTTCTTTCTCAATTTCTTCTTCTTCTTCGGAAGTGTTCTCCCAATCAACATCGATGACCGGTTTCTTCTATCCAACTGTTCAGACATTTCTTCTACATCCTCGTCTCCGGCCTCGACCTCGGGTACGAGTTCTGGAGAAACCTTCACCATCTCACCGTAAGGGAGTGGTGAGTAACTATTGGACTAGAGCTTCAGGTTCTTCATCGTCTCGAATTTCTTCTGCTTCATTTAGTATGGTATTTCTGGAAAATATTGTTTTCTTCGGGGGCGCGTAGTAGGCCGCATCTTCATGAATTCCAATTTTGTGCACAGAGAATGGTTGCAAATCACCTTCGATACACTGTTCCCCTCCTTCGTAATACTTTATGCACTGGTGCAGAGACGACGGTACCATCCGGTTTTCACGGATCCATGGCCAACCCAGTAGAGCGTTGAACGATGTCTCAGAATAATTTATGTGGAATTTTACAGTTGTCTTTGCTAAATCGACGGTCTTCATTAGTAGTGTTATCGATCCAAGAGCTCTTTCTCCATTTTGATTGAAGCCTCTTAATAGCATCTTGACTGCTTCAAGCTCACGAGCATCAATTTCCAAATATGCTAGCGTCTGAAGATTCATTATGTTGATTGATGCTCCCGGATCAACTGACACTCTGAAGAGCGTAAACTTTCCAATAGTGACTGAAATGTATAACGGTCGGTTGTGATCTGCTGTTCCAAGTAATAGATCATTGTCCGTGAAGGTAACACCTCGCTGTTTTCTTAACGAGCAAACCTCGCTGAAAGAATCACCGGCCATTTGAGCTAAACAGATCTCTGGATCAATTAGAGCCTTGATCAGAGCTTCTCTCGTCTCCTTTGACAGGATCAGAGCGTCGTATATGCTTAGTTTGGCTGGTAGCTTCCTAATATGGGCTAGCACGTTGTAGTCCACTTTCTTACCATGTTCCTCGATTTCTTCCCGAATGGGCAATTCCTCTGACGAGGTTGGCTCTTCCTGAGCAACCACTTGCTTTTCTTTATCCTTTGGACCCATTCTCAGAGGTAAAACTTTTCCACTTCTTAAATTTATTTCAGTTATCTCTTCTGAATTCGGTGTTGAATCTGCCAGTGTATCCTCTTGAATTGGAACAATTGGCTCTTCTGAAGTTGCTTCGGTGTTTGATGGTTCTAACTCTATCATGATCGGAGCTCCTTGGAATTCGTAAATGGACTCGTTGCTTGTCGAGCTTTCGTAGCCTCCTTTATGAACATCTTCTTCGTCGTGGTCGTCGAGGTTGTGTATGATTTGAGAATCATTATTTGTATTGGAATTGAGATCCGGATTAAGCCGGTTGTCGCTAAATACGTAATCGTTAGAAACAGTCAAAATGTAGCCAACGCCATAACCCTTATCATTGTAAGATCCCGCCGTAGCTAGCAAATAATCATACAGAATCAAGAGTTCGAGGGATTTCTCCCCCGAATTGGAAACAACCATCCTAGGATGAGCAGCCCCTAGTCTACCCTTTGGAGCCTCGGTCTTCTTTTCTTCCACGATCTTCTCCTACTTCTGGGGCGGTTCTTCAATCGCAAGTGATAGTGTCGACTCGATAGGTTTCAAACTCTGAGTTGAAGCGCATACCGAAGCGGCCTGGATGTGATCCAAAATTTTCTTCGATGATCTTGTCCAGACAGTACTCCATCCATCATCAGTCGTGTACGGGTTTATCGAAACAATGGGATCCGTTGAAATAACATTGACGAAACCTCCTTTCTGGGGTTCCTTCATGTATTCCTTTGGGATCATTATGTTCCCTCTCCGGAGATTTTCATCAAGCCAACTCTTGAAAGTGATGCAATCCTCTATCTTGTATCCAAGCATCTGGTGGTAAGGGAAATAGTTCGGATGATCTTTCTTATTGACTTCCTCCGGCTTCTTGGGCTCTGGCAGCTAAAAATCCGGTGTCTTCATTAAGCTGCGGAACATCTTCGTTGCTGCTTCAATTTTGAATGGATATTCTCTATTTAGAAGTTCTCTTAAAGTACGCGATGAACGAGGTGGTTGTTCATAATGCTGAGGCGACTGATAGCTCGGACGAGGTTGCTGATAACCCTGCCGAGGTTGCTGATAGCACTCGCCGAGGTTGTTGGTATGTTCGTTGCGGTGGTTGGTAACTAGGTCGCGGTCGCTCTGAGCGGTATCCGCATTGGTCGCTTGCCCTTATCTACTGCCGCGACGATTCCAGATTTCTTTTCGAATGTTTTCATGGGCTTCTGCTTATCTTTCTTATCTGTGAAACTTAACTGCTTTGCCTCTTCTTGCAAGCTCCCGGCCTTGCTAAACTTCTCGAAAGTCTTGATTGTAAATCCTTTAAGGAGGAGTGCTATCGGGCCAAAAATACTTTTAAGTAGGATACCGACTGCATGTTGTTCTTGAAGCTGTGGTTCACACTTCATGCTTAAGTTTCTCCATCGAAGTATGTAATCCACTAAAGTCTCATTCGGCTTTTGTTGCTCCACCACTAGATCACCGATAGTGATGTGGTGCTAAGCCCCGGAAAACCGCTTAACGAAGAGATTCTTTAATTCTGAAAAGGTCTTTACTGAACCATTTGGCAATTCTGTGTACCAGACAAACTGCCGACGAACTGACGAAAGAGTAAAGCGTCACTCCCACCGGCATTGCAGTAACTAGCACGAAAATGTGCGACATGCTGCCGAGGGTTTCCTGTTCCATCAAAAATCTTAAACAGAGGTGGTACGAAGCCTTTTGGGTATTGGACCGCATCGAACTCTTCGGGGTAAGGTCTACCCATCTGAATAGATGCTCCACTCTTGGATTGTGCTAAATCTTCTCGCACCTGCTGTTCTACCATGTTTTTAATATTCTTTTCGGGAATCATGCTTTGTGAGGATCTTTTTTTGGTTGTTCATCTCTGTTGACGGATGTGATCTCTTTTCCTCCATCTACAATATGGATAATTTCTGGGGGTGTCTCTTTCTGAGGCTGAACTTGACTCTGGAGAGTTTCTAAGGCAGCTGCCATCTCTTCCATCCTCTTTGCCATCTGGGAATTTGTGTCATCTCTTTCCCGAAGCTGTGCTCTCAACACTTCCAGTTCATCTCTTTCTGCAGCTGCTGGAGCACCTTGTGAAGCGGATGATGCTCGCGTCTCAACCATGTTGATCTCGGCATACTCCTCATCCATGAAATCTGATGAGTCAACTTCATCTCCTAGTTCTTCTTCTCTTTCTTTTGCTAACCGTCGGATATCGGTCCTTAATTTGTCAATGGCATCCTCTAATGGCCTTTTCCGCACGGTCTCGCAGTTGTCATGTGACGGTTGTTGAATTTCTTTTTCGGGAGTCTCCTTTATTGCAGTAGCACTTCCTTCTGATTCAAGTCTCCTGATGAGACTTTTCTTCTCAGGACATTGTTTTGGTCTTAGCTCACCAGTAGTAGGTCGCCATACCATCCTTCTCGCAGCCGGAAGCCTAGGACTGGATGGTCTGTCGGCTACATGCTGGAAGGTGGTATCCTCCCTAATTTGTAGAGCCGAGACAATAAAGGGTGAACTGTCTTTTATCTTCTTCTTTGGTTTCTCTATGGCAGCAACAGGCTCTATTCGCGGTCCGAGGAGGGATTTAGCTGGCACCCGTCCTATCCTTCTTAAGATTTCTGACACAGGGCATCTTTCTTTCTGTGCCAATCTTTCTATAACAGCTTGCAGCCGAGCCAATGGCGTAGTATTATCCTTTTTCCTTTTGTAATTGCTGTAGTACGCAGGTCGGGGTAATGTAGTGGCAATCCTATAGACATTCTCTTCAACTAAGTCGGCAGAGAGAGGGTGAAATCTGCTCCCTTCCAACAGAGGTATATACTCATGCAGTTTTTCTCTTTCTTCGGGAATTTCTTCTAGAAATGCATCTTCAGTAGCTCTGAATTTCTTGGCGATCTTTCTGTTTCTATTTCTTCTTTGAGTCCGAGTTAGGGGTGCAACTCTTGAAGTGGACCCAATCTAAAAAAACAGATGGTATGGTAGGAAAATCTGTACCCTCCACGGTGACAGGCTCATCACAGACTTGGATTTCCTCCCCCTTAAGTTTGGCAGAAGTCGGGGTAGGTGCAGAGATGACTAGACCAGTGGGGGTAGAGACAACAGTCCTCCTACGAACAGTAGTACTTCTTTCAGCTGGAACCCTTTGCAGAGAAGGGAATTCTTGAGTCAATTTCAGGTTGAACTCAATCACGGGCTCTTCAGTTTCTGGCACCTTGTCCATTAGTACGAAGAGAGTGACGCCAGTGAACTTGATATCTGTGTTGTAGAATCCTTGTCCAAAACGGATGATCCCATTGTCAAGCAGCTCATCCTTGTAAACGGCGAAGTCCATTCCATTGGTGAAGGAAAAGATTAACTTCAGGGCAGTCATTTTATGTAGGGCAGAATCCGAATGTCAGTCCCGAATTACGCTTCCTTTAGTCGCAAAACTTAGGATGAAAAAAAGAAAGAGTCCGAACACATTTTCGTTTATCTTAGTGTATTTGTGATTTTTTTTAAAAGAGATTGTTTATTAGGAGGTTCGTTTGTTAGAAACAAAACGATTAAAGGAAAAATGTTATAGAAAAGGTAAAGGGCCCAATTTAGAATTGGAAAAGAAGAGAAAGTCTTATGCAAGATTTCTCGACCGAATGACCGCTTCTAAACTAACACCTATTAGGGGTCCACCCCACCTCAGAAAAGAGGTAACAGGATCTCAGAACCTCTCTGTTTAGGGGTGTCTAAACAGTGGCTCCTAAAGCCGGGAGGAGTTGGCTATACTCGTTCAAGACAGAAATGAACGGGGTATTCCAACGGAAGAATGGTAGTTTTGGTCCACTAGGGATATGGACTCACCACCGATTTATGAAAGCAAAACAATAAAAAATGGAGAGAGGAACTAGTCCCCAGTGGAGTCACCAGAAGTTGTCGGCATATTTTTAGGTTTGTGTGTTGTATTTTGAAAAGGGGTCGCCTACAGAAGTTGTCGGCGATTTTTTTTAGATTTTAAATTTAATTTAAATATATATGTAATTTAGAAAGTAGTATTTGATTTCGAAAATAATTTTGAGTTTGAAAATTTTAAGATATAAAATCAAACTAATCTCACATCCCGAATAGTTTATATAAACGAGCACTGCACCATAAACTGTATATCTATTCCGGAGAATAGACACACTGCTTGATGATGGGGCTCGGTTAAATAAACTAGAAGATTAGTGACATCTGTTTGGTCTGCGAACCAATTTTATAAGCCGACAAGTTCCCCTACATAATATAAAGGAATTAAGCAGGGTTTATATTACCTGGGTTCTTAAAGTTCCCTATAAGGGCAAGCCCCTATAGTTAGTTACATCTTAAATGACAGGAATCATTTAAGAAAACTCTCGATAATGATCAGTGATTTTGCTCTCAAGAATTTCAAAGTTTAAGGTTTTCAAATGATTAAATTTTGGAATTTCAAAAGGGGATGGATCAAATTTGGAACAGTTATTTTAGGAGTCCAAAGGAAGAGAAGTAGGAGAAGCTGAGGATCCAAGAAGAATCTTGGCAACTTCCCAACCTATCCTATTGTTTGGTTTCAATTTGGGAGTATTACTCAATGTTTCCATCCTGCCAATTTTAATTAATTAGGACTTATATTTGCATGACATGATCATACAAATAGCTTCGAAGATGTGAGGGTTTATGTCGTATCAAACGGCTACCTCGGAGTCCTAAGACCGGTTAGGGCTTAATTTACATAACATGATTATACAAATGCCTAACGAAAAGTTGAGGATTTATGTTGCACTAGTCAAACTACCTCAAAATCCTATAGCTTGGTTATTTAATTCTAAGAAAGGTTTTGCTGAAGTAGACCCGAGTTTTGCTTATGACGATGGTCGTGCTGCCCACTGTACTCCAAGCTCCTTGTTGTTGCAGAGGTTTTAGTTTTAAAAGTCATAAATCAGGAGATGAGAGAAGTGTTTTAGTTTAGGGAAAATCTTATAATTCAAGTGTTTTTTAGTGTTTTAATTAAAACAAATCTTAAAGTTGTTTAAATAGAACCGATTAAGATCTCATGGTTCCGTCATCCCGGCACCGTTATTTTCATTGAATTAACTTAGTCTAGATGAATTTGCTAAACTCAACTGAATGAGTTCGACACTTTCATTTAGACCGTGGGAAACCCTGTTAGCAACACGTAGGTTACATCATTCGAGGTATTCCCGATCATTCAACGAGACGTTTTAATTTAGTTGCAATTGTAGTTTTGTTGTTCTGTTTGTGATTAAATTTTGAGTTGTTTTATATTTTGGAGTGTTGTGGCGGTGAATTTTATCTTGCAATGACTTTTAATTTAGTTTTGGTTTCAGTTCAGGGACTATCCTAAAGGTTTTGGTTTTCATGCAACAGTCTTATTTAACATGCAAGAAAAGTAAAGTACAGTGCGTGTAAGTAGATTGCAATAAAGTAAATTGTAATAAAATAAAAGTGTACCTGGATCGTCTTCCCGTCATCCCAAGCTGCACTTAAAACACATGTTAGAGCATTTAAATATTTCAACAGATACCTAGGTAAAGCTAAGGGAAAGGGTTTTGATTATCTACCAGAATCTTAATCCTATAACTAGTCATCTCCTATGACGTCTAGGTTGTTGGTTTGGTTTAAGGATGATTTTCTTCATCAAATAACAATTAAATTCAATTGTTCTTCTAAAACATCACGTCATATTAAGGAAGTGCTTAGGACGAGTCCTAACATCTTTTCAATATTTCTGGGATTGTTTTGAGTCCAAGTAAATTTAGTTGTACATATGAATTAATCATGCAGGAGTTTAGATAAACATTGTCTCTTGCTCAGTGAACTTGGTTATTTGATTACCTGATGAATGAAGTGACCTCTCACTCAATACTCTATTTAAGAGTTATAATAATTAAAGCCTTTAAGGGCAAGTTGGTTTATCAAGGATTTTTAATCATTCTTAATTTAAGTTTCGAGTTAATGGTTTAAATTGTTTTAATTTAATTATGAGGTTTTAATTAATAATTTTAAGTTTGGAATAGTGTTCAAATTATTTTAGATTTAATTCTTAATGACTTCATTGAAGTTTGTTGTTAAATGATTTTAATTTAATTTTAATTCAATTTGATTTTAATTTAATTTAATTTAATTTTAATTTTAATTTTAATTTTAATTTTAATTTAATTTTAATTTAATTTTAATTTTAATTTCAATTTTAATTTTAATTTTAATTTTAATTTTAATTTTATGTTAATTTTATTTAAATTAAATTAAATTTAATTTTAGTTTAAATTAAATTTAATTTAATTTTAGTTTTAATTTTAATTTTAATTTTAATTTTAATTTAACTTTAATTTTTAGTTTAATTTTAATTTTTAATTTAATTTTAATTTAATTTTAGTTTTGATTTTAGTTTTAATTGTTAATTTTAATTGTTGATTTTAATTGTTAATTTGGATTATTATTTTAATTAAGAATTAAATATTTTTAAAGTGATTTATTTACGGATTTTTAAATTAAAGAATAAATATCCTCTTAATAATATCCCTATTTTAATAATCCAAATTTTAAATGTATTCTTTCCAAAATTTAAATTATTTAATTAATTAAAGTTTCATTTTGATATTTTCAAAGTGATTAATGAGTCTCTGCCTTTTAATTTCCCTAAGTTTCAATCATCCAAAAGAAAATTAAAATCAAATATTTTACCCCCCATTTTGATTAAACCTTAAGTTTTAATTAAGGGTTAAAATTTTTTAATTATCTTTATGCCCTTTTAAGCTTATTTATTTCATAACTCACTAAATTGAGCTCAAATGAATTTGAAATTCTTATTTCACCTCACTCACATGTCAATTAAGGCATTAGAGGAGAAAATGTGATTTTTCTGAATTTAATTTATTTATGTAATTATTTTTAGTAAAAAAAAGGGTTTTCAAAGAAAATTCAACAACATGACTAAGGAAAGGTTTCTGTCCTTAAGAAAATTATGGGATGTTCCTAATGACCAGAGGACCACTTGGACCGATTTTTGTGATTTTTTGAATTATATTTTATTTATTATAATTATTTCTAATTTTAGAGTATTAATTGATTATAAAATACAATAAAATTTGAAAAGTAGATTTTATATTTTTCTTAAATCTCTCTGACCTCAAGGAGTCTAGAGAAACAAATTTTATAATTTTCTGATTTTTCTTTGATTTATTAGAATTATTTTAGTGAAAAAGGTTAAAAAAACTCATCTTTAATATTAAAAATTACATTAAGCCTTTAAAATTCAATATCTTATCCTAGGGACTTAGGAAAAATATTTTTTTTGTTCCTAAGTTATCAGGAGTCAAAATGTGACATATTTATGATTTTTAATATTTTTGTGATTTTTATTATTTTTTAATTATTAAAATATTAAAATATTGTAAAAAATTAACTTTTTTAGAAAATTCCAATTTTAATTTTCCTGAACTTCTCTAATATCAGAGAAGCTCCAAAACCATTTTTGTGAATGTTTGCAAAGTATTTTTGGAGTTATGAATTTTTAAAGTTCCATTTTGCTTATGAGGCTTAATTAATCTATTTGGTGGGGTTAATCAAGTCCAATTGATTTCAAAATTTTATGTGAAGTTCCTCTAACCCTAAAGAGTAATGGAGAATTGTTTTCAAATCAATTTGATGTGTGGTTAACCCTAAATAATTCAAATTCAATTTTAGGGGTTTAGGCCAATTAGGATTATTATGAATGAATTAACTCAAAATATATTTTTCATAGAGTCCTCTGGTCCTAAGAAACATCAGCAAATTTTCTTAGAATTTATTTTACAACATGCTAATTATTGGAATTAAAATACCTAGAATAGTGACATAAACTTGAAAAATCAATAAATTTTCACAGAGATGGCCTCTGACCTTGAATAATTTAAGGAATATTCCTAAGATCAGAGGCTTCAAATGCCCTATGGTCTCATGCCATGGTGAATTGTCTATGCAAATGGAGAATGAAAACATTGAAAATAGTAAATAAATTATTAAAAATAAAATTCTCATGCAATTAACTTGATTTCTTTTCCACATTATTCTCTTTTGTTTACTGAGCAAGAGGGTATTTTTATTTTATTTTTGTGATTTTTCTATGCAAAGATATGAATTTTTAAAGTTCAGGGCATTTAAATAATTCAAAAAATACCCTAATTTCCTACTTATCCACGCGGCGCCGCGTCAACCTCGGCAGCTCCGAAAGCCCACGCGTCGCGCTGTGATTCGGAGCCGCCATCTGACTCAGCTCTCTAGGGGCCCGCGGTTCACGTACCATTACGCCGTCAGACTTGATCTCGACCGTCCGCTCGATACACGCGTGATCCAATGGCTCCTAGTCATCGTCTACGACTGGTGTGCACCTGTGACCGTCCACACTCAAACCCTAAAATCTCACTCGATTCTCAATGGATTTTTGTGTTTTTCTGCTCTATGGATTCGTCTTGAAGACATGAACACATCCATACAGTTTATAGGCTATGAAATTAACCCAAACAAAATGGAGAAGTGCTGGAAGCTCAGGAGGAAGAGTGAGTTCATACCTTTGCTCATAGAAGTGAAGCTTCGATCAGAGAGTTGTGTCACCTTCAATCGAGTCCAGGCAAGCTCCAGATGAAGTCTCTGGCTCTGGGGAATTGTCTAAGTATGAAAGTGACCAAAGCCGATCACAAAGCTTGGAGGCTAGAAGAAATGGCTGGCCTGGTGATGGGGCTTTTACTGGGGAACTTCTCCTCTTGGTCTTGTAAAGGTGTAGGACCAATCAATTTGGAGATTGGCTCACTGTGGTGAAGAGTCAACTCAGAAATTAAGCTCTGTTAATGGGGTTTAGGGCAGAGAAACACTGGGGATCAACTGCTCTGGGTTAGGAGAAGGTCCTGGAGCAATTTTGGCAGAGTTTCCTTAAGGTCTGGTTCTTCTCCTTCTTAGGCCGAGAGGTGGTGGTGTTTAAATAGGAATGGCTAGGGGGCTTCTCAGGGGGGTTTGTAGGCTGGGATCAGCTGCTCAGGGGAGGAGAAGAACAGCTCCAGTGGCCATTGGGGTTGGGACAGATCAGCAGGTGAGTTTTGAATTTTTTTGCTCACATGAGGCTCTCGGCCATGGGGTTTTCCGGTGACCCAGGCGGCTGGCCGGCAGGGTTAGGTCAACATCTGGCTCAGAGTGGTCAGGGGTTGGCAATGGTGCAGTCCAATGAGGCTTGACATGTGTAAAGGAGTTGAATTGAAATGGAATGGGCGAGAAGGCTATTTTAGGTTTAAATGAGTCAGCCCATGGTTTTGGGCTAGGTTCACCACCCAAGGCCTAGTTTTGGGCTGAAAAGGATCACTTGGGTCAGCCAAGAGAAAATGGTGTGGTCTCCATCCATGGTGAGGTGGCTAAGCATGGTTTAGAGTGTGACATGAGAATGGTTAAAAGGCTTAATGATGGATTAGGAAAGGGTCCCCTCCGCTTGCCATTAATGGCTTGATGAGGTGGAAAGTGGCTCCCATGGCTTCCATGTGGCTTGTACATGGCTCAATGGCTCACATTTGGCTTGGAAAATGTTTGGTCAATTTCATAAAAATGGATTTTAAGGATTTTGGATATTTTGGTGTGAAGTTGGATGAAGCTTTATTTAGAATTATTTGATCATTGGTTTAGGACTTAGGGATTATTTTAATTGAATGCATGATGAAGAAGAGTGTCATATGGACTTTGGATGAATTTTTGGGCGTTTGGATTTGGTGGAAGTGGGCTTTTAAAGGCTTCATGGAAGTGGGCTTTTGGATTTTAAAATGGGCTTTTGGGATGAAATTTTTGTGAAGGACCATGTCAAATAAATGTTGCAATTGGTTTAGGCATGTGTCATGAGTGGTTTGGAACAAGTTTAGAGTGATTTTGAATTGAATTGGGTTTAATGTGGGGTCTTTTAGTAAAGGGGCCAAGGGGGGCCAAATTGGGCTAACTTGGGTTAAGGTTGGGCTAAAGTTGGATTTGATGTAAAATTAATGTTGAGAATTGTTCATGGGAGTATCACAAAGAGTTTTCAACTTGTGTTGGGCTTTGATTTTGGGATTTGGGCCCATTTGGGTTAGGTTTGGACTTATGTCAATTTAAGGGATTTTGGTTTTGGGTTTGGTTTGGGTGGAGTTTAGGTCCAAATTTTGGGCAAATCAAGTTAGTGTTTTGTTTATGGGGGTGTTATGAAGGCTTTAGAAAAGATTTGGGGTCAATTGAGGTTGAATTGGGTTAGGTTTGAGCTAGGTTTAGGTTTTGGGCCAAAATTGGGGGTTTTGGTAAAAGTGGAGTAAATTGGAAAAATTGGCCCATGATGTAGTTGAACAAAATAAAATTAGGAATATTTGGGATTTTCTGGAATTTTCGAGGAATTTTTAGAATTTTTGGATTTTTGGGGTAAAAGGGTATTTTGGTAATTTGGAGGGTATTGGGGGTACTTTTTGGAATTTTTGGTATTTTTAGCTTTGGGTGATCAATTTGAGTGGGGGGAAATGTTTAGGACTGATTTTGAGGAATTTTGGGTAATTTAGGTGATTTTTCAAATTTTGGGTCATTTCAAGGGTATTTCGTAGGTTTAGCGGGTCCGGGGCCCCGGGGGTCAAAAATTGAAATTTTGGAAAAAAGAAGATTTATCAAGTTTGAGTAGGATGGAATCACTTTGGTTGAGCCATGAAGCCATATTAAGCTCGTATGAGCCATGAGAGGACTCATTTGAGGCATTCACCATGTGGTTCCTAACCCTTTTAGCCAGGGGCTTAGGGGTTAAGGACCATCCATATGAATTTCCTACATGAGTCAGGAAGTCAAGTTGGGTGAGAGTGTGGTTTTAGGACTTGGAATGTATGTGAGTGTGTAGTGTATGTGCAAGTCAAACCTCACCAGAACAGGCCACCCAGGGTATTCCTAAGGCCAAAAAGTCTTATAAGGGACTCATCCTTTAAACCTCTACATTTGATTTCAACCCTCTACTTGATTAGGGGTCTACAATCAAGCTTGTGGGGTTTGCAGGGAGTTAAGAAGTGTTTGAATTTCTAAAAGGGTGGATTCCACTTCTAGTCCTTTAAGATTAGTCAAAGGAAAAGTCTATGGCTAGATCCTAAGTACTAAAGAGAGAAGCAAAGGACCTCATCAAAAATGAGGTCAACATATCATGAAGTCAAATTCTTGCATTAGAAGTACCCATCTGATTAATCTTGGTATAGCATCCTTCTTTTGCATTAAGTACTTGATAGTAGAATGATCTGTATGCACTATACATTTAGTCTCAATTAAGTACGGCCTAAATTTCTTAAAAGCATATACCATTGCTAATACTCTCTTTCAGTAGTGTTATAATTAATTTAAGCTCCATTATGAGTTTTATTAGCGTAGTATATAACTTTGAAAATTTTATCATACCGTTGTCCTAAAATAGCCCAATTGCGTAATAACTGACATCACACAAAAGTTTGAAAGGTTTTTCCCAATCAGGTGAAACTATTATAGGAGTGATTAATTTTCTTTAAAAAATTCAAAGACATTTAAGCATTCTTCATTAAAATCAAATTTCTTATCTTTTCTAAAAGTTGGCACAGAGGCTTAGTAATTTTTGAAAAATCTTTAATATAACACCTGTAGAGACCAGCATATCTAAAAAACTTCTACTCCTCTTACAGTAGTTGGAGGTGGTAATTTTGTGATGTTTTGAATCTTTGTAGGGTCTACTTCCATGTCATATTCAAAAATTTTATGTCCAAGCATAATTCCTCCTACAACCATAAGTTGACATTTCTCCAAACTTAGGACTAAATTTTTTTTTGCATAACTCCAAAACTTTTTTTAAATTATTTAAGCATGCATCGAATGAAGTTCCAAATACAAAAAAATCATCCATAAAAACTTCTATTCCATTATCAATCATATTACTAAAATTGACATGATACATCTTTGAAATCTTGCAGGTGTGTTACATAATCCAAAGGGCATTCGTTGAAAAGCAAATGATACATAAGGACTAGTAAATGTGGTCTTTTCTTGATCCTCAAGGGCGATTGGTATTTAAGGATAGCTGGTATATCCATCTAAAAAACACAAATATTTATGCCCAACAAGCCTATCCAACATTTGGTCTAGAAAAGGTAAAGGAAAGTGATCTTGCTTAGTGGCATCATTTAATTTTCTATAATCAATAAAGATTCGCCAACTAGTGACTTCCCTCATGATCATTAATTTATTTCTTTCATTTGTCTCAACTGTCACTCCTCCTTTCTTATGAACACAATGGATCGGACTTACCCATGCATTATCTGAAAATAGGATATATAATTCCAGCATCCAAAAATTTTAAAATTTCTTTCTTAACTACTTCCTTCATCAATGGATTTAATCTGCTTTGTGGATCAGCTTTAGGCTTATGTTGTTCATCTAATAGAATTCTATGCATACATAAGAAGGACCAATTCCTTTAATATCAGCTAACGTCCAACTAAAAGCTTTTTTATATCTTTTCAATGTATCTAGTAATTCTGCTCTTGCAAATCATTTAAATCTGAGTACACAATAACAGATAATGTAGATAATTCTCCTAGGAAAAAATACATCAAATGGTTAGGAATTATTTTCATCTCAAGTTTAGGAAGTTTTATGATAGATGAGATTAAACTTTTGTTATCATTTTCTGTAATATACAACATCTCAAATATTTCCTGAACATAATCCAGTTCCTTATTATCTATCTCATCATATTTATCTTCCATTACATTTTCATCCTCACATTTCAAATCATCTTGTTCCTTTTTTTCTTCAAACTTTTCCTTAAAAATGCTCATCTTTTAAATTGTCACAAATATCCATTCAGAAACAGTCATCATCTTTTTAGTTTCAGGGTATTCATAGCTTTTGATATATTAAATGTCACCTCTTGATCATTAACTCTCATAGTTGATCCTCATTTTTGAACATCTATCATATCTCTTCTAGTGCAAGAAATGGTTTCCCCAAAATGATAGGAATTTCTTTATCTTCCTCCACATCTAAAACAATAAAATCCACATTGAAGATAAATTTATCAACCTTTACTAAAACATCTTCAACAACTCATTTTGGATAAGTAATAGAACTATCAGTTAACTGAAGAGTTACTGAAGTAGGAGAAATTTCTCCTATTCCCAACCTTTTAAAAGTTGATAGAGCCATTAGATTAATACTGGCTCCAAAATAACATAAAACTCTTCCAAAAAATTTTCTCCAATAACAAAAGGTATAGCGAAGCTACCAGGATCTTTGAGTTTTTCAAAAAACATTTTCTGAATAATTGTGCTACACTCTTCACTGAGCGCAACAGTCTCATTATTTATAAACTTCCTTTTCTTATTTAATATATACTTCATAAAATTCACATAATTAGGCATTTGTTGTAAGGCTTCAACAAAAGGTATGTTTATTGTTAATCTTTTAAGGATTTCTAGGAATTTTGAGAATTGTTTATCTCTCGTTTGGTGCTTTAATCTTTGAGAAAATGGAAGTGGTGGTCTTTCAAATATAATTTTTATTGGTTTAAGCAGATATTCTAAATCAGGATATATATTATCATTACCTTTTTTCAGTTTCCACCTTTCTTTTTCAGTTTCAACATCCTTTTGCACTCTTGATTCCACTTTTTTTCCACTTCTTAGTTGTATAGCCTTAATTTATTTTTAATTTTGATCTTTTGGGTTAATTTCAACATTACTAGGGAAATTTCCTAAAGTTCTAATACTAAGTGCAGTAGCAATATGTCCTAATTGATTTTTAATATTTTTAATAGCAGCTCCCTGATGCACCAAAAATATATATGGTTTTTGCTATATGATTTTACTCATTTTTTATGATATTACACTTTAAAAGAAGGTATTTTGTATGTTTTTTTAGTTTTAAGTACAAGAAATGGTGATTGGAGCAAAAGGAAGAAAAAATGGTGCAATTTGGTGGAAAAACGAGAAAGAAAGTAAATTTTGACTTGACACCTTTCAATAAGTCTTTCTATGTTTAATCTCTTTTACACTTCTTGCATATTTTTGAATGAAATTACACTTTAAAGAAAGGTTGTTTTTATGCTTATTTTGTAGGGCTATTTGTTAGGAACACAACGCAACTGAAACGGGACGAATCAGAGTTAAAACGGAGTGAAACGGAGCAAAATGATGGAGCTACGCTGAATGGGCACTAGCGGTACCTGATAGGGTGCTGGCGGTGCTAGAAACTCGAGGACACAAAATTTGGTCACCGGAAGCGCCCAAATACGGCGTCGGCGGTGCCAGGTGCAGTTATTGGCCATATATATTGAACCTGGATGCTTTTTGGAATGTTTTTTTAAGAACCTCTTGGGAAATTTGTCCCTACACTATTTTAAACCGAATTTGAAGCCAAAAAATGGGGGAGATGATAGGGAAAATGTGGATAATGATTAGAGATCTTATAATATGAGTAGAAATGTAGATTTCTATCTTTTTGGAGAGATTGGTGAGGAGATTTTGAGAGAATCTGTAAGGGAATGTTCTAGCATTGCATAGATCCGTGGGAGAATTTATGAGAGAGATTTTCATCTTTCTTTCAAGGAAAAAAAAGCTAAGTATTGTGTTCTTTATTATCTTATGATTTTGTAAACAATTATTTTGTGGATTTGCTTTGAAATGAAGTTTCCTGTTGTGTTTTATTCTTGCTTTGTGATGTCGTTCTCTTACTCTTTCTTCTTGTTTGGAAATAGTGGCATAAAAAAATTATGTCATTGTTTTTATTCTACTTTTCTTTTGCAAAGAGTAGAATTCATGTTTAGGATATTGGGATACTTTCTAAAAGAAGTTTAATTATAAATGTGATGGTTTTTACTTGTACTTCATTTACATTACAAAAAGAGCTCGTTGTAGTGTTAAAATTTGTTGTGATTGCATTGACCCAAAAAGGCAGTGTAATTCTCAACAAAGTGGAACCACATTCAATGTCTGTGAATGAATTGTGCAGTTCATGGGGATCAAGTGCAAAGAAATAGGGAAATATGGTTTCATGGGCATTGAATTGGAGGTTTCAAGGTGACAGGCTGAGATCCCCAATTTGGTCCTAAAATTTTGTAACTAAAGCTAGGGTTAGCCTTCAGGGGAAGGGAAGTGGGAGCTCTGAAGTGGTAGCCAGTATCCTCCTAGCCTAACCTTGGATTTAGGGACTAAGCCTAGGATTTGCCAATGTTCTTTATAGTACTCTGAAGAGAGGTTACTCGAAAGAGGGTAAAGAATAGGATTGTTTCTATTTGGCACGTACAATATTTAATGCATCTCATTCCTATACATTATCCAATTCGTTACATGAGAATAGTAGTTTTTATTATCTCAAAATTCACCATACTAATTTTCCCAAAAAGGGTTATCTTTAGTATTAATATCTACATTAGGGAGTAGTTATTATTCTTACATATAACTGTATGCATTTAGGAGTAGTTGTTAGAAAAACCATTTATATAACCCTTCCAAACTAAGCCTATTAGTAGTAGACTAGAATTTGACTAAGAATCTCTTACCCCACTTGCCTGTGGGATCGATAAATTGGACTCCATTAAAGCCTTGTATTACTTGATATGATACGTATACTTGCTTGGGATCATTGTAACTTTATAAAAATTATTATATATCTATTGTTCATAAATCATTGCATATAAAAAAAGTCACATCAAGTCTTTAGCATCGTTGTCGGGGAAGCTTCGGTAAGAATTTTAGGAGAATTTTAGTTGAAGTAATTGGGCTTAGAATTGGAAAACTTTAGTGTCGTAAAATTGTGTTTGTGTGAAAAGTGTTTTTTTTTGGTATGAAAAAGTGTTGTAAAAAATCTGTTTGTGTGAAAAATAAGGTGTTTATGAAAATGTTTTGTTGTGTTGAATATATTTTTTATTTTATTTGTTTTATTATTAATGTATTGTTTGTTGTGTTACGTATACAAAACAAAGGATCTGTAGGACTTGTGCCTTATGATCCCGAGTTAGAAAAATGGAAAAAAAAACGAAAAAACAGAAAGGACTTGAAAAACTAGAAATGGAAATGGAAAACATTCAAAATAATAACTTGAAAAATCATCATAAATGGATTATGTAAATCCTACGATAGATAAAATTCACTCAAGTATACAAACCCCTATTGTGGAAGCTGACTTGTTTGAACTAAATCCAGTGATTATCCAACTTGTGCAGAACAACCAGTTTAGGGGAACTCATTCGGAGGATTCCTATTTACACTTATCTAGTTTTCTAGAACTCTGTGCTACATTTCATTATTGCAAGTCAGACGATGCTGTTAGGCTAAGGCTTTTTCCTTTCTCACTAAGGGATAAGGCGAAAATGTGGTTATACTCATTAGCACCTGGTTCTATTAAAAATTGAGCAGAGTTAACTCAGAAATTCCTAGCTAAGTATTTTCCACCTACAAGGACTACTCAACTTAGAAACAATATTATCTCATTTTGTCAGTATGAAAGGAAATCAATATACAAAGCCTTAGAAAGATTTAAGGAACTCTTAAGAAAGTGTCCATATCATGCTCTCTCAGATTGGTTAATCATTCAAACTTTTTATAATGGGTTAGTAGGATCCCTTAGGTCCATTAGTGATGTTGCTGCTGGTGGTTCATTAATGTCAAAAATATTTAATGAAGCGTATGCATTAATTGAATAAATGGCTACAAATGAATTTCAATGGCCCTCTGCAAGGGTAAATCACAGAAATGTAGCTAGATTTCAGGATACATATGTGATTACAATTTTTTCATCTTAGGTTACTACAATATCAAGGAAGTTGGACCAATTTGGAATGAACCAACCTCAATTTACTTCTGTAAGGGAGGAAAGTTCATTAGAGCATATGATTGATTCCAACTTATTATATGAGACTTTAAATACCATAAATAATCCATATTCTAACTTTTACAACCCATGTTGGAAGAACCATCCTAATTTTAACTGGAATCATACTACTGAGGGTGGAAACCAACAATGGGAAAACAATCATGCAAATCCTAATGGAAGTTGGAATAGGCAGGGTAACACAAGATATAGGTCTTCACATCCACTGGACTCTAATATTGATCAACAATTTGAGGATATAAAATGGTCTATAAACAAAGTGGTATTGCAAATGGGAAACCAGTTGCAAAGTCAAAATGCTACGATTAGAAACATAGAGAATCAACCAGGAGAAATTGCTAATTCACTTAGCAATAGACCCAAAGGAACACTTCCTAGCAACACTATAATCAAACCTAGAGAGAACGATAATGAACAACTATTCCTTGTTACTGGACAAACTATGATAGATGTGCAAAAAGGAGAGTTGATTATGAATATTAATGACTTGGAAGTCACTTTTGATGTACAGAAGACTATGAAATTTCCAGCTGAGAGAAAAGATGATGAATGTTTTTGGATGGATGAAATTGATTATCTAAGTAAAGACCATTTCCAAGAAAGTTTTGAGAGTAAGATAATATATGAGGTTGGAATGGATTTTCATGTTGAGGTGAAAACTTTATCTAAAGAAGACTATATGTATGTTCAAGAGAGGTGTCAAATGATGAAAGCTGCCAAAAAATAGTGAACTTGTAATTCCATTTGTTGAAAAATCTCATGAACTTAAGATAGATGTACCCCATGAAATTTTAAAGCCTACCTATTTAGGGAATTCATCCACACCACTAGTCTTTATATTTTCATATCCAAATCAATTACAAGAAAAACCCGAATTGAATGATGAACAAGATAAAGTTATTGAACTAGGGCTTGGAAGAAAATTTGAGGATAAATTTCAAAATAACTTTGAGTTGAAAAAAAAGGATAAGGATATTGGAAGACCATTGGAAGAAATTCCTAAGGAATTAGAAAAACCTATTTCCTCAACTAAGATAGATCCTCCATCATTTAATATTTATAAAGGGGAAGAATTGGAAGATAACTTGAAACAGAAGAGTGACAGAGAAGAATTTAATCCTGAATATGAATTATCTAGAGAAAATCTGATCCAAAATTTGGGAGATCTTGAATTATCTTATACAGATCGATTTCTTAAAAATTTCAAGGATGATATTAATATGCAAATTTAGAAAATCAATATAAGAATAATCGATCTAGAAAGATATATGAGGCAAAATGATATAAATCCATTTAAAAAGGAAGAGCTGAATGAAAATTTACAATTTGAGGATTTATAGGAATTCCTGGATCTGAAAAAGATTGGGCAATTGATCGAGGATTACTTAATTAGAATTTTGATAAAGGATGAATCATTTGTTGGGCCTGCAACGTTAAAACCAAGCGCTTTATGAGAGACAACCCATAGTTATCAGTGTGCTTTGATTTAGTGTGCTTGAGAGTCATAAATGTTAATGTTTTATGGTTTTTGCTTTAGAGTGGATTGCCTTGATCTTTATGTGTCATTATGGATTAATAAGTTTGATTGTTTATTTTTAGATGTTTGGATTGATAGTAGTTTGATTTGATATTTGTGTGTCATGAGGGAGGTGATTCCTTATCTTCTTATTATGATTAAACTTCTATTTTCTCTTGTAGTAGTTGGATTGACGAGTTCACTATAACTCTGGTCTTACTCAGACTTGAGTTTTACAAGAGACATCATGAATTTGAATAATGAAAACTTCATCTCAATTTTGTTACATCCTTTCTCTAACTTTTTTTTCATTTTATAGGAGTCATGAACCTATTTGATGAATAACTTGTGGATGATCTTACACTACGATTTATAACAGTTAGAGGTGCTTAATTATAGGGATTAGATGATTCCTGAGATTGGTGCCTAGAAACTAATTTATCAGGGATAATCTTATTTTTGGGATTATAATCTATAAAAGCATTTTAAATGTACCTAATTTATTAGTGTAGTGATTCCGTTAGAAATTGAAAGTAAATCAATGTGATGTTATGACTTAATGGAAGAATTGAGCTAATTTATCTTATGTGTGTTTATTTTTGTGTTACAATTTTATATAATAGTTGAAGAATGTTTTTATATTCTTTTACTGATACCTGCTATGCTAGTTAAACATTTATTTAGTGAATTTCATTTTGGCATGATTAGTTTAGATATACTTTCTGCTGCATGTCATTCTGCCCTAATGAATACTTGTAATTGGTTTTGATAGACATTTGTGGTACATAGAATTTCTAAATTTTTTTTCTTCCTGCTTATATTTTCTGTATTGAATGCTATATATGTTAAAATTTAATTTTGAGGGTAGGAAGGAAAATAAAATTTTAATGTAAAAATACTTCATTTTAGTGTAATTTTATTACAAGCATGTTTTAGATTAGATTTACTTTCTCCTACAGTCATTCTATCCTGATTATGCATGTATATGAATTTGATAGGATGTTGTGGTAGTAAGTAGATTTCAACCTTTACTTTTTCTTCCTGCAAAATTTTATGCAATTAATTGCAAAATATTTTAAATTTTAAGTTTGGGGGGAAGAAAAATTTTTAAAAATGTAACTTTATTTGTCCTCAGTTGCCTGTATTTAATTTGATATCACTTTTAAAATGACTTGTGGTATGTGGTGATACCTTTAGGTTACTATAATTTTGATTTTAGGAATGTTAGAAAAATAACTTACTTGAAATCCTATGTGAAGAAACTGTTCTAAAGTTAAGATATTTTGTAGGAAACATTGGAAAAATGATTTTTCTATTTATGGTAGAAAGGAGTTGAATATTTGAAAAGCTAAAATTCTTAGATTTATACTTAATGAGAATTAAGCCTTTATTGAAAACCTTTTTCGAGCTAATACTTACACTTATAAAAAGTGAGAGAAAGTTTCGAGTTTTGGATTTTAGAGAGAGGATAGTGAAATTCAAAATTATTAAAGATCTATCCAAAAATAGTAATCCTCACATAAAAAAAGTAAAAAAATGGATTAAAAATGATCTCTAAAGAAAGAAAAAAAGTGAAAAAAGGGGGATTGAAAATAATCTCAAAAAAAAAAAGAAAGAAAAGAAAATAAGTTAGGAGAAGCTTGAGGAGAAGCCAAATCAAAATTTGGTTTCACTTGAATCTATTTAAATGAAAAGACTTAAAAACAATCCTAAACTTATTCTTATTTCAAAAGTTATTGGTCAAATTGGTATATATAATGTGCTTAAATTCCATTTTTATACTACCTATGAATCTTTACTTTGACAATTTTCAATAACTTTTGAAGTGAATAGAAAACCAGTATTCCTAAGTTGAATATGAGATATTCTTACACTCTAGTCCTAGGTTGATTTGCTAGAATTTCTCCTATGTTATACTATAATATTTCTGAGATGAAATTATAGAAATCTCTATTAAAACCCACAACCAAAAGTCAAGAAATTTTTTTTTAAAGTTATAGTATTACTTGAGGACAAGTAACAGTTAAGTTTGGGGTTTTTTGATGTACCAAAAATATATACAGTTTTTTTAATATGATTTTACTCATTTTTGATGATATTACACTTTAAAGGAAGGTATTTTGTATGTTTTTTTGGTTTTAGGTACAAGAAATGGTGATTAGAGCAAAATGAAGTACAAATGGTGCAATTTAGAGGAAAAACGAGCAAGAAAGTAAATTTTGACTTGACACCTTTCGATAAGTCTTTCTATGTTTAATCTCTTTTACACTTCTTGCATATTTCTGAATGAGATTACACTTTAAAGAAAGGTTATTTTATGCTTATTTTGTAGGGCTATCAGTTAGAAATGCAACGTAACTGAAACAGGGCGAATCAGAGCTAAAATGGAGCCAAACACAGCAAAATGGTGAAGCTAGGCAGAATGGGCATCGGCGGCACCTGATAGGGTGTCGGGGGTGCCAGAAAGCCGAGGGCACAAAATTTGGGTGCCGGCAACGCCCAAATACGGCGCTGGCGGCGTTAGGAGCGATTATTGGCCATAAACATTGAACCTGGACGCTTTTTGGACAGTTTCTTCAAGCACCTCTTGATAAATTCATCGCTACACTATTTTAAACAGAATTTGAAGCCAAAAAATAGGGGAGATGATAGGGAAAACATGGGGAATGATTAGAGATCTTAGAATAGAAGTAGAAATGTCAATTTTTATCTATTTGGAGAGATTGGTGAGGGGATTTTGAGAAAATCTGTAAGGGAATGTTCTAGCATTACATGGATCCGCAGGAGACTTTATGGGAGAGATTTTCATCTTTCTTTCAAGGAAAAAAAAGCTAAGTATTGTGTTCTTCATTATCTTATGATTTTGTAAACACTTATTTTATGGATTTTCTTTGAAATGAAGTTTTCTGTTCTATTTTCTTCGTGCTTTATAATGTCTTTCTCTTACTTTTTCTTCTTGTTTGGAAATAGTGGCATAAGAAAATTATGTCTTTGTTTTCATTCTACTTTTCTTTTGCAATGAGTAGGATTCATGTTTAGGATATTGGGATGCTTTATTAAAGAAGTTTAATTACAAATGTGGTGGTTTTTACTTGCGCTTCATTTACATTACAAAAAGAGCTCGTTGTAGTGTTAAAATTTGTTGTAATTGTATTAACCTGAAAGGGCAGTGTAATTCTCAATAAAGTGGAACCACATTCAATGTCCGTGAATGAATTGTGTAGTTCATGGGGATTGAGTGCAAATAAATAGGAAAATATGGTTTCATGGACGTCGAATTGGTGGTTACAGGGTGAAAGGCTGAGATCCCCAATTTAGTCCTAAAGTTTGGTAACTAAAGCTAGGGTTAGCCTTCAGGTGAAGGAAAGTGGGAGCTCTGAAGTGGAAGCCAGTATCCTCCCAGACTAACCTTGGTTTTAGGGATTAAGCCTAGGATTTGCCAATGTTCTTTATAGCACTCTAAAGAGAGGGTACTCAGGAGAGGGTAAAGAATAGGATTGCTCCTATTTGCCACATACAATATTTAATGCATCTCATTTCTATACATTATCCAATTAGTTACATGAGAATAGTAGTTTTTATTATCTCAAAATTCACCAAACCAATTTTCCCAAAAAGGGTTATCTTTAGTATTAATATTTGCATTAGGGAGTAGTTATTATTCTTACATATAATCATCTGAATTTAGGAGTAGTTGTTAGAAAAACTACTTATATCATCCTTCCAAACAAAGGCTATTAGTAGTAGACTAGAATTTGACTAAGAACCTCTTACCTCCTTCCCTCTGGGATCGATAAACGGGACTCCATTAGAGCCCTGTATATCTCTATTGTGACTTTATAAAAATTGTTATATATCTATTGTTCATAAATCCTTGCATATAAAAAAGTTGCATCACTCCCTGACTTTGTAATTGGTTCCCTTGACTTTGTAATTGATTACTCATGTTTAATATTAATTCTTCCATAGACAACTTCTTTTTCTTAAATTGTGGGTTCTATTGGAACCTGGAGGATAAGAAGGTCTATAACTAATGTTTCCCTAGTTGTTCAAATTTCTCAATCGGTTCACAGAATTGTTTCCCCACTGTGGATTAAAAGTAGCAATGTTATTCTTCCAGTTTAAGTTTGGATGGTTTTTTCAACCAGGATTATAATAAGTAGAATAAGGATTGTTGGGTCTGTTATTTATAGCATTCAAAGTCTCAAATGATGATTGAGAATCTACTATTTGTTTCAATGAATTTTCCTCTAAATCTTGAGGCATTTGAGAATAGTTCATTCTGAATTGATCTTGTTTCTTTAAAATCGTAGCAATTTGAGAAGCTAACATAGATATTGCATTAAAGTCATGAATACTAGCTATTCTTTTTTGATTTACCCATTCAGAGGGCCATTAAAAATTATTAGTAGTCATTTCTTAAATTAAAGAATATGCCTCATCAAAAGGTTTTGACATTAATGATTCACCAGCAGCAGCGTCAATGATTGATCTAAGAGATCCCACTAATCTATTATAAAATGTTTGAATTATTAACCAATCTAGTAAAGCATGATGTGGACACTTCCTAAGGAGATCTTTAAATCTCACCTAAGCTTCATATATTGATTCCCCTTCAAACTGACACAAAGATGTAATATCATTTCTAAGCTTAGCATTTTTTTATGGAGGCAAATTTTATGATAATAATTTTTGCGATAGTTTTCCCCAAGTTCTGATAGATCCAGGTGCTAAAAAATTTAACCATGCCTTAGCTTTGTCCCTTAATGAAAAAGGAAAAAGTGTAAGCCTGATAACATCGTTTGACACTCCTCCATATTAAAATGTAGCACACAATTAGAGAAAACTAGTAAGATGTAAGTTGGGATCTTCATTCGGTATTCCACCAAATTGATTATTTTGTGTCATTTGGATAATAACAAGTTTTAGCTCCAATGAATTAGCAGATGCATCAAAATTTTGAATAGTTAAGTGAATATCATCTGCTATAGGGTTAGCATAATCTCTCAAAAGTCTAGGTTGATGCTCATTTTCATTTCGTTGATTATCTAAATTGTTCACCATTTTATTCAAATTTTTAGATTCTCTTTATTATTTTTGAATTTTTCTATCAGTGCGTTCTAACTCTTAATCATAAGGTGCTAAACCTTCAGATCCAAAACTACGCATACACAATTACAATAAGCACACTTAAAAGCAAGCACACAAAAATACTAATTATAAAATAAAGGTTTTCAGTTACTACTAAATTTACTATTGTCTCCTCGACAACATCACCAAAAACTTTATAGCGTGTCTGCAACCTTGGAATAAATATTTAAAGGTATTTTCTGTTCAGTCATAAAGTATAATCAATTTAATAAGAAAGTGGCTAATCTATAAGCAAGTATACGTATCGTTCAAGTAATATAAGGCTCTAGTGGAGTCCTGATTATCGATCCTAAAGGAAGGAAGCAAGCCCTCAAACATAACACAAAATCTAATATTTAAATTTGCAATGCACTTACATTAAATACTAAAGTTGCTAAAGTTTAATGATGCACCAAAAATGCTTGATTTTACATATACATTTCTGCTTAATTCTAATGATATTACACTTTAAAAAAAGATATTTTGTATGTCTTTTTGTTGTTAGGAACAAGAAATGGACTATTGGAGAAAAAGAAGCAAAAATAGTGTTATTTGGAGCATAAACGACCAAGAAAGTAAATTTTGGTCTGGCAAATTTCGATAAGTCTTTCTATGCTTAATCTCTTTTACACTTCTTACATATTTTTGAATGAGATTACACTTTAAAGAAAAGTTGTATTCATACTTATTTTATAATTATATCTGTTAGGAACACAACACAACTGAAAAGGGTGAAATGGAGGCGCCGGTGGCACCAGAAACTCGAGAGCATAGAATTGTGGCGCCTACAGTGCCCAAAAATGGTGCCGACAGTGCTAGGAGCAGTTATTGGCCATATACATTAAATCTGGACACTTTTTGAAATGTTTCTTGAAGCACCTCTTGGGAAATTCGTCCCTACACTATTTTAAAGTGAAATTGAAGTAAAAAATGGGGTAGATTTTAGGGAAAACGTAGAGAATGATTAGATATCATAGAATAAGAGTAGAAATGTAGATTACTACCTTTTTGGAGAGATTGGTGAGGGGATTTTGAGAGAATCTGTAAGGGAATGTTCTAGCATTACATGGATCAGTGGAAGACTTTGTGGGAGAGATTTTCATCTGTCCTTCAAAGGGAAAAAGCTATGTATTGTGTTCTTCATTATTCTATAATTTTTAAGCACTTATGTAGTGGATTTTCTTTGATGAAATAAGGTTTTTCGTTGTGTTTTCTTTGTGCTTTGTGATGTCTTGCTCTTACTCTTTCTTCTTGTTTGGAAATAGTGGCATAAAAAGATTATTCCATTGCTTTCATTCTACTTTTCTTTTTTAATGAGTATATTCATGTTTAGAATATTGGGATACATGCTAGAAGAAGTTTTAATTAAAAATCTGATAATTTTTACTTGCACTTCATTTGCATTACAATAAGGGCTCATTGTAGTGTTAAAATTTGTTATAATTGCATTAAGTCCTGAGAGGGCGGTGTAATTCTCATCAAAGTGGAACCACATTCAAGTTCCATGGATGGTGAAGTTCATGGGGGTTGAGTGCAGATAAATAGGGAAATATAGTTTGATGGGCATAGAATTGGAGATTTTAGGGTGACAAACTAAAATCCTCAATTCGGTCCTAGTGTATAGAAACAAAAGCGAGGGTTAGTGAACCACTTTTCGATATTTATTCTTACAACTATGATATGAAAATTAGCAACGGCACCAAAAACTTGATCCCGCACTGAATATATATTTACTGATGATTCTGTTATGGAATTTATGATTTATATTGTGGATACTACGCAAGTATACGTATCGTTATCAAGTAATATAGGACTCTAATGGAGTCCTAGATATCGATCCCACAGGGAAGTTATAGAATTTTAAAGACAACTTAAAGTAGATTTACTTACTAATCTAGTATACGGAAATTAAGAACACTTATACTAAAACTATTGCTCAAAAAGGTTTAAATGTAAGATTCTAATTTAGAAAAGCATCTTTCTCCTTGTTGAGAGAATTAAGTGAATGATGAATTAAAGTAGTTTAGAGTTTGTATTGTGCCAAATAGGAGCATTCCTATTCTTTACCCTTTGGTCCAGGGGCAAAGAATATTGACTAGTCCTATGTTTGATTACTGAATCTGCGGCTAGGGTAGGAGGATACCGGCTGCCACTTCGGAGCTCCCACGTTCCCCTCGCCTGAGGGCTAACATCTACACTTCAGCTCTCAAACAATAGGACCGAATTAAATATTTTAGTCTATCACACTAAAATGTCCAATTCTACACCCGATAGTTAATATTTCCCTATTTATTTGCACCCTCCTTCCAAGGCTTTTGACTTCCCTGAATCTTGGACGTAATCTTTACTATAGTTGATAATTCAACATATGTTAACAAATCAATTGGCCAAATTGAAAGTAAATTAAGTTTTAAGTAAAAGATTATCATAATATTTAATAATTTTAGGCACAGTTACTTTGATTCATCACTTCACATAATCTCAACAATAAGGAAAAAGACTAAGGAAACTACTCATAAAGCATGGGAAAAATAACACAAAGCATGGATTTCCTTAAAGTTAACAAACAATAAACAAATATACTTATCTCAATTCTTCTCCCCAAGTATTACTCATCATCTCTTGCTTCAACTCCAGATAATTGGCAGAGTGCAAAAATCAGACCAGGGTGTCCTAGTCCTCCTCCAATCTCACTTCTTGCAGTGGCTAATATATTCTTATAAATTATACTTACCACATTAATACTTCTTTGGTTCTGAATACAGAAATTCAGAACTGCTCTATCTCTTGTTACCTCACTATGGTGATAAGTGGGTAACATGGTAGAACAAATAAAATAGTGCCAGGCTTTGGATAATGCATTCAACATTGAGAGAGGAAAGTTTACCCTTTCACGCTGCTTAATCTTCCAAACTCCTTTCCCTTCAGTGAGAAAGTTAATCACTTCTTCCAGTGGTCCTTCCATAGTTCTAAAGGTATCGTACTCATGGGTGTATAAGTCACACACTTCATAAAAAGAATTAATCCTTGCAGCATTGAAATCCACCAAAAATCCTCTCACCTTGATTGGTGCATCTTCGATCGCAGTCAGATTGGCATAGAATTCTTTTACCACTTCCACAACAGCTCTGTTGGTTATGTAACAGAAGTTTTCCCATTCTCTTTCTTTAATTATTTGCTCTACTTCTCCAGGATTTTTGAAAACTCGATCCTGAATGCATTTTGTGGCTTAAATGTTGTGAAAATATCTTGATTGTGCCCTTGCATTTACAAATCGAGTTTCGTCGTAATCCATTCTTCTCTTTTGTCGTGGAGCCATTTTTTCGATCTATGAAATTCACAAAAAATCTTAACTAAACTTCTAAATATTACTTAGATGACTTCCAAATGTTACTAAAATCAATCTAAATAAAGTTCCATGAATTTCTTCCAAGTCTTTTCTTCTCATTTCAAATTTTTCCCAAATTTCTCAATGTAGAAGACATTCAAGGTGAAAATAAAAAATTTTTACATAGGAGTGAAGCTCTTACCAAGGGAAGATAAAATCCGCCGTCAAAATGTGTTGAAATCGCTCCAAATCCCAGATCTATCAAGCCCTAAATCGGTTTTTCGAAGTTTTGAGGAAGGGGATGATGAATAGTGTCGGTTGATCGGTCAAAATATAGTATATTTTGCGATCTTGCTGTCAGCGAGAAATTTATCATCGTCGGCGAGCTAATTAATTCACCAAGGCCAAAGTTTCGGGAAAATCTCGCTGTCGGCGGGGTCGATCTCGCCGTCAGCGGGATTTCCGAATTTTAAAAATTTTATATTGTCAATTATGTTCAATTTAATTAAGCCTTGTTCTAATGTTCGGTCACTTAATTTGATATATTTTTCTAAGATTAGATATTCTACTGACTTATATAAGGTTTACACAACACAACAATATAACTTTTATAAATGAAATCCATGAACTTACAAACTTCAAATACCATAAATCTAACAATTGACTTAGCAAATTAATAAAAACACATCTAACTCAGCATTGCAATCCACACAACGATACTCAAAATGCTGAGACTTAAACAAACAACATACAATCTCACCTAAACTGAGATTATCTACGTAAAGTTTAAATTATATCAAAAAACTAAATTCAAATCAACACACATACATATAATATGAATAGAAATTTCTGCTACTCATCGGAATCTGTATTGATCTCTTCTCTAATACTCCCAATAGAAACGTCGATGCACAAATAAGTTGTAGAAAGGCCTGAAGGGGAATTCTTCTGTAGAATCTTCTTCAATCCATCCCTTCTGTCTCAACAGTCGTATAAAACTCGCCACCAGTTGTCCTGAATGGTCAAAGTGCTCTTTCAATCTCCAGTCTATGTGATCGAATAAATAAGAGATATTATCAATAGAATTCATCACATTCTGTAGTTCCTTCTCCAATCCTTTAAGTTTTCTTAAAATGAGGTTTGTTCTATCAGTCAGGGGCCTAATTAAAGGATTGTTTTGAGATGCTTGATCATAAATAATTACTGTTTCATCATTGTGATCCAATGTTGGAAACATATCTGTCGGATCTAGTGGTTTCCAAGGCAATATCACTTTTTCCCAAGCTTCGTAGGAAACTTGGTATTGACTACATAAAGCAAATATAGTTGATGGGTGTCCAAGTCCATGAATCGACCCATGCACAATTAATCCTAATGCAGACTTCATAATGATAGATCCAACATCGATAGGTAATCCAGATTGAATACAGTAATTTAAAATTACGCATTCCTTCGAGACTTTGTTTACCCTCATAGTGGGTAATAACTTTGATGAAATAAAGAAATGCCAATGCTTAGAGACGGGGTGAAGAAGTGATGCAGAAAAACTAACGTAATCGTCTTCTCGTAATTCCCAATCATCAGGTTCGTCGGTCAGATATCTGTAGATCTCATTCATGTTGTGTCTTGTAGGAACAAAATTTGAATAGTGGCAAACAGGGGTATTTTTAATCGGGTATAATTCATTGATTCGAGGAGTGAAAGTTACCCATCTGCCTTTTACGTAAACACTTCCATTATGGATCGCATGCAGATTAGAGTAGAATTCCTTGACTACTGGAATGACTACTGTAGATGTTGTATAGCAGAATACCTCCCAACGTCGTTGATCAATCATTTCTTCAAATGTTGTCATTGAATTCTCCGCTCCTCTGTTTAAGAATCCTCTTCCTTTAATCAGTCGCTTCTTCATCAAAACCTTGTTGAATAGTCGCCGAGCCTCAGAACTGACGAATTTTCTTTGATTAAAAACTCTAGATTTCGTGGTTTCTAGTGGATTGGGAGCCATAATAGATTGTTTTGGAGGGGCTCTAATCGTTTCTAAGGAAGAAAATAGTGTAAATATGAAGTTCTGAATGTTTTATATAGAGAAATGGCCTTAGAACCGCCCAAAACCGTAAAATAACTCACAAAAAATCATTTTTCAACTATCTCGCCGTCGGCGGTAACGATCTCGCTGTCGGCGGGATAGTTAATATATTTAAACTGAATTTGGGCGCGCCGATCTCGCTGTTGGCGGGATTGATCTCGCCATCGGCGAGATTAGGTAAATTGCCCAATTTTCGCTCCAGTCCGAATATTATCCGATTTCTTCGTATAGATTCAAATTTATGATGATTTTAAAAAGTAAAATGAGTAGTAGAATTTATTCTATATTTTAAATTTCAATAACATTAATAAATAGATCATAATTAATAACTACTATAGGTTGCCTCCCATAAAGCGCTTGGTTTAACGTCGTCAGCCCTACCTAATTTGGTTAGTAATCAGGTTGACTGAGCATTAAAACCTCTTTAAAATTTTATCTTCTCCCTTCAAAATAAGGTTTTAATCTGGGTCCGTTTACTTTAAATCTATGCCCAGTTTTTGGATCCTCAATTTCTATAGTTCCGTATGAAAATATTTGAGTTATAGTAAAAGGCCCTAACCATCGAGATTTCAATTTCCCAGGAAATAATTTCAATCTTGTATTATAAAGCAAAACATCTTGTCCTGGCTCAAAATTCTTCAGGTTAATCTTCCGATCATGCCATAATTTCATTTTTTCTTTATAAATTCTATCATTATGATAAGATTCATTTCTTAATTCATCTAATTCATTCAATTGCAATAATCTCTTCTCACCAGCTTCTTTCAGATTGTAATTAAATTCTTTAATTGCCCAATAAGCTTTATGTTCTAATTCAACTGGTAACTAGCAATTCTTTCCATAAATAAGCCTATAAGGATTCATTCCAATCGGAGTTTTATAAGCAGTCCTGTATGCCCATAATGCAGTGTCTAGTCCTATAGACCAATCCAATCTATTAGGGTTTACAGTCTTTTCTAAAATACGTTTAATTTTTAGATTAGAAATTTCAGCTAATCCACTGATTTGTTGATGATAAGCAGTTGATATCTTATGAATAATGTTAAATTTTTCTACTAGTTTGTGAATATATTTATTTTGTAAAATGAGATCCTCCGTCAGTGATAATCACTCTCGGCATTCCAAATCTAGTAAAAATATTTTTCATTAGAAACTTTAAAGTACTCTTAGTGTCACATTGAGGTAAAGCTTGTGCTTCAATCCATTTAGAAACATAATCAACAGCAACTAATATATATGAGTTTCCAAATGAAGGAACAAATGGTCCCATAAAATCTAATACCCAAACATCAAAAATCTTAACTTCTAATATAAAATTTAGAGGCATTACATTTCTTCTAGATATATTACCTACTCGTTGGCATTTGTCGCAAGTTCTGATATATCTATAAACATCTCTAAAAAGAGTAGGCCAATAAAATCCAGATTGTAAAATTTTATAAGCAGTTTTATCTGTTCCAAAATGTCCTCCCAAATCAGAATCATGACATTTCTGAATGATTTGTTATGTTTCTTCATAATAAGTTCCTTACATTGCTTATATAAATATGGTTCATCCCAAAAATATGTTTTAGCATCATGAATGAATTTTTTCTGTTGTTACAAAGTTAACATAGGTGGTAAAATATCACTTACAATATAATTTACTATATCAGCATACCATGGTATTTTCCACTCGTTTATATTATATAATTGTTCGTCAGGAAAACTGTCAGTAATTTCATTATCAGTGTCAGATAATTCATTATATTCTAGCCTTGATAAATGATCTGCAATTTGATTATCAGTTCCCTTTTTGTTAATGATTTCAAAATCAAATTCTTGCATTAGTAATATCCATCTAATTGATCTTGGTTTGGAATCTTTCTTTTGCATTAGATATTTAATAGCAGAGTGATCAGTATGCACAATACATTTGGTTCTAATTAGATAAGGCCTAAATTTATTAAAAGCATAAACAATTGCTAATAGCTCTTTTTCAGTAACTGTATAATTCATTTCAGCATTATTAAGAGTTTTACTAGCATAGTATATAACTTCGAAAATTTTATCATATCTTTGCCTTTGCCCAAGTACTGCTCCTATAGCATAATCACTAGCATCACACATAAGTTCAAATGGTTGCTCCCAATCAGGTGAAACTATTATAGAGTCTTGTGATTAATTTATCTTTTAATAATTCAAAAGCATTTAGGCATTCAATTGTGAATTCAAATTTCTTGTCCTTTTCTAAAAGTTGGCATAGAGGTCTAGTAATTTTTGAAAAATCATTTATGTAGCTTCTGTAGAATCCAGCATGTCCAAGAAAACTTCTTACCCCTTTTACTGTAGTTGGAGGTGGTAATTTAGCTATAACTTGAATTTTTGCAGGGTCTACTTCCATGCCATTTTCCATAATTTTATGCCCTAATACAATTCATCCTGCAACCATAAATTGACATTTCTCCCAATTTGGAACTAAGTTAGTTTTCTCGCATACCTCTAATACTTTTTCAAGATGATTCAAGCATGCTTCAAATGACATTCCAAATACAAAGAAATCGTCCATAAATACTTCTATTCCATCATCAATTAATTTACTAAATATAGACATCATAGATTTCTGGAATGTTGCAGGTGCATTACATAATCCAAAAGGCATTCTTTGAAAAGCAAATGTTCCATAAGGACTAGTAAATGTAGTTTTCTCTTGATCCTCAGGAGAAATAGGTATCTGATGATAACTGGTATATCCATCTAAAAAACAAAAATATTTATGTCCGGCTAATCTACCCAACATTTGGTCTAGAAATGGTAATTGGAAGTGATCTTTCCTGGTGGCTGCATTTAATTTTCTATAGTCAATACATATACGCCATCCAGTAACTTGTCTTATAGGTATTAAATCATTATTTTCATTAGCTTTAACGGTCACTCCTCCTTTCTTAGGAACACAGTGAATTGGGCTTACCCAAGCATTGTCCGAAATAGGATATATAATACCATTATCTAACCTTTTTAGTATTTCTTTCTTGACTACTTCTTTCATTATTGGGTTTAATCTCCTTTGAGGATCTACTCTTGGCTTATGTTCATTATCTAAAATAATTCTGTGCATACAGATTGAAGGACTAATTCCTTTAATATCTGCTAAAGTCCAACCAAAAGTTTTCTTATATTTTTTAATGTGTCTAACAGTTTTTGTTCTTGTGATTCATTCAATTCAGCTGATTAATAACTGGTAGGGTTGTATGATTACCTAAGTAAGCATATTTTAAATGATTAGGTAAAATTTTTAATTCGAGTTCCGGAGGTCTAATTATTGACGGAACTATATTCTTTTCAGCGTTTTCAGTATTATCCAACATTTCAAATTTTTCCTGTATATAATCCAATTTTTCATTATCTCGCTTCGTCAATTAATTCAGTATTTTCTTTTTCTAACTTTTATTCATAATATTCTTTAAAATGTTCATTTTGCAAATGATCAAGTATTTCCATTCGAAAACATTTATCATCTTTTTCTAAAGCAGGATATTTCATTGATTTTGCTATGTTAAAAGTTACTTTTTGATCGTTTACTCTCAAAGTCAATTCTCCTTTCTGAACTTCAATCATAGCTTTTCCAGTGGCTAAAAAGGTTCTTCCTAATATTATGGGAATTTCTTTATCTTCTTACATATCTAGAACAATAAAATCTACCGGGAAGATAAATTTATCCACTTTTACTAACACATCTTCAATAACTCCCTTAGGATAAGTCACAGAACGATTAGCTAACTGAAGAGTTACTGAACTAGGTGAAATTTCTCCTAATTCTAATCTTTTAAAAATTGATAGAGGCATTAGATTGATGCTTGCTCCTAAGTCACACAAAGCTTTTCCATAAATTTTTCTCCAATAGCGCAAGGTATAGTGAAACTAACAGGATCTTTTAATTTTTCAGAAAGCTTTTTTTGAATAATTGCACTACACTCTTCGCTAAGTGCACCAGTTTCATTATCTGTGAATTTTCATTTTTTATTTAAAATATCTTTCATAAATTTTACATAATTAGGCATTTGTTCTAATGCTTCTACAAAAGGAATATTTACCGTTAATTTTTTTAAAATTTCAAGGAATTTAGTAAATTGCTTATCTTTTTTATGTTGCTTTAGTCGTTGAGGAAATGGTGGTGGTGGTTTTTCTATAGATATTTTCATAGGGATCAATGGATATTCTAAGTTTTGATCTTGTTGATCCTTTTTTTTTCGATTTCCACTTCCTCATTTTTACTTTCTGTTTCTTTCTGAATTTTAGTTTCTAACTCTTTTCCATTTCGTAATTGTATCGCTTCAATTTGTTCTTTTCCTTGGTCTTTAGGATTTATTTCACATTACTCAGAAAAGTTCCAGGAATTCTATTGTTAAGCGCGGTAGCGATATGTCCAAGTTGAGTTTCAATATTTTTAATTGTTGTTCCTTGATTTTGTAATTGATTTCCTTGAATTTGTAATTGATTTCCTTGATTTTGCAAGTGCTGACCCATACTTAATATTAATTCTTCTATATATAACTTCTTATCTTTAAATTGAGTGTTATTAAATCCAGGTGGATAAGAAGGTTTATAATTCGTATTTCCTTGATTAGGTGGATTTCCTATAGAGTTGTTCATCCATAGTTGATTGGCTGTATTATTATTCCTATTAAAATTTGGATGATTCTTCCAACCAGGATTATAATAATTCGCATAAGGATTATTGGGTCTATTATTAATAGCATTTATAGTTTCATAAAGAGATTAAGAATCTATAATTTATCCAGATGAGTTTTCTTCTAATATAGTAGGAGAGTAATTCATTCCAAAATGATCTAATTTCTTTGATATAGCGACGAATTTGAGAAGCTAACATAGATATTGCATCATTTTCATGAACACCGGCTATCTTTTTAGGGTTTATCCTTTCGGCGAAGCCATTGAAAATTATTAGTAGTCATTTCTTCGATTAATGCATAGGCTTCATCGAATGGTTTTGACATTAATGAACCTCCGTAGCAGACATCAATGATTGATCTAAGAGATCCTACTAATCCATTGTAAAAAGTTTGTAGAATTAATAAATGCGGTAATGCATGATGTGGGCATTTCCTAAGAAGTTTTTAAATCTCTCCCGAAGCTTCATATATGGATTCTCCATCAAACTGACCAAAAGATGTTATATCTATTCTGTGTTTTGCAGTTTTCGAAGGAGGAAAATATTTGGATAGAAATTTTTGTGATAATTCTCCCCAAGTTTTAATAGATCCAGGTTCGAATGAATTTAACCACGTCTTAGCCTTATCCCTTAAAGAAAAAGGAAAAAGCCTAAGTCTAATAGCATCATTACATTATCCTTCAAATTTAAAAGTAGCACATAGTTCCAAAAAAACTAGCAAGATGTAAATTAGGATCTTCATTAGGTGAACCACTAAATTGATTATTACTGTACCATTTGGATAATTGCGGGTTTAAGTTCGAATGAGTTAGCGAGCTACATCGGGGTTTTGAATAGTTAGGTGAATTTCATCTAATGTAGGGTTGGCATAATCTCTTAATGGTCTTTGTTGGTTTATATTTTCAATTTCTGGATTATTTGCCATTTATGTTAAATTTATAATTTCTCTCTTTTGTTTTCTAATTCTTTTAATTGTGCGCTCTAATTCTAAATCGCAAGGTATTAAATTTTCATTTTCAAATTTACGCATACAATTTTTAAGTAATATTTAAAATAGTCTGTTACTCTAGTAATTATTTTAATAATTCTATTAATTACCTTAATAATTACTTTACTTCCCCGGTAACGGTGCCAAAAACTTGATCCACTTGTCGATATTTATACTTACAACTATGATATGAAAATTAGCAACGGCACCAAAAACTTGATCCCGCACTGAATATATATATACTGATGATTCTGTTATGGAATTTATGATTTATATTGTGGATACTACGCAAGTATACGTATCGTTATCAAGTAATATAGGGCTCTAATGGAGTCCTAGATATCAATCCCACTGGGAAGTTAGAGAATTTTAAAGAAAACTTAAAGTAGATTTACTTACTAATCTGGTATACGGAAATTAAGAACACTTATACTAAAACTATTGCTCAAAAAGGTTTAAATGTAAGATTCTAATTTAGAAAGCATCTTTCTCCTTGTTGAGAGAACTAAGTGAATGATGAATTAAAGTAGTTTAGAGTTTGTATAGTGCCAAATAGGAGCATTCTATTCTTTACCCATTGGTCAGGTGCAAAGAATATTGACTAGTCCTATGTTTGATTGCTGAATGCAGTGGCTAGGTCGGGAAGATACCGGCTGCCACTTCAGAGCTCCCACGTTCCCCTCGCCTGAGGGCTAACATCTACACTTCAGCTCTCAAACAATAGGACCGAATTGAATATTTTAGTCTATCACACTAAAATGTCCAATTCTACGCCCGATAGTTAATATTTCCCTATTTATTTGCACCCTCCTTCCAAGGCTTTTGACTTCCCTGAATCTTGGATGTAATATTTACTATAGTTGATAATTCAACATATGTTAACAAATAAATTGGCCAAATTGAAACTAAATTAAGTTTTAAGTAAAAGATTATCACAATATTTAATAATTTTAGACACAGTTACTTTGATTCATCACTTCACATAATCTCAACAACAAGGAAAAAGACTAAGGAAACTACTCAGAAAGTGTGGGAAAAATAACACAAAGCATGGATTTCATTAAAGTTAACAAAAAATAAACAAATATACTTATCTCAATTCTTCTCCCCAAGCAGACTCCTTGAAGTTCCTTTAACTCTTCCTTCCAGTACATCACACTTAATAAAACTCACCAAGCGCTGAACACACTTAAACAATCTATATAGAATCTAAAAGACTCTAGAATGACACTTAATTAACACTCAAATGACACACAACTGACTAAAATTCATCTATGTTTATAGAAGGAGTCAAATCCTCAAAGGTTGCATAAGCACCTCTTCAAAAAGCATCCAGGTTTATTGTATCTGGCTCAATTCAACTGTCTCGCCGTTGGTGGGGTCGATCTCGCCGTCGGCAGGCTTCTAGAAGATAGATAAACTGTGCTGATCTCGCTGGCGGTGGCCTCAATCTCACCTTCAGCGAGTTCCTTATAATATATTAAAAACTTTCGGGAAAAACTCACCGTCGGCGGCCTTTTCCTCGCCGTCGGCGGCCTTTTCCTCGCCGTCGGCGGAACAGTTCAATTTTCATCAAATTGATCCTTTTTGCTCCAAATATGTTTCTTTTGTGCTTTTTTCTTTCATTACTTATAAATATTCATTCCTGCAATAAAATAAAGAAAATACCTTTCTTTAAAGTGCAATTTCATATAAAATTGGTATGAAATTCTTAATATATTTTCTAGTGATCGGTTAGCCTTCAGGTGAAGGGAAGTGGGAGCTCTGGAATGAAAGCCAGTATCCTCCCAGCCTAACCACAGTTTTAGGGACTAAACCTTGGATTAGCCAATGTTCTTTATGCACTTGGAAGAGGGTAAAGAATAGGATTGCTCCTTTTTGGCATATGCAATATTTAATGCATCTCATTCCAATATATTATCCAATTCACTACATAAGAATAGTAGATTTTATTATCTTAAAATTCTCCATACCAATTCATACATAAAGGGTTATCTTTAGAATTAATATTTCCTTTAGGAGTAGTTATTAGTTATTTTAAATATAGGATTTAACTTTAGGAGTATTTGTTAGAAAAACCATATAAGCCGACCTTCCAAATTAAAGTCTGATAGTATTAGACTAGAATTTGACTAAGGTCCTCTTACCTCACTTCACTGTGGGATCAATAAACGAGACTCCACTAGAACCCGATACTACTTGAACGATACGTATACTTGCATAGAACCTTTATTGTGTGCACATACATACAAACATAAAAAGATGCAAAAAAATAGCATATGCCGAAGCCACATCATTTAACGATGCTAGAGATTTTAGGATCACTAAAGTACTTTTTATACTTCAAATTAAAGTTAACTACTACTACTATAAGTTTTGTAAGGCAAAGTTCAAATTTAGAGAAAGTGTCCTCCCTCTTACAATGATGTTATGGTGAGTGAATGATAAAGATTAGTAAGATTCTTGTATTGTGACAAATATGAGCATATCTATTATTTACCATCTTCTGAGCTATAAAGAACATTGGCAAATCCTAGGTTTAGTCCCTAAATCTGTGGTTAGGATGGGAGGACATTAGCTCTCACTCTAGAGCTCCCAATTCCCTTCGTCTGAAGGCTAACTTTCTCTTTAGTTTCAAACACTATGACCAAATTGGGGACTTTAATTTGTCGCCCTAAAATCTCTGATTCTATACCCAATAAATATATTCCATAATTGATTGCACCAACCCACATGAACTACATCACTAATTCTTGAACATTGAATGTAATCTTCACTTTTGTTATAGAATGTATAGTCCTTTAGGATCGTATGTTTCACAACATATTTTAACATTCAATTGGCCAAATCAAAAATTAAATGAAGTACAAAGTGAAAAATCATCACAAATTCTTAACATTTATATTGCACATCCATTCTAAACCATCACTTCACCATATACCATTGCAAGGAGAAAGACTATGAAATCTACTCAGAATTCATGAGGAAGATACGAAAAAATAAAGATTATGTATATAAAATCAATGTTATGCAAACAATAAGAAGTAAATACAACCTATCTCAATTTCTTTCCCAATCAATCCCTTGAAGTTCCTTTGAATCTACTTCTGTCTTCAAAACAACACATAATTATGTCTTGGAATAGTAGGGAACAAGCAATCCCTCACTTTCCCTCTCCTCCTACAACTCTTTTGAGAATAATCCCTCACAAAACAACACTTTACACCAAACCCTAGACTCAAACTCTTTTCAAACACTTACACCACTTCTTCTCTAAACTCCTCTCTTTAATTCTGGTGTAAAAATAAAGTCAAAAATAAAGTCAAAATAGTCAAAGGACAATTTTTCCAAGAGTTACTTCAAGAATCCCTCAAAAAGTCATCCAAATACATTGAATTTCACATCCACTAACATTGGCCACCGTCAGCGTCCTATCATGCTTGAATATCAGAGCTCTCTAGAAAAATGCGCAGTCGGCACCTATTCTGGTGCCAACGACGTCAGAACATCAAAATCTAGTTTTTTTCCTTTATTCGCTCCAAATTCGTTCATATTTTCTTTTGTTTGCTCTAATTATCTAAAATCATCATACCTACAACAAAACATGAAAAATATCTTCTTTTAAAGTACAATATCAAAAAAATGAGTATAAAATATATTTGAAAAATCAAACATATTTTTGTTGCATCACCCATAGGTTAGTGCAAATAGATAGAGAGATAAGTTTTAATGGGTCTAAATTGGTGATTCTAACGGACTAGAACCTTAACCAATTTGATCTCGAGTTTGGAACTTAAGGCTAGGTTAGTTAAAAAATGATGAGCGCAGTAGGTAATCTTGAGTGACACCCTACAACCTACCCAGAATAAACAAGGATTTATGAACTTAAGTCAAGCTTAGCCAATGTTCTTTATGCACTCGAAAGAGGGTAAAGAATATGTATGTTCCTAATTTTTAGAAAACTATATTTAGTTCATTAAATTATTGTTTCCTACATTGTTTATGATCTCATTGCAAGGGAAACGACATTCACATAATTTGAACTCTTCTACATTAAACTAGTTTAGAAACAATTAGCATTTTCTTTAAGCTTTGGAATAAAATTAGTAGGAATTTGTTACTTCTTTTTAGTCTTTTAACTTCGACCATATTTCCTATATATTTTGTTTGCAGTTTAAGTAGAGTATTTCTAAGTAGATAAAAATAATTTAACTTTCCCCGTGGGATCGATACTGAGGTTTAAAGAGAAAATCATATATTACTTGAACTATACGTGCACTTGCATTTCAATCCTACTGAATTCTTGAAATCATAATTATTAATACCTTCGTTACTAAGAGTAGCCACTATAAAAAGCAAAACTACATTATCAGTGTGGAAAGAACTATCTAGTTCTTTGTGCCTCTACCAAGGACTGAAATTAAAGAAGGTATTCACGACGCAAGTACAATACAAGAGGTTAAACCACCATTAGGCAAATTAATTGTGAACCTTAGGTTAACTAAAACTCAGGATCACACATATCCAAGAATAGTCCAATCAAGAAACCTATGTTAGAATTTTAGATACCCTAGTATGTGATAAGGACTAGGAAAATAAAATAAATAGTCTTACACCCTTGGTTTGTGTATGTTCTCCAAGATGATGTAACACATTTTTACATATGAAGGCACCTTGAACCAACTAATTGTAAGAATTTCTACATTCATCATCGTTATGGTGGAGACCTCTTATTGTCCATTTACTTAATAGTTTAAGGATACCAATGCACCTGAAGTTATAAGAAGTTATGGTCATCTTGACCAGGTCTGTTATACCAAAAAAATAATTTAGTCCACTAATTTAATCACCTTGTAGAGTCTTATTTTATTTTAGAGTTAGGGCTTCACTTTTATCTATAAATTCTTCTAGCCTACCCTATCCTATAATATAGGGTTAGATTTTAGTCAGACCTTCACTATCAATGATACCTTAAAATCCAATCAAATATTTAATCTCCAATCAAACCCAATCAAATTCAAATAAATTTCTTCAAATAAAATTAAATCCAACCAACCTAAGTTATCAGGCTAAGTCAATCATCTCAATTTAAACCATAATTGAACCTCTTCAACCCAAAATCACTTTCAAAACTTCAGAACCATTTTCAAGAACAAAACAATCAAAACTTTTTTAAAAGCAAAATAAAAAATTTTTAATCCTTAAAACTTCAAAACATAGATTACTAAATCTTCAAAATCTTTTCAAAATTTAAACTGATAACGTCTTAAAACCTTTTAAAACCCTAAAACATCTTAAAACTTCAAAACTTAAAAACTAAAACCTTCTCAAAACTTGAAATTTTAAAACCGTTTCATAAGTTAAAATATTTTAAAAATTCAACTAACTTCAAGTAAACTTGAAAAAAACTTAACCAACTTCAAACAAGCTTTAAATAAATTTCAAAAGATATCAATAAACCTTAAGTAAACTTCAATTAAATCCAACAAATTTCAATAAAAGTTCAAACATTTAAACCTTCAAATGAACAGCTAATATCTTCAGGCAAGCTTCAACAACCTTAAAACAAACATTTTAAAGTTCAAATCAAATACAACCAACTCAAATTTTCAAGTCAAGTGAATCCCCAAAACCAAACAAACTCTTTTAAACCAAATTAAATCTATGCAAACCTTTTCAAGCCAAATCTATCTTTTTAAAATCCAAAAATAAACTTATTTCATAAAATATACAATTCCAATTCCTAGGATATACCTTCTTCCCTTAGTTGGTGATCCATGAAAAAATACCCATTTTTATGCCTTGATTTTTATCAAACTTTTAAGGATATTATGCTTTAATGAAAGGTATTTTTGTGTTTTTGGATATAGGTGATGAAAAAATGTTCAAGAAGGAAAAAAAAGTGAAAAAGGAGCAAAAATAGAGCCAAAATGCAAAATTGTCAAAATTATTAGTCTGGCGCCTAAGCGCCAGAATCCGGCGCCTAAGCGCCAGTTCGATACGGGATCTGTAAAGATTTTTGACGACTTTTGGATGGTTATTTTGACGGTGTTAGCGGTTATTGGACCTTCTAGAAGACTGGCAGTTGTTCCTGGTTTATAGGACATGTGATACAATGTATTTGGACACTTGGAAACGGTTTTAATCACGAAGAGGTGCGCAGAACTGGACGCAGAGTCCGGGGCGCCTAGGCGCCAGACACACCTTCTAGAAGATTCATTGAATTTGGACACATTTTGAAGAGGTGCCTTGAGGCAACCCTTGAAGCCTATAAATAGGAGGCTACTCCTTCAGAGAAAAGCGCCTAAGGCCCAACGCCCAAAGCCCAACCAACTTAGTCCCCCTTTCTAGAGCCCCATCTAGAGAGAGAATTAGATAGATACTTTAGGCCACATTTTACTATCCTTCATAAATTAGTTAGTTATTTTATTTAGAGTATGTATTGATAGTTTAAAGAGTTGGTGCTTTTAAAGATTATTTGCTTGGAGTCAGAAGAATTCAGAGGTTCAGTAGGAGAAACACTTGAGATAAGTATTTGTAATTTTATTCAAACTTTTATTATCATGTTTTGTTGTTTAAATTCAATGTGTTTTGAGTAGTTATTTACTTTCTCATTTCAATTATGAAAAGATAAATAAGATAATATGAAATTCGTTGGAGAATTAAAAACTATTTATATTTTAAAACATTGTGATGATATTAATACCAGATCTTAATTTACTATTTAAATTTGCCATTTAAATTGTTAAAATCTGTTGAAGAGTTTTGATACCTAGAAGGAGATGAATTCTTAACTAGTAGATATCACATGAATTCTTGGGTAGTCGAAGGCCTTGTGCGGGTTATTCAAGGTGAAGTGCAAATAAATAAAAAGATATTATATAATGGGCGTAGAATTGATAAGTTTTTAGAGTGACAGACTAAATTCTTGTAATTTGGTTTATAGAGAAGGAAAGGGTCACTAGTAGAGCCGACCATAGCCACCCATGGACATCTAGTAGTGTGAGCCTAGATTAACCCATTCTACTAACAATACATCCGGACCTGATCTTTAGGCTAGCCAATGTTCCTTACACCTGGATCGAAAGGGTAAAGAATATGAATGCTTCTATTTGGCACAATACCATAAATTTATATTCTCCACGAATATTATCATTATCTTAGAAAATCTTGGATTAATTGAAAGGAAGAAAGTTGTTGTCTTATTCTTATTTACATTAATTATTTCGATCTTGCTTTATTATTGCATCTAGTATATTAAAAATATCAAATTTATAACTATAAAAGAAATACGTAAAAATAAAATTAAAATATTTAAAAATCCATAACTCACTCCTCGTGGGATCGATACTGGGGTCTTTGTTTCGAAGCCCTATATTACTTGATACGATACGTATACTTGAGTAGTACCCCTAGTGTGAAAAATATTTTTAATAAAATTATATTTATATACACTAGCTAATATTGTTATCTATTACATTTTGAAAGCATTAATTATTATATTTGTCATCAGCGGATTGCGGGTCAAGTTTTTGACGCCGTTGCCGGGGATTGAATTTTTAGTACGCATTTATTTAGCGTGGGTCAAGTTTTTTGCGCCGTTGCCCGGGGAGGAGCGGAGGCAAATTTTTAGATTTTAAATATTTTTATTTTATTTTATACATTTTCTTTTATTATTAAAAATATAAAATACCAAAAAAATTAAAAAAATAAAAAAATATAAAAAAAATTAATTTTTTATAAGTAGAGATTTTATTTCTTGTTAATTTACTTTTTATGCGTAGTGCTGGATCTGAAGGATCATTACCTTTAGATTCTGAATTAGAAAGAACTATTAAAAGAATTAAAAAAAGGAAAACATACTCAAAAAATCCAAAAGATGGCTAATTTACATAATAATTTACAAAATCCAATTGAAATTAATGAACAAAATGTTTACAAACCATTAAGGGACTATGCTAACCCTACAGTTGATGAACTTCATAGTAGTATTCAAATACCTACTGTAGATGCTAATTCTTTTAAGCTTAAACCATCTATCATTCAAATGGTTCAAAATAATCAATTTGGAGGATCACCAAATGAGGATCTAAATTTACACCTTGCTAGTTTTTTAGAACTTTGTGCTACCTTTAAATATAACAAAGTTTCTGATGATGCTATTAGACTTAGACTCTTTCCTTTTTCTTTAAGAGATAAAGCAAAGATGTGGTTGAACTCATTAGCAATAGGTTCTATTAAAACATGGGCTGAAATGACACAAAAATTCCTTGCTAAATATTTTCCTCCTTCTAAAACTAATTAATTAAGAAATGATATTACTTCATTTAGTCAATTTGATGGGGAGACAAATTATGAAACTTGGGAAAGATTTAAAGAACTATTAAGAAAATGTCCTCATCATGCTTTACCTGATTGGTTAATTATTCAAACATTTTATAATGGTTTAATTTGATCACAAAAATCAATTATTGATGCTTCTGCTGGAGGTTCTTTAATGTCTAAGTCATTTGAAGAAGCTTATACTTTAATTGAAGAAATGGCTAACAATAATTTTCAATGGCCTTGTAAAAGGATTAATCCTAAAAGAATGTCAAGTATTCAAGATAACGAAGCCTTTTCTATCTTAGCTTCACAGTAGCTGCAATATCTAAGAAATTAGATAACTTTGTCATCAACATATCACATAACAACTCATCTAATATTGAAGATTCTAAAACTATTGAAACTTTACAAGCTATTGCTAGTAAAAATAATTCGTATTCAAATTATTATAATTACGGATGGAAAAATCACCCTAATTTTAACTGGAATAACCAACAACAACAATGGGGTAATAATCAATCCCATCCAACTGGAAATTGGAATAATCAAGTAAATTCAAATTATAAACCACCTGTATTTAATAATCAATAGAAAAAGTTATCAATAGAAGAATTAATTTTACAAATGAGTAATGAATTACAAAATCAAAATACTGTTATTCATTATATTGAGAATCAAATGGGATAAATCGCTCATTTAATTAATTACAGACCTCTAGGAACACTTCCTAGTAATGTTGAAATTAATCCAAAAGAAACTGGAAAAGAACATGAACATGTTAAAGCTGTACAATTTAGAAGTGGAAAGGAATTAAAAGAAAGAATGGAGAATGAAATTGAAAAAGAGATTGAGGATGAAGAGATTGAAAAACCTAAAGAAACTCCTTCTCCTAATCAATATTAAACTAATATTTCTATTAATGTGGAAGTTGAAAAACCACCACCACCTTTTCCTCAATGATTAAAACAACAGAAGCTTAATCATCAATTTTCTAAGTTCTTTGAAATTTTTAATAAACTTACTATAAACATACCTTTTGCTGAAGCTTTGGAATAGATGCCAACTTATGCAAAATTTATGAAGGATATATTAAGTAAGAAATGAAAATTTGAAGCTTTTGAAACTGTTGCATTAAGTGAAGAATGTGGTGCAATAATTCAAAAGAAATTACCTCAGAAACATAAAGATCCTGGAAGTTTTACTATACCTTGTGCTATTGGAGAAAAATTTCGTGGAAAAACTTTATGTGATTTAGGAGCAAGTATTAATCTCATGCCATTTTCTATTTATCGAAGGTTGAATTTAGGAGAGATTACTCCCACCACTGTAACCCTTCAGTTAGCTGATAGATCTATTACTTACCCTAAAAGAGTTATAAAGGATGTACTTGTTAAAGTAGATAAATTTATCTTCCCTGTGGATTTCATTGTACTTGATTTGAAAGAAGATAAAGAAATACCAATTATTTTAGGGAGACCTTTTCTAGGTACCGGACGAGATATGATTGATGTGAAAAAAGGAGAATTAACTATGAGAGTTAATGATCAAGAGATTAAATTCAATGTTCTTAAATCAATGAAGTATCCTGACAAAGAAAAATGCTATCGTATGGATATTTTTGATTTTATAATTGAAAAACACTATCGAGAAAAATGTAAAATTATTCCTGAAGAAGAAATTGAATTTTTAACTAATGAAAATGAAGAACTAAAAGAAGAAGAATTACTTAATGAAACTCATTATATTAAAGATAACTAGGAAACTTTAGACATAAGTCAAAATTATATACTTTTACCCTCAATTAAAAAAGCCCCTGAACAGGAATTAAAAATGTTACCTTCACATTTAAAGTATGCATTTCTTGGAAATTCATTAACTTTCCCTGTTATTATTTCTTCTGAGCTATGTTTAGATCAAGAAGAAAAATTAATAGGACTGTTAAAGAATTATAAGAAAGGTTTTGGTTGGATTATTGCTGATATAAGAGGAATAAGCCCTTCCATTTGTATGCATAGAATTTTAATGGAAGAAAATTTTAAACCTACTATTGAACCGCAAAGAAGATTAAATCCTATCATGAAAGATGTTGTTAAAAAAAATTTAAAATGGTTAGATGCTGGAATTATTTATCCTATTTCGGATAGCCAATGGGTAAGTCCTATTCATTGTGTTCTGAAGAAAGGAGGAGTAATTGTCACTGTCAATGATAAAAATGAACTAATTCCTACAAGACAAGTTACTGGATAGAGAATTTGCATTGATTATCGGAAGTTAAATGACGCCACTAGAAAGGATCATTTTCCTTTACCATTCTTGGATCAAATGCTTGACAAATTAGCTGGACACTCATATTTCTGTTTTCTGGATGGATATTCGAGTTATCATCAATTACTTATCGCTCTTGAGGACCAAGAGAAAACAACATTTACAAGTCCTTATGGAACATTTTGCCTTTAGAAGAATGCCTTTTGGTTTTTGTAATGCACCTGCAACTTTTTAAAGATGTATGATGTCAATATTTTGTGATTATATTGACAAAGGAATTGAAGTATTCATGGATGATTTTTCAGTTTTTGGAACTTCTTTTGAGTGTTTTTTGGAAAATATTTCCAAAGTTCTGAAAAGATGTGAAGAAACAAATTTAGTTCTTAATTGGGAAAAGTGTCAATTTATGGTCACAGAAAGCATTGTACTTGGTCACAAAGTTTGACAAAAGGGATGGAAGTTGATTAAGCAAAAGTGAAAATTATTGTTGAACTGGAACCCCCTACTATTGTTACTGATGTGAGAAGTTTTCTGGGTCATGCTGGATTTTATAGAAGATATATAAAGGATTTTTCTAAAATTGCTAAACCTCTTTGTCATTTATTAGGAAAAGAAGCTAAATTTGAATTTAATGAAGACTGTGTTAAAGCTTTCAATATTTTAAAAGAAAAATTAATAACTGCACCTAATTGGAATAAACCTTTTGAATTAATGTGCGATGCAAGTGATTTTGCAATTGGAGTCGTATTGGGACAAAAATATGAGAAAATTTTCAAAGTTATATATTATGCTAGTAAAAGTCTTACTGAAACTCAAAGAAATTACACTACTACTGAGAAAGAGCTTTTAGCTATGGTATATGCCTTTGATAAATTTAGACCTTATCTTCTTGGTACCAAATGCATAGTTCATACTGATCATTCCGCTATTAAATATTTAATATTGAAAAAAGATGCTAGACCTAGACTGATAAGATGGGTTTTACTTCTACAAGCATTTGATTTTCCAATAGTGGATAGAAAAGGAACAGACAACCAAATTGTTGATCGTTTATCTAGAATTAAGAATGATGTTAATACTGAAGAAAATATAAATGAGAAATTTCATGATGAACATTTGTATGTTATTCAAGGATGCCAAACACCTTGGTATGCAAATATAGTTAACTATTTAGTTAGCAATATTTTACCTTATGGATTGAATAACAAATTTATTAAGAAATTTAAAAATGATGCTAAATCTTATATTTAGGAAGATCCTTATTTATTTAAAATAAGAAGAGATTCTGTAATTCGTAGATGCGTACCTTATGAAGAAACTTATGCTATTATTCAAAAATGTCATGATTCCGAATATGAAGGACACTTTGGAATAGATAAAACTGCATTTAAAATTTTAAATTCAGGATTTTATTGGCCAACCTTATTTAAATATTTGAGACAGTATGTGAAAACATGTGATCGATGTCAAAGGATGGGAAATATATCCAAGAAAGATGAAATAACTTTAAACTATACATTGGAAGTTAAAATTTTCGATATATGGGGTTTAGACTTTATGGGACCATTTGTACCATCATCTGGAAAAATTTATATTTTATTAGCAGTTGATTACGTTTCAAAGTGGATTGAAGCTGTAGCTTTACCTAGCTGTGATTCCAAAATTGTTTCAAAATTTTTAAAGAAGATGATTTTTTCAGGATTTGGAATGCCTAAGGTAATTATCACAGATGGTGGAAGTCATTATAGAAATATAAGAATTCAATCATTATTGGAAAAATTTGGAATCAAACACAGAATTGCAACTGCATATCACCCATAAACAAGTGGAATGGTTGAAGTATCAAACATAGAAATTAAAAGAATTTTAGAGAAGACTGTTAATCCTAAAAGAACTGATTGGGTTGATAGACTTGATTCTGCATTATGAGCTTATAGAACAGCTTATAAGACACCAATCGGAATGTCACCTTACCGGTTAATTTATGGTAATAATTGTCACTTACTTTTAGAACTTGAACATAAAGCTTATTGGGTGATTAAGGAGTTTAATTTTGATTTGAATACTGCAGGAGAAAAACGATTATTGTAATTAAATGAGATGAATGAAATAAGAAATGAATCATATGAAAATGCAAGGATTTATAAAGAGAAAATGAAAATATTACATGATAAAAAGATTTCAGAAAAAATATTTGAGCCTGGACAAGAAGTATTATTATTTAATACTAGTTTAAGACTTTTTCCTAGAAAATTAAGATCAAAATGGATAGGACCATATATAATTGAAAAAATATACCATTATGGAGCTGTGGATATTAAAGATCCCAAAACAGGAAAAATTTTTAAAGTTAATGGATTAAGACTGAAGCCCTATTTGGGAGATATTAAAAAGATTTATAAAGAAGCTTATGAGTTGAGTCTACCTGATTAAAAACTTAATTAGTTCGGGCTGACGACGTTAAACCAAGCGCTTTGTGGGAGGCAACCCATAGTTATTCGTTGTGTTGTGTGTTTTTACATTTTTAATGTAAGGTTATGCCTCGGTTTTGTTTAATTTTATATTACTTTAGAAAATTTGATGCTAACAAGTCTCTATTGACTTAAGCTGAAAATTATCTCGAAGTAAATAAAGTTTAGAATTTGGATCACTCTATTTCATATATGAGTAAAAAGGAGATCAAGTTAACATTCATTATGATTGTTTATAATATGTGTTACTGAGTCTATATTGATGTTACCATTCTAAATTACCTATTTTGGAGAAAGAAACTTTAAAATTTGACGTTAGGCGAAATGGAGTCGAATATGGTTTCGGCGCCTAGGCGCCATATTTGGCGCCTAAGCGCCAGAGTAAACTATGTGTCGATGGGTCCAGCGCCTAGGCGCCAGATTTGGTGCCTAAGAACCACAGTTACTGGATCGTGTCAAAACAAAAAATCTTCAGTGTTTCACACGATTTTCTCTTATAAATGACCCTATCTTCGTCCCCAATCCCCATGCAATCATTATTTCGACCCCCCATACACTCCATTCTTGAGAGATTAGAGAAGATTTTTGAAGAAATGGAGAGGAGAAATCTTGGAGAAGAGACTAGAGACAAGGTCTCAAAGGATCCTCAACCCTACTTCGATGGTTTCATTCTTTGTAAGTTTGGAGAAAATTTATAGTCGTCTAGATAAGTTTGAAGCAGAATTTAAAAGCATTGGAGATCGCCTCCATGAGATGTATCATCAAATTGAACATCTGGAATGGCAGGAGAAACTTCAATTTGATCATCTAGCAGCTTATCAAGATGCTCAAGTGAAAATGTATGCGAAGAACAATTAGATCGATGAGAAAATGGCTACGGATTTTCTGAGAACGTTAGCATTCTTTCCAAGTGGGCTGAATAGTTTACCTTGCCAAGATAATGTGAATTAGATAGTGATATGGTGAGATTGTGATTTATCTAGTGTGTAGTTGTATCGATTTAGTGAATTGATTGTGTTTGTTTGTGTGTTTGCTTTCATGTTCAATGTGTGTTGTATTTGCTTTTAAATTTGTGTTGCTTGATGGTTGTTAGAACTTGAATCATGTTATGATACTTATCTGAATTGTATTCAGTTCGAAATTGAAAATCATGAATGGAATTAGAAGAGTTTGATTTAAACTTGTGTTTAATTGGTGGATTTAATTTTTAATTTTTTAAATTTTTTGGAAAATATTTTGGAAGATGGAAACTGAATCAATACTCTTATATGAGTAATTAGAAGTTTAAATTATGAATTTTGGTGGAAAATTAAAATTTTAAAGTGATTTTTTTCAAAAGCGAGTCTGCTTACCCAAAAATCACCATTTAAACCCCCATTATCCATTTCTGACGCCTAAGCTTCATCCCCTTCCTCTTTTTCAAGAAAACCCACCTTTTAAATCCATTTTGAGGTCAAAACATCAAGATTTTGAGCCCGAAATCACTAGATTTCTTCATCTCAAGCTCAGGTCTACACTCTAATCCATTTATTTTTTATTTTCACCATAGTTTTTCCTATTTTTGGCTAAAAACCGAAATTTTGAGAAAAATTTTTATTTTTAATGTTTCTCCATAAATTTCTAAACTCATTTTAAGTTTCTTAAGCTTAAAAAGAGTTTAAATCTTTGATTCCTTAATTTATTTGTGTTTTCTTTCACGTTTAGATGGCACCGAAATCTAAGCGAGGAAAGGCACGAGAAAATTTTGACAGTAGCAAGTTCGTGACTGCGGCAATGCATTTTCGATATCACGAATTTGCGACGTCCAGAAAATTTATCTCAGAGCAAAGCTTTTACAATCCCGGTGAATTGATCGAGAACACGATCATTGCGCAAAACTGGTAACAATTCTGTTATTTCACTGTTGTTGATGTTATTCCAGTCGTGCACAAATTTTATGCTAACGTTTTGGATGCGGAAGACTACAAAGTCTTCGTCAGAGGTGTTGGAGTAGGATTTACACCATAAAGAATCAATGTTTTTATGGACTGCCACCTACCATCAAGTGCCACTATTCTGGATTATCTCCATCTGAAGGAGATCTTGAGATGATTACTGTTTTTTTGACTGACGACATTGGAGCTTGGAAGATCCGGAACGATAAACGAGTAAATTTCCAATCTTCTAAGTTAAATGGTATTTCAAAGGCATGGCATTACTTTATTTTTGCAAGATTTATACCTTCCAACCACCTGAGCGAAGTGACTAGAGATCGAGTTATCTTAAACTACTACATTCAGGAGAGGAATCCAATAGATGTCAGCAGTATTATTTATGATTTTGTGGAGTCTACTGCTAGATCCAATACTTCTATAGGACTAGGATTCACATCCCTGATTTATACTTTATGTGTGAACAATGGAGTCACTGCTAATATTTCTGAGGAAAAGTTGAAGTCTACCAAGCCAATTGGGCAGGAGAGTGTTAGTATCTATGATCGTCTTCGTGGGAAGAGATCTACGACCCCTTCTACTTCGCTCCTACTCCGGGTAGAGCTTCCACTTCCGGACCTTCTACTTCTACTACTAAGCCACCGTCTAGTTTTGGGAATCGATGCATGATCAATTGCTTGGAGCGACGGAATGAGTTATTTCTAACTCACTTGCGAGTTGATACTATGGATAAGAAAATTGATCACCTATCTGATTACACCCAGAGGAAGAGTGAGTATGATGCTGAGTATTCAGCGTCTTTAGTTAGATTCTTGAAGGGTGAGCATGATATTCAGTTTCCCACCTGTCCTAGATTTTCACCATATGTTGATCCTAAGGATGTGGAGTTTTCTTTTGGTGATGACGATGACGAGGCTACAGACAGTGATTAGTAGCCTGATTTACCTCTGAGATGTGTTGAGTCTGTTGTTAGTTTAGTTTTCGTTTGCTAGTACTGATTGTTGTTTGTTGTTTGCTAGTTTAAATTTGTTTATGAGACTTTGTATGAAGTGTTTGATGTTGAGACTGTTTTAGATATTTAGTTGCAGAATGAAATTTGAATGAATTTGTGTTTATTTTTGTTTCGACTCTCTTGTTTAGTATTCTAGAATAGTTAGTTATGTTATTCTATTTCTGTTAATTATGTAATTATTTAATTCAACTACTGCTATAAAAAATTTTTTGAGCCTGCTTACTTTTATATGCTTCATTATTTCTATAATATTCATAAAAAGCATGTGTAGAAGTAAATTATATTTCTTTCTAGAATTATTTTTACATGCTTATAAAATTCCTTTTTAAATTATACTTTTCTTTCTCTCATACTTTAATTTTTTTTATGATATACCAAAACTTAAGTTTTTGGGAAGGGAAAATACATGCAAATTTAAATTTTATTTGTCCTTAATAAACTAAAATTTTCTAAAAAATTCTTAACATAACATAAGGAATGAAGAATCTATTTAAGATCACTTAAATTTTTTAAATTATAAATAATTTAGTGGACTTAACCAAAATTTTAATAACTTTGATTGATTTTAAGAATAGAATTATTTAACTTAAAGAAAAATAAGATTAAGAAGTTTTTCTATTCATAATAGAAATAATTGAATTTTAGAAGTACTAAGAAATCAAAAATTACAACTTGAAAAAGAAATGATTGAAAGTCTTTTTGAAATTCTATTCATGTTATAATAATTAAGTGAAAATGTAAAAGTTTAAAAATATAAGTTAAGGATAGTGAAGTTCAAAATCATTAACAGGCTATCCAGATACAGTAATCCTCACTGTGAAAAAAAAAGGAGAAGCTTGAGGATATGTCAAATCAAAAATTGGCTTCACTTGAATTATCTTATATGAAGAAAACTAGTCACATACTTTACTTAATTTTTATGCATGAATCTTTATTTAAGAAAGATTTTTCATGAAAATCTTTTTCTTGTAAATAATCCATGTGATCTTAATATAATAAACTTCTATTATTTTCGAAATGAAAGAAAAATTTTTGAAGTCTTATGATTTGGTAGTTGAATATTCTTTAAATTCTTAAAATTAAACCTAGTTAGTGAAATTTGGTTAATGATTTACTAAAGCCTTTATAAGATAAAAAATTACAAGGAGTCTTAAATATTTATCTTTCATTCCAAATGTTATACATTTTATATAATAAAAAGGGTTACTTGAGGACAAGTAACGTTTAAGTTTGGGGGATTTTGATCCATGAAAAAAATACCCATTTTTATGCCTTGATTTTTATCAAATTTTTAAGGATATTATGCATTTATGAAAGGTAGTTTTGTGTTTTTGGATATAGGTGATGAAAAAATGTTTAAGAAGGAAAAAAAAGTGAAAAAGGAGCAAAAAGGAGCAAAAATGAGCAAAAATGGAGCCAAAATGCAAAATTGTCAAAATTATTGGTCTGGCGCCAGGTCGATACGGGATCGTCAAGATTTTTGACGACATTTGGACGGTTATTTTGACGGTGTTAGCAGTTATTGGAACTTCTAGAAGACTGACAGTTGTTCCCGATTTATAGGACATGTGATACAACGTATTTGGACGCTTGGAAACGGTTTTAATCGCGAAGAGGTGTGATTCAAAGTGAAGAGGTGCGAAGAACTGGACGCAGAGTCCTGCGCCTAGGCACCAAACACACCTTCTAGAAGATTCATTGAATGTGGACACATTTTGAAGAGATGCCTTGAGGCAACCCTTGAAGCCTATAAATAGGAGGCTACTCCTTCAGAGAAAAGCGCCCAAGGCCCAATGCCCAAAGCCCAACGTCCAACATAGTCCCCCTATCTAGAGCCCCATCTAGAGAGAGAATTAGAGAGATACTTTAGGGCCACATTTTACTATCCTTCATAAATTAGTTAGTTATTTTATTTAGAGTTTGTATTGAGAGTTTAAAGAGTTTGTACTTTTGAAGATTTTTTGCTTGGAGTTAGAAGAATTCAGAGGTTCAGTAGGAGAAACACTTGAGATAAGTATTTATAATTTTATTCAAAGTTTTATTATCATGTTTTGTTGTTTAAATTCAATGTGTTATGAGTAGTTAGTTTACTTTCTTCTTTCAATTATGAAAAGATAAATAAGATAATATAAAATTCGTTGGAGAATTAGAAACTATTTATATTTTAAAACATTGTGATGATATTAATACCAGATCTTAATTTACTATTTAAATTGGCCATTTAAATTGTTAAAATCTGTTGAAGAGTTTTGATACCTAGAAGGAGATGAATTCTTAACTAGTAGATATCACATGAATCCTTGGGTAGTCGAAGGCGCTTGTGCGGGTTATTCGAGGTGAAGTGCAAATAAATAAGAAGATATTATATAATGGGCGTAGAATTGATAAGTTTTTAGAGTGACAGACTAAATTCTTGTAATTTGGTTTATAGAAAAGGAAAGGGTCACTAGTATGGCCGACGATAGCCACCCTTGGACATCTAGTAGTGTTAACAATACATCCAGACCTGATCTTTAGGCTAGCCAATGTTCTTTACACCTGGATCAAAGGGTAAAGAATATGAATGCTTCTATTTGGCACAATACCATAAATTTATATTCTCCACGAATATTATCATTATCTTAAACAATCTTGGATTAATTGAAAGGAAGAAAGTTGTTGTCTTATTGCTATTTGCATTAATTATTTCATTACTGCTTTATTATTGCATCTAGTAAATTAAAAATATCAAATTTATAACTATAAAAGAAATACTTAAAAATAAAAATAAAATATTTAAAAATCCATAATCACTCATCGTGGGATCGATACGTAGTGCTTTGTTTCAAAGCGCTTATATTACTTGATATGATACATATCATTGCAGTAATACTCTTAGTGTGTAAAATATTTTTAATAAAATTATATTTATATACACTACATTCTTATTATTATCTATTACATTTTGAAAGCATTAATTATTATATTTGTCATCAGCGGATTGCGGGTCAAGTTTTTGGCGCCGTTGCCGGGGATTGAATTTTTATTACGCATATATTTAGCTTGGGTCAATTGGCTAACTTTATTTAGTACTAACTATCGAGTACCCACAACCTAGTTAGCTCAAACTCTCTTATCAAGTACCAATCGTTGAACTCTGCTATAAGGTCGTAACGAATAACATGAAGAGGTTGTATGTGTACCTCTATTTCAGAACTTTTTGACATCCACATCAACAAGGTTTTTAGTCAACACATCGTGGATGAATTTTATACTATGCTAAAATAATTTAATATTATTTAATCAACACACCATGGACGCTTTAAACTAAGATGATATCCCGCCTTTAGGAGGCAGATGATCGTTCCTTCTTTTCTCTAACAAGAAGGTCAAGTTCTTTAAGCATAGATTCATTTCCTTCCACCATTTCTTTTACACATGTTTTATAGATTATGTGAGTGCACAAACTATATTAGATCTTAAATCTTAAGGGAATTCAACATTAGTGTTCTGTCATTGAAAAAATTCACTTACGTAAGCTTCTAAAATGGCACTAAGTGCCTTCGGTATTGGGCATCAATATCAACTTTAGTGGGACCAAGGCTTTTGAGAACACTTTTTTAGCTGATTACAAAACACATCATATAACATGCTCATAAAGTCATATCAATATTGAGAGAATGTTTGTGAAAACTTTTTCTTAAAAGAAAACTGACTAAACATTTAGGGGTTGTTCTAGATTAGTAAAATTGTTTATATATTTATTTATTTTTTTTATTTTAGTTTATATTTTTAAATGAAATAAATTATATTTCATATTCTGAAATGTATTATTTTACTTATGTTTTATAATGAACTTAGCAATTGCCGACAAGATAATGGAGATGGCCGACTATACAAGGCGGGGTGTTAAACTCTAATCTGCTAATGATGATAGTTACTTTTAAAAGTACACAATATGTTTTTGCAAGTAACTTGATCTTTTTTGTAAAAATAGAACATTAAATAGTTAAAAAACACAAAGGGGTTGCTTTGTATCACTTTTATTTATTATTATTTTTTTATTTTTGGATTATTTTTTATTTTTTGTTTTGTATTGTCATGTTTAATTTGAAATAAAATATATTTGTTAGTGATGATTATTTTTAAACATGCTCAAAATATCTCAATATTATTTTGAGCGTATTTAAAAATAAGTTAACTTATTTTAGAAATAAAATAAAAATACATAAAAAATGCACCAAATAAATATATTTTAAAAAAACTAAATAAATAAAAATAATCTTAAACAAGCCCTAAATACTAGTTTTATAAAACAATACTAATAAAAATATCCTAAATAGACTTGAACTATCTTTGTTAGCTATGCTTTTGATATAGGTGTTATATAAATTTCCAAAATTAGTCTTCAACTGCCCTAAATCTTTTTTAGCAGAGCTGTGCATGTTGTTGGGTAGGTTGTAAAATCTTCTTCTTGACTAGGAAAAATGTTGTGTGCGTATGAGATGGATGCAAATTTGTTGATATTTTAATGATATTATGATATATACCACCAAAATAACACCAAACCACACCTCATTGGGGGAAATTAATCCATACGGAGCACGTACGCAGTCGCTGGGTGCGGAATAACCTTCCAATACCCTCATTTTGAGGGTATTGGGAGGGTATGGAGGGGTATTGGTAATTAAGATATTTACAGGTATTGATTATTGAGTATTGATAGGTTATTACATGAGTACTAGATGGGTATCGAGAAGCTGCGTGCGGACTGCGTATATGCTCCGTATGGAATAATTCCCCTCATTGGACAGCAGGAATTGCATTCTCAAATGGTACCCGAAAGTACTTTCATGGCTGCCAAACAAGGTGGGAACGCCACGGTCATCTAGCTCTCCAACGGGGTTATCAATTAACAAAATGTGGGCCAAATTTATTACAATAAACACTATTAAAATAAAATAAACACATTAATTACAGGGGCCAAAAAATTATATAAAAGGAGAAAAATTACACATTCAGTAAAAACTAGTTGTTTACGCAGAATATGTAAGAAGATGGCTTTGGAGCTTCTTTTATGACATCATTTCACCAAGGACCATTCCAGTTTCGGCACTTTGCACCGCAATATAAAACTGAAACATTATGACTCACCAACAAGTAATCAATTCTCTTCAATATTGATTGGAAAAAAAATACAAATTTTCAAAGAAAAAAGAAAAAGGGAGAGATGGACCAGAGTTACTGCTCCACTTCTCGACTGAAGCATAATTAATAGAAATTCAACACTGAAAATTGAAAAGTTCCTTATTTTTTATTCACACATACAACTAAAACCATTAAAGAAAAAACGAACGGCCAAGCAAATTCGTGGTGCTGATATAAGAAGAAGAAAAAAAGGCGGGGGAGGTGGGGGCCAACAGACATAATTAAGTTCTTCCTTATATACTGGGAGCATTGATAAAATCACAATGTCCTGCAAACAACGCATATCTCCTAACAACGCACACCTACGAAAATCCAACAGCCTCTCTCCTCGGACCACGAAGCCAGACGAATCAAGAAGACCAATTAAAGAAAAAATTTATATAAAAAAAAAAAAAAATAAAAAACGATTTCTATAACGCCATAAAAGCATTTGCCGATAAAGAGGAAAGTTTTGGAGCAAAGCGATTTCCAATTTTAACAACTACTCTTTCGCCACTCAGCTGGTGCTACTGCTGCCACCACTTCCCTTCCTGGTCACGTATGATCGAGAAGGAGGAGCGTAGTATTCTAGGTACCATTTGACGAACCTTTTCAGCCCCGTCTGGAGGTTGGTGGTGGGATGGTAGCCAAGTTCCTTTTTGGCCAAATTAATGTTGGCATGGGTGAAGAGTACGTCTCCATTCCTTGGCATCTTAACAAACTTGCGCCTGGCCTTCACCTTCAGATGGCGCTCCAGGATGGAGACGAGCTCAACAACGGGTACGGGGGAGGTGTTGCCGAGGTTGAATATGCGGAGCTGGGCAGGTCCATGCTTCGTACCGCCGCTGCCCGTGCTCTTCTGTGCGGTGTCCAGAGATGCAATGGAGCCCTGTACAATGTCGTCAATATAAGTGAAATCTCGAGCAACGGTGGAGTCGTCGGGACCTTGGAAGATAGTGATGGTTTTGCCTGCAAGAATGTCTCTTGTGAAAAAGAAGCAGGCCATGTCCGGCCGACCCCAAGGACCGTATACAGTAAAGAACCGGAGGCCGGTAATCGAGAGACCATAAATGTGATTGTAGACGTGAGCAATCTCCTCATCGGCTTTCTTTGTAGCGGCGTAAAGAGAGGCAGGGCGGTCGGTTAGATGGGACTCCGAGAAAGGAACTTGGGTATTGAGGCCGTAAACGGAAGAGGAAGAAGCCCAGACAATCGCCGGCTGCGGATCAGCAGAGCGGGCGGCTTCAAGAATGGAGACGAAACCGGCTACATTGCTGTGGATGTACGACCCGGGATTCTTCATCGCGTAGCGGACACCGGCCTGGGCCGCAAGATGGAGGATGTGAGTGAAAGCGACGAGGTCAAACAGCTTGCGGAGAAGAAGGCGGTCGTTGATGTCGCCCTCGACCACGAAGACGCCCGAGCGGGAAAGAAGAGCCTGACGGGCGCGCTTCAGGGAGGGGTCGTAATAGTCGTTGAAGTTATCAAGGCCAACAACGCCGTCGCCGCGGCGCTTGAGTGCGTTACTGGCATGCGAGCCGATGAAACCAGCGGCGCCTGTAACAAGAACGGAAATGCCGAATGGGCGACGCCGGATGCGCGCGGAGGCGAGAACGCGTTTCTCCCATTCGGGATCACCCCAGGCGGGGAAGGAGGAGGAGGTGCGGAGTGAGCGGCGTTCACTCATGGAGTAAGAATGCACCGAAGCGGAGGAAGACGATGACAAACTAGGGAAAGCAATAAACATAACAAGGAGAACGGTGGCTGCAACGACGCTCCAGAAAAGAAACTTGCGGAGAGAAGAGCAGTACCATCGAAGGAGGAGGAGGCGCAAATGATGGTGGGGATGCTTCTCCGACTTGAATTTTCCGGGAGACGAGGGCAGACCGTTGTCCATGTCGGAATGGATTTTATCAGCTCCGAAAATCACAAGAAACCAACAAGAAGAAATTGGAATGGAAGGAGAATTTCAGGACAGGGAAAGAAATAATATTGGAATGGAAGGAGAATTTTCGGACAGGGAAAAGAAAATATAATTCCGCTCTTCGCCCCTAGCACAGACCCCTCTCTCCTTCCTTCCTTCCTTCCTCCTATTCGAAGCGTCCGTTCTGCTCCATCATCCATGTCCACAAACTGTTCGATTATATGCCTGTAAGGGAAGGGGAAGGCAATAACGACCCGCCATCTATTCTGGGATGAGGTCAGACCGAGCGGTTGAAGGAGCTCTTGATGGAAGAGGGCGTTATAATTTTATAATTTTAGCCGTGGTCAGTCAAAGCGGAAAAGAAAGAGGGATTCTGAGGTGAGCAGAGGGAATAAATGGAGGGTGGAAATGAAACGATAAAAGTGGTAGGGAGGGTAGTTGCTGCTCGGCGATGTGTCCATGGGTGATTTATGCGGTAATTTCTAATTAATGGTTATATTTTAGATTTGAGATGAATAATTTTCACATGATTAATTCACCTCGTCGCCTCTAAAATAAAAATAATAATAATAATAATAATAATAATAATAATAATAAAAGTTAAGGTCTATTAATATAAAATAAAAATTCTATGCTACATTTTTTATGTATTTTCTTATTAAACACCTAAATATTTATATTTACAGTGCAGGCCACTCAAATCATTAAAATCCCATAGAAAATATCATTAACTTTATCTTTTTGGAAATGAAATTCTCCTTTTTATACATAGGTTTCTACCCTCAAAGTGTTATAAATATCAAATTATGGGTTTTAGATGAGTAAATACAAAAGAATTGTGGTGAATGTTTGTAAATTATGGTAACATTTTGAACCATCTATTGATGTTCTATATTTCCTATTAGGTAGTGACAGAAGTAATTTATTGTCCTCCAAGAACATTTAACACTGTCATGTGAAACTAGAAATTAAAACGTCCTATAATTTGAAGAATCCAACATCCAATCAAACAAAATAATATAGTAAAAGAGCCATCTCAATTGTTTACTGACATGAAACAAACGTTTCTTTTGGCCTGAAACATTTTTAATTTTAGATGTATGATTCATTTGATTAGGCACATGTCTCGATGAATTTTTTATAAGATAAGTTCTAGAGTTAAATTTAAAATTATTTGAGCTCCAATTTTAAAAGAGTTATTAAGGCATTGAAAATAAAAGCCCAACAATGCGAAAATTGATTTGATCTGAGTCAATTCAGTCTAATTTGGGAATTTGAAAGCAAAATCACAAGTTTCAATATATTAAATGGAATGCCAAATGCTTTTGAATTTGGCACGTATGTAGTTGAATTGATCATCTTATTGAGAGAAATACAAAAAACAGGGTCGTTCAATTTTGAGGTCATTAAGACACTTAAATGATAAAATAAAAGCTTAAATTCAAAGGAATTAACATTGATGGCAAGATGGGTAAATTGAGATTTTGGCCAAATTCACCTTAATGCTTCTCTCAACAATTATAAATAGATCATATTCTTTATATGATGGTGGCAAAAAATGAGCTCTTGGCATATTTTGAACTCAAAGAGCTTGACGTTAATGACCACCAAAATATATCAATAACCACCAGTGGTTGTTATATCTCAATTATTATCATATGACTATTGTTTTCTAATTACCAGCTTAAGGATGTTGTTGTTCATTTGATGATTTAATGTCCTCTTCAGTTAAGCAGAAGAGTGATGGTGGGAATTTTATTTGTTATTGGTAGCCACCATAGACCTTGAAAATTTTATATCTAAATGATGAGATACGACATTCAAAGAATAATATACTATCCCAAATAATTAAATTACTACCGTGGAATGGATCAAATCATTTAGATGAGGAAAATTTTTGTGATTTATGGATCTGTTGAATTAAGATCTTGCCCTTGCTTTATGGGTGTAAGATAAGGTTTATTTTCTTCTGGAGCTAGGTATCCCTACGAAGAATCTCTCTCGTAGTTAATTATAACTTAAGAGTTACTCCTGAGAATACTCTCTATTTATGTTATGCCTTATATATCTCTAATTCGTTATGAATGTCTATAGACTGAGTCTGGACTACTTCACTTGAGTTTAAAAACACTTTACCCTTAAGTTCAACAGCTGACAATTAGAGTGATCATATAGAGCTTAAATCAATAGATCAGATATGAAAAATAAGTTTGGATATGGATTGGATGTGATTTGAATGGATTTGGTCATAATATGATTTTTAAAGGATTGGGTTAAGTTTGATAGGAGTGGGTTAAATTTGATAGGAGTGGGATTGGGTTAAATTTGATAGGACTACATTAGGTTTTGATTTAATTAAGGTAAATTGAATTAAGGATATCCTAGCCTAAATGGTAATAGATATCTTGTTGAAGGTGAAGCCCTAACTTAATCATGTCTAAATGGTAGGTTTTAGGTGAACTAACTTAAATTTAGAAGTAACACACCCGATCAAGATGCTCTTAGCTTTCCATCATCTTGTGTTCATTGGTAACCTCAGACTATTAACCAATAGAATAATTAGACTTCTCTCTTATCACCATATCAATCACTTGAGGTAGTTCTTCTCGCTATAAAATGTTTTTTGAGTATCTTTGTCCATAACATGGGAAACTTTATTCTAGGATACTCTTATAGTCCAAGGGGGTAGGTCAAATTGTTTTATACGTCCTAGACCTTAATCTATTTATTGAGAGCCTAGTATAATAACCTAGAGCTTCCAGACTAGACTAATCTTGGGTGCATATGATCCTAGATATTCGCCTATGTTAGATATTTTATGGTCACAGTTTTGAGCTATCATAGGGTGCGTAAAAAAAAATTAGAGTTGGTCGCTTTTAGGTTTCCACGGGTTCGATAATTCTTACGTGTTTTGTTTTCTTCTAGTTTTATATGTTAACGAGACAACTAAAGGTTTTTATAAGTTTTGTTTGATTGTTTAGCAATTCTAAGTGGATTTTTGGTCAAATTGTCTATCACAATGTCTTTTATTCTCGTCTCAAAGTTTTGTTTTCTTCCTAAGGTTTTAATTATGATCAAGATAGTACATTCTAAACAAATAAGATTAAATCTCTTCAATTAAAGTCCTCATATTTAAGAATTATTCATTTTCTTGTTTAAATAATGAAAATACACTTTTCATGCAAAATTTGAATTTTCTTATGTAATTTTATCATTCAAGTCTTTGTGAGATACAAACATATCTTCTACGTAAATTATTTAAATTAAAATGATCCAAGACTTAAATACTCAAAAGTTTAAGGCTACAAAATCATACGTTTCGAGAAAGAAATGTATTCATTCATGTAGTCACTTATTCTGGTTAATATATAAGTCTTACGTAGGCTACACAATCGACGAGAGAACTCGGCTAACTTATGTATATATATATATGTATATATGTATATATATGTATGTATATATATATATATATATATATATATATATATATATATATATATATATATATATATATATATATATATATATATATATATATATATATATATATATACATACATATATATATATATATACATATATATATTTATACATATATATACATATATATATATATATATATATATTAATCCATACAACTCTAGGGTTTTGAAATTCATCGTTTGAAAACACAATGAAATGAGTTTCCTAAGACTTATTTCATTCTTTCAAACTTTAAAGAGAATATTTCTTAAGAGATTTAAAAGTGAATTTTTCAGAACTTCTTTTAGAGGAAATCTTAATGTTTTATGAAAATATCTTTTTTTTTTAAGTTTAAAAATAGGTTTTTAGGATTCTTCTTTAAGCTTTGAAAAGGGGCTCTTTATTTTGAAAATTTTTAAAAAATTTTTAAAAAGAGAAGATCAATTCTTCAAAAGAATTTTCTTTAAAGACTTGAAAATTTGAAAATGATTTCTCTTTGAGCTTTTCCTAAAATTCAAATGATTAAGAATTTTTGAGCTCATATAATTAAAGTATAAAAATGTTTTCATGGGTTAACTAAATTTTTTTAAGACATACATTTTAGGGTACTTTAATTATAATAGAATAGATTTTTATTTAATGGGGTTATTTAAATTTTAAAAATAATTTATTTTTGTAAGCACATTAATTTATTTATAAACTAAAATATTTTCTCTTTTAAAAGGATTTAATGTGATTATCGGGCTTTCTCTTTCCCTATTCACTTTGATTCTAGGAGTTCTTTTTCTTCTCCTATACTTCTCAACCATCACTCAAATCCATTCAAGATTATTCCTAGCTAATGCTCACTAACCACAAGCAAACAAGAAATGGAGAAATGCTAATTTTATAAAAGAAAAGTACAGAATGAAAGCAATCTCACATGCAATCCACCATCAAAGACATGCAATATGCAACTGGTATATCATACAATTTAACCACATATATCACAAATTTTTACTATTCATATGACTTTACAGGCACATATACATCACATTGCACTAAAGGAAAGGAAGACTACTTAAAAAACCTAAACATGGAGCAACTACATGAATCGTCCATAGTGCTTTCCTTAAATAACTTACTTTAATACTTATCGATATATATCACATAACCATACACACACACACACACATAAATCATTATATATATATAATTAGGAAGTTTCCACATTTCACTCATCTAGCTAATTTAAATAACAAAATCTAGTTTTTTGCTTGAATTGAATTACAGTGGACTATAATTCAGAATCACTCTCAATTCATTTCTATACAATTTTCTCTGGGAGATCAGCTGGGCTATGCTACTTTTGTTTAAGCCAGCTGTAGTCATCATCTTCAACAGTTGCTGTGGTTTGATCTTTTAAACATTATCATTCCATGAATTCTTTGTGGTTATTGGGAGAAGACTTTAACTGCTTCACTTCCCCTTCTAAAAATAGGGGAGGAAATCCTCCTTTAGTTTTTTCCATGGACAGTTTTAACCATTTCATTACTGATGCGAAGTTATATGATTTGGGCATTCAGGGTCCACTTTTCACATGGAGGAGGGGTATTGTCTGGGAAAGGTTGGATAGTATGTCGGGACATTCACTTAGGCTCCATACTTTCCCTTATACTACCATTTCTCATCTCAACATGGCAGGGTATAATCACAGGCCTCTACTTTGTTCTATTAATAATTCCTCTTGCTCAGGTGGTACTACTTTCAGGTTTCAAAACATGTGGATTGCTCATCCTGAATTTCTTACTGAATTGGAAAAGTTCTGGATATCCCATCCTTAAGAAAATCCTTGGCATAACCTATGGCACCTTCAGAAGAGGACTGCAATTTACCTTAGGAAATGGAAATGGGAAAAGTTTGATAGCATTCATGATAATCTAAGAGCTGCTGAGGAGGAGGTATCTATGATTGAAGAGGGTTATAAGTCAAACAGCCATTCTGAAGCATATTTGATTTTATCTCATTAAAGGATTCTTTCTAATATTAATTACCATGAAAGTTTTATGCAACAAAAGTCAGCCATCTCTAAATTTCTAGATGGGGATAGAAACTCAAAGTTTTTCCATGCTTGCATTAAATACAGAAGGAAATGTTATATGATACTTTCTATTGTTAACTCTGAAGGTCAAAGGTTAACTAATGATGATGATGTTGCTAAGGATGTAGTTATTCATTTTCAAAATCTATTTAACAACAAACATTTAAATAGACCACCTATTGATGTTTCTCTTTTTTCTGATTGCACTGAACTTATTCATAGATAGGATCTTTCTCAGGTGCCTTTGGAAGTAGAGATAAAAGCAGCCTTAGATTCAATAGATGGGAACAAAGCAGCTGGGCCAGATGGGTACACTTCCACATTCTATAAGGCTAGCTAGAACATAGTAAAAAATGATGTCATCTCTGTTGTACAATGTTTCTTCATGGGTATTGATCCTCCCAAGTATTTTAGGGCTTCTACTACTGTTCTTATACCTAAAAATCTATCTACAAAAACATGGGGTGATTTCAGACCCATAAGTTTGACATACACTATTTCCGAAGTCATTAGTAAAATTTTGGTTTTTCAGACTTCAACCTCATTTACAACAGCTCATCCAATCTAATCAAACAACTTTTGTCAAAGGGAGGAGTATTTCAGATAATCTTATGCTTGCCCAAAAACTTTTGCTAGATTTAGACATAAAATGCAAAGGAGGTAATATCATTCTCAAATTGGATATTAAGAAGTCTTATGACACCATAAGTTGGGATTTCATATTGGATACATTTGCAGGAAGAGGCTTCTCCCATGTTTTTATAAAATTAATTCAGAGATGGCTCAAGTGTAATTCCCATTCTATTATGATTAATGGCCATAGCAATGGCTTCTTCAGTGCTACCAAAGGCATTAAATAAGGAGACCCCTTGTCACCCAATATTTTTATTTTGGCTTTTGACTATCTCTCATGGCTACTGAACCATTTGTTAGTCAATTCTCCCCATCTAAATTACCAACATAGATCTAACATTGGGGTAAGCCTTTTATCCTATGCTGATGACATTATTATCTTTACCAATGCTTCCAAGGCTGCCATCAAAGCTGTGGTGCAGAATCTGAAGCATTTTCAACAGACTACTGGGATGGAACTAAACCTTCAGAAATGTCAATTTTTTGCTGGAGCACCTGTTAAAACCAATATTAAACACTTGATTGCTGGGTTCATGACCCGATATAAATATAAGCGTACTAAAATCTTCTTTCCCGGCAACGGTGCCAAAAACTTGACCCGAAGCCCTCTGAAGATCAACATACTAATTAATGCTTTCAAAAATATATGTTATAAGTAATAATAGCGACTAGTGTATATAAATATAACTTTATGTAAAATATTTTACACACTAGGGGTTATACGCAAGTATACGTATCGTTTCAAGTAATATAGGGCTTTGAAACAAAGACCCCAGTATCGTTCCCACGAGGAGAGAGTTATAGATCTTTAATAATTTTTATTTTAAAGTATTTATTTTATAATTAAAAATAAAATATCTTTAATTTACTAGATGCAATAATAAAGAAAAAATAAAATAATTGATGTAAATAGCAATAAGAAAGCAACTTTCTTCCTTTCAATTAATCTAAGATTTCTTAAGATAATGATAATATTCGTGGAGAATATAAATTTATGGTATTGTGCCAAATAGAAGCATTCATATTCTTTACCCTTTGATCCAGGTGTAAAGAACATTGGCTAGCCTATAGATCAGGTCTGGATGTATTGTTAGTAGAATGGGTTAATCCAGGCTCACACTACTAGATGTCCAAGGGTGGCTATGGTCGGCCCTACTAGTGACCCTTTCCTTCTCTATAAACCAAATCATAAGATTTAGTCTGTCTCTCTAAAAACATATCAATTCTATGCCCATTATATAATATCTTCCTATTTATTTGCACTTCACCTTGAATAACCCGCACAAGGCCTTCGACTACCCAAGGATTCATGTGATATCTACAAGTTAAGAATTTATCTCCTTCTAGGTCTCAAAACTCTTCAACAGGTTTTAACAATTTAAATGACCAATTTAAATAGTAAATTAAGAACCGGTATTAATATCATTACAATGTTTTGAAAATATATGATTTTTAATTCTCTGACGAATATTGTATTATCTTATTTATCTTTTCATAATTGAAAGGAGAAAGTAAAGTAACTACTCAGAACACATTGAAATTAAATAACAAAACATAATAAATAAACTTTGAATCAAAATAAAAATACTTATCTTAGATGTTTCTTCTGCTGAACTTCTGATTCCTACTGACTCCACAGCGTAATGAACTACAGATGCACCAACTCTTTCAAACTCTAAATACAAACTCTAAAATAAACTCACTAATTTATGAAGGAAATTAAAAAGGTGGCCCTAATATGATCTATCTAATTCTCTCTCTAGATTGGACTCTAGATAGGGAGGGTAGATGGGGTGTTTTTCTCTGAAGGAATACCCTCCTATTTATAGGCTTCAAGGGTTGCCTCAAGGCACCTCTTCAAAATGTTTCCACATTCAATGAATCTTCTAGAAGGTGTGTCTGGCGCCTAGACGCCGGACACCGCGTCCAGTTCTTCGCACCTCTTCACTTTGGATCGCACTTCTTCGCGATTAAAACCGTTTTGAAGCGTCCAAATACATGGTATCACATGTCCTATAAACCAGGAACAACTGCCAGTCTTCTAGAAGGTCCAATAACCGCTCACACCGTTAAAATAAACGCCCAAAAGTCATAAAAAAATTAACAGTTTTCTGTATCGAGCTAGCACTTAGGCGCCGGACTCTGGCGCCTAGGCGCCAGGCCAGTAATTTCGAAAATTTTGCATTTTAGCTCTATTTTTGCTCATTTTTGCTCCTTTTTCATATTTTTCTCCTTCTTGAACATTTTTGTATCACCTATATCCAAAAACACAAAAATTCCTTTCATTAAAGAATAATATCCTTAAAATTTAATAAAAATCAAGGCATAAAAATAGGTATTTCTTTATTGGATCAGTTCACTAGCTTCAAACAAACTTCTTTACCAATTCATTATTTAGGTGTCAATCTTATAATGGGCAGAACCAAGTAAACTCAGTTCATTGCTGTCCTTTGATAAGATAAAGGCTAAACATATGTGTTGGACTAATTCTTTTTTTTTTCAAATGGGGGCTGAATGACCTTATTGAGAAGTACCTTTACTAACCTACCAACATATATCCTTCAACTATTTTCTATGAAGAAGAGCACTCAAGTTACTTTGGGTAAAATTTTCAACAAATTTTTGTGGGCAGGTCAGCAGAAACAACGTCATTGGCTCCCTTGACTTGCTTTATGTAAGCCTTTACATACTAATGGACTGGGGTTTAAAGATTCCAGCACCTCAACTTCATTAAGTTGTGTAAGTTATGGATAAGATTTATAGCACATGACAGCCTTTGGGTACACTTCATGAAAGGAAAATTTTTGAGACATCCATCCTACTCTAGCCACTTCCATGATTGGTGACTCCATATTATGGACTAAACTAATTCATATTTAAGAGAAATCTGAAACACTGTTTATCTGGGAGCTTGGAGAAAGGCATTTAAATTTCTGGCTAGATCAATGGAGTTAGGGTGGGGAGAAATTGTGCAAAACCTAACCACCTTCTGATTACAACTGTCAAGTCAAAGATTTCTGGGAGGTGAACAATTGAAATTACAACCTACTGAACTCCATATTATCTTAATATTAGCTCCAACTTGTTCAGAGAACATCTTGCAGTCCTTCTCAGAAGGATAAATTCAAGACTGAACAAGGGACCTCTCAAAATCTATCCTCCTTTATTTACTCAAAATTCTTTCACTGGCACTAGATTGACTAGGGAAAAGCTATATGGGTGAAGCTGCTATCACCATCTATGCCGTTTTTCTGCTGGAGACTCTAGTAGAAGTTACTTCACACTAATGATATTCTGAAAATCAAGGGGTTGAGGGGCCCTTCCTGTTGCTACCTTTGTAATGCTGAGGAAGAATCTTTGGAGCATTTGTTCTTTGCCTGTTCTTTCTCTTAAGCTGGTTGGACTCAACTGCTAGATAAACTGAAAGTTGATACCTTCCACATCAGTTGGTATTCCTTCCCAATTTGCTGGGGGGACTGGAGGGCTGCTAATCTACATGCAATCCCTTATATTGTGACCCGGTTCTTATGGATGAATAGAAACAAAGCCAAATATGAAGATAAACCCCCTATGGCTCACCTTAGTGTTGTTCATTGCCTCTCTTACATTCATAAGCTGATCCTCTATCAGAAGTTCCCTAATATCAACAAAGCAGGGTGGCCAACCCCTCCCTTGCAACATAGCTTTATCCCTTCCCTCATCAGATGGTCTCCTCCCCTTCCTCTTGGTTAAAGGTCAACCTGATGGCAGTTTTTGTAAGGATGTTGCAAGTTTTGGAATTATCTTCAGAAACTCCTTGGGGAAGTGTGTACTTTACTTCTCCTCCCCTACTATGGCCCTGGATGCACTGGAATCATAATTTATTTCTATTTTTTGGGCCATTCTGCTAGCCAACAACCTCAACTTCAAACAGATTATTGTGGAATCTGATTCCAGTATTTGTATAAGGATATTGGAGAACCAAGAGGATCCAACTTAACACGTCAGTAGGTGGCATAAGAAAATGGCTCCTTACACCTAGAACTCCATAATCACTTATATGTACTCCCCACGAGAAAGAAATAGGGTTGCACATTAGTTACCTGTTTTAGGAAAGAATAGTGAGTCCATTGTAGTTGGTACTTCTCCCCCTCCCTCTTTAGCTTTCTTGTTACATGGGGACAGGATGTTGTTCCCTTATTTTCAAACTTTGGTTTAATATAGGTTGAACCTAATGATTTGATTAACTTGGGTTCAATTTGGGTTGAACCAAAGTTATAGTTTTGATTTAAATTTAATTAGAGATAGACTTAATTAGGGTTAGACTTAATTAAGGTTTAAAGGTCACTTAGGCTTAATGTAAGTAAGGTTTAAGGGTTAATTAAGTCTAATTAGGGTTAGACAGAATTAAGGTTTAAGTTTAATTAATACCTAATTTAAGTAAGGTTTAATTACATTAATTAGACCTAATTAATGTTAGGTCTAACTAAGGTTTAGGCTTAATTAAACTTAATTTAGGTAAGGTTTAATTGGATTAATTGGACGTAATTAGAGTTAGGTCTAATTAGGGTTTAGGTTTAATGAAACCTAATTTACATAAGGTTTAATTGGATTAATTAGCCCTAATTAAGATTAGCTCTAATTAGGGTTTATTTTGATTTAAACTTAATGTTTTTAAGGTTTAAGATGATTAATTAGGTCTAATAAGGGGTATGACCTAATTAGAGTTTAAAGTTTACTTATATCTAATTTAGGTAAGGTTTAATTGAATTAATTAGACTTAATTAGGGTTAGGCCTAATTAGAGTTTATTTTGACTTAAATCTAATCTTATTATGGTTTAAGCCATGTTTAATTAGGTCTAATAAGGTGCTACACCTAACTAGCGTTTAAATATTGACTTAAACTTAATGTTATTGAGGTTTAAGCTGATTAAGCTTAATTAGGATTTTTAAAGGTTTCAATTATATTTAAACCTAACCTAACTAAAACTTAGGGATTCATTTTAAGTTAAAGTGATTTAAACTTAAATATTAGGATTTAGTTAATCCTAATTATCACTTTTGTAAAAGATAGCAATTTTTAGGGTTTAATTTATACTTTTCAAATTTTTATTAATTTTACCCTAAAAGGCTAAATGTAATTTTAAAATTTTTAAAGATTAGAAAATGTCATTTTTGGGGTTCAAATTCATTGCCCTAGGTTTCTAGTCATTTTTAAATTTTATTTTCCAATTTTTTAATTATTGTAATTGTTTTTGAAAATAATCACAAAGCAAGGTTAGATATTGGATATTTCACGCCAGAGACCTCCTCTACACTTGGAAAAATCATAGAGTGTCCCCAAGGTTGAGAGGGTCAATTTGTGAAAATTTTATAATTTATGGATTTTTAAATAACTTTTAATAATTAAATTAATCCAGAGAGTAATTAATAAATTAAAAATTAAATATAACTCATTAATTTCAAAATTTGTTTTTATAATTTTCTCCTTGTTCTCCTGATCCAGGGGTTATTTTGTCATATTTTGTGATTTTTCTTTGTAAAGATATAAATTTTAAAACTTTTTGTATTTATTTAAATAAGAAAATCCAAATTCTCTTATATAAGTGATGAGGCGTTGACTGGATTGGATCCGTCGAACTCACATGTTGTACCATTCAATTGGAGGGGAGATCCACGCGGGTAACCACATGGCCCTCGGTTTCATCTGTTTCATATGGATGAAACTGTGGTCTGGCAAGATCACGACCATCCATTCTTAATACTTAAAATGCACCACATCCACTCGTCTTCCCCAACTTGGCGTATCCCGTGAACCACACATTCTAAAACCCTAAGATCTCTATCAATTCTTCATGGATTTAAATGAACTGTGTTTATAAAGCTTCATCAAAGCAAGAAGATCACATCGATAAGATTATGTGGATGTTTTGCGGTGATCTTCTTCATAATGTTCCAAGCCCAAGCTCATTTTAGGTTTAAATGGACATTCATGGCTTTGATGAGGTGAGGTTTAAATCAAATTTGATAGGAAGGATAGTTAAGTCCTTGTGAACCTTCTGGTGTGCTCAATTTGAAGTGAAATCAAGTGGAGGTATGAATTCACTGCAATGGGTTCACTGCTTGGTCTTAGAATGGTTTAGGGTTCACGGGAAGGTCCAATTTTGATTTGAAACTTCTTCGTACAGCTCAGGGATGGTGCATGAGTGGTTAATTTGGGGTTTTGAAAGGTTTTGTGTCAACTTGAAAAATTGTCCTATTTTTAGGGCATGAAATTGGAGCCGGTCAGTGGATTTTGGGAGCTAATTTAATGGGGGATCAATTTCTTAGGGTTTGGGTAGCAAGTTTTATGTTCAAAGCTTTTGGAATTGGGGACTGTAAATGGGTCTCTCTCTTGGGGGCTCTCGGGTTAGACTTTATTTATAGCCATTGATGGCCATGGCTGAGTATAGATATAAATTAAATTTCTTAGGTAAGAACGCAATTAATCTCATGATTGCTAGAGATACATTTTGAGCTGAAGATAGCCACATTTGAGCCTCCCTAGGTTACTCTACGATGAGCTCCCATTAATATGAAGATTGGATCATAGTTTTAGCTTTCTCCCATTGGATGTTCCATGAGGTGTATTGGCTCTTTAGATTGAGCTGAATTAACCTTCCTCACATAAGCTTGCAAGCTATTTAATGGGTTTGAAAGGAAATGACACATAAGCCCTCTCTTTCCTCACTTACACGATATCTCATGACGAGGCCAATTAAGATGGAGAGGATGCCTTGGGTAAGTTTTCTCTCTAATTGGATGAAGAGGGAGGTGGGCAATGAATCCACAATATATTCCTTCAAAGACTTCATGAAGGAATGACACCTCTTTCCTCACCTCATGATGGTGTCGTAATTATTTTTAACCTTGGTTAAGAGTGATGGTTTATGGATTCTTTTTTTTGTGTTTTAATAGGTCTCATGGGTCATGGATGACCCATTGACAATTGTACATGATTTGATTTTAATTTGAGTGTCATTTATGAGTTTTAGATGTCATATATGATGTCATATATTTTGTTTCATTTAGGGTTATTTGGTTATATTTTCATTTTGAATTAATTATGTAATTAATTAAAAATATATGAAATTAGAATATTAACCCATAAATTGGTCAAAATGATTTTAGGTGTTACCATTACACCAATTTTCATGAATTTGGCCAAAGGTTGATTTTTTTATTATGTTTGACTAAATTTACCATTGTTGATCCATTTGGGTCTATGGTCAACCAGGGTGACTTACTTGACCTTGTCATTATTAGGTTAGTCATAAGGTCCATTAGGTTTAGTGGTACGGCTTGGTTTGGCCATGTTGACCAAAGTTAATCATGGTTGACCATGGTTAACTATGATGGTGAAATTGATTATATGGTGATGTGCTTTGAAGATTCGATTAACCATAAGGTCTATGGTTGGCTTCATGGTGATCATATAGTCTTGAGTTGATCAATTGATCAAATTTGACCAATTTTGGGGTTTTGGTTGACCAAATGGTCATATTTGATCATTTTGGTGTTTTGGGTTGATAAAGGAGTCAAGTTTGACCAATTTAGGTCGACCAAAGGTCAATGTGATATTCATTGGGTCCAAAATTGACTATTTTGACTAAGTTTGACCAATTTAGGTCTATGTTTGACCAGATGATCAATGTGGAGGTCATTGAGTCTAAAATTGACTATTTTGACCAAGTTTGATAAATTTAATCTTAGGGTTGACCAGATGGTCAATGTGGTGGTCATTGGGTCTAAAATTGACCATTTTTACCAAGTTTAACCAATTTGGTCTTAAAGTTGACCAGATGGTCAATGTGTTGGTCATTGGGTCCAAAATTGACTATTTTGACCAAGTTTGACCAACATGGTCTTAGGGTTGACGAGATGGTCAATGTGGTGGTTATTGGGTCCAAAATTGACTATTTTGACCAAGTTTGACTAATTTAGGTATATGGTTGACCAAATGGTCAATGTGGTGGTCATTAGGTCCAAAATTGATAATTTTGACTAATTTTAACCAATTTGTTCTTAAGGTTGACCAGATAGTCAACACGGTAGTCATTGGGTCCAAAATTGATCATTTTGACTAAGTTTGACCAATTTGGTAGGTTTGACCAGACGGTCAATGTGGTGGTCATTGGGTCTAAAATTGACCATTTTTACCAAGTTTGACCAATTTGGTCTTAAATTTGACCAGATGGTCAATGTGGTGGTCATTGGGTCCAAAATTGACCATTTTGACCAAGTTTGACCAATTTGGTCTTAGGGTTGACGAGATGGTCAATGTGGTGATTATTGGATCCAAAATAGACTATTTTGACCAAGTTTGACTAATTTAGTTATATGGTGGACCAGATGGTCAATATGGTGGTCATTGGGTCCAAATTTGATATTGTTGACCAATTTGTTCTTAGGGTTGACCAGATAGTCAATGCGATAGTCATTAGGTTCAAAATTGACCATTTTGACTAGTTTAACCATTTTTATCTCAGGGTTGACCAAATGGTCCTTAGGTTGACTTTTGAATCAAAGGTTGACCAGATCAGTGTTTATTATTGTTGATTTGATCATTTTGGTATGTTGTCATGGTTTGATCCGAAAAAGATGTGGGGTCCATTCAATTTCAGGGTTTAAGGGCAACACTAGATGAGTTCAAAAGGGGTCAATTTTGGTAGACCTCATTCTAGGATGAATTTTATGATCATATTGATCATTAAGTCTTTAAAGTGTGACTAGGGATCCTGAGCCAATGTAAATGGTTCAAGACATGTTTTTTGTGCAGATGTTAATTTGAGGTCCTCATAAAAGTGAGGTCAACACAGGGGTTGAGCTTTGATTGGCTTGTGTCAATAAGCTGAGGTGGAGAGGAGTTCGGCGCCAGCAACCAATCAGGGATTTCCATAGAGGATGGGCTCAATTTGGGGTTCAAAGGTGGGGTGTACTCCGCGGTTTTGAGCTCTCCGGCGGTTGGGGTGTTGACCAAAGTAGAGGTGGTAGCTAGCTAAGTCAGGGATCTCAGAGGGAGGTTCAGTGGTGATCAAGATGGAGGTTTTATCAAATGATGACAAGCTTAGGTCACTTAGCCAAATATGGGAAGAGTTTCCCCAATTTGAGGGACCCTTAGTCCATGGCTCATGTAGGTTGGGCTTGGTGGATCTAAGTTGAGTCTTCAAGTTCAAATGGTGGCTGTGGTGGCTAAGGTTAGGTTGGGCCAAGTGGTTTGGGGTGAGCTTGAAGTTTGGTCTCAAAATTTAGGATTTGGCTTGGACTTGGATTTGTATTTGGCTAGAATTTTGATTTGGATCACTTGATTATTCAAATTGGTGTAGTATATTGTCATGAGTAATTTGGAAGTCAATGGGGTGGAAGTTTGAGAAGTTATGGTGTTCAATTTGGTGAAATTTGGATTTTTGGGCAAAATTAGGGGTTTTAACTTAAGTTGTATTTGCGTGAGGTTTTAGTTTGAATTAAGTCCAATTAAAGGTTCAAATTGGTCTAGGGGATGTTATGAGGAGTTTAGAATTCAAATTTGGGGAAATTGGATTAGTTATGGGGTTCAGTTTGATGGAATTTTGGCATATGATCAAGTTGGGGTTTAAATTGGGATTGAAATTTGAGTTTGAAATTTGGTTTGATTAGGCTTGAATTTGGTTTCAATTGAGATTGGACATGACGAATTTTGATTCGGAATTGAAATTGGGGAAGTTTGTAATCAAATTGGTGGAAATTAGGGGTGATTCAGGGACTATGGGACTTTTACAAGAAATTTGGGAATTTTGGTTAAAATTGGTTAATTTGGGTGTAATTAGGATTATGGAGTGGCTTAAATTGATTTTGGAGACATTTGGGGAGAATTTGGAGATTATGGGAATTTTTGGGTCTTGAGGGGTAATTTGGTAATTTTAGGTATTTGGGCGGGTATTATGGGAATTTTGGGGTGTTTTGGTCAATTTTAGGGGTTTAGAATGATTTGAGATAACTTTTGGGGAGAATTTGAGAATTTAGGCAATTTTGAGAATTTTTGGGAAAATTTAGGGTTTAGGGGTATTTTGGTAATTTTGGTGAAGTTTGGGGCTAAAGAGCCAATGTTGGGGGTTTTGGTGAAATTGGGATTAATTGAGGATGCCAATCATGAAGCCACCCTATTTGAGCCATAAGACCAAGGGAGATCCCATTTTGGATACTCCATGTGTTGATCCAGCCATCCTAACCGTATGCTAAGGGTTTGGGGGACCACCTACATTAATTTCCAAAAGAGTAGGGGACAAAGTTAAGGGTGATTGGTTTAGAGTTTTAAGTTGTAAGTGAAAGTGTGGGGTTGTGTGTGTGTGCAAGTTTTACCAAGACCAGACCACCCAGGCTTTACCCTGAGGCTTGACCATCCTATAGAGAACTTTTCTTGAGCTTCCTCATGCTTGGCCTTATTCTGCTAATTATTAGATGTTTGCATTAAGCATGTGTAACTTTAAGTGAAGCAAAGAAGCATTTAAAATTTCTAATGGGTAGGGTCCATCACTGATCCTCTAGGATAGTAGCCCAGATAGTCCTATGGCTAGATCCTACGCTTCTAAAGAAAAAAGACTAGACCTCAACAAAAGTGGGGTCAACAGAGGCTCATAAGGACCTTCTTCAAGCTATTAAATGAGAGGAGGACCTACTTCAATAAAAAGCTGGGGAACTTCATTTTAAGGAAGATGGTAGAAACTCCAATTTTTTGCATGCTTGTATCAAACAAAAAAGGAACCTAAATTCTATCTTTAGGATTAAAGACAAGAATGGAGAATGGATTACTTATCAGAAAAGATTGAGAAAGAGCTGTGGATTACTGTACTAATTTGTTCTCATTAGAAGGGCTGGTTGCTTCAATTGACAATGATCTATTTAGGGAGGAGAGGGACTACATAAGTAAGCTTAGCCTTTGTGACCCTCCTACTAAGGAGGAGAATTTTGTGCTTGAAGGATTATTAATTGTAACAAGGTAGGAGGGCCAGATGGCTTTACTTCTGATTTTTATTTGAAGTGCTGATCAATTATTAGGTAGGAGGTCGTCGGGGCCAAACAAAGCTATTTCAGAGGGAAGGACTCTGGTTTCTATTTCACACTTACTACTATTATCTTGGCTCCAAAACATCAGGAAAAGGCTTCATGGGACCATTTTAGACCTATAATTTTTACTTCAGTCATATCTAAATTCATTGGTAAAATAATTACAAATAATCGAACCTCACCTCGCCCTCATTATCTCTTCTAATCAGTTAGCATTCATAAAGAAGAGGGAAATCTCATAAAATATACTACTAGCATAGGAATTAATTGAGGAATTGGATAAAAATGTAGAAAAGGAATAATGGTTCTTAATCTTAATATTAAGAAGGCTTATGACTCAATTACTTGGGATTTCACTATTAGCATACTAAATGTTAAAAGCTTTAAAGTGGAGTTTTGTGGTATCATTAGAAGGTGGCTATCATTTAGTAAATATAGTATTATGGTGAATGGTAATACTTATGGTTTCTTTTCAACTATGAGGGGTATAAAATAAGGTGATCATTTATCACCCCCCCCCCCCCCCGTATAAGGATGACCACATTGGAAAATTGATGCACCAAAAATATATACTCTTTTAGCTATATGTTTTTACCTATTTTCGGTGATATTGCACTTTAAAGGAAGGTATTTTTCATGATTTGTTGCAGGTATGATGATTATAGATGATTGGAGCAAAAAGATGCAAAAAGAAACGAATTTGGAGCAAAATGGAGCAATTTGGAGGAAAACAGCTTCTGGCGCCGCCAGCGCTAAAATGGACGCCACCGGCACCATCTTCCAGAGACTTCAGCAATTATTGGCAGGATAAGGCACCGCCGGCGCCCTATGTCAGTTCATTTCAAATTGAAGAGTTTTGGCGGATTTTTGAAGGGGTGCTTGATCCCCGATAAATGCAACGGCGCCAAAAACTTGGTACCGTCAGGTAAATGCAACGACACCTAAAACTTGACTCCGCTAGATAAATACGCTGATGATTTTAGATATGAAAATTATGATTTTATAATATGGGATACTACGCAAGTATACGTATCGTTTATCAAGTAATATAGGACTTTCTGATTAAGTCCCGAGATATCGAACCACAGGGAAAATGTAAAATCTTTGAAGAAATCAGAAAAATTATCTTTTTACTTTTTGTTATGGCTTTTGAAAGTATGTGTTGATTTTGAAAGGTTTTGAAAGTTGATTTGTCTTTTGAAATTTCCTTAATAAAATGTTAAGCAAGAAATTAAAATTATAATAACTAAAAAAAACTGTATGTAAAACATTATTAACTAGAATATCTTTTTCTTTCCTTTTATGAAGTAGTAATAATTCTTAAAGTATTGTTGTGGAAGTATTTAAATTTGTTGTGACAGAAAGAAGCAAATGTGTTCTTTACCCTTACTTGGTTCTATAAAGAACATAAGTTAATTTAAAATTTTTATTATTTTGAACATGGTTAGGCTGGGAAGATACCAGTCTCTCACTCTAGAGTTCCCTCGATTCCCACCACCTGGGGGCTAACTTCTCATAACAAAACTCAAAACTTTAAACTAAATTAGGGGGTTTTATCCTCTCACTCTAAAATCCTCTAATGTTACTCCCTTTCATAAAAATATCTTCTAATATTACATTCAATTATATGGACTACAATTCTCACCCATATAATTGCATGTGATTCTTACTAACTTTTATGAGACAATACCGCATTGGATCTTACATAATCTCAAGAAATTTTACAACTTAACAGGACAAATTAAGAAGTAAACAAAATTTTTAGAATCAATCTTTACAACTTCTTCCAACTTTTAAACACTTATACTTTCCACAACAATTCTTTATAAATTAATTATTTCTCCATTTAAGAAAGAAAAAGATAAAGTAAACTTCTCAGAATGCATTAAGAAAATACAAAAACTCATTGATTTGAAATTAAAAACAATAAGAAAAATAACAAACGAAAGCAAGTATTAATAAAAATATTAAAAGTAAATACCTATCTGAAAATCCTCTCCATAAGACTAAGGAAGTTCCTTTGAAACTTTGACTCTTCGCTAAACTACTCCTCAGAGCAAGTCTCCCAACTCCGATGGCTCAGAATACAGACTTCAGACTTCAATAAAAACTAAACTAAAAGAAAGAAAGGAAGTGGGAAGAAGAAGACTTCACTCCGACCCTTTTCTCCTTTCTACTCTCTACTCCTACTCTTAATAAAAACTCTCACAAAATAAAAGTAAAATACTGTAAAACCTCTCTTCAAATTGCAAGTGGAAGAGCAGTGGAAAAATAGTAAAAAGACCTTCAAAATGCAGTGGAAGAGCACTCAGTCATTCCTAAGACTCTCTTTAAATAGTAAAACAAAATGTACCTTGGAACGCACCCTTTCATTCAAACTTACCACCCAAAGGAAGTTATGGTAGTTACCACCAAGATTTGCATCCCATCCCCTTTGAAATTGGGGCCAAATACATGAAGATTTTGATTTTTAACTGTGGCGGCTGAGCACCGACCCAGCGGCGCTTAGCCGCCAGTGCCAACATTTTGATTTTTCATTATTTTTGCTCCAAATTTGATCCAATTTTGCTCCTTTCATCATGAATATTCATTTTCATCATACCTGCAAGAAAAACACAAAATACCTTCCCTTAAAGTGCAATATCATTAAAATTAGGTATAAAAATGTGCATAAAAATACTATATATTTTAGGTGCATCAATATCCCCCAAACTTAAAATGTTACTTGTCCTCAAGTGACAATTAATCTCATAGAACATTTTAGCATGCAAATTATGTAATGAGTTTCTTAGGAAGATAACAAAATTTTGTTCTAGAAATGGAATAGTCAATTTAAAAAAAATTTCGAGTAATTAAAACCAACTTAAAGTTTAGAAAGTTCTTAAGTAAAGGAAAATGACAAATATAAGTTTCTATCTAATTCAGAAATATTTGTAGATTCTTCAAAATATAGGACTCAAACACTTATTTTTCTCACTTAAAAATCTTTATTTGAAAAATAATTTTACTTATTATATTATAACCTTATGCTTTAGATTTTCTCTGAACTTATATCTTAAACTTTAGGTATGAAACCAATTTTTGATTAGGCCCTTAAATCCTCAAGCTTCTCCTCCCTTTTCATATACTATTTTTCACTCTTATTATTTTTTTATAAGGACAAGGATTACTATATATGGATAGACCTTTAATGATTTTGAATTTCACCCTTCCATTTAAAATAAAGGTCAGATAAACATCTTTCACTTAAAAATCATAATAATAATATTTGAAAATTATTCTTCAATAAAAGAAATTTAAGCTTTGAAGAATAAGTCAAATCTTCTATTTATCCAAAAATACAAAACTTCTTACTAATGATAGTTTAACTTTATTTAACACTTCTTCATTAAGAAAATTTTTAACTTTAAGTTTTTCATGATTACTATAAATTTTAACTAAATTCTTTTATTCATTTCTATATTCAAAATTTTGTTCCCCTAATATAACTTCATGTACATAATTATTCACAATCAAAAATAAGATTTATTTTTAAGTATTCCTGAAAATCAAATAAAATTTTAGGTTTTTGAAAAATCTTTGTTTTTAAAATCCCCCCCCCCCAAACTTTAATTTTTTTAATTAAGATAAAACATTTAAGCATAAGAAATGATATTTGGGTGAGAAATAAAAACTAACATATCATGTTTGCAGGAATTTTTAATATCATAATATGCAAATATAACAATTTAAATAACAGGAGTAAAATGAAATCAAATTTAGTTTTTTTTAGTTTTTTTTTAATAAGAAAGTAAAAATTTCAGAAGACTTCTATAGAGTGGAGGTTTTCAAGGCAAATACACACCAACTAAAATAACACACTGATACAGATAACAGATGATAGTGGAATTTGAAAAATTTTAAACACTTAGTTTCCTTAGTAGAAGTTCCCAATAGTGGTTTATAATCTCCTAACAGTTTTTGAATTAAGGTACACACTATTAAAAAATCTGACATAACATACACATTAAAACATTTACTAATACATACTATCACAAAGCAACATATAAATCCACAATAAAACAACAACAATACCTGAATATGCATAACAAATAAATAGTATAACTACAATCTGCATATTATCAAGGTTCACATCATAACACAATCATCAAACAAAACACTAGACAAAACAAACATCAATAACAACAACATAATAATAAAAACAAATAATACAAATCTACTCATCATCCTCCTCATCATCATCATCCTGCTCGTTCCAATCCCTGGATGGCACATAAGGTATGTAGAATGGATGAGGTAGCATCTCAGCACTCTGATCACCTCTAATCAGTCTATCCAAATATTGCTGATAACTCTCCTCATACTCATCGTGTTTCATAATATATCTTTCTACATTGTCCATCTTACCATCAATATCTCTAACATGCTCACGAGTAAGACTCACTTTTTTCAAAATTTTTCTTAATAAACCAGTCTGTGATTCAGTAGATGATGATGCACGTGAAGTAGAAGCATGATAAGTAGATGCAACAGAAGCAGAAGCAGTAGAAGCCCTACCAAATCCTCCTCTCCAACCAAACTCTGAATGTACAGTGTAAGCACCAATGTTTACACTGGTAATAGGTCTCAATGGCTGAAGTCTTCTTCCCAGGTTTCAAACTTCACTCCAGATCGTTCACATAGTGAATGAATCAAGGAAAGAAATCCCATACCTGCAGTAGTGGTGGATCTAGAACTATTCAAAACATAATCATAAATCATTCCTCCAATGTCAATAGGCTTCCCTTGTTGAATACAATGGTTCAACACAGCTCTTTCTCTCTTTACTTCATTGGTGTGGCTCGAAGGTAACAACTTAGATGAGATAAAATAATGCCATGCCTTAGAAATGACATTCAATTTGGAAGCAGGAAAGTTCACTCTTCTATCATTTGTTATTTTCCATAATCCTCTTCCATCAATCAGAAATTCAATGATCTCATCTAACTCTTCTTCCATAGGATGATAGTTAGAATAAAAACAAAACATGTCAGGAGGTAGTCCATAAAAAGTATTGATTGCCCCAGAAGAAAAGTTAACTTCATTCCTCCTAACCATCACTTGATTTTCTTCTGCAGCAGGCAAATTTGCATAAAATTCTCGAACCACAGAAATAACAACAATAGCAGAGAAGCAACAGTAATTCTCCTTGTTTCTTCTAGCAATCATATCTTCAATCACCTCTCCTGGTTTAATAAACACACGCTCAGGAATCAACTTACGTGAATGCAATGCATCGACGTATCGTTTCGCAGCCCTCAAACTAACAAATTTGTCAGAATCAAACTTTATCTTTTCTCATGAACGCTTTGACTTTGGAGCCATCTCTAAAAATTCACGAAACAAATTCACCATAAATTCCAAAATCAAACTAAACTTGCTAAATTATCTTCTAAAAGATATCACTAAATCCAAGCAATTTCTCAAGTTTTTCCTCAAATTTTCACCATGAATAGTGATTTTAAGATTTTCCATAATGTACTCAAAATACATGGTGAAAATCAAAAATTTTACTTAGGAGTAGTGCTCTTACCTCAAGGAATCCAAATATAACAATTTTTGTTGAGATCGGCTCTTAAATGATCCACAATATGATGCCCTAGGCTCTCTTTCGCGATAGAACGAAGGTTGAAGACCATGCGGCAGTTTAAAAATGGCATTTTTTGGGTTTTTAACTGTTGGGAATCAATTTTCGCGAACTGGCGTCTAAGCGCGAACTATCGGCGCTTAGCCGCGAAATATGGCGCTTAAGCGCCGGCACTTTGGCGCTTAGCCGCCAATACCCAAATTTTCATAATAATAGTATATGCACTAAATTACTCCGTTAATCACCCTTAATTACTCAAAAATAATTATTTATCCCCACATATATCTTCAATATTCCAAATCAAAATTTAATAACCATTGATTCCACACAAATTTCACAAAAACACAAACTTATATTATAACAAACATAACACTTAATACAATACTAGAATTTCCATCCACACATAGAGAATGAAATTCTCTAAATACAAGAGACATTAATCTCAAACTGATAAGTATACATCTTTATGATGTAACCATCACATCATCAGGCTCAGTTAATATATAAGCACTAAACACACTAAACATAACACACAAGAACACTAAACAAATAAAAATAAAACATTCTTAATTCCATTCTCCATTAGGCGGAATATATCCAGGACCACTATTATTCTCATTTGACCCTTCTGGAATATAAATTTGATAGAACGGGCGATAATTGTTCATTCTTACATCATCTTCATAATTCTATTTGTTCTTCACAAACATCGCCTTATCTATTTCTTCCACGTAACTTGAATGATTGAATTGCATCTTGAGTTGCCATCCCATGTGTTCCAAATGTAAGTTAGTATCATTGATCTTCGCTTCCATTGAAATCACTCGGGCTTCAATTTTTGCAATCATTTCTGCAATACCCTGAATACTAACAGCGAGATAACCATTAAATAACTCTTTAGCACTATCACTAATGAACTTACTTTTATCAGAATCTTGCTTCTTCTTTAGCTCATTCTCCCAGGAAGACATGATGCACTCAAAATTCTCTTCTTAAGACTCAAAAATGAAAATAGGACTTAGGGCAAGTGTTTCTCTTAAGTCAGGTCCTTTTTATAGACTTCGGAAGGGTTAAATCTGTCCCAAGACGTTTAGAAACTCCAAAATAAATCCCAAAACTTCTCCCCCATGATCTAGGCTTCTAGATCCACATTTTTCATGTTTTTTTATAACTCCGGTGCCTAAGCGCCAACTAGTCGGCGCTTAGCTGCCAGTGGATTTAGCACAAGTTTGCTTATGTGTCCAAATTTTCATTCTGACTTCTCTAGATCATCAATTAAGGTCAATTAAACTCTACTTAAGTTTAAAAACTCCAAATTACTATCACTAAAAACATAAAAACAAACCAAACAAAGCAAACAAAACACACTAAACTAACATAAAGCAAAGCACATCGATAAATATGGGTTGCCTCCCACATAGCGCTTGTTTTAACGTCTTCAGCCTGACATACCCAGACTCATTCTGAGTGACCCAACATCAAATTATTATCAAATTTAGATTTATTGACTGAAAAATATGGTTTAAGTCTATGTCCGTTAACTTTAAGTATTTTTCCGAGTCTTAGGATCTTGAATATCTACAGCTCCATAAGAATAAACTTTTATCACAATAAATGGACCCATCCACCTGGACTTAAGTTTTCCAGAAAATATTCTCAATCTAGCATTATATAGTAAAACTTGTTATCCTGGTACAAGATTTTTGGTAAGAATCTTCAGATCATGCCATAACTTCATATTTTCCTTATAAATCTTAGCATTTTCATAAGATTCATTCCTTATTTCTTCAAGCTCATTCAATTGCAATAATCTTTTTTCAGCAGCATCTTTCAAATTATAATTAAACTATTTAATAGCCCAATATGCTTTATGCTCAAGTTCAAAAGGTAAATGAAAAGATTTTCCAAAAATCAGCCTATATGGGGACATTCCTATAGATGTTCTGTAAGCAGTCCTATAGGCCCACAAAGCATAATCCAATTTGATTGACCAATCCTTTCTATTTGGATTAATAGTTTTTTCCAATATTCTTTTAATTTCACGATTGTATAATTCAACCAAACCACTTGTCTGCGGATGATAAGCAGCAGCAAAGCGATGATTAATATGATATTTCTTTGCTAACTTCCCAATAATCACTTTTTTTAAAATGACTTCCCCTATCAGTTTTGATTACTCTTGGTATTCCAAATCTGTAAAATATATTATTTTCTAAAAACTTTGCAACACTTTGAGCATCACATTGAGGTAAAGCAATAGCTTCAATCCATTTGGAAACATAGTCTACTGCTATCAAAGTATAAACATTTCCGAAAGATGGTGTAAATGGTCCCATAAAATCTAGTCCCCAAACATCAAAATTTTCAACTTCCAACATATAATTGAAGGGCATCTCATTTCTTCTAGAAATATTGCCTACAGGCTGACATCTATCAAAATTTTTAATATAAACATTCACATCCTTAAAAATTATAGGCCGATAAAATCCCGATTGTAATATTTTATATGCGGTTTTATCACTTCCAAAATGTCCCCCATAATCGGAATCATGACATTTTTGAATAATTTCCTAAGTCTCTTCCAAAGGTACACATCTTTGAATTATAAGATCCTTTCCTTGTTTATATAAAAATGGGTCATCCCAAAAATAAGTCTTAGAATTAGACAAAAATTTCTTCTTTTCATGGTATGTCAAACCATAGGGTATAATATTACTAACAATAAAGTTTACTATGTCTGCATACCATGGAACATGTAATTCTTTAACAGTGAATAGTTTTTCATCAAGAAAATGTTCATTAATTCATTTAATATCACAGAGAGATTTTTCAATTTCAAGCCTGGACAAATGATCAACAATTTCATTATCAGAACCCTTCCTATCTACTATCTCAAAATCAAATTCTTGCAAAAGAAGAATCCATCTTATCAGTCTTGGTTTTGCATCATTTTTCTTCATTAGGTATTTAATAGCAGAATGATCAGTATGCACCACACATTTATTCCAATTAAATATGATCAAAATTTATCAAAGGTAAATACTATAGCTAATAACTCTTTCTCAGTAGTGGTATAATTAATTTGAGCTTCATTAAGAGTTTTACTAGCATAATAAATTACTTTGAAAATTTTATCATATTTATGACCTAAAACAACACCAATAGCATAATCACTAACATCACACATTAATTCAAAAGGTTTTTCCCAATTTGGTGAAATTATTACAGGTGCAGTGATTAATTTTTTTTAATGTTTCAAAGGCTTCGAGGCAATCATTATCAAAATTAAAAATTGCATCCTTTTCCAGTAAACGGCATAAAGGTTTTGTAATTTTTGAAAAGTCTTTGATGTAAAGCCTGTAGAATCCAGTATGTCCTAAAAAACTTCTAATTCCCCTAACATTGGTTGGGTAAGGTAAATTAGATATAACTTGAATTTTTGCAGGATCTACCTCCAAACCTTTTTCTGAAATTCGATGTCCCAAAATAATTCCTACTAACATAAATTGGCATTTTTCCCAATTAAGGACCAAATTAGTTTCTTCACAGTGTTTTAGAACTTTAGATAGATGTTCTAAACATGATTCAAACGAAATCCCAAACACTGAAAAGTCATCCATAAATACTTCAATCCCTTTTTCAATCAAATCACAAAAAATAGCCATCATACATCTCTGAAATGTAGCAGGGGCATTACATAAACCAAAGGGCATTCTTCTAAAAGCAAACGAACCAAAAGGACTGGACTGATTCCTTTAATATCAGCAATTGTCCATCCAAAGGCTTTCTTGTGCTTCTTCAAAATTTCAAGCAAACTCACTTCTTCATTTTCAGTTAATTGAGAGGAAATTATAACAGGCAAGGTTGAGGATTCACCTAGAAAAACATACTTCAAATGATCAGGAAGCATTTTTAACTCATTTTCAGGAGGTTTTTCAATTGATGGAGCATAAGATTTATCTTTCTCAGTCATATCCAACAATTCAAAACATTCATGAACAAACTTTAAATCTTCCTCTTGAAAAATCTTCAGAATCAAGTAACTCCTCTTTTTGCTTATATTCAAATTCTTCTCTTTCAGCTTTCTCTTCATAAGTTGATTTAAAATGACATTCACTTAAATATTCAATAACATCCATCCTATAACACTCAACTTCTTTACCTCTAACAGGATATTTCATCGATTTTGAAATATTAAATGTAACAGTCTAATCATTAACCCTCATCGTTAATTCCCGTTTTTGCACATCTATCATGGCTCTACCTGTATCTAGAAAAGGACTACCCAAAATTATGGGTATCTCTTTATCTTCCTCCATATCTAACATAATGAAATCCACAGAGAAAATAGATTGATCCACTTTTACCAAAACATCTTCTATAACTCCTTTAGGATATGTGATCGAACAATCTGCTAATTGCAGAGTTACAGTAGTTGGGGTTATTTCTCCTAGTCCTAGTCTTTTGAATATTGATAGAGACATAAAGTTAATGCTTGCACCCAAATCACATAAAGCTTTTCTACAGAATCTTTCTCTGATTGCACATGGAATTGTGAAACTACCAGAATCTTTAAGTTTTTCAGGATGCTTTTTCTGAATTATCGCACTGCACTCCTCACTAAGTGCAACAGTCTCATTTTATTCAAACTTCCTCTTTTTATTAAGAATATCCTTCATAAATTTCGCATATCTTGGCATTTATTCTAGGGCTTCAGTAAATGGAATATTAATGGGAAGCTTCATTAATATCTCCAAGAATTTTAAAAATTGCTTATCCAACTTTTGTTGATGAAGTCTCTGAGGAAATGGAGGTGGTGGTTTTTAAAAATTTACCTTAGGTGGAGAAATAGGTCTTTCCAAACCTTTTGGAGCAACCTCTTTAGGTCATTCAATCTCTTCTTTCTCTACTTTAGTTTCTTTTTGAACTCTACCTTCCAATTCTTTTCCACTTCTCAGTTGAACTGCTTTTACTTGTTCTTTATTCTTTTCTCTTGGATTCACTTCAGTATTACTTAGAAGCATTCCTTGGGATCTATTACTTAAGGCATTTGCAATATGTCCCAACTGATTTCAATATTTCTGATGGTTGCTCCTTGAATTTGTAATTGATTTCCCATATGCGATACTACTTCTTCCATAGACAACTTTTTCTCCTTATTTTGTAAAGCATTGTTATAACCTAAAGGATAAGTTAATCTATTATTATTATTACTTTGGTTTTTCTAATTCCCCAATGGGTTTACTTGGGTGTTCCCCCATTGTTGATTAACACCACCCTGATTATTCTTATTCTAGTTAAAATTTGGATGATTCTTCCAACCTGGGTTATAATAATTGGAATATGGGTTGTTAGGTTTGATTATAGCATTCACCGTTTCGGTGAAGAATAAGAATAGACCATTTGGCACTAATGAATTTTCTTCGATCATGAGAGTTGGCGAGAGAAAATTCATCCCAAATTGGTCTATCTTCCTCGATACGACAAGCAACTTGATTTGCTAACATTGTACAAGCATCATTTTCATAAACACTGGCTACCTTTTTAAGATTTAACCTTTCAGAAGGCCATTAAAAATTATTAGTAGTTATTTCTTCAATTAAAGCATAAGCATCAGAAAATGGTTTAGACATTAATGATCCACCTGCAGCAGCATCGATGATTGATCTAAGAGATCCAACTAATCCATTATAAAAAAGTTTGAATTATTAACCAATCTCGTATCGCATGATGTGGACATTTTCTGAGGAGATCTTTAAATCTTTCTCATGCTTCATATATTGATTCCCTTTCAAACTGACAAAAAGATGTTATATCATTTCTCAACTTAGCAGTCTTAGATGGTGGAAAATATTTAGTAAGGAACTTTTGTAACAGTTCACCCCAAGTTCTAATTGATTCAGGTTGTAACGAGTGTAACCATATTTTAACTTTATCCCTTAGTGATGTTGCATTTACCGGACGGTACCAAGTTTTTGGCACCGTTGCATTTATTGGGGATCAAGTTTTTGGTGTTATTGTGCAAGTATACGTATTGGGATAAAGTATACTTGCATTTATTGGGGATCAAGTTTTTGGTGTTATTGGGGATCAAGTTTTTGGTGTTATCCCTTTATGATAAACTTTATGAGATACTACGCAAGTATACGTATTGGGATCAAGTTTTTGGTGTTATTGGGGTAACCATATTTTATAATATGAGATACTACGCAAGTATACGTATCGTTTATCAAGTAATATAGGACTTTCTGATTAAGTCATGAGATATCGAACCCACAGGGAAAATGTAAAATCTTTAAAGAAATCAGAAAAATTATCTTTTTACTTTTTGTTATGGATTTTGAAAGTATGTGTTGATTTTGAGAGGTTTTGAAAGTTGATTTATTTTTTGAAATTTCCTTAATAAAATTTTAAGCAAGAAATTAAAAACATAATAACTAAAAAAAACTGTATGTAAAATACTATTAACTAGAATATCTTTTTCTTTCCTTTTATGAAGTAGTAATAATTCTTAAACTATTGTTGTGGAAGTATTTAAATTTTTTGTGACAGACAGAAGCAAATGTGTTCTTTACCCTTACTTGGTTCTATAAAGAACATAGGTTAATTTGAAATTTTTATTATTTTAAACATGGTTAGGCAGGGAAGATACCAGTCTCTCACTCTAGAGTTCTCTCGATTCCCACCACCTGGGGGCTAACTTCTCATAACAAAACTCAAAACTTCAAACCAAATTAGGGGGTTTTAGCTTGTCACTCTAAAATCCTCTAATTTTACTCCCTTTTATAAAAATATCTTCTAATATTACATTCAATTATATGGACTACAATTCTCACCCATATAATTTCATGTGATTCTTACTAACTTTTATGAGACAATACCGCATTGGATCTTACATAATCTCGAAAATTTTACAACTTAACAGGCCAAATTAAGAAGTAAACAAAGTTTTTAGAATCAATCTTCACAACTTCATCCAACTTTTAAACACTTATACTTTCCACAACAATTCTTTATAAATTAATTACTTTTCCATTTAAGAAAGAAAAAGATAAAGTAAACTAATCAGAATACATTGAGAAAATACAAAAACTCATTGATTTGAAATTAAAAACAATAAGAAAAATAACAAACGAAAGCAAGTATTAATAAAAGGATTAAAAGTAAACACTTATCTGAAAATCCTCTGCACAAGACTAAGGAAGTTCCTATGAAACTTTGACTCTTCGCTAAACTACTCCTCAGAGCAAGTCTCCCAACTCTGATGACTCAGAATATAGACTTCAGACTTCAATAAAAACTAAACTAAAAAAAGAAAAGAAGTGGGAAGAAGAAGACTTCACTCCGACCCTTTTCTCCTTTCTACTCTCTACTCCTACTCTTAATAAAAACTTTCACAAAATAAAAGTAAAATACTGTAAAAACTCTCTTCAAAATGCAAGTGGAAGAGCAGTGGAAAAACAGTAAAAAGACCCTTCAAAATGCAGTGGAAGAGCACTTAGTCATTCCTAAGACTCTCTTTAAATAGTAAACCAAAATGTGCCTTGGTGTCTCTTCAAATTGTGTCCAGATTCGATGTATCTACCAATGAACGCACCCCTTTATTCAAACTTGCCGCCCAAAGGAAGTTATGGTAGTTACCACCAAGAGTTGCATCCCATCCCCTTTGAAATTGGAGCCAAATACATGAAGATTTCAATTTTTAGCTGTGGCGGGTAAGCGCCGGCCTAGCGGCGCTTAGCTGCCAGTGCCAAAATTTTGATTTTTCATTATTTTTGCTCCAAATTTGATCCAATTTTGCTCCTTTCATCATGACCATCCATTTTCATCATACCTGCAAGAAAAAAACACAAAATATCTTCCCTTAAAGTGCAATATCATTAAAAATAGGTATAAAGATGTACATAAAAATACTATATATTTAAGTTGTATCAGTTCTTGAAGAAACTCTCGGGGAATTCGTTCCTAACATTAAATTAAGTGTTCAAGACGAAAAAGGAGAGGAGGATTATTGTAGAGAGGAGGATTACTGTAGAGAGTGTAAGGAAAGTGTGTGTGAGGGTTAGGGTTTCTGATTTTAATAGAGATTCTTTTCTAAGGAGGGGAGAAGAGGGAGTAAAGTGAGAGATTGCTTCTTCATCTTTGTTCCAAGGAGATAATTAAGTGTTGCAAGGAATAGCAAAGGAATCAAGGGAACTTAGAAGGAATTTGCTTGGGGAAGAGAAGGAGAGAATTTGTATTTACTATTGTGGTTTGTATGACTCTACTTTTATATATAAAATTCATGTGTTCTTATATCTTCTCCATGATTTGTGAGTAGTTTACTTTGCCTTTCTTTTTGCATAAAGTAGTGATGATGTGGTGATGTGGAGTTGATGTGCCCTTAAAGTGTTATAAAAGTTGTGATGTTTCTTCCATTTGGAACATAATTTACTTTTCAATCCGGCTAATTGAATTGTTAAAATATGTTAAGGAACATTAATTCCAAAAGAATTGAATGTTCTACAACAAGAATGAAGAATCCATTTAATGTTCGTGAATGAATTGTGCAGTTCATGGGGTTTAAGTGCAAATATATAGGGAAATGAGTTTTGATGGACTTCAAATTGGAGGTTTCATGGTGACAGAATGGGATCCCCAATTTGGTCTTAAGATTGGTAACTAAAGCCTATGGTTAGCCTTCGGGTGCAGGGTGAGTGAGAGCTCCGTAGTGAGAGTCGGTATCCTCCCAGCCTAGCCTTAGATTTAGTGACTAAACTTAAGATATGACAATGTTCTTTACATGCTTGGAAAAGGAGGCACTCTTTTAAGGGTAAAGAAGCAAATATGCTCCTATTTGGCACAATACAAAAAATTACCATTCTTCATCATCCACACATCATAATCTTTATGCAGGAAGGAAGACACTTTCCACATAGAAGTATCTTATAAATCACGTAAGTTAGTGTGTGTTAGTTAAAGAGTTTAGTAAGTAGAAATAATTGTAGTAGCTTTATTATTATCGTACTTTGCATTAACTAGTTGTAGTACAATTAAGCAATTGTTACAATTGGTATTGGATTTTAGTGCTATATTATCTGATTTGAAGAACATTTTCCCTCCTTGTGGGATCGATAACCAGGACTCCATTAGAGCCCTGTATTACTTAATACAATACGTATACTTGCGTTGCATGTGTGACTTTACTAAATCATTATAAATATTAAAATCTGAATTCATAAAGTCTTACATTTTTAAGCATATATAAATTTGCCATCAAATTTTTGGCACCGTTGCCGGGAAGATAGATAAACGGTACTTATTTGTAGATATTGTAGTAACTGAAAACCTTTACTTTGTAGTATATTTGTGTGCTTATTTACTTTTTAGTGTGATTTTATATGTGTAGTAGTGAATCTGTAGGTTTGATACCTTACGATTCAGAGTTAGAGTGTACTACTAGAAAAATTAGAAAACAACAAAAAAAATTGAAAATTACTGTGAAATGGCGAATAATCAAGAGAATCAGAATCTTAATGTTGGAAATTTGCCAAGACCCTTAAGAGATTTTGCAAACCCAACAACAGATGAAATTCATATAACTATTCAAAATCCTGATGTTGCTACTAATTCGTTTGAACTTAAACCTGCTATTATCAAAATGGTACAAAATAATCAATTTGGAGGAACACCTAATGAAGACCCAAATTTACATCTCGCTAGTTTTTTAGAACTGTGTGCTACTTTTAAGTATGACGGAGTGTCGAGTGATGCTGTGAGACTTAGACTTTTTCTTTTTTCCTTAAGGGATAAAGCTAAGGAGTAGTTAAACTCGTTAGCACCTAGATCTATTCGAGCTTGGGGAGAACTTTCTCAAATGTTTCTATCAAAATGTTTCCCTCCATCAAAAACTGCTAAATTAAGAAACAACATTACATCTTTTGGTCAGTTTGAAGGAGAGTCAATAGATGAAGCTTAGGAAAGGTTTAAAGATCTTCTTAGGAAGTGTCCACATCATGCTTTGCCAGATTGGTTAATAATTCAAACTTTTTATAATGGATTAGTGGGATCATTGAGATCAATTATTGATGATGCTGCTGGTGGATCTTTATTGTCAAAACCTTTCGATGAAGCATATTCTTTGATTGAAGAGATGGCTACTAAAAATTTCCAATGGCCATGTGAATGGGTAAACCCTAAGAGAGTAGCTAGTGTTCATGATTCTGATATGACGACTATGATAGTTTCTCAAATAGCAGCACTTTCTAAGAAAATAGATCAATATGGAATGAATTATTCTCAACCACCCCTAGTGTTAGAGGAAAATTCATTTGGACAGATAATTGAATCTCAAACACCTTATGAAACTTTGAACGCGATTAATAGACCTAATAACCCTTATTCGAATTATTATAACTCTGGTTGGAAGAATCACCCAAATTTCAATTGGAATAATAATAATGCTAATGTGAATCCACAATGGGGGCACAATTCTATGAACCCAATTGGAAACTTAAACAACCAAGGGAATACTAACTTTAGACCATCTTATCCTCCTGGATTTAATAATAACCCACAGTTTAAGGATAAGAAGTTATCTACAGATGAAATGATTTTGAATATAGGTAACCAATTACAAGTTCAAGGCGTTGCGATCAAAAATATTAAAAATCGATTGGGACATATTTTTACTGTGCTTAATAATAGACCTTCTGGAACGCTTCCTAGTAATATGGAGATCAATCCAAAAGATCAAAATATGGAGCAATTTAAGGCTATTCAATTAAGGAGTGGAAAATAATTAGAAACTAGAGTGCAGAAAGAAGTTGAAGAAGAGAAGGAGAAGGTGAATATTTAAACAGGTTAAAATAAGATTTATCCAGACCTGGAATATCCTCTTGAACCAATAAAGATTACTGTTGAGAAACCACCTCCTCCATTTCCTCAAAGATTGAGGCAGAAGAATAGGGATAACAGATTTGGAAAAAGTTTTAGAAATCATCAAGAAGATAACAATAAATATACCTTTTGTTGAAGCATTAGAACAGATGCTTGATTATGCAAAATTTATGAAGGATATTCTTAAAAAGAAGAGAAAGTTCGCGGATCATGAGACTGTTGAAATTAGCGGAGAGTGCAGTGCAATAATTTAGAAAAAGTTTCTGAAAAACTAAAAGATCCTAGTAGTTTCACTATCCCGTGTGTTATAGGTGAAAAGTTTTTTGGAAGAGCCTTATGTGATCTGGGAGCTAGTATTAACCTTATGCCTTTATCAACTTTCAAAAGATTGGGAATTGGAGAAATTTCTCCTACATCTGTAACTCTTCAATTAGTCGATCGTTCTATTACTTATCCTAAGGGAGTGGTAGAAGATGTGTTTGTGAAAGTGGATAAATTTATCTTTCCTATGGATTTTATTGTGCTTGATATGGTGGAAGATAAAGATATTCCAATTATTTTAGGAATACCATTCCTAGCTACTGGAAGAGCTGTAATTGATGTTCAAAAAGGAGAATTAACTATGAGAGTTAATGATCAAGAGCTGACCTTTAATATTTTGAAGTCTATGAAGTATCCCTCAGTTGAAAAAGATAATGAATGTTTTAGGATGGAAGTCTACGAATATTTGAGAAATGATTATTTTAAAGAGATGTTTGAAAAGAAAATGGAATGCGAAAATATAATTGAAGATGAAACTGGAAATGAAAAAGATTCAGATAATGAGATGAATAAGGAGTTGGAATATATTCAAGAGAAATTTGAAGTGTTAGATACCATGGAAGGTGGAGATAAAAGTTTAATTTCATCTATTGTTAAACCTCCTGAACTTGAGATGAAAATTCTCCCTAAGCATTTAAAGTATATGTTCTTAGGAGAATCATCTACCCTACCAGTTATTGTATCTTCGGAGTTAACTGAATATCAAGAACAAAAATTATTAGAAATCTTAAAAAGATACAAAAAGACTTTTAGATGGACTTTGGCAGATATCAAAGGAATCAGTCCTTCGATCTGTATGCATAGAATTTTATTAAATGAAGAACATAAACCTAAAATGGATCCGCAAAGGAGATTAAATCCTATAATGAAAGAAGTAGTTAAGAAGGAAATTTTAAAATGGCTTGATGCTGGAATTATTTATCCTATTTCGGATAGTACTTGGGTAAGTCTAATCCATTATGTACCGAAGAAAGGTGGAGCGACTGTGGAAGTGGATGAAAGGAATGAAATTTTACCTACTAGACAAGTGAATGGATGCCACCCGAAAATATCTCTTTCCTCTTCCTTTTCTCGATCAGATGTTGGATAGACTTGCTGGACATAAGTACTATTGATTTTTGGACTGATATACTGGTTATCATCAAATACCTATTGCTCCTGAGGATCAAGAAAAGACAACGTTTACTAGCCCCTATTGAACATTTGCTTTTCGAAGAATGCCTTTTGGACTGTGTAACGCACCTGCAACTTTTCAAAGATGTATGATGTCTATCTTTAGTAGTATGATAGATAATGGAATAGAAGTTTTCATGGATGATTTTTCTGTGTTTGGAACTTCATTTGATATTTATTTGGAAAACTTGGCAAAAGTTCTAAAACTCTGTGAGAAAATAAATTTAGTTCTGAACTGGGAAAAATGTCAATTTATAGTTGCAGAAGGAATAGTGCTTGGGCATAAAACTTCTGAATATGGTATGGAGGTCGATCCTGCTAAAATTCGAGTGATTGAGAGATTACCACCACCCACTACTGTGAGAGAGGTGCAGAGTTTCTTAGGACATGCTGGGTTTTACAGGCGTTATATTAAAGATTTTTCTAAAATTACTAAACATTTGTGCCAACTTATAGAAAATGATAGGAAGTTTGATTTTAATGATGAATGTTTGTGTGCTTTTAATTTACTTAAAGAAAAATTAATCACTGCTCCTATAATTGTTTCACCTGATTGGGAGAAACCCTTTGAATTGATGTGTGATGCTAGTGATTATGCTATTGGAGTTGCGTTGGGACGAAGGTATGATAAAACTTTCAAAGTCATTTACTATGCTAGTAAAACTCTTAATGATGCTCAAATTAATTATACCACTATGTTGACCTCATTTTTGATGAGGTCTTCTCTTCTTCTTTTTAGTACTTAGGATCTAGCCTTAGGCTTCTCCTTTGACTATCCTAGAGGATTAGAATTGGGACGCACCACTTAGAAATTCAAACCACTTCTTAACTCCCTGCAAACTCCACAAACTTGATTGTAGACCCCTAATCACCTAGAGGGTTAAAATCAAATGTGGAAGTTTAAAGGATGAGTTCCTATAGGACTCTTTGGCCTTAGGACCGCCACAGGTGGCCCAGTCCAGTGAGGGCCGACATACACACACACTACACTTATACACTACACTTTCACACACCTCCTAAAACCACACCTATACCCAACTTGACCTCCCGACTCATGAAGGTGATTCACATGGATGGTCCTTAACCCCTAAGCCCTCGCTAAGAGGGTTAGGAACAACATAGTGAATGCCTCAAATGAGTCCCTTCATGGCTCATGTGGGCTTGATATGGGTTCATGGCTTAACCAAAATGATTTCATTCCACTTACATTTACCCAATCTTCAATTTTCTAAACTTTCAATTTTTGACCCCCGGGACCCCAGACCCACCAAACCTACCAATTGCCCTTGAAACTACCCAAAATTTGCAAAATCACCTAAATTACCCAAAATTCCCCAAGACCAATCCCAAACATTCCCACATTACTCAAATTGACCATTCATAGCCAAAAATACCAAAAATTCCAAAAATACCTCCCAATACCCTCCAAATACCCAAAATGCCCCTCTTAGCCAAAAAATACCAAAATTCAGAAAATTCCCAAAAAATTCCATAAAATCCCAAATATTCCAAATGTCGTTTTGTTCAACTACACCATGGGCCAATTTTCTCAATTTACCCCACTTTTGTCAAAATCCCCAATTTGACCCATTTTAACCCAAAGTGAACCCAATGTCAAACCAAACCTACCCAATTGACCCAAATTCTGGTCCAATTCAATTCTAAACTTCAATGCAACACCCCCAACACCAATCTAGACCAAATTAAAGTCCAATTTGATTGGCATTTGAATCCAATTTCACTTTTGACCATAAAGCCCAATTTGGACCCATGACCCAAACTTAGCCCAAACTAACCCAATTAAACTCCAATTAACCCCAAATCTTTTCTAAACATTCCTTAACATCCCCACAAACAAAACACTAACATGATTTACCCAAAATTTAGACCCAAACCCCACTCAAATTCAACCCAAAGCTAAAAGACCCAATTTTGACCTAAACCCAAAACTAACCCAAATAAGCCCAAACCCCAAAATCAAAACCCAACCAAAGTCAAAACCTCTTTGAAACACTCTCATAAACATTTCCCAACATTAATTTTACATCAATTTCAACCCTAGCTCAACATTGGCCCAAGTTAGCCCAATTTGACCTACATTGGCCCATTTACCAAAGAGGCCCAAATTCAACCCAATTCAAACCCAAATCACTCCAAACTTGTTTCAAATCATTCATGACATACCCCTAAACCAAGCCCAACAATTATTTGGCCCAAGCCTTTACCAAACTTTCATCCTAAAATCCATTTCAAAATCCAAAAGCCCACTTCCCTAAACCATTTTAAAAGCCCATCTTCACTAAATTTCAAAGGCCCAAACTCTATCCTAAAGCCCATATGACATTTTCATTTGCCATTAATTCAATCAAAACCATCTCCTAAGTTCTAAATCCATGATAAAATAAATCCAAATCAAGCCATATGCCAAATCCCATCAAATCACCCCTAAATTACCAAAATTTCTAAAATCCATTTTTATGAAATTGACCAAACTTTTTCCCAAGCCAAAGGCAAGCCATGAAGCCACTCTTAAGCCACATGCAAGCCATGTGAGTTGTTCACATGTGACCTTACCACATTGGGCAAAAGGAGGAGATCCTTTCCACATTCCCTTAAGGTGATTAACCACTCCCATGATTCCCCTTAACCATGCTTAGGCCTAATTGTGCTTGGATGGTGACTTGACCCTACCGATTATGCTCGAACCAAATCACTTTCCCTTCAGCCTAAACCAAGCATTGGGTGGTGCACCTAGCCCAAAAGGATGGGTTGACCCATTTGGGGCCAAAATGGCCTCTCCCCCATACCATTTTAATCCAAGCCCTTTACACATGTCCATGGCCAATTGATTGCACTAAACCCCAACCCTGACCCACCTGAACAAGATGGTGACCAATGCCTTGCTGGCCAGCCACCAGCCCACCGGAAAATGCCATGGCCGAGACATGGGGAGGAACCAAACTTTGGAATTCCACCTTGCTGAGTTGCCCCATGCCCAATGGCCACCATGGCTGTTCTTCCCTTGACCTAAGCAGCTGATCCCAAGCCTTAGACCCCCCTGGGAAGCCCTCCAGCCATGCCTATTTAAACACCACCTCCTCTCGGCCATGAGAGGTGCTGAACCAACCTTAAGGAAACTCTGCCAAAATCACTCCAGACTCTCCCCACACCTAGAGCATTTGATCCCCACTGTCCTCTTGCCCTAATCCCCACTAATTGAGCTCAATTTTGGAGCTCAATTCTCAGGCCAGAACAGGACACTCCCAAATCCTCCACCAAAGTCAAATTAAACTCACCTACACCTGCACAAGGTCAAGAGGAGAAGTTCCCCAGTGAAAGCCCCCTCTCCAGGCCACCCATCTGTTCCAGACTCCAAGCTTTGTAATCGGCTGTGGTCGAAATCATACCTGGACAATTCACCAGGCCAGGAGACTTCATCTGGAGCTTGTTTGGACTCAATCGAAGGTGACACACCCTCAGATCGAATCCACACTTCTCTGAGCAAAGGTATGGTCTCACTCTTCTTCCCGAGCTTCTGAACATTCTCTATTTTTATTGAGTCAATTTCATGCCACATAAACCGTATGGATGTGTTCGTCTCTTCAAGACGAATCCATAGAGCACAAGAACACCAAAATCCATTAAGTATTGAGTGAGATATTAAGGATTTAGTGTGAACGGTTCTCGGGTTAGGAGGCTTGGGGACGATGAACGGATGCCGCTCATTTGATACACGCGCGGGTGGACGATCCAGATTGAGTTGTATGAGGAGACGGAACGATGCAGCGGGCTCCTGGAGCGCTGAGTCGGATGGCGGCGTCGAACCAGAAAGCGCCGCGTGGCTGTTCGGGGATGCTAAGGTTGACACGGCGCCGATTCGGATAAATAGAAAAATAGGGATTTTCTTATTTATTAAATACCCAGAACATTGAAAATTCATAACTTTGTGTAGAAAAATCCTAAAAATAAAATAAAAATATCCTCTTGCTCAGTGAACAGAGAAGAATAATGTGGAAAAGAAATCATTTAATTTCATTAAGTATTTTATTTTTAATGATTTATTTACTCTCTGCATTGTTTTAATTCTCCATGCATATAGGAAATTCACCATGGCATGAGACCATAGGGCTTTTGAAGCCTCTGAATTTGGGAACATTCCTTGAATTTTCCAAAGTCAGAGGACACCCCTATGAAGTGTTATTGATTTTTTTTAATTCTAGGTCACTATTCTGAGTATTTTAATTCTAATAATTAGCATGTTGTGAAATAAATTCTAGGAAAATTTGGTGATGTTTCTTATGACCAGAGGACCCTAGGGAAAATGGTTTTTGAGTTAACTCACTTGCAAAAACCCTAATTGGGTTAAACACCCAAAATGGAGCTTTAATTAATTAGAGCTAATCATACATCAAATTGACTTGAAATCAATTCTCCACTGACCTTTAGGATCGGAGGAACCCACCATAAAAGTTTGAAGTCAATTGGACTTGGTTAGCCCTATCAAATGGGTTGATTAAGTCATTTAGCCAAATTTAAACTTTAAAAATTCATAACTTTCAAAATCCTTTTCAAAAATTCACCAAATTAGTTTTGGAGCCTCTCCGACATCGGGGAATTTAAGAAAATTAAAATTGCAATTTTCCAAAAAAGTTGATTTTTTGCATTATTTTAATATTTTTAATAATTAAAAAATAATAAAAATCACAAAAAAATAATAAAATTCACAAAATGTCACATTTTGAATTTTAATCATTTAGGAACAAACCCCATATTTTTCTTAAGTCTCTATGATGAGATATTAAATTTTAAAGCCCTAAGGTAATTTTAAAATTAAAAAATGTATTTTCTAGCATTTCCACTAAAATAATTCTAATAAATCAAAGAAAAATTAGAAAATTATAAAAATTGGTTCTCTGGTTTCCTTGATATCAGAGAGATTTTTGAAAAATATAAAATTCATTTTTCAACCTTTATTTTATTTTTAAATTAATTAATACTCCAAAACTCAAAATAATTATAATAAAAATAATATAATTCAAAATATCACCAAAATTAGTCCAAGTGGTCCTCTGGTCATTAGGAATGTCCCATAATTTTCTTAAGGACAGAAACTTTCCCTTGGTCATGTTATTAAATTTTCCTTGAAAATTCCCATTTTCCACCAAAAATAATTATATAAATAAATTAAATACAAAAAAATCACATTTTCTCCTCTAATGTCTTGATTGACATATGTGTGAAGTCACATAAAAATTTCAAATTCATTTAAGCTCAATTTAGTGAGTTATGAAATTAGTAAGTTTAAAGGGCAAAATGGTAATTAAAATTTTAACCTATAATTAAAAATTTTAGGTTTAATTAAAAGGATGGGTAAAATATTTGATATTAAGTTGTTTTTGGATGTTTGAAACTTAGGTATTTAAAGGGTAGAAACCTACCAAGTAATTTGAAAGTAATCAAAATAAACCTTAATTAAAAAATTAATTAAATTTGGAAGAATAATAAAAAAATTAGAATTATTAAAATAGGGATGTTATTAGGAAGAAATTCATTCTTTAATTCAAGAATCCCTAAATTAATCACCTCAATAATATTCAATTCCTAATTAAAATGATAATCCAAATTCAAAACTTAAAATGCTTAATCATTAAATTAAAAATCAAAACATTTAAACTAAATCCTTTTAAAATTTCAATTAAATTAATACTTTAACAATTAAAATTAAATCATCCCTAAAGCATAAAAAAAATAATAATATAAAATTAAGTTAAAATCTAAATTTAAATTAAAATTAAAAATAAAACCAAATTAAAATTTAAATTAAAATTTAAATTAAAATTAAATTAAATGAAATTAAATTAAATCACATTAAATCAAATTAAATTAAAACATATTAAATTAAATTAAATTAAATTAAAATAATAAATAAAATCAAGTTAAAATAAAATTAAAATTAAATAAATAAAATTAAAATTAAATAAATAAAATTAAATTAAAATTAAAACCAAACCAAATTAAATTAAAATTTAAATTGAATTAAATATAACATCACTTAAGACATAAAGAATTCAAAAATAAATCTAAAACAACTTGAATACTATTCCGAACTTAAACCCATTAGTTGAAATTAAATTGAATCACAAATCACTTGAATATCGATTTGCCCTCAAAAGCTCATGTTGTCATAACTCCTAAATGGAGTGTTAAGTGAAGTGTTACTTCACTCATAGGATATTCAAATGTCCTAATTCACTGAGCAAGATAACGAAACTTGAAACTCCTGGATGATTAATTCATTTTGTATAATTAAATTATCTTGGACTTAAAACAATCCTAGAGGTATTGAAAAGATGTTTAAGACTCGTCTTAAGCACTTCCTCAATACGATAGGATGTTTATAAGAACAATTGAACTTAATTGTTCTTTGATGAAGAAAATCGTCCTCAAACTAAAACACAAGGACCTAGACGTCATAGGAAATGACTAGCTATAGGATTAGGAACTTGGTAGAAAACCATAACCCTTCCCTTAGCTTTACCTAGGAACTTGCTTTAAATGATTAAAATATCCTGAATTGTGTTTAAGTGTAGCTTAGGATGACGGGAAGACCCTCCAGGTTCGCTTTTATTTTATTTACAATTTACCTCCTTGCAATTTACTTAACTGCATCGCACTTACTTTTCTTGCATGATAAACAACTGTTGCATGAAAACCCACAACTTTAGGATAGCCCCTAAAACCAAAACCAAAACTAAATTAAAAGTCATTGCAAGATATAATTCACCGCCACAACATTTCAAAATATAAAACAACTCAAAATTTAATCACAAACAAAACAACAAAACTACAACTACAACTAAATTAAAGCGTCTTGTTGGAAGATTGGGAATGCCTCGGATGATGTAACCTACGTGTTGCTAACGGGATTTCCCACGGTCTAAATGAAAGTGTGGAACTCATTTAGTTGAGTTTAGCAAATTCATCTGGACTAAGTGAATCCGATAAAAATAACGATGCCGGAAGGATGAAACCGTGAGATCTTAACCGGTGTTGTTATAATCAACTTTAAGATTTGTTTTAATTAAAACATAAAAAACACTTGGACTTTAAGATTTCTAAAACAAAACACTTTTCTCATCTCTTGATTTTCACCTTCTATAACTAAACCTCTACAACAATAAGGAGCTCGGAGCATGGTGGGCAGCACGGCCATCGTCATCAGCAAAACCTGAGTCTACTTCAGCAAAACTTTCTTAGAATTAAATAACCAAGCCATAGGACTTCGAGGTAGTTTTCCTAGTGCAACATAAATCCTCAACTCTTCGTTAGGCATTTGCATGATCATATCATGTAAATTAAGCCCTAACCGGTCTTAGGACTCCGAGGTGATCGTTCGGTACGACAAAAACCCTCACATCTTCGAGGCTGTTTGTATGATTGTGTCATACGAATATAAGTCCTGATTAATTAAAACAGGCAAGATGAAACATTAAATGAATCCCCAAATTGAAGCCAAACAATAGGATAGTTTGGGAAGTTGCCAAGATTCTTCTTGGATCCTCAACTCCTCCTACTTTTCTTCCTTTGGACTCCTGAAATAAACTATTCCAAATTTGATCCATTCCCTTTTGAAATTTCCAAAATCCAATTCTTTGAAAACCTTAAACTTTGAAATTCTTGAGAGCAGAACTACTGATTATTATCGAGAGTTTTCTTAGGTGATTCCCGTCACTTAAGATGTAATTAACTATACGGGCTTGCCCTTATAGGGAATTTTAAGAACCCGAGTAATATAAACCCTGTTTAATGTTTTCATATTAAGCGGGGAACTTGTCGGCTAATAAAATGGTTTCGCGGACCAAACGGATGTCACAAACCTTCTAGTTTATTTAATCGAGCCTCACCATCGAAACAGTGTGCCTATTCTTCGGAATAGACACGCGGTTTGTGGTGTGGTGCTCGTTTATATAAACTATTCGAGATGTGAGATCAGTTTGATTTCAAATCTTAAAATTTTTAAAATTATTTTCAAAATCAAATACTACCTTCTAAATTATATATATATTTAAATTAAATTTAAAATCTAAAATTCGCCGACAATTTCTATAGGCGACCCCTTTTTCAAAATAAAACACATAACCTAAAATATGCCGCCAACTTCTGGTGACTCCGCTGGGGAAAAATTCCTCTCTCCATTTTAATCAGATAGTTCTGCTTTCAAAAATCGGTAGTGTATCCATGTCCCTAGTGGATCAAACTACCCTTCTTTCCGTTGGAATACTATGTTCATTTCTACCTTGAACAAGTATAGCCAACATTCTCTCGGATTTAGGAACCACTGTTTAGACACCCCTAAAAAGAGAGGTTCCGAGATCCTTTTACCTCATTTCTGAGGTGGGGTGGACCCCGATAGGTATTAGTTTAGGAGCGGTACGGCGAGTCGAGACTTTCTCTTCCTTTTCCAGGTTCCTAATCAATTCCTTTTACCCTTCCTACAACTCTCATTCTTTTAATAATTCTCTGTCCTAACGAACAAATCTTTTCGAAAAACAATTATCTAAATAAATTTTCTTTTAATACCACAAATACACTAAGATAAACAGAAATGTGTTCGGACTCTTTCTTTTCGTCATAAGTTTTACGACAAGAAGAAGCACGATTCGGGGACTAACACTTGGAATCTGCCCTGCAGAAATGGAAGCCCCAAAACCGATCTTCTCCTTCGTCAACGGACTGGACCTGGCTGTGTTCAAGGATGAACTGCTCGATAATGGAATCATTCGATTCGGACAAGGATTCGGGGACACCGACATCAAAATCCCCGACGTCACTCTCTTTTCACTCACAAGCAAAGTACCGGAAACTGAGAAGCCGTTGATTGAGTTTAACCTCAAGTCAACTCATGAATTCCCTCCTCTGCAAAAGATTCCAACTGAGAGGAGTATTGTTGTTCGCAAAAGGACTGTTGTTGCTACCCCCACTGGTCTAGTTGTCTCCGTACCTACCCCGGCTTCTGCCAGACTAAAGGGGAAAGAAATTCAGAACTGTGATGAACCTGTGGAGGGTACAGATCTTCCTGTGAGACCTTCCGTTTTTGAAATTGGGTCCAGCTCGAGAATTCCATCACTGACACGGACTCAAAGGAGAAACAGAAGTAGAAAGATTGCTAGAGAAGCCAGAGCTGCTGAAGCTGCTTTCCTGGAAGAAATCCCAGAACTGCCCGAGTATACACCGTTGCCTGAATACATACCACTTTTAGGAGGAAGTAGGTTCCATCCCCTCTCCGCCGCAGAGGATGAAGAAAATGTCCGCAAAATTGCTGCTGCATTGCCTCAGCCCGCATATTACAATGACAGCCGTAAGAAAAGGGCTAGAATTACGCCATTTGCTCGACTGCAGACCGTGATAGAAAAGTTAGCAAGAAAAGAAAAATGCCCTGTGTCAGAAATTTTAAGAAGGATGGGGCGGGTGCCAGCCAAGTCCCGTCTTGGGCCGCGAGTAGAACCTGATATCGCTGCGAAAAAGCCAAATAAGAGAATGAAAGCTAGTCCACCTGTCGTTGTTTCAGGACTACAAATTAGGGAGGATACCACCTTCCAAGCATTTGGTCGACGGACCATCCGGTCCTAGACCTTCTGTCGCTAGAAGGATGGTATGGCGTCCCACTACCGGACAATTAAGATTAAAACAACAACACGAAAAGGAAAGTCTCGTCAGGAGACTTGAGTCCGAAGAAAGTGCTACCGCAGCGAAGGGGACTCATGAGAAGGAAACCTGACAGCTATCGTATGACAACTGCAAAGATGTACAGAAAAGACCACTAGAAGATGCTATGGAAAAGCTAAGAACTGATATTTGGCGATTAGCAAAAGAAAGAGAAGAAAAATTCGGAGATGAAGTCGACTCGTCAGAGTTCATGGATGATGAATATACAGAAATTAACATGGTTGAAACACGAGCTTCGTCAGCTTCACAAGGTGCTCCTGCGGCCGCAGAAGAGAGGAGCCGGAAGTGATGAGGATGCGGCTTCAAGAGAAAGATGATACGATCTCCAAAATGGCAAAGAGGATAGAAGAGATGGCTGCAGCCCTAGCCACTCTCCAGAGTCAGGTTCAACCCCAAAGAGAAACACCCCCAGAAGCTATTCACGTTGTAGACGGAGGAAAAGAGATTACATCCGTTAACGGAGATGATTAACCAAAGAAAGATTCTACCCAGAACATGATTCCGGAAAAGGATATCAAGAGCATGGTGGAACAGCAGATGCGAGAAGCCTTGGCACAATCAAAGAGCGGGACATCCATTCGGACGGGTAGACCTTACCCCGAAGAATTTGACGCTGTCCAATATCCGAAAGGCTTCGTACCACCTCTCGTTCAAGACCTTTGATGGAACCGGAAACCCCGGCGGCATGTTGCACATTTTCGTGCCGATTGTTGCAATGCGGCCGAAGTGATGCTTTACTCTTCAAACAATTTGTCGGCGACTCGTCGAGAATCGCCTTTGATTGGTATGCGGAATTACCGAACTGTTCGGTGAAGACATTTTAGAATTAGAGAACCTCTTCATCAAGCGATTTGTCGGAGCTCGGCACCACATCACTATAGGTGATTTAGTGGTAGAGAAGCAGAAGCCGAACGAAACTTTGGTAGACTACATACTTCGATGGAGGAACCTAAGTATGAAGTGTGAGCCACAGCTACAAGAACAGCATGCAGCCGGCATTTTACTGAAAAGCATTCATGGCCCGATAGCACTTCTCCTCAAGGGATTTACTATTAAGACTTTCTAGAAGTTGTTAAGCAAGGCCGGAAGCTTGCAAGAGGAGGCGAAACAATTAAGTTTCACCGACAAAACAGACAAACAGAAGCCCGTGAAAACTTTTGAAAAGAAGTCTGGGATCGTCGCAGCAGTCGATAAAGGCAAGCGGCCGATACAAATACCATCGAACGGCTGCGGCAAATTCAACAGAATCACCGGCAACCCCGACCCAGCTATCGGTCATCTCAACGAGTATGAACAACCGCCTCGTCCACAACGTACGTTAAGGGAGCTTCGAGGAGGGAGTATCCGTTCAAGAATGAGGCAGTGCCGAAAATGTTCCGCAGTCCGATGAAGACTCCAAATTTCTAACTGCCAGAACCTAAGAGACCAGAAGAAGTCGACAAGAAAGGTGATCCCAACTTTTGCCCTTACCACCGGATGCTCGGGTACAAGATAGAAGATTGTATTACCTTCAAAAGTTGGCTCAACGACAATCTTCAAAAAGGGAATATAACGATCCCGAAGGAATACATGAAGGAACCCCAGAAAGGAGGTTCCGTCAACGTTATCTCGACGGATCTCATTGTTCAGATAGATCCCTATGCGACTGATGATGGATGGACTACCGCCTGGACAATATCTTCGAAGAAGATTTTAGATCGCATCCAAACCACTTCAGTGCGAGCCTCAATTCAGAATTCGAAACCTGTCAAGTCGGCATTATCACTTGCGATAGAAGAACCACCTCAACGAGAGACGATTAAAGAAAAGAAGAAAATTGATGAAGAAGAAAAGATCGAGGCTTTTAAGGCTAGATTAGGGGCTGCTTATCCTAGGATGGTTGTTTCCGATTCGGGGGAGAAATCCCTCGAACCTCTGACTCTGTATGATTATTTGCTCACTCCAGTGGGATCCTATAATGATAAGGGTTATGGCGTTGGCTACGTTTTGACTGTTTCTAACGATTACATAACTAGCGACAACCAACCTAATCCGGACATCAATTCCGATATAAGTAACAATTCTCAAATCATACACAATCTCGACAATCACAATGACAAAGAAGACATCCACCAAGGAGGCTACGAGAGTTCAACAAGCAATGAATCTATTTGCGAGTTTCGAGGAGCTCCAGTCAAAATAGAGTTAGAGCCTTTAGACTCTGAAGCTAATCCAGAAGAACCTGTCTTTCCGATTCAGGAGGAGACACCAGCAAACTCAATACCAGATTCAGAAGAAATTACAGAAGTCAACTTAAGAAGTTGGAGAGTTCTATCTCTGAGAATGGGTCCAAAGGACAAAGGAAAGCAGGTGGTTGTTTAGGAAGAACCAACCCCGGCAGAAGAAATACCCATTCGGGAAGAAACCGAGACACATGAAAATAAAGTGGACTACAACGTGCTAGCCCATCTTAGGAAACTACCGGCCAAACTAAGCATCTACGACTCTCTCATCCTATCAAAGGAGATGAGAGAAGCTCTGATCAAGGCCTTGCTTGATCCAGAAATTTGCTTAGCTCAAATGACCGGAAATTCCTTAGATGAGGTTTGCTCGTTAAAAGAACAGCGAGGTGTTACCTTCACGGACAATGACCTACTACTTGGGACAGCAGACCACAACCGACCGTTGTACATTTCAGTTACAATTGGGAAGTTTACGCTCTCCAAAGTGTTGGTGGATCCAGGAGCATCAATCAATATAATGAATCTTTGAACGCTAGCATACATGGAAATTGATGCTCGCGAGCTCGAAGCGGACAAAATATTATTAAGAGGATTCAACCAGAAAGGAGAAAGAGCCCTCGGATCAATAACACTGCTAATGAAGATCGGTGACTTAGCAAAGACAACCGCGAAATTTCACATAATTGATTCAGAAACGTCATTCAACGCGCTACTGGGCCGACCATGGATACATGAAAACCGGATAGTACCATCATCTCTACATCAGTGCTTCAAATACTACGATGGAGGGGAACAGTGCATCAAAGGCGACTTACAACCATTCTCCGTACATGAAATTGGAATCCATGAAGATGCAGCTTATTACGCACCTTCGAAGAAAACAATCTTCTCCAGAGATACCATAACGAATGAAGAAAAGGAAGTTCGGGACGACGAAGAGCCTGAAGTTCTAGTCCAACAGTCACTCACCATTCCCTTACAGCGAGATGGTGAAGGTTTCTCCACAACTCGCATCCGAGGTCGAGGCCGGGGACGAGGTCATGGCAGAGACGTCAGGACAGTTGGACAGAGGAAACCAGCCATCAATGTTGATTGGGAAGATAGTTCTGAAGAAGAAAAAGAGATCAAGGAAGAAGCAGCGACAATAAGTCGGAAGAAGCCACAATTCAGGATCTCTCTCAAAGATGAAAAGAACGAGGAATATAAATCGATGTACGAGAAGATTAACCACTATGTACATACTATGACCCTGACCCGGATCCATTCTAATAAGATCGAGTGTATGGTGGTCAAAGAGGTACGTAGCGGCGGTGCAAAGCCCATCAAATTCTACCGTGGTGCTCCTTCCTCCAAAACTGAAAATAATGTACAATTTGAAGATGCTACTTCATCAGAATTAATGGAATTGCCTTTTGAGTGGTATTCCCCCTGTGTTCAAAATTTAATTCAGCGTGGTTTCTTACCTTGACAATGGACAAAAGGTCAATCACAACATTTTGAAAAATTATGGAAAAACTTCGGTCGTTCACCCAATTCAAAACATGTTCTCGGATTCGGCACAGTAGGATCAGTTGACGATACTGAATTTTGCTTGGTTGTCACTTGCGAGTCTAATGAAAACTGCATGGAAACTACAGAAGAATTTGAAGATTTACAAATTGGAAACGCTCCACCGAGTTCGAAGAAGAGATCGAATCTACGATAGATGAATTAACGGAAGTTAACTTAGGTACTAGCGAAGAGCCTAGACCTACCTTTGTTAGCTCCTTACTCGATAAAAAAGACTCCGAAGAAATAATCAAGTTATTAATGGAATTTAAAGACTGTTTTGCTTGGAGCTACGATGAGATGCCGGGATTAGCTCCGGAGGTCGCGATCCATAAGCTAGGAGTAGATCCTACTTCGTTTCGGTCGGACAAGGTCCCAGAAGAATGCGTCTAGAAATCGAACAACAAGTCATAGCTGAAGTTAAAAAGCTAATAGACGCTAAATTTGTCCGTGAAGAACAATACCCAACTTGGTTAGCCAATGTGGTGCCAGTCATGAAGAAGAATGGTCAGATCAGAATTTGTGTGGATTTCAGAGACTTAAACAAAGCATGTCCAAAAGATGAATTCCCTCTACCGATCCCAGAATTAATGATCGACATTGCTTCAACACATGAAATATTCTCATTCATGGATGGATCTTCAGGATACAACCGGATAAAAATGGCTCCAGAAGATGAAAAACTTACGGCATTCGAACGCCGATCGGAGTATATTGCTACACGGTGATGCCATTCGGACTGAAGAACGCAGGAGCAACCTACAAGAGAGCGATGACAAGAATTTTTGATGATCTCATCCACAATCAAGTTGAATGCTACGTGGATGATGTGGTCATCAAAAGTAAAGTAAAGGAAAACCACCTGTATGATTTGAGAATTGTTTTCGAACGATTAAGACAATTTAACCTTAAGATGAATCCCTTAAAATGCGCCTTCGGCGTCACCTCCGGGAAATTCTTAGGATTCGTTGTCCGACATCGTGGAATTGAAATCGACCCGGAAAAGATTAAAGCTATCTTAGAAATGCCGCCTCCCAAAACCTTAAAACAACTACGATCTTTTCAAGGAAGGCGGCATATCTTCGACGCTTTATCTCGAACTTGTCGGGTAGGTGTCGGCCTTTCTCGGCATTAGTTAAAAAGGACGCCAAATTTATTTGGGAAGAGAAATGCCGAGAAGGCCTTCGAAGACATTAAACAATATTTAATGACACCTCCTGTCTTAGCGACCCCGGTCTCGGAGTAGACCGTTGATACTTTATACCGCGGCTTTAGACGATTCTCTCGGAGCCCTGTTAGCCCAGGTCAATGATGAGGGTAAAGAAAATGCTCTTTACTACCTAAGCCGTCGTTTACTTCCAACGGAAATAAAGTATCCCACAATTGAAAAGCACTGTTTGGCCCTGATCTTCGCCGCTCAAAAGCTCAGGCACTACATGCTTTCTCGGAAGGTCAACTCGATCTCGAAATTTAATCCATTGCAATATTTGATGACCCGTCCAACGCTTTCGGCGGACTTGCCGGGTGGTCGATGATATTATTGCAATTCGATATAACTTTCGTGCCTCTTCGTGCCGTAAAGGGACAAATCCTAGCGAGACTTCCTCGCAGGCACACCCTCTGCCGGCGAATCTCCTCTCGATGACGACTTGCCGGATGAACAAATAATGAGCTTAGAAGACCCTGATGATCGACGTTGGGAATTATATTTCGACGGAGCATCTTCAGCACACAAAGACGAAGAATCACAAGTGATAGTGCCCGGTAAGGCAGGAATCGGACTAATCTTTATAACGTCGGAGCGGGAGATGTTAAGATACTCCTACCACTTAACAGAGCCGTGTACAAACAACGAAGCAGAATACGAAGCTCTCGTAACAGGACTGGAATTAACTATTCAAATGGGGATAACAAACATCAACATCTACGGGGATTCGCAGTTAATCTTTCAACAGATCGCCGGACAGTACATATTTTTAAAGCTAAGACTCGAGCAATACTTCCAGTATGCCATGAAACTCTTGGAACAGATTCCGAATGTGACGATCTACAAAATTCCTAGAAAAGAAAACGCTTTAGCAGATGCGTTAGCCCACCTCGCAAAAGAATTTGCCTGCTTGCAAGATGAATCAGTGGAAGTGTCAGTTCACGGACGTCAGGTCCTATCACGGCTCGACATAGACACAATACACAAATCGAAAGAGAAGAATCGAGTTACAGCGAGTAACGTGAAAACACGGAAGATTGGCGATAGCCATTAATGAACTACACCGTAAAAAGGAAAACTACCGGACGATAGGTCGTTAGCCCATCGGATCAAGAAAAGAACTCGTCTTACGCATTAATAAACAACACGTTATACGGAAGGTCTTTCGATCAAATGTGGCTAAGGTGCCTAAGCGGGTCCGAGGCCCGTGAAATTGTTAAAGAGGTGCACTCGGGACTGCGTGGCGCTCACCGGTCGGGTCCGAAAATGAAAATGAAAATTAAAAGACTAGGGTACTACTGGCCCTCGATGATGACCAACTGCATGAAAATCGCCAAGAGCCGTCACCAATGCCAAGTGCACGGAGTGGTTCTACACCAACCTCCAAATGTGCTACATCCGACAATTGCGTCATGGCCATTTGAATGTTGGGGCACAGATATAGTGGGTCCAATAGAACTACCATCTTCAAAAGGACATCGCTTCATTCTTGCGGCTACAGATTACTTTTCCAAGTGGGCAGAGCGGTTCCACTCGGAGAAGTGAAAGCACACCACGTGCTTATAGTTTTTCAAGAACCAAGTTGTCTACCGTTTCGGAGTGCCGCGCGAGATCATCTCGGATAATGGGTCGACATTCGAAGCACGCAAATCAACAATTTTGTCAGGAGACACGGAATCGACTGGCGGTATTCAACAATTTACTATCCGAGAGCAAACGGCCTGGCTGAGGCTTTTAATAAAACTCTCGTTCAAATTTTAAAGAAAACTTTGGACGATAATAAGAGAAATTGGCACGAGAAGTTATTAGAAGCCTTATGGGCCTACCGGACAACCTTCAGAACTCCTACTCAAGCTACACCTTACGCTCCGGTGTATGGGTCCGAGGCGGTGTTACCCTTAGAGGTCCGAGCTTCCTTCACTCGGAATTGCGGTTGCAAAAAAAATCATGACGAGAAGAGAATGACAAATTACGACTAGAGGAGTTGGAAAGCCCGGAAGGGAAAAGACTTGCAGCGCGACGGAATTTAGAACTATACCAAGCTAAGATGGTTCGAAGCCCATGACGGACCGGTCCGCCCAAGAACCTTCAAAGTTGGTGACTTAGTTCTCGTTCTCAAGAGACCTATCCTTGCACACCGCAAGATAGGAGGAAAATTTGAACCCACTTGGGAAGGACCGTTTGTGGTTGAGGCGATCTACTCAGGAGGCTCCTACCAGCTAGTGAATTGCCAAGGAGAACGACATATGCTTCCGATCAACGGACGATACTTGAAGAAGTATTACGCTACCTAATGTTTCGAAGGAATGAATTCTTCATCCCTAGAAGCACGGGCGAAGTAATTACTTATGACTGGGTCCAAACCCAAAAATAATAAAAATGTGCTAAAATAAATAAAATCGTGATAATAAAGTTTTCCTTGTTCTCTCTTCCAAATCAAAATCTTTTTCCCGATCTTTTCCCACTTCATTCCTGTTGAATTTAAAAATACAAAAGGAATAATAAAAAAAAGAAAGAAAATTTTGTCTCTAATAAACTTTTTCTTAATGTTCTTGTTCTTAGTACAGCCCCTGATCCTTTTCCTTGTCTTTTCGCAGGGAAATGTCGAACGGGCGGTTGGTCCTGAACTTTAGAAATGGCGTAAGCCTTGCACTCGACGAAAAGAGGGTGAAAGATGGAGCAATAATAGAGATTGACTCAGACTTCGCACCAGCGGGCACGTAATACGAGGAAAGTGGTCGGGTCCCGATTGACCGAGAGGAACCGCCCGATCAGATAGTAATGAAAGTGGGTGGCCCAAGCCACCGACCCGGCAGTAAGAAAAGGAAAACAAACACTGAGGAGGACAAAAGAATCAAGTTTGTAGTCGCTACAGCAGAGGGCAGGCTTGTCAGCGCCGCGCCCACAGAGATTCAGGAAGTACGAAGAGCTACTCTCTTAGCAACTCAGCGAAGAAATAAAAATCGCCGTATCCACAAGATGTTAACTAAACTAGCAGTGGACCAGCGCGACGAGGCAGTCGCTACTACCAATGCATATACTTCAAGGATACCGGTTCGCCAGGAACCTGAAGAAAGGAGGCCAGCTCCGAAGATAACAGAAGAAACCAGGGAAATCTCAAGAAGATCAGAAGAAGGAAGGCTACCACGCCACCAGTAATGCATAACCTTGTTGCAGAAGCATCCCCGAAGGATGTCCCGACAGAGACCATCCCCGAGGAGCCGAGGTATGCAGGAGAACACAAAGGGATTGAGCCATATATCCCACAGTACATCACCAGGCCTCACCATTTGCAGATTATTCCAGAATACGAGCTAGAAAGAATGCAGAATGTCGAGAAGCAAACTTTTGAATACTTCGAGAGAATCAGAGGCAAAAGGATCAATATATTAGAAGGCCTCGAGCTACATACAGACGTGTTCTCAGAATATAAACAACAACAGATCGTGGACTGCATCCGGGATTTGAAAAGAATGGGTAGAGCAGGCCGCCTAAGAGAAAACACTTACTCGGAACCCCGGAGGTGGATGCCAAGGAAAGGAAGAATTACAATACAATGTGGATGCTGCTATAACTTCGCAGAAGACAGGAAGGGAAACCCACCGGGGATACTCCGTCATGGCCAGGTGGATCCAATGCCATTAGTCATCAAAAGGATGGTAAAGAGAATGATAACGTGGAGGGTACTGCCGGCAGATTGCATACCCAACAGTTGCATCATTAACATTTACAAAAAGGGTGATCGCATACCCCCGCACATAGATCACCACGACTTTGTCGGACCTTTACGCACGGTTTGTTTTCCGAACGAGTGTAATATCATGTTCGGATCCGACCTCCGAATAGCGGGCCCGAGTGAGTTCGAGGGCCGGTAAAGATACCATTACCGGTAGGTTCCGTCATGATACTAAAGGGCAACGGAGCGGATGTCGCTAAACATTGCATACCGGGAGTACCAATGAAGCGAATCTCGGTTACTTTCGAAGGATGGATGACGGGAAAGTACCTTACCACTTCCAGACGGACCCGGAGCTGGAGAGCCTCCGGCCTTACGAGTCGTGAGTTACATGGAAAATATCACACCTCCAACGTACATCCATACGGCATCCTTGCCAAGGATGACTTGGAAGGAGATGTTATTGACCATGTACCTCACTATTCAGACATGGATTTCTAACAGATGCCTTTTTGGATGGATCGACAAAGATCATACATAGTCCATTTTGAGTCGACATGGATTGTATGAGATGTATTCCAGAATCGAGTTGTATGATGTATTTTCAACATGATTGGAATGAATGTGACCATGTCACATTTTTGGCCTTCACCTCTTTTGTGCAAGTTGACTGGGAAACGCCATTAAAGTTAAATGAACTTCGAACGAAGAACAGAAAAGAAACAAAAGAATTAAAGAAAACTTTCCTTAAAAATCTAAAAAAAAAAAATTATAATAATGAACACCAAATTCACATGGACATTAAATGAACGATAAAGCAAATTTGAATCGTTAAAGGACAAACAAAATGAACACAGATTTCAAATCAAATCTCAATCAAAATCAAATTCTTGGGGTTGAGGATTTTACATCCGAGACTGCATTGCTTTAGGATTCTTTCCCTATCGCAATGAAATACATCAAAATCAAATTCTTGGGGTTGAGGATTTTACATCCGAGACTGCATTGCTTTAGGTTCTTTCCCTATCGCAATGAAATACATCAAAATCAAACTCTTGAGGTTCAGGATTTTACATCTGATACCGCATTGCTTTAGGTTCTTTCCCTATCGCAATGAAATACTTCAAAATCAAATTCTTGGGGTTGAGGATTTTACATCCGAGACTGCATTGCTTTAGGTTCTTTCCCTATCGCAATGAAATACATCAAAATCAAATTCTTGGGGTTGAGGATTTTATATCCGAGACTGCATTGCTTTAGGATTCTTTCCCTATCGCAATGAAATACATCAAAATCAAATTCTTGGGGTTGAGGATTTTACATCCGAGACTGCATTGCTTTAGGATTCTTTCCCCATCGCAATGAAATACATCAAAATCAAATTCTTGGGGTTGAGGATTTTACATCCAAGACTGCATTGCTTTAGGTTCTTTCCCTATCGCAATGAAATACATCAAAATCAAATTCTTGGGGTTGAGGATTTTACATCCCGATCGCATTGCTTTAGGTTCTTTCCCTATCGCAATGAAATACATCAAAATCAAATTCTTGGGGTTGAGGATTTTACATCCGAGACTGCATTGCTTTAGGTTCTTTCCCTATCGCAATGAAATACATCAAAATCAAACTCTTGAGGTTAAGGATTTTACATCCGATACCGCATTGCTTTAGGTTTTTTCCCTATCGCAATGAAATACATCAAAATCAAACTCTTGAGGTTAAGGATTTTACATTCGATACCGCATTGCTTTAGGTTCTTTCCCTATCGCAATGAAATACATCAAAATCAAATTCTTGGGGTTGAGGATTTTACATCCGAGACTGCATTGCTTTAGGTTCTTTTCCTATCGCAATGAAATACATCAAAATCAAATTCTTGGGGATGAGGATTTTACATCCGAGACTGCATTGCTTTAAGATTCTTTCCCTATCGCAATGAAATACATCAAAATCAAATTCTTGGGGTTGAGGATTTTACATCCGAGACTGCATTGCTTTAGGTTCTTTCCCTATCGCAATGAAATACATCAAAATCAAATTCTTGAGGTTGAGGATTTTCCATCCGAGACTGCATTGCTTTAGGTTCTTTCCCTATCGCAATGAAATACATCAAAATCAAACTCTTGAGGTTAAGGATTTTACATCCGATACCGCATTGCTTTAGGTTTTTTCCCTATCGCAATGAAATACATCAAAATCAAACTCTTGAGGTTAAGGATTTTACATCCGATACCGCATTGCTTTAGGTTCTTTCCCTATCGCAATGAAATACATCAAAATCAAATTCTTGGGGTTGAGGATTTTACATCCGAGACTGCATTGCTTTAGGTTCTTTCCCTATCGCAATGAAATACATCAAAATCAAATTCTTGGGGATGAGGATTTTACATCCGAGACTGCATTGCTTTAAGATTCTTTCCCTATCGCAATGAAATACATCAAAATCAAATTCTTGGGGTTGAGGATTTTACATCCGAGACTGCATTGCTTTAGGTTCTTTCCCTATCATAATGAAATACATCAAAATCAAACTCTTGAGGTTAAGGATTTTGAATCCGATACCGCATCGCTTTAGGTTCTTTCCCTATCGCAATGAAATACATCAAAATCAAATTCTTGGGGTTAAGGATTTTACATCCGAGACTGCATTGCTTTAGGTTCTTTCCCTATCACAATGAAATACATCAAAATCAAATTCTTGGGGTTGAGGATTTTACATCCGAGACTGCATTGCTTTAGGATTCTTTCCCTATCGCAATGAAATACATCAAAATCAAATTCTTGGGGTTGAGGATTTTACATCCGAGACTGCATTGCTTTAGGATTCTTTCCCTATCGCAATGAAATACATCAAAATCAAATTCTTGGGGTTGAGGATTTTACATCCGAGACTGCATTGCTTTAGGTTCTTTCCCTATCACAACGAAATACATCAAAATCAAACTCTTGAGGTTCAGGATTTTGCATCTGATACCGCATTACTTTAGGTTTTTTCCCTATCGCAATGAAATGCATCAAAATCAAATTCTTGGGGTTGAGGATTTTACATCCGAGACTGCATTGCTTTAGGTTCTTTCCCTATCGCAAAGAAATACATCAAAATCAAATTCTTGGGGTTGAGGATTTTACCTCCGAGACTGCATTGCTTTAGGATTCTTTCCCTATCGCAATGAAATACATCAAAATCACATTCTTGGGGTTGAGGATTTTACATCCAAGACTGCATTGCTTTAGGATTCTTTCCCTATCGCAATGAAATACATCAAAATCAAAATCTTGGGGTTGAGGATTTTACATCCGAGACTGCATTGCTTTAGGTTCTTTCCCTATCGCAATGAAATACATCAAAATCAAATTCTTGGGGTTGAGTATTTTACATCCAAGACTGCATTGCTTTAGGTTCTTTCCCTATCGCAATGAAATACATCAAAATCAAATTCTTGGGGTTGAGGATTTTACATCCGAGACTGCATTTCTTTAGGTTCTTTCCCTATCACAATGAAATACATCAAAATCAAATTCTTGGGGTTGAGGATTTTACATCCGAGACTGCATTGCTTTAGGTTCTTTCCCTATCGCAATGAAATACATCAAAATCAAACTCTTGAGGTTAAGGATTTAACATCTGATACCGCATTGCTTTAGGTTCTTTCCCTATCGCAATGAAATACATCAAAATCAAACTCTTGAGGTTAAGGATTTTACATCCGATACCGCATTGCTTTAGGTTCTTTCCCTATCGCAATGAAATACATCAAAATCAAATTCTTGGGGTTGAGGATTTTACATCCGAGATCGCATTGCTTTAGGTTCTTTCCCTATCGCAATGAAATACATCAAAATCAAATTCTTGGGGTTGAGGATTTTACATCCGAGACTGCATTGCTTTAGGATTCTTTCCCTATCGCAATGAAATACATCTAAATAAAATTATTGGGGTTGAGGATTTTACATCCGAGACTACATTGCTTTAGGTTCTTTCCCTATCAAAATGAAATACATCAAAATAAAACTCTTGAGGTTAAGGATTTTGCATCCGATACCGCATCGCTTTAGGTTCTTTCCCTATCGCAATGAAATACATCAAAATCAAATTCTTGGGGTTGAGGATTTTACATCCAAGCATGCATTGCTTTAGGGTTCTTTCCCTATCGCAATGAAATACATCAAAATCAAATTCTTGGGGTTGAGGATTTTACATCCGAGACCGCATTGCTTTAGGTTCTTTCCCTATCGCAATGAAATACATCAAAATCAAATTCTTGGGGTTGAGGATTTTACATCCGAGGCTTCATTGCTTTAGGTTCTTTCCCTATCACAATGAAATACATCAAAATCAAACTCTTGAGGTTAAGGATTTTACATCCGATACCGCATTGCTTTAGGTTCTTTCCCTATCGCAATGAAATACATCAAAATCAAAATCTTGAGGTTAAGGATTTTATATCCGATACCGCATTGCTTTAGGTTCTTTCCCTATCGCAATGAAATACATTAAAATCAAATTTTTTGGGTTGAGGATTTTACATCCGAGACTGCATTGCTTTAGGTTCTTTCCCTATCGCAATGAAATACATCAAAATCAAATTCTTGGGGTTGAGGATTTTACATCCGAGACTGCATTGCTATAGGATTCTTTCCCTATCGCAATGAAATACATCAAAATCAAATTCTTGGGGTTGAGGATTTTACATCCGGCGTCGCATTGCTTTAGGTTCTTCCCCTATCGCAATGAAATACATCAAAATCAAATTCTTGGGGTTGAGGATTTTACATCCAAGACTGCATTACTTTAGGATTCTTTCCCTATCGCAATGAAATACATCAAAATCAAACTCTTGAGGTTGAGGATTTTACATCCGATAGTGCATTGCTTTAGGTTCTTTCCCTATCGCAATGAAATACATGAAAATCAAATTCTTGGGGTTGAGGATTTTACATCCGATACTGCATTGCTTTAGGTTCTTTCCCTATCGCAATGAAATACATCAAAATCAAATTTTTGGGGTTGAGGATTTTACATCCGATACTGCACTGTTTTAGGTTCTTTCCCTATCGAAATGAAATACGTCAAAATTAAACTTTTGAGGTTAAGGATTTTACTTCTGATACCGCATTGCTTTAGGTTCTCTCCCTATTGCAATGAAGCGCACCAAATCAAGCTGTTGAGGTTAAGGATTTTACATCCAATACCGCATTGCTCTGAGATCTCTTCTCATTGTAATGAGTCAATCCAATCAATTCAATTTTCTTTTGAGGTTGAAGATGTTACATCTAAAACCACAAAATTCCAATTTTCATTTCATGTTCAAATCCTTTCAAATTAATTTTGACAAACTTTAATCTAAATTGAAACTCAAACTAAAATCTGAGCTCACACATCAAAACTTAAACTTAAAAAAAATGAAATCTAAATCGAAATTCCCCCAGATCATGTGATTTGGGATTCACCTCCTTTTCCTTTCCCCAGCGAGAGTTCAGGAATCTCCAATCTCGGAGATATACTTAACACTCCCCAGCATAAATTCTTATACTTCGTCCTAAGTTTGTCACTTGGACATCTGTGTTGGTTTTGTTGATCTTTTCGGTCAACGCCAATACGCGCGGTGTGCTCCGTCAGCTCACCACACCTATTTGGGGTCCATTTGTTGACCTTATTTTTGATGAGGTCTTCTCTTCTTCTTTTTAGTACTTAGGATCTAGCCTTAGGCTTCTCCTTTGACTATCCTAGAGGATTAGAATTGGGACCCACCACTTAGAAATTCAAACCACTTCTTAACTCCCTGCAAACTCCACAAACTTGATTGTAGACCCCTAATCACCTAGAGGGTTGAAATCAAATGTGGAAGTTTAAATGATGAGTTCCTATAGGACTCTTTGGCCTTAGGACTGCCCTGGGTGGCCTGGTCTGGTGAGGGCTGACATATACACACACTACACTTATACACTACACTTTCACACACCTCATAAAAAAACACCTATACCCAACTTGACCTCCTGACTCATGAAGGTGATTCACATGGATGGTCCTTAACCCCTAAGCCCTTGGCTAAGAGGGTTAGGAACAACATAGTGAATGCCTCAAATGAGTCCCTTCATGGCTCATGTGGGCTTCACATGGCTTCATGGCTCAACTAAAATGATTTCATTCCACTTACATTTACCCGATCTTCAATTTTCTAAATTTTCAATTTTTGACCCACGGGACCCCAGACCCACCAAACCTACCAAATGCCCTTGAAACTACCCAAAATTTGCAAAATCACCTAAATTACCCAAAATTCACCAAGACCAATCCCAAACATTCCCACATTACTCAAATTGACCATTCATAGCCAAAAATACCAAAAATTCCAAAAATACCTCCCAATACCCTCCAAATACCCAAAATGCCCCTCTTAGCCAAAAAATCCCAAAATTCAGAAAATTCCCAAAAAATTCCATAAAATCCCAAATATTCCAAATGTCGTTTTTTAACTACACCATGGGCCAATTTTCTCAATTTACCCCACTTTTGTCAAAATCCCCAATTTGACCCATTTTAACCCAAAGTGAACCCAATATCAAACCAAACCTACCCAATTGACCCAAATTCTGGTCCAATTCAATTCTAAACTTCAATTCAACATCCCCAACACAAATCTAGACCAAATCCAAGTCCAATTTGATTGGCATTTGAATCCAATTTCACTTTTGACCTTAAAGCCCAATTTGGACCCATGACCCAAACTTAGCCCAAACTAACCCAATTCAACTCCAATTAACCCCAAACCTTTTCTAAACCTTCCTTAACATCCCCACAAAAAAACACTAACATGATTTACCCAAAATTTAGACCCAAACCCCACTCAAATTCAACCCAAAGCTGAAAGACCCAATTTTGACCTAAACCCAAACCTAACCCAAATAAGCCCAAACCCCAAAATCAAAACCCAACCAAAGTCAAAACCTCTTTGAAACACTCCCATAAACATTTCCCAACATTAATTTTACATCAATTTCAACCCTATCCCAACATTGGCCCAAGTTAGCCAATTTGACCTACATTGGCCCATTTACCAAAGAGGCCCAAATTCAACCCAATTCAAACCCAAATCACTCCAAACTTGTTTCAAATCATTCATGACATACCCCTAAACCAAGCCCAACAATTATTTGGCCCAAGCCTTTACCAAACTTTCATCCTAAAATCCATTTCAAAATCCAAAAGCCCACTTCCCTAAAACATTTTAAAAGCCCATCTTCACTAAATTTCAAAGGCCCAAACTCTATCCTAAAGCCCATATGACATTTTCATTTGCCATTCATTCAATCAAAACCATCTCCTAAGTTCTAAATCCATGATAAAATAAATCCAAATCAAGCCATATGCCAAATCCCATCAAATCACCCTAAATTACCAAAATTTCTAAAATCCTTTTTTATGAAATTGACCAAACTTTTTCCCAAGCCAAAGGCAAGCCATGAAGCCACTCTTAAGCCACATGCAAGCCATGTGAGTTGTTCACATGTGACCTTACCACATTGGGCAAAAGGAGGAGATCCTTTCCACATTCCCTTAAGGTGATTAACCACTCCCATGATTCCCCTTAACCATGCTTAGGCCTAATTGTGCTTGGATGGTGACTTGACCCTACTGATTATGCTAAACCAAATCACTTTCCCTTCAGCCTAAACCAAGCATTGGGTGGTGCACCTAGCCCAAAAGGATGGGTTGACCCATTTGGGGCCAAAATGGCCTCTCCCCCATACCATTTTAATCCAAGCCCTTTACACATGTCCATGGCCAATTGATTGCACTAAACCCCAACCCTGACCCACCTGAAAAAGATGGTGACCAATGCCTGGCCGGCCAGCCACCAGGCAGCCTGAAAACGCCATGGCCGAGACATGGGGAGGAGCCAAACTTTGGAATTCCACCTTGCTGAGTTGCCCCATGCCCAATGGCCACCATGGCTGTTCTTCCCTTGACCTAAGCAGCTGATCCCAAGCCTTAAACCACCCTGGGAAGCCCTCCAGCCATGCCTATTTAAACACCACCTCCTCTAGGCCATGAGAGGTGCTAAACCAACCTTAAGGAAACTCTGCCAAAATCACTCTAGACTCTCCCCACACCTAGAGCATTTGATCTCCACTGTCCTCTTGCCCTAATCCCCACTAATTGAGCTCAATTTTGGAGCTCAATTCTCAGGCCAGAACAGGACACTCCCAAATCCTCCACCAAAGTTAAATTAAACTCACCTACACCTGCACAAGGTCAAGAGGAGATGTTCCCCAGTGAAAGGCCCCTCTCTAGGCCACCCATCTGTTCCAGACTCCAAGCTTTGTAATCGGCTGTGGTCGAAATCATACCTGGACAATTCACCAGGCCAGGAGACTTCATCTGGAGCTTGTTTGGACCCAATCGAAGGTGACACAACCCTCAGATCGAAGCCACACTTCTCTGAGCAAAGGTATGGTCTCACTCTTCTTCCCGAGCTTCTGAACATTCTCCATTTTTATTGAGTCAATTTCATGCCACATAAACCATATGGATGTGTTCATCTCTTCAAGACGAATCCATAGAGCACAAGAACACCAAAATCTGTTAAGTATTGAGTGAGATATTAAGGATTTAGTGTGAACGATTCTCGGGTTAGGAGGCTTGGGGACGATGAACGGATGCCGTTCATTTGACACACGCGTGGGTGAACGATCCAGATTGAGTCATATGAGGAGACGGAACGATGCAGCGGGCCCCTGGAGCGCTGAGTCGGATGGCGGTGTCGAACCAGAAAGCGCTGCGTGGCTGTTCGGGGATGCTAAGGTTGACGTGGCGCCGTTTCGAATAAATAGAAAAATAGGGATTTTCTTATTTATTAAATACCCAGAACTTTGAAAATTCATAACTTTGTGTAGAAAAATCCTAAAAATAAAATAAAAATACCCTTTTGCTCAGTGAACAGAGGAGAATAATGTGGAAAAGAAATCATTTAATTTCATTAAGTATTTTATTTTTAATGATTTATTTACTCTCTGCATTGTTTTAATTCTCCATGCATATAGGAAATTCACCATGGCATGAGACCATAGGCTAAATTTGGGAACATTCCCTGAATTTTCCAAAGTCAGAGGCCACCCCTATGAAGAGTTATTGATTTTTTTAATTCTAGGTCACTATTCTGAGTATTTTAATTCTAATAATTAGCATGTTGTGAAATAAATTCTAGGAAAATTTGGTGATGTTTCTTATGACTAGAGGACCCTAGGGAAAATGGTTTTTGAGTTAACTCACTTGTAACAACCCTAATTGGCTTAAACACCCAAAATGGAGCTTTAATTAATTAGAGCTAATCATACATAAAATTGACTTGAAATCAATTCTCCACCGACCTTTAGGATCGAGAGGAACCCACATAAAAGTTTGAAGTCAATTGGACTTGGTTAGCCCTATCAAATGGGTTGATTAAGTCATTTAGCCAAATTTAAACTTTAAAAATTCATAAATTTCAAAATCCTTTTAAAAAATTCACCAAATTGGTTTTGGAGCCTCTCTGACATCAGGGGAATTTAAGAAAATTAAAATTGCAATTTTCCAAAAAAGTTGATTTTTTGCATTATTTTAATATTTTTAATAATTATAAAATAATAAAAATCATAAAAATAATAAAATTCACCAAAATGTCACATTTTGAATTTTAATCATTTAGGAACAAACCCCATATTTTTCTTAAGTCTCTATGATAGAGATATTAAATTTTAAAGCCCTAAGGTAATTTTAAAATTAAAAAATGTATTTTCTAGCATTTCCACTAAAATAATTCTAATAAATCAAAGAAAAATCAAAAAATTATAAAAATTGGTTCTCTGGTTTCCTTGATATCAGAGAGATTTTTGAAAAATATAAAATTCATTTTTCAACCTTTATTTTATTTTTAAATTAATTAATACTCCAAAACTCAAAATAATATAATAAAAATAATATAATTCAAAAAATCACGAAAATTGGTCCAAGTGGTCCTCTGGTCATTAGGAATGTCCCATAATTTTCTTAAGGACAGAAACTTTCCCTTGGTCATGTTATTAAATTTTCCTTGAAAATTCCCATTTTCCACCAAAAATAATTATATAAATAAATTAAATACAAAAAAAATCACATTTTCTCCTCTAATGTCTTGATTGACATATGAGTGAAGTCACATAAAAATTTCAAATTCATTTAAGCTCAATTTAGTGAGTTATGAAATTAGTAAGTTTAAAGGGCAAAATGGTAATTAAAATTTTAACCTATAATTAAAAATTTTAGGTTTAATTAAAAGGATGGGTAAAATATTTGATATTAAGTTGATTTTGGATGTTTGAAACTTAGGTATTTAAAGGGTAGAAACCTACCAAGTAATTTGAAAGTAATCAAAATAAACCTTAATTACATAATTAATTAAATTTGGAAGAATAATAAAAAAAATTAGAATTATTAAAATAGGGATGTTATTAGGAAGAAATTCATTCTTTAATTCAAGAATCCCTAAATTAATCACCTCAATAATATTCAATTCCTAATTAAAATGATAATCCAAATTCAAAACTTAAAATGCTTAATCATTAAATTAAAAATTAAAACATTTAAACTAAATCCTTTTAAAATTTCAATTAAATTAATACTTTAACAATTAAAATTAAATCATCCCTAAAGCATAAAAAAAAATAATAATAATATAAAATTAAGTTAAAATCTAAATTTAAATTAAAATTAAAAATAAAACCAAATTAAAATTTAAATTAAAATTTAAATTTAAATTAAATTAAATTAAATCACATTAAATCAAATTAAATTAAAACATATTAAGTTAAATTAAATTAAATAAAAATAATAAATAAAATCAAGTTAAAATAAAATTAAAATTAAATAAATTAAATTAAATTAAAATTAAAACCAAACCAAATTAAATTAAAATTAAAATTAAATTAAATTGAATTAAATATAACATCACTTAAGACATAAAAAATTGAAAAATAAATCTAAAACAACTTGAATACTATTTCGAACTTAAACCCATTAATTGAAATTAAATTGAATCACAAATCACTTGAATATCGATTTGCCCTCAAAAGCTCATGTTGTCATAACTCCTAAATGGAGTGTTAAGTGAAGTGTTACTTCACTCATAGGATATTCAAATGTCCTAATTCACTGAGCAAGATAACGAAACTTGAAACTCCTGGATGATTAGTTCATTTTGTATAATTAAATTCTCTTGGACATAAAACAATCCTAGAGGTATTGAAAAGATGTTTAAGACTCATCTTAAGCACTTCCTCAATACGATAGGATGTTTATAAGAACAATTGAACTTAATTGTTCTTTGATGAAGAAAATCGTCCTCAAACTAAAACACAAGAACCTAGACGTCATAGGAAATGACTAGCTATAGGATTAGGAACTTGGTAGAGAACCATAACCCTTCCCTTAGCTTTACCTAGGAACTTGCTTTAAATGATTAAAATATCCTGAATTGTGTTTAAGTGTAGCTTGGGATGACGGGAAGACCCTCCAGGTACGCTTTTATTTTATTTACAATTTACCTCCTTGCAATTTACTTAACTGCATCGCACTTACTTTTCTTGCATGATAAACAACTGTTGCATGTAAACCCACAACTTTAGGATAGCCCCTAAAACTGCTACTAATTGTATATCACTGCTACTAATTGTTTCATTCTTGCTAGCTATAAAATTTTGATTAATACCAGATAGATTATGAAGATTTCAGAATCTCAGCAAAGAAAGGTTAGTTTTCTTTTACTCTCAACTATTTCAAATTTATTGAAAAATGTAAGTTTGGGGGAGGGTAGAGAAATGCTAAACTTCTATTTGTTTTCAATTATTATATTTTCAAAAATTATTAGCTTAACTTTTGGCAGTTGAACCTCATTGTAAGATAACTAAAACTTTTCATTTCAGTTGAATATTATGGAAGGATAAGATGAAAATTTTTTGTAATAAATATTAATTTTATAGAAATAAGATATTTGGTATGAAAGGATTTGATTATAGTTAACTGTTTAAAGTAAAGAAAACTGTATTTTTGAAATGTTAAGGGACTTAAAGTATTGTGTATTAAGAAGAGATTGTGACTTTATGAAAAATAATAAAGTTGTGCCTAACTATAAAGTAAGGTGGTGTTTCAAGTTTGAACTTTATAAAGAGGAGAGTGAAATTCAAAATCATTAAAGGCTATCCAGATATAGTAATTCTCAATAAAAAAAAAGAAAAGAAAAGAAGGATTGAAAAAAAAATCCCAAAAGAAAAAAAAAAGAAAAATGTTTATGAGGAGAAGCTTGAGGATATGCCTAATCAAAAATTGGCTTCATTTGAATCACCCTAAAGGTAAAACTTGATTTCATTTCTGAATTTATATTTAAAGTGCTAGCCTACATTTTAGTAAAGTTTACATGAACTCCTTTTTCACATATTCTTTTAAGGCACTCTTAATGTGACAAATTATGGTTCATCTTAAAAAAAATAGAAGACTAGAACTCTTAGATTTGATTACTGAATATTCTTATACCTGTAATGTTGACCTGAGTTACTAAACTTTTTCTGAAAATCTAACCAATATAGTCTTTTAAATGAAAATTATAGTGTCTTCAGTTGAAAAGTACATTGCATAGAGTTATATTTTATGTAGTAAAAGAATTACTTGAGGACAAGTAATAGTTTAAGTTTGGGGGATTTTGATGCACCAAAAATATATACTCTTTTAGCTATATGTTTTTACCTATTTTTGGTGATATTGTACTTTATAAGAAGGTATTTTTCATGATTTGTTGTAGGTATGATGATTATAGGTGATTGGAGCGAAAAGATGCAAAAAATGAACGAATTTGGAGCAAAATGGAGCAATTTGGAGGAAAAGAGCTTCTGGCGACGCCAACACCAAAATGGGCGCCGCCGGCGCCCTCTTCCAGAGACTTCAGTAATTATTGGCAGGATAGGCGCCGCCAGCGTCACTATCGGGCACTGCCGATGACCTATGTCGGTTCATTTCTAATTGAAGAGTTTTGGCGGATTTTTGATGGGGTGCTTGAAGAAACTCTTGGGGAATTCGTTCCTAACATTAAATTAAGTTTTCAAGACGAAAAAGGAGACGAGGATTGTTGTAGAGAGGAGGATTGCTGTAGAGAGTGTAAGGAAAGTGTGAGTGAGAGTTAGGATTTGTGATTTTAAGAGAGATTTCTCTCTAAGGAGGGGAGAAGAGGGAGTAAAGTGAGAGATTGCTTCTTCATCTTTGTTCCAAGGAGATAATCAAGTGTTGCAAGGAATAGAAAAGGAATCAAGGGAACTTGGAAGGAATATGCTTGGGGAAGAGAAGGAGATAAGTTGTATTTACTATTGTGGTTTGTATGACTCTTCTTTTATATATAAAATCCATGTGTTATTATATCTTCTCCATGATTTCTAAGTAGTTTCCTTTGCCTTTCTTCTTGCATAAAGTAGTGATGATGTGGTGATGTGGAATTGATGTGCCCTTAAAGTGTTATAAAAGTTGTGATGTTTCTTTCATTTGGAACTTAATTTACTTTTCAATATGGCCAATTGAATTGTTAAAATATGTTGAGGAACATTAATTCCAAAACAAATGAATGTTCTACTGGGGATTAAGTGCAAATAAATAAGGAAATGAGTTTTGATGGACTTCAAATTGGAGGTTTCATGGTGACAAAATGGGATCCCCAATTTGGTCTTAAGAATGGTAACTAAAGTCTATGGTTAGCCTTTGGGTGAAGGGTGAGTGGGAGCTCCGTAGTGAGAGTCGGTATCCTCCCAGCCTAGCCTTAGATTTAGTGACAACTTAAGATATGGCAATGTTCTTTACATACTTGGAAGAGGAGGTACTCTTTTAAGGGTAAAGAAGCAAATATGCTCCTATTTGACACAATACAAAAATTTACCATTCTTCATCATCCACACATCATAATCTTTATGCAAGAAGGAAGACACTTTCCACATAGAAGTATCTTATAAATCACGTAAGTTAGTGTGTGTTAGTTAAAGAGTTTAGTAAGTAGAAATTATTGTAGTAGTTTTATTATTACCATACTTTGCATTAACTAGTTGTAGTACACTTGAGGAATTGTTACAATTGGTATTGGATTTTAGTGCTATATTATCTGATTTGAAGAACGTTTGCCCTCCCTGTGGGATCGATAACCAGGACTCCATTAGAGCCCTGTATTACTTGATACGATACGTATACTTGCGTTGCATGTGTGACTTTACTAAATCATTATAAATATATAAATTCGAATTCATAAAGTCTTACATTTTTAAGCAAATATAAAGTCGCCGTAAAAATCTAATAACCAGAGATTTTAGGAGTGATACCTATTTCGAGTTCTGTAATTCTTCTACATAGGCAAGCTCCTATAGTTAAATACATCTTAGAAAAATAGAATTATCTAAGAAAACTCCTAAATAACATTAACACTCATTCTCTAAGAAATATTCAAGATGAAGGAAGTAAATGTTAATGTTTAATCAGGTAATATGTGTCATGTACTACCCTAAAGGTTTGGTTTTGTTATCATTATTGTTTTGTTTTGTTTTGTCAATGTCGTTTTGTTTTGTTACTTTTTTTGTATTGTCTATGTTGTTTTATTTCTTTGTTTATATTATTTTGTCAATTTCATTTTTATTAATTTTGATGTTTTGTTTTGTTTTGTCAATGTCGTTTTGTTGTTATTTTGTTAATGTCATTATTTTGTTTTGTTTTATCAATGAAGTTTTGTTGTTGTTTGAAGTTTTGTGGCTATCTTAAATGTTTTGGTTTTTTTTTTCTTTGATGTCATTGTTTTATTTTCTTTTTGTTTTTATTTTGTTCTTATGGTTTTATTTTAATGTCATTGTTGTTCGATATTTAGAATGTTTCCCTGCAAAATAAAGTTAACACACCCTTAAATCTAAAACGGAACTTATCTCAACCTGCAAGAAAAATAGTGTTAGAGTTATTCTTGCAAAAGAAATAATGTTGATTTTATTGATTTAGTTGGTTGAATTTTTGGACAACCTGGTCAAGATGTGCATGGCTCTGTCGTCCTAGGGTTGTCGGATGCCTTGATTTACTTAGTTTAAAAGGTTTTTACTAGGACCGGAAGACTCCTGTCAACAACCAGGATTGCATCGTCTAAAAAATCTTTGTAGATCAAGAACGTTGGGGTTCAAGTTGAATTTGGTGATCTTTGTTCATTATGGTTTCATTTAAAGCCTAACGTTTTTATTTTTTTGATTTTAGGTTGAAAATTTTTAAGTTGTTTACGATTTATTAACCAATTAAAATTTCCATGTGTCGTTTTGATTGATTTTTATATGTTAGTTTTGATTTGTTTGTTTAAGTCTAATGTATTTTAGACCTAGAGAAATGAGTCAAGTTTATTTTGATCTAATGTATGTAAGATCTAATTAGACTTGAGAATTTTAGATTCAGTGTCGATTGGATCTAATGCTTTCAAGTTAAATCTACTATGAATTAAATTTAGGAATTTAGATTCGATGTCTTTTGAATCTAAAGGTTTTCTATTAAGTCTAATATTAATTAGACTCGTGAATTTAGATTCAGTGTCATTTAAATCTAAAATTTTCGAGTAAAATCTAATATCAATTAAATTTAGGAATTTAGATTCAAAGTCTTTTGAATCTAATGGTTTTAGATTAAGTCTAATATTAATTAGAATTCGATATTTAGATTCAGTGTCGTTTGAATCTAATATTTTTGAGTTAAATCTAATATGAATTATACTTAGGAATTTAGATTCAATGTCTTTTGAATCTAAAGGTTTTGGATTAAGTATAATATTTATTAGACTTGTGAATTTAGATTTAGTGTCATTTGAATCTAATATTTTTGAATTAAATCTAATATGAATTAGATATAAAAATTAGATTCAATGTCTTTTCAATCTAAAGGTTTTATAAAATCTGATTAAAGGCCCGTTTAGGGCAGCTTATTTGGTGCGGTGGCTTTTTGAAAATGCACCAGGTTTGTTTGCGTAAATTGGGTTTTGGCAGCTTATGCATTTTCTAAACACTAAAAACAACATTTTCACACCACAAATAGATAGATGCAGTGGCAGACTTTTGGCTGCGGTTCGACTATTCTAAAAAAAACAAAAATTTGTAGTAGCCACCACACGTAGCTTATTAGCAAATTATTTTTAATCAGCTTATCAGCAGATTAGTCAATAAGTTGCAGCCGCCTGTTGACCTAATTTTTTATGAGGTCTTTTCTCTTCTCTCTCCTTAGTACTTAGGATCTAGCCTTAGGCTTTCCCTTTGACTATCTTAGAGGACTAGAAATGGAACCCACCACTTAGAAATTTAAACACCTCTTAACTCCCTTCAAACCCCATAAGTTTGATTGTAAACCCTCAAGTCACTTGGAGGGTTAAGATCAAATGTGGAGGTTTAAAGGATGAGTTCCCTATAGGACTCTTTGGCCTTAGGACTACCCTGGGTGGCCTGGTCTGGTAAGGGTTGACCTGCACACATTACACTTTCACACACATTCCAAATCCTAAAACCTTTCATGCCTAGCTTGACTTCCTGACTCATATAGGTAATTCATATGGATGGACCTTAACCCCTAGGCCCTTGGCTAAGAGGGTTAGGAACAACATAGTGAATGCCTCAAATGAGTCCTCTCATGGCTCTTATGGGCTTGATATGGCTTCATGGCTCAACCAAAGAGATTCCATTCTACTCAAACTTGATCAATCTTCATTTTTTTCAAAATTTCAATTTTTGACCCCCGGGGCCCTACACCCACCAAACCTACCAAATGTCCTTGAACCTGCCCAAAATTTTCAAAAATTACCTAAATTACCCAAAATTCATCAAAATCAGTCCTAAACATTTCTCTCCACTCAAATTGATCATCCTTAGCCAAATGTACCAAAATTTCCAAAAATACCCCCCAATACCCTCCAAATACCCAAAATGCCCTTCTTAACCAAAAAATCCATAAATTTCAAAAATTTCCAGAAAATTCCAGAAAATCCCAAATATTCCCAATTTCATTTTGTTCAACTACACCATAGGCCAAAAAAAAAAAAAAAAAAACTACACCATAGGCCAATTTTTTCAATTTAACCCACTTTTACGAAAACCCCTAATTTGACCCATTCTAAACCCAAGTGGACCCAATGTCAAACCAAATCAACCCAATTGACCTCAATTTTGATCCAATTCAATTCTAAACTTCAATTCAATATCCCCAATATCAATTTAGACCAAATCCAAGCCCAATTTGATTAACATTTGGATCCAATTCCAATTTGAAGCTTAAAGCCCAATTTTGGCCCATGACCTAAACTTAGCCCAAACCAACCCAATTCCATTCCAATTGGCCCCAAATCTCTTCTAAAACCTTCCCAATATCCCCAAAAACAAAACAATAACAAGATTTGCCCCAAATTTGAACCTAAACCCACCCAAACCTAACCCAAAACCAAAATTCCTATTTTGTGCCTAAACCCACCATAAACCCAAATGGGCCCAAATCTCAAAATCAAAGCCCAACCAAAGTTGAAAACTCTTTGTGACACTCCCATAAACATTTATCAACATTAATTTTACATAAAATATAACCTTAGCCCAACCTTAGCCCAAGTTAGCCCAATTTGACCCACTTTAGTCCCTTTACCAAAAAAAGCCCAAATTAAATCCAATTTCACTCTAAATGATACCAAATCTTTTCTAAAATGTTCATGACACATCCCTAAACTAAACCCAACATTTATTTGGCCCAACCCCTTACCAAATTTTTTACCAAAAGTTCATTTCCAAATCTAAAAGCCCACTCCCTTAAAGCATTTAAAAGCCAACTTCCACCAAATCCTTAAAGCACAAAACCCATTCCAAAGCCCACATGAAATTTCCCATCATCACCGCTTTGAATTAAATCAATCCCTAAAGTTCTAATTGATCATCAAATTATTGCAATCTTGGCCTCAAGACAATCTCCCTTAAAATCATAAAAAATGCCAATATCCTTCTTCATGCAAATGACTTGACTTTTCCAAAGCCAAATGAAGCAACAATGGAGTTCTTCACAAACCATATGAAGCCATGATAGCTTGGCCTTATCATCAATCCATTTATGGCAAGAGAGGGGAGACCTTTAATGATTCCCTTAAAGTTGATTAAACATTCCCATGCTTCCCTTAACCTATGCTTAAACTTAATTGTACTTGGATTGTGACTTGACCCCACTAATCAAGCTGACCCAAGTGACTTTCTCTTCAGCCCAAACCAGCCTTAGGTGGTGCACTCAACCCAAACCCATGACTTGATCCAATTGAACCTAAAATGAACCCCTCACCATACCACTTAAAGCCAAGCTCTTTACACATGGACAACCTCCATTGCTTGCACCAAATTCAAACCCTGACCTCACTGACCTGAGGGTGACCCATGCCTGGCTGGCCAGCCACCACAGTCACTGGAAAACACCATGGCCGAGAGCACCCAGTTGATTCAAAAAATTCAAACTCACTAGCTGAGTTGTCCCAACTCAATTGGACTCAATGGTTGTTCTTCCCTTGACCAAGGCAGCTGATCCCAAGTTCTAACTCCCCTTGGGAGGCCCTCCAGCCATGCCTATTTAAACCCACCACCTTCTCGGCCAAACAAGGTGATGAACTAGAGCTTAACAAAACTCTGCTAAAATTGCTTCAGGACCCTCTCCTAACCTAGAGCAATTGATCCTCAGTGTCCCTTTGCCCTAATCCCCATTAACAGAGCTTAATTTCTCAGTCAAAAATCTACCCAAAAACCAGGACAACTCTGAAACCTCCACCAAAATCAAATTAAACTCATCCACACCTGCACAAGACCAAGAGAAGGAGTTCCCCAGTGGAAGCCCCCTCACCAGGCCAGCCATTCTCTCTATTGGCCAAGCTTTGAATTCGGACATGGTGGAAGTTGTACCTAGGCAATCCCCGCAGCCAGAGACTTCATTTGGAGCCTCCTTGGGTGCAATCGAAGGTGCCACAACTCTCTGATTGAAGCTTCACTTATCAAAGCCAAGGTATAGACCTCTCCTTCCTGCTGAGCTTCCAGTGATTCTCTATTTTGATTGGCTTAATTTCATAGTATGTAAACTGTATGGATGTGTTCGTCTCTTCAAGATGAATCCATAGAGCATAAGAACACGAAAATCTGTTTAGCAATGAGAGAGTTCTTAGGGTTTTAGTGTGAACAGTCACGGGTGCACACCAGTCGTAGACGATGACTAGGCGCCGTTTGATCGAGCGTGTATCCAGTGGACGGTCCAGATTGCGCCGGATTGAAGGACGTTTCATGAACCATGGGCCCCTGGAGCGCTGAGTCAGATGGCGGCGTCAAATGGGAGCGCAACGCGTGTGCTTTCGGAGCTGCCGAGGATGAGTCGGCGCCGCGTGGATAAGTAGAAAAATATGGATTTTTTTGATTTATTTAAATACCCAGATCTTAGAAAATCCATATCTTTGTGTAGAAAAATCACAAAAATAAACTAAAAATACCCTCTTGCTCAGTGAATAGAGGAGAATAATGTTGAAAAGAAATCAAGTTATTCTGATGAGTATTTTATTTTTAATTAATTATTTACTCATTTCAGTATTTTAATTCTCCATTTACATAGACAATTCACCATGGCATGAGATCATTGGGTTTTTGAAGCCTCTGATTTTGGGAACATTCCCTGAATTTTTCAAGGTCAGAGGCTATCTCTATGGAAAATTATGTATTTTTCAAGTTTATGTCACAATTTTTGGTATTTTAATTCCATTAATTAGCATTTTGCTTAGAAAATTCTAGGAAAATTTGGGGAAGTTTTTTAGGACCAGAGGACCCTAGGATATCTATATTTTTGAATTAATTCATTAAGAAAAACCCTAATTGGCCTAATTACTCAAAACTAAACTTTAATTAATTAGGCTTAACCACACATTAAAAGAACTTGAAAATAATTCTCCACTGATCTTTAGGATTAGTGTGACCTCACATAAAAATTTGGAATCAATTGGAAATGTTTAACCATACTAAATTGATTAATTAAGTCACATGACCAAAATTAAACTTTAAAAATTCATAACTCCAAAAAATACACTTTAAAAATTCACAAAATTGGTTTTGGGGCTTCTCTGATATTAGGGGAGTCTTAGAAAATTAAAACTAAAATTTTCTAAAAATCTTCATTTTTCACCATATTTTAATATTTTAAATAATTAAAAAATAATAAAAATCACAAAAATATTAAAAATCATAAAAATATCATATTTTGACTCCTAATCACTTAGGAACAAACCTAATATTTTTCCCAAGTCTCAAAGTAAAGATATTGAATTTTAAATACTTAAAACAATTTTTGAATTAAAAAATAAATTTTCCAACCTTTTCACTAAATTAATTATAATAAATCAACGAAAAATCAGAAAATTATAAAATTTGTTTCTCTGAATACCTTGAGGTTAGAGAGATTTATAAAAAATATAAAACTTAATTTAAAACCTTTATTTTATTTTATAATTAATTAACACTCTAAAACTCAAAATAATTATAATAAACAAAATATAATTCAAAAAATCACCAAAATTGGTCCAAGTGGTCCTCTTGTCATTAGGGACATCCCATAATTTTATTAAGAACAGAAGCTTTAACTTAGTCATGTTGTTGAATTTCCATTGAAAATATCTATTTTTCATTAAAATAATTATATAAATTAAATTAAATTTAGAAAAATCACATATTCCCCTCTCATGTCTTAATTGACATTTGAGTGAAGTGACATAAAAATTTCAAGTTCACTTGAGCTTAATTTAGTGAGTTATGAAATAAATAAGCCTAAAGGGGCATAAAGGTAATTAAAGGATTTTAACCCTGATTAATATTTAGGTTTAATCAAGGGGAGGGTAAAATATCTGATTTTAAAATTTTCATTAGAAGATTGAAACCTGGAGAATTAAGGGGTAGAAACCCATTAATCATCTTGAAAATATTTAAAGTAAACTTTAATTAATTAAACAATTTGAATTTTGGAAGAATAAGTTAAAATTTGGATCATTAAAATGGGGATATAATTTAGAGAGACTATAATAACTTAAACTAAAATCCCTAAATGAATCACTTTAATAATATTTAACTTTTAATTAAATTTAAAGTGATAATTGAAATTAATAATTAAATAATTAAAAGGAAAGTGAACCTTAATTAAATTAAAACTTAAAACATTAAACAACTTGATAATTAAATTGAAATAAATTTAAAACATTAAAAAAAAATTAATTTCAAAAATCACTTGAAAGCAAATTTAAAACAAACTTGAAATATCAAAATCAATTTCATAAAAATAAATTATTAATTAAAAAAAAGAATAATCAAACCAATTAAAAGTTAATCTAGAATATTGCAATTAAATTAAAATTAAATCATTAAAATCTAAATTAAATAATTTAAACTCCTCTTTCAATTCAAATGGTTTAAAGCACTTAAGAATAAAACAACTTGAACACTATTCCAAACTTAAATTTATTAAAACTTTATAACTAAATTAAATCACCTTAAAACATTATTTCTAATTTTAAATCGTTGAAATACTTAATAAATTGATTAGCCCCTAAAGACTTTTATCATTATAACTCTTAAATGGAGCATCAAGTGAGATGTAACTTCATTCTTGGGATAATCAAATGTCCTAAGTTCACTGAGCAAGAGTTAAAAATTAACTAAAATAAATTTTTGGATGATTAATTCACCTGTGCAATAAAACTCATTTGGACTCAAAATAATCCCAAAAATATCGAAAAGATGTTTAGGACCCGTCCTAAACACTTCCTCAATATGATGGGATGTTTTAGAAGAACAATTTAATTTAATTGTTTTTTATGAAGAAAATCATCCTTAAACAAAAATACAAGAACCTAGACGTCATAGGAGATGACTGGCAATAGGATTAGGAATTTGGTAGACAACCAAAACCCTTCCCTTAGCTTTACCTAGGTACTTGTTATAAACATTTAAATGCCTTAACATGTGTTTTAAGTGTAGCTTGGAATGACGAGAAGACTCTCCAGGTACGCTTTTATTTTATTACAATTTATTTATATAAGCAACACTTTACTCTTCTTGGATGTTAAACAAGATTGTTGCATGAAAACTAAAACCTTTATGATAGACACAAAACTGAAACCCAAAACTAAATTAAAAGTCACAACAAGATAAAATCCACCACCACAACATTTCAAAAGATAAAACAACTCAAAATTTAATCACAAACAAAACACAAAACTACAATTGCAATTAAATTAAAATATCTCGTTGGATGATCGGGAATACCACGGATGATGTAACCTACGTGTTGCTAACGGGATTTCCCACGGTCTAAATGAAAGTGTGGAACTCATTCAGTTGAGTTTAGCAAATTCATCAGGACTAAGTGAATCCGATAAAAATAACGGTGTCGGAATGACGGAACCGTGGGATCTTAACCGGTGTTGTTATAATCAACTTTAATATTCCCTTAACAAAATATTAAAACACCTGGACTTTAAGACTTCTAAACCAAAACACTTCTCTCATCTCTTGATTATCATTTTCTAAAACTAAACCTCTGCAACAACAAGGAGCTTGGAGCACAGTGGGCAGCACGACCATCTTCGTCAGCAAAACTCGGGTCTACATCAGCAAAACCTTTCCTAGTTTTAAATAACCAAGCCATAGGATTTCGAGGTAGTTTGCTTAGTGCAACATAAATCCTCAACTCTTTGTTAGGCATTTGCATAATTATATTATGCGAATTAAGCTCTAACTGGTCTTAGGACTCTAAGGTAGTTGTTTGGTACGACATAAACCCTCACATCTTTGGGGCTATTTGTATGATTGTGTCATACAAATATAAGTCCTAATTAATTAAGACTGGCAAGATTGAAAAATTAAGCAAATTCCCAAATTGAAGCCAAAAAATAGGATAGTTTGGGAAATTGCCAAGATTCTTCTTGGATCCTCAGCTTCTCCTACTTCTCTTCCTTTGGACTCTTAAAATAAACTGTTCCGAATTTGAGCTAATCCCTTTTGAAATTTCCAAAATCCAATTCATTTGAAACTTTAAACTTTGAAATTCTTGAGAGCAAAACCAATGATCATTATCGAGAGTTTTGTTAAATGATTCCCGTCATTTAAGATGTAATTAACTATAGGGGCTTGCCCTTATAGGGAACTTTGAGAACCCAGGTAATATAAACCCTGCTTGATTTCTTCATATTAAGCAGGGGAACTTGTCGGCTTATAAAATTGGTTCGCAGACCAAACGGATGTAACAAATCCTCTAGTTTATTTAATCGAGTCCCATCGTCAAGCAGTGTGTTTGTCTTTCGAGATAGATACACGGTTTGTGGTGTGGTGCTCGTTTATATAAACTATTTGGGATGTGAGATTGGTTTAATTTCATATCTTAAATTTTTTTTCAAAAATCAAATTCTACTTTCTAAATTATATATATATTTAAATTAAATTTAAAATTTAAAATTCGCCGACAATTTCTGTAGGAGACCCGCTTTTCAAAACACACAATCTAAAAATATGCCGACAACTTCTGGTGACTCCGCTGGGGAGTGGTTCCTCTCTCCATTTTGATCAGATAGTTTTGCTTTCTTAAATCGGTAGTGTATCGATGTCCCTAGTGGAGCAAACTACCATTCTTTTCGTTGGCATACCACATTCATTTCTATCTTAAAAGGGTATAACCAACTTCTCTCAGATTTAGGAGCCACTGTTTAGACACTCCTAAATAGAGAGGTTCTGAAATCCTTTTACCTCTTTTCTGATGTGGGGTGGACCCCCAATAGGTGTAAGTTTAGGAGCGGTCCTTCGGGTTGAGATGTCTTACGAGACTTTCTCTTCCTTTCCAATTGTGAATCAAGTGCTTTACCTTTTCTATACCTTTAATCATTTTGTTCCTAACAAACAAATCCTCTAATAAACAACCTTCTAATAAACGAATTCTCTTAAAAATCACAATTTCATTAAGATAAACGAGAATGTGTTCAGACTCTTTATTTTTCGTTCTAAGTTTTGTGACGAAGGGAAGCATAATTCGGGACTGATGTTCAGAATCTGCCCTGCAGAAAATGTCTGCCCCAAAGTTAATCTTCTCCTTCAGCAACGGAATAGACTTCGCCGTTTACAAGAATGAGCCGCTTGACAATGGGATCATCCGTTTCGGACAAGGGTTTAACAATATAGAAATCAAGTTCGCTGACGTCACCCTCTTCACACTAATGGAAAAAGTGGCAGAAACTGGGAAACCTGTGATTGAGTTCAACCTGAAATCGACCAAGGAATTCCAACATTTACAGAAAGTTTCAATTAAGAGAGATACTGCTATTCGTAGGAGGACTGTTGGCTCTACCCCCACCGGTCGAGTCATCTCTGCACCTACCCCAGCTTCTACCAAACTGAAGGGGAAGGAAATCCAAGTATGTGATGAGCCTTTCACAATGGAGGGTACAGATTTTGCTACAATACCATCTATTTTCGAGATTGGGTCCAGTTCAAGAGTTGCACCCCTAACTCAGACTCAAAGGAGAAATAGAAGCAAAAAGATAGCCAGGATTGAGAAAGCCAAGACCGCGGATGTTGCTTTCCTGGAAGAGATCCCTGAACTGCCTGAGTATACACCTCTATTGGAAGGAAGTAGGTTTCACCCCCTCTCTGCTACATCGGATGAAGAAGACGTCCGAAGGATTGCCGCTACATTACCCCGACCTGCATACTATAGTAACTACAAAAGAAAAAGGGTTAAGACTACACCATTTGCTCGGCTACAAGCTGTGATAGAAAAATTGGCAAAGAAAGAAAGATGCCTTGTGTCAGAATCCTAAATAGAATGGGACGAGTGCCAGCTAGATCCCGCCTCGGACCGCGAGTAGAGCCTGTTACTGCCGTAGAGAAACCAAGGAAGAAAATGAGAGCTAGTTCACCTGTTGTTGTATCGGGCCATCATATTAGGGAGGACACCACCTACCAGCATGTAGCCGACAGACCGTCTGGTCCTAGGCCTTCTGCTGCAAGAAGGATGGTGTGGCGACCTATTATTACCGAGCCAAGACCAATACAACGTCCTGAGAAGAAAAGCCTCGTCAAAGAGCTTGAATCTAAAGGAAGTGCTACTGCAATAAAAGAAAATCCCGAAAAAATAAGTTCAACAGCCATCACACGATAACCGCGAGACCGTCTAGATGTTATAGGAAAGCTAAGGACGAATATCCGACGGTTGGCAAAAGAAAGAGGAGAAAATTTAAAAAATGAAGTTGATTCATCAGAGTTCATGGATGAGGAGTATGCCGAGATCAATATGGTTGAGACACGAGCATCATCAGCTTCGCAAGGTGCTCCGGCAGCTGCGGAAAGAGATGAACCGGAAGTGATGACAGCACAGCTTCGGGAAAGAGATGACACAATTTCCCAGATGACAAAGAGGATGGAAGAGATGGCTGCTGCTTTAGCCACTCTTCAGAGTCAGGTACAACCTCAGAAAGAAACACCTCCAGAGATCATCCATATTGCAGACGGGGGAAAAGAGATCACATCCGTTAACGGAGATGAGCCACCAAAGAAGGATTCTACAGAGAGCATGATTCCCGAAAAGGACATTAAAAACATGGTAGAATAGCAAGTGCGAGAAGCTTTAGCACAATCTAAGAGTGGAGCATCTATTCAGACGGGTAGGCCTTACCCTGAATAATTTGATGCAGTCCAATACCCGAAAGGCTTCGTACCACCTCTGTTTAAGACTTTTGATGGAACGGGAAACCCCCGGCAGCATGTTGCACATTTTCGTGCTAGTTGCTGCAATGCCGGTGGGAGTGACGCTTTACTCTTCCCGTCAGTTCGTCAGCAGTTTGTCAGGGATCGCCTTTGACTGGTACGCAGAATTGCCAAATGGTTCAGTTAAGACCTTTTCAAAGTTAGAAAACCTCTTCGTTAAGTGGTTTGTCGGGGCTCGACACCACATCACCATCGGTGATCTGGTGGTGGAGCACCAGAAACCGAACAAAACTCTAGTGGATTACATACTTCGATGGAGAAATTTAAGCATGAAGTGTGAGCCACAGTTATAGGAACAACATGCGATCGGTATTTTGCTAAAAAGCATCCATGGCCCGATAGCAGTTCTCCAAAAAGGGTTTACAATCAAGACTTTAGAGAAGCTACTTAGCAAGGACAGGAGCTTACAAGAGGAGGCAAAGCAGCTAAGTTTTGTGGACAAGACCGATAAACATAAACCTGTGAAAACATTTGAAAAGAAGTCCGGGTCGCGATAGTAGATAAGGGCAAGAAGCCAGCGCAGATACAGCCAGAGCAAATACAGCCTAGTTATCAACCACCACAACGGACATACCAACAACCGCAACAGATCTATCAGCAACCTCAGCAGGGTTATCAACAGCCTCGACCGAACTATCAGTCGCCTCAGCATTATGAACAACCGTCTCGTCCACAGCGTACTCTGAAAGATTTTCTGAATAAGGAATATCCATTTAAAGCTAAACCTGTAGCGCAGATGTTCCGCAGTTTAATGAAGACACCCTATTTTCAGCTACCAGAGCCCAAGAGGCCGGAAGAAGTCAATAAGAAAGATCATCCAAACTATTGTCCTTACCACCGAATGCTCGAGCATAAGATAGAGGATTGCATCACTTTCAAGATTTGGCTTGACGACAATCTCTGGAAAGAGAACGTAACGATCCCGAAGGAATACATGAAGGAACCCCAAAAGGAGGTTCCGTCAATGTTATCTCGACGGATCCTATTGTTCCGATAAACCCGTATACGACCGATGATGGATGGAGTACCGTCTAGACAAAGTCTTCAAAGAAAATTTTGGATCACATCCAGAATGCTTCGGTGCACACTTCAACTCAAAGTTTGAAACCTGCCGAGCCGGTGCTATCGCTTGCGATTGAAGAACCACCTCAGAAGGAAGAGAAGATCGTGGAAGAGAAGAAAACTGAGGCTCTGAAGAGTAGACTAGGGGCTGCTTATCCTAGGATAGTTGTTTCCAATTCGAGGGAGAAATCCCTCGAACCTCTGTCTCTGTATGATTATTTGCTCACCCCAGCGGGACCTTATAATGATAAGAGTTTTAGTGTTGGCTACGTTTTGACTGTTTCTAACGATTACGTAACTAACGAAAACCAAGCTAATCCGGATCTCGATTCCAATATAAATAACGATTCTCAAATCATACTAAACCTCGATGACCACGACGAAGGAGAAGACGTTCACAAGGATGGCTACAAAAGCTCAACAAGCGGCGAGTCTATTTGTGAATTTCGAGGAGCTCTGATTGAAATAGAATTAGAGTCATCAGATTCCGAAGCAACTGCAGAAGAGCCAGTCATTCTAATTCAAGAGGATACACCGGCAGATTCAACACCAGATGCAGAAGAAATAACCGAAGTCAACCTAAGAGGCAGAAAAGTTCTACCTCCGAGATTGGGTCAAAAAGATAAAGGAAAGCAGGTGGTTGCTCAGGAAGAGCCAACCCCAGCAGAGGAATTGTCCATTCGGGAAGAAACCGAGGAACATGGTAATAAAGTGGACTATAACGTGCTAGCCCATCTTAGGAAGCTACCGAGCCGAACTAAGCATATACGACGCTCTGATCTTGTCAAAGGAGATGAGGGAAGCTCGATCAAGGCTCTACTTGATCCAGAGATTTGTTTAGCTCAAATGGCCGGTAATTCCTTAGACGAGGTTTGCTCGTTAAAGAAACAGCGAGGTGTTACCTTCACGGACAATGATCTATTACCGGGAACAGCTGATCACAATCGACCGCTGTACATTTCAGTCACTATTGGAAAGTTTACGCTCTCCAGGGTGTTGGTTGATTCGGGAGCATCAATCAACATAATGAGCCTTCGAACGTTAGCATATTTGGAAATTGATGCTCGCGACCTCGAAGCAGACAAGATGTTATTAAGAGGGTTCAATCAGAAAGGAGAAAGAGCTATTGGATCGATAACATTACTGATGAAGACTTGTGATTTAGCAAAGACAAATGCAAAATTCCACATAATTGATTCTGAAACATCATTCAATGCTCTACTGGGTCAGCCATGGATCCATGAAAATTGGATGGTACCGTCATCTCTGCACCAGTGCATAAAGTATTACGAAGGAGGAGAACAGTGTATCAAAGGTGCCTTGCAACCATTCTCCATACACGAGATTGGAATTCATGAATATACAGCCTATTACGCGCCTCCGAAGTAAGCAATCTTTTCCAGAAACACCGTAACAAATGAAGCAAAAGAAGTGCAAGACGATAAAGAGCCTGAAATTCTAGTCCAACAGTTACTCGCCACTCCCTTACAGCGAGATGGTGAAGGTTTCTCCAGAACTCGCACCCGAGGTCGAGGCCTGGGACGGGGTTGTGTAAGAGACGTTAGAACAGTTGGACAGAAGAAACCAGTCATCGACGTTGATTGGGAGACCAGTTCCAAAGAAGAAGAAATCAAGAAAGAAGCGGCAACAGTAAATTAAAAGAAACCCCAGTTCAAGATCTCTCTCGAAGATGAAAAGAATGAAGAATACAAATCAATGTACGAGAAGATTAACCATTATGTACATACTATGACCTTAACCCCGATCCATTCTAATAAGATCGAGGGTATGGTGGTCAAGGAAGTGCATGGTGGTGGTACTAAACCAATCAAGTTTTACTGTGGTGCTTCTTCTTACAATACTGAAAAAGATGTACAATTCGAAGATGTTACTTCATCTGAATTAATGGAATTGCCTTTTGAGTGGTATTCTCCCTGTTTTCAAAATTTAATTCAACATGGTGTCTTACCTCGACGATGGACAAAAGGCCGATCACAACACTTTGAAAAAATATGGAATAATGCCAATCGGCCTCCCAATTCAAAACATGGTCTCAGATTCGGCACAGTAGGATCAGTTGATGATACAGGATTTTGCTTGGTTGTCACTTGCGAGCCTAATGAAAACTGCTTGGAAGCCTCAGAAGATCTTGAAGATCTGCAAATCGGAAATGCTCTGCCAGAATTTGAAGAAGAAATTAAATCTACAATAGACGAGTTAATGGAAGTTAACTTAGGTACTAGCGAAGAGCCTAGGCTGACCTTTGTTAGCTCCTTACTCGATAAAGAAGACTCTGAATAGATAATCAGACTACTCATGGAATTTAAGGACTGTTTTGCTTGGAGTTATGATGAAATGCCAGGATTAGCTCCAGAAGTTGCAGTTCACAAGCTAGGAGTGGATCACACTGCTGTTCCAGTCAGACAAGCTCCGAGAAGAATGCGTCTGGAGATTGAACAACAATTTATAGCTGAAGTTAAGAAGCTAATAGACGCTAAATTTGTTCGTGAAGAACAATATCCAACTTGGTTAGCCAATGTGGTACCAGTCAGAAAGAAGAATGGTCAGATCAGAATCTGTGTGGATTTCGAGAGATTTGAATAAAGCATGTCCAAAGGATGAATTCCCGCTACCAATTCCAGAATTGATGATCGACATCGCTTCAACACATGAAATCTTTTCTTTCATGGATGGATCTTTGGGATACAAACAAATAAAGATGGCACCGAAAGATGAAAAGCTCACAGCCTTCAGAACGCTAATTGGAGTGTACTATTACACAGTGATGCCATTTGGATTGAAGAACGCAGGAGCAACTTATCAAAGAGAAATGACAAGGATTTTTAATGATCTCATTCACAACCAAGTCAAGTGTTACGTGGATGATGTGGTCATCAAGAGCAAACTAAAGGAAGATCATTTGTATGATTTGAGAATTATTTTCGAGCGGTTAAGACAATATAATCTTAAGATGAATCCCTTGAAATGCGCCTTCGGCGTCACCTCTTTGAAATTCTTAGGATTTGTTGTTCGACATCGTGGAATTGAAATCGATCAAGAAAAGATTAAAGCTATCTTAGAAATACCGCCTCCCAAAACCTTGAAACAACTACGATCCTTTCAAGGAAAATTGGCATATCTTCGACGCTTTATCTCAAATTTGTCAGGAAGGTGTCAGCCTTTTTCTGCTTTCGTCAAGAAGGATGCCAAGTTTACCTGGGACTCTAAATGTCAACATGGCTTCGATGACATCAAACGGTATTTAATGACACCTCCTGTTTTAGCAGCCCTAGTCTTGGGTAGACCGTTGATACTTTATACCGCAGCTCTAGATGACTCTCTCGGAGCCCTGCTAGCCCGGGTCAATGATGAGGGAAAAGAAAACGCGCTCTATTACCTAAGCTGTCATCTCATTCCGACGGAAGTAAAGTATCCTCCTATTGAGAAGCACTGCTTGGACCTGATCTTTGCTGCACAGAAGCTCAGGCACTACATGCTTTCTCATAAGGTCAACCTTATTTCAAAGTTTAATCCGTTGCAATATCTGATGACCCGTCCGACACTTTCCGACAGACTTGCTAGGTGGTCAATGATACTATTGCAATTCGATATAACTTTTGTTCCTCTTCGTGCCTGTTGACCTCATTTTTGATGAGGTCTTCTCTTCTTCTCTTTAGTACTTAGGATCTAGCCTTAGGCTTTTCCTTTGACTATCTTAGAGGACTAGAATTGGGATCCACCATCTAGAATTTTAAACCACTTCTTAACTCCCTGCAAACTCCGCAAACTCCACAAACTTGACTGTAGACCCCTAATCACCTAGAGGGTTGAAATCAAATGTGGAAGTTTAAAAGGATGAGTTCCTATAGGACTCTTTGGCCTTAGGACTGCCCTGGGTGGCCTGGTCTGATGAAGGGGCTGACTTACACATACACTACACTTCCATACACCTCCTAAAACACACCCATACCCGACTTGACCTCCTGACTCATGTAGGTGGTTCACATGGATGGTCCTTAACCCCTAAGCCCTTGGCTAAGAGGGTTAGGAACAACATAGTGAATGCCTCAAATGAGTCCCTTCATGGCTCATGTGGGCTTGATATGGCTTCATGGCTCAACAAAAATGATTTCACTCCACTTACATTCACCCAATCTTCAATTTTCCAAATTTTCAATTTTTGACCCCCGGGACCCTACACCCGCCAACTACCCAAAGCCCTGAATAGCCCAAATTTCTCAAAAATTTCCAAATCACCCAAAATTCTCCAAAATCATTCCCAAACATTTCCACATCACTCAAATTGATCATCCATACCCAAAAATATCAAAAATTCCAAAAATACCTCCCAATACCCCCCAAATACCCAAAATACCCCTCCTAGCCAAAAAATCCAAAAATTCAGAAAATTCCCAGAAAATTTCAGAAAATCCCAAATATTCCCAATATAATTTTGTTCAACTACACCATGGGCCAATTTTGTCAATTCACCCCACTTTTATCAAAATCCCCAATTTGACCCATTTTAACCCAAAGTGAACCCAATGTCAAACCCAACCTACCCAATTGACCCAAATTCTGGTCCAATTCAATTCTAAACTTCAATTTAACATCCCCAACATGAATTTAGACCAAATCCAAGCCCAATTTGATTGAAATTTGGATCCAATTTCACTTTTGGCCTTAAAGCCCAATTTGGACCTATGACCCAAACCTAACCCAAACTCACCCAATTCAACTCCAATTAACCCCAAATCTTTTCTAAACCCTCCTTGACATCCCCATAAACAAAACACTAACATGATTTGCCCAAGATTTTGATCCAAACCCCACTTAAATTCAACCCAAAATCAAAAAGCCCAATTTTGACCTAAACCCAAACCTAGCCCAAATGAGCCCAAATCCCAAAATCAAAACCTAACCAAAGCCAAAACCTTTTTGAAACACTCCCATAAATATTTCCCAACATTAATTTTACATCAATTTCAACTCTAGCCCAACATTGGCCCAAGTTAGCCCAATTTGACCTACATAGGCCCACTCACCAATTAAACCCAAATTCAAACCAATTCAAGTTCAAATCACACCAAATTGACTCCAAACCACTCATGAAACATCCCTAAACCAAACTCAACAATTATTTGGCCCAACCTCTTTACAAAATTTCTATCCATAAATTCATTTTCAAACCTAAAAGCCCACTTCCCTAAACCTTCCTAAAAGCCCATTTCCACCAAATACAAAAGCCCAAAGTCCATAACAAAGCCCACATGAAATTCCTCTCATCATCCCTTTGATTTAAAACACTTCCTAAGTTCTAAAATCTATCACCAAATAAATCCAAATCAAGCCTTATGACAATTCTCCTTAAATCCATCAAAAATTTCAACATCCTTCCTCATGAAAGTTGACTAAACTTTTCCCAAGCCAAAGATGAGCCATGAAGCCATGCATGAGCCACATGAGAGCCATGGGATCTACTTTCCACCTCACCATACCCAAGATGGCAAGAGGAGGAGGTCCTTTCCATATTCCCTTAAAGGGATTAGCCACCATGACTCCACTAAACCTTGCTTAAACTTAATTGTACTTGGATGGTGACCCTTCCCCACTAATTATGCTGACCTAAACCACTTTATCTTCAGCCCAAACTAGCCATGGGAAGGTGCACCTAGCCCAATCCATGCATTTGACCAATTTGAGCCAAAATACACCCTTACCCCATTCCACTTTGATTCAAACCCTTTACACATGGCAGCCACCAATTGCCTTCACAAACATCAAGCCCTGACCCACCTGAACCTGAGGGTGACCCATGCCCAGCCGGCCAGCCACCAGGCCGCCGGAAAACACCATGGCCGAAAGCTCACATGTGAGCCAACATTGAAATTCTCCATTGCTGACTTGTCTCAACCCAAATGGATAGCATGGCTGTTCTTCCCTTGACCTAAGCAGGTGATCCAAAGCCCTAACTCTCCCTGGGAGGCCCTCCACCCTCTCCTATTTAAACACCACCCCCTCACGGCCATGAAAAAGAGTTGCACAAACCTTGCCGAAACTCTGCCAAAATTGTTCCAAACCCTTCTCCACCCTTAGAGCAGTTGATCCCCAGGTGTCGATTTGCCCTAATCCCCGATGACAAAATCCGATTTCTCAGCCGAAATTCCACCCAAAACCAGGACACTTCTCCACGGTGGATCAATCCTCAAATTGATTGGTCCTACACCTTCACCGGACCAAGAGAAGGTGTCCACCAGCAAAAGCCCCATCTCCAGGCCACCCAGTTGTTCCAGACTCCAAAGGTTGTGATCAGCCTTGGTGGAAATCACACCTAGGCAATTCACCACATCCCCAGGCTTCATCCCTAGCCTCCTGCAGCTCCAACGAACGTGCCGAGCATCTCTGATCGAGGCTTCACCTCTCAGAGCTAAGGTATGGATCAATTCTTCATCCCGAGCTTCTAAACATTCTCCATTTCAAATGCTTTAATTTCAATAAACATTGGCCGTATAGATGTGTTCGTCTCTTCAAGACGAATCCATAGAGTATAAGAACATAAAAATCCATGGAGAATTGAGTGAGATCTTAGGGCTAGAAGGTGGACGGCTCACGGGTGAGGACGATTGGGGACGATGAATGGATGCCGTCCATTTAATACACGCGCGGACGGACGGCTCAAATTAGGTCGGATCGGCAGATGATACGCGGAAGGCGGGACCCGGGCTGCTGACGCGGATGGCGGCGTCGAATGGGAGCACGCCACGCGGCACTTCGGAGCTCCCGATGTTTCGCTGGCGCCGCGTGGATAAGTAGAAAATTAGGGGTATTTTCTATTTATTTAATTCCCTAAACTTCGAAAATCCATAAATTTGTGTAGGAAAATCATAAAAATAAAATAAAAATACCCTCTTGCTCAGTGAACAGAGGAGAATAATGTGGAAAAGAAATCATTTAATTTCATCAAGTATTTTATTTTTTATAATTTATTTACTCTCTGCATACATTTAATTCTTCATGCATGTATACAATTCACCATGGCATGAGACCATAGGGCTTTTGAAGCCTCGAATTTGGGAACATTCCCGAATTTTCCAAAGTCGAGGCCATCCCTATGAAGAGTTATTGATTTTTCAAATTCATGTCACTGTTTTGAGTATTTTAATTCCAATAAATAGCATGTTGTGAAATAAATTCTAGGAAAATTTGGTGATGTTCCTTATGACCAGAGAACCCTAGGAAAAATAGGACTTGGATTAATTCACTTAAGATAACCCTAATTGACTTAAACACTCAAAATAGGTCTCTAATTAATTAGAGTTAACCATAGATCAAATTGACTTGAAATCAATTCTCCACTGACCTTTAGGATCAGAGGAACCCACCATAAAAGTTTGAAGTCAATTGGACTTGGTTAGCCCTATTAATTGGGTTGATTAAGCCATTTAGTCATTTTAAACTTTAAAAATTCATAACTTTCAAAATACCTTTCAAAAATTCACCAAATTGGTTTTAGAGCCTCTCTGATATCAGGGGAATTTAAGAAAATTAAAATTTCAATTTTCTAAAAAAGTTGATTTTTAATATTATTTTAATATTTTTAATAATTAAAAAATAATAAAAATCACAAAAATAATAAAATTCACCAAAATGTCACATTTTGAATTTTAATCACTTAGGAACAAACCCCATATTTTTCTTAGGCCTATTTGGTGAGATATTAATTTTTAAAGTTCTAGGGTAATTTTAAAATTAAAAAAATGTATTTTCTAGCATTTTCACTAAAATAATTATAATAAATCATAGAAAAATCAAAAAAATTGCAAAATTTGCTTCTTTGGTTTCCTTGATATCAGAGAGATTTTTGAAAAACATAAAATTCATTTTTCAACATTTATTTTATTTTTAAATTAATTAATACTCCAGAACTTAAAATAATTCTAATAAATAAAATATAATTCAAAAAATCACAAAATTTGGTCCAAGTGGTCCTCTGGTCATTAGGAATGTCCCATAATTTTCTTAAGGACAGAAATTTTTCCTTGGTCATGTTATTAAATTTTCCTTGGAAATCTCTATTTTCTACCAAAAATAATTATATAAATAAATTAAATACAGAAAAATCACATTTTCTCCTCTCATGTCTTTATTGACATATGAGTGAAGTCACATAAAAATTTCAAGTTCATTTGAGTTCAATTTAGTGAGTTATGAAATTATTAAGCTTAAAGGGTAAAGTGGTAATTAAATTTTTTTTAATCCTTAATTAAAACTTTAGGTTTAATAAAAAAATTAACAAGTAAAATATCTGATCCTAATCTGATTTGGATGATTGAAATTTAAATAATTGAAGGGTAGAAACCCATTAAGCAATTTAAAATGATTAAACTTTAATTAAATAATTGATTAAATTTGGAAGAATAATAAAATTGGAATTATTAAAATAGGGATATTATTAGGAAGAGATTTATTCTTTAATTTAAAAATCCCTAAATTAATCATTTCATTAATGTTTAATTCTTAATTAAAATGATAATTCAAATTTAAAATATTAAAAGACTTAATCATTAAACTAAAATTAAATAATTGAACTCTTTAATTAAAATCAAAATGAATAAAATTAAATTAAAAAAATTAAATTAAATTAAATTAAATCAAATTAAAAATTAAATTAAAAAATTAAATTAAATTAAGAATTAAATTAAATTAAATTAAATTAAATTAAATTAAAAAATAAATTAAATCAAATTAAATTAAATCAAATTAAATTAAAAATTAAATCAACTCAAATTAATTTAATGTAACATCGAACCAAACTAAATTGAATTAAATTAAATTAAATTAAATTAAAAACTAAATTAAATTAAATTAAATTAAATTAAATTAAATTAAATTAAAAAGTAAATTAAATTAAATTAAATTAAATTAAACTAAATCATATTACATTAAATTAACTTAAGTTAAATAAAATTAAATTAAACCACATTACATTAAATTAAGTTAAATTGAATTAAATTAAATTAAATATAAAGACATGAAGAATTCAAAAATAAATCTAAAATAACTTGAACACTATTCCAAACTTAAATCATTAATTTGAACTTAAATTTGAATCACAAATCATTAAATATCATTTTACCCTCAAAAGCTTTAGTTATCATAACTCCTAAACAGGATATTAAATGAAGTGTTACTTCACTTATAGGACATTCAAATATCCTAGTTCACTGAGCAAGTTAACAAAACTTGAAAACCTCGGACGATCGATTCATTTACATAATTAAATTCTCTTGGACTTAAAACAATCCTAGGAATATTGAAAAGATGTTTAAGATTCTTCTTAAGCACTTCCTCAATATGATAGGATATTTATAAGAACAATTGAACTTAATTGTTCTTTGATGAAGAAAATCGTCTTCAAACTAAAAACACAAGGAACCTAGACGTCATAGGAAATGACTAGCTATAGGATTAGGAATTTGGTAGAAAACCATAACCTTTCCCTTAGCTTTACCTAGGAACTTACTTTAAATGCTTAAATATGCTAACTGTGTTTTAAGTGCAGCTTGGGATGACGGGAAGACCCTCCAGGTACGCTTTTATTTTATTGCGATTTACTTTACGGCAATTTATTTAATCGCATCGCACTTACTTCTCTTGCATGATAAACAACAGTTGCATGAAAACCTACACCTTTAGGACAGAAACCAAAACTGAAACCCATAACTAAATTAAAAGTCATTGCAAGATAAAATTCACCGCCACAACATTTCAAAATATAAGATAACTCAAAATTTAATCACAAACAGAACACAAAACTACAATTACAACTAAATTAAAACGTCTCATTGAATGATCGGGAATACCTCGGATGATGTAACCCACGTGTTGCTAACGGGATTTCCCACGGTCTAAATGAAAGTGCGGAACTCATTTAGTTGAGTTTAGTAAATTCATCTGGACTAAGTGAATTCGATGAAAATAACGGTGCCGGGATGACGGAACCGTGGGATCTTAATCGGTTCTGTTTAATCAACTTTAAGATCTGTTTTAATTAAAATGTTAAAAACACATGGAAATTAAGACTTCTCTAAACCAAAACACTTTTCTCATCCCCTGATTTGTGATTTCTAAAACTAAACCTCTGCAACAACAAGGAGCTCGGAGCATGGTGGGCAGCACGGCCATCGTCGTCAGCAAAACTTGAACCCACTTCAGCAAAACTTTCCTAGAATTAAACAACAAAGCCATAGGACTTCGAGGTAGTTTGCACTAGTGCAACATAAATCCTCAACTCTTCGTTAGGCATTTGCATTGCAAATTAAGCCCTAACCGGTCTTAGGATTCCGAGGTAGTCGTCCGATACAACATAAACCCTCATATCTTCCAGGCTATTTGTATGATTCTATCATATAAATATAAGCCCTAATTGACTAAAATTGGCAAGATTAAAACATTAAATGAACATTAGGACTTTCCTAAATCCAAGCCAAACAATAGGATAGTCGGGAGATTACCGAAGTTCGCTTCGAATCTGTAATTTCTCCTACTTTTCTTCCTTTGAATTCCCAAAATAAAATGTTACAAACTTGATCCATTCCCTATTGAGATTCAAAAATTCAATTCTTTGAAAACTTAAACTTTGAAATTCTTGAGAGCAGAATTATTGATTATTATCGAGAGTTTTCTTAGGTGATCCCCGTCACTTAAGATGTAATTAACTATAGGGGCTTGCCCTTATAGGGAATTTTAAAGAACCTGAGGTAATATAAACCCCGTTTAATGTTTTCATATTAAGCGGGGAATTTGTCGGCTTATAAAATTGGTTCGCGGACCAAACGGATGTCACAAACCTTTCTAGTTTATTTAATCGAGCCCCATCATCAAGCAGTGTGTCTATTCTTCGGGATAGATACACGGTTTGTGATGCGGTGCTCGTTTATATAAACTATTCGGGATGTGAGATCAGTTTGATTTCATATTTTAAAAATTTCAAATTTAAAATTATTTTACTACTTTTCAAATTATTTATTTAAATTAAATTAAAAATTCGCTGACAATTTTCGTAGGCGACCCCCTTTTCAAAATAAAACACATAACCTAAAAATATGCCGACAACTTCTGGCGACTCCGCTGGGGAATAGTTCCTCTCTCCATTCTAATCAGACAATTCTGCTTTCAAAAATCGGTAGTGCATCCATGTCCCTTATGGATCAAACTACCCTTCTTTCCGTTGAGATACTATGTTCATTTCTACCTTGAACAAGTATAACCAACATTCTCTCGGATTTAGGAGCCACTGTTTAGACACCCCTAAACGAGAGAGGTTCCGAGATCCTTTTACCTCATTTCTGAGGTGGGGTGGACCCCCAATAGGTGTTAGTTTAGGAGTGATCCTTCGAGTCGAGAAGTCTTGCTTAAGACTCTCTTTTCCTTTCCAACTCCGATTCAGATTCCTTACCTTCTCTACACCTTTGAACACTCCGTTCTAAATAAACAAACCCTCTAATAAGTGATCCTTTTAATAAGTGATTCCTTCTTATAAATACATGAACAAGAATGAGTTCGGACTCTTTTCAATTCCTTTCTTTTCGTCCTAAAGAAAAGAAGCATAACTTGGGACTGACAACCAGAATCTACCCTGCGAAATGGAAGCCCCGAAACCGATTTTCTCTTTTACCAATGGATCGGACCTTCGTCGTCTATAAGGATGAGCCGCCCGACAATGGAATCATCCGATTTGGACAAGGATTTGAAAACATGAACGTCAAGATCACCGACGTCTCCCTCTTTGCACCGATGAACAAGGTATCCGAAGCCGAGAAGCCGCCGCTCGAGTTCAACCTTAGGTCGACCCAAGAATTCCCTCCTCTGCAAAGGATCCCGACTAAGAGGAGTACCGATGTCCATAGAAGGACCGTTATCTCTACCCCCACCTGGTCTAGTTGTTTCGCACCTACCCCGACTTTTGCCAAATCAAAGGGGAAAGAAATCCGTAATTATGATGGACCCGTTACCGTGGAGGGTACGGATCTTCCTGTAAGACCTTCGTTTTCGAAATCGGGTCCAGCTTCAAAGATTCCGTCACCGACAAGGACCCAAAGAAGAAACAAAAGTAGAAGGATCGCTAGAGAGGCCGTAGCTGCTGAAATTGCTTTCCTAGAGGAAATTCCGGAACTCGCGTAATATACACCGCCTGCTGAATACATACCACTCTTGGGAGGAAGCGGGTTTCATCCCCTCTCCGCCGCAGAAGATGAAGAAAATATTCGCAAGATTGCTGCCACATTACCACGACCCGCATATTACAACGATAGCCGCAGGAAAAGAACTAGAACTACGCCGTTTGCTCGATCGCAAACTTTGGTAGAAAAGTTAGCGAAGAAGGAAAACCGCCCCGTATCGAAATTCTACGAAGGATAGGGCGGGTGCCAGCCAAATCCCGTCTTGGGCCCCGAGTGAACCCGCCATCATGACGGAAAAGCCAAGTAAAAGAATGAAGGCTAGTCCACTCGTTGTCGTCTCGGGATTATAGATTAGGGAGGATACCACCTTCCGACATTTGGCCGACAGACCATCCGGTCCTAGACCTTCTGCGCCGGAAGGATGGTATGGCGTCCCACTACCTGGGCGATTGAGATTGAAACGAGCGGCTCGAGAAAGAAAGTCTCGCCAGGAGACTTGAATGCGAAGAAAGTGCTACCGCTATGAAGGGGACTCGTGAGAAGGGGACCCGGCAGCCTATCGCACGACAACCATGAAGACACACGAAAGCCCCGCTAGAAGATGCCATGGAAAAGTTGAGAACCGATATCCGACGATTGGCAAAAGAAAGAGAAGAAAAGTTCGGAGACGAGATTGATTCATCGGAATTCATGGACGACGAATACGCAGAAATCAACATGGTTGAGACACGAGCTTCAGCAGCTTCGCAAGGTGCTCCTGCAGCCGCAGAAAGAGAGGAGCCAGAACTAATGAGAAGGCAGCTTCAGGAAAAAGACGACACGATCGCTCAAATGGCGAAAAGGATGGAAGAGATGGTCGTAGCTCTGGCCACTCTCCAGAGTCAAGTACAACCACAAAGGGAAACACCCCCAGAGGTCATTCACATTGTAGACGGAGGAAAGGAGATTACGTCCGTCAATGGGGATGATCACCGAAAAAGGATACAACACAAAGTATGATTCCCGAAAAGGATATCAAGAACTTGGTAGAACGGCAGTGCGAGAAGCCTTAGCACAATCGAAGAGCGGGACATCCATTCGGACGGGTAGAACTTACCCGGAAGAATTCGACGCCGTCCAATACCCGAAAGGCTTCGTACCACCTCTCGTTCAAGACCTTCGACGGAACCGGGAACCCCCGACAAGCATGTGGCACACTTTCGTGCCGCGTTGTTGCAATGCCGGCGGGAGCGATGCATTACTCTTCCGACGGTTCGTCGCCGATCCGTCGAGAATCGCCTTCTACCGGTATGCGGAATTACCAAATGGTTCGGTGAAGACATTCTCGCAGCTAGAGAACCTCTTCATCAAGCGATTCGCCGGAGCTCAGCACCACATCACTATAGGTGATTTAGTGGTAGAGAAACAAAAGCCGAATGAAACTTCGGTGGATTACATACTTCGATGGAGGAACTTAAGCATGAAGTGTGAACCACAACCGCAAGAACAAAGACGCGATCGGCATTTTACTAAAAAGCATCCATGGCCCGATAGCACTTCTCCTCAAGGGATTTACTATTAAGACTTTCGAGAAGTTGTTAAGCAAGGCCGGAAGCTTGCAAGAGGAGGCAAAGCAATTAAGTTTCACCGATAAGACAGATAAACAAAAGCCTGTAAAGACTTTTGAAAAGAAATCCGGGATCGTTGCAACAGTTGACAAAGGCAAGCAACCGATGCAAATACCACCAGAACGGCCGCAACAACCACAACAGATTACCAGCAACCCCGGCCCAGCTATCAGTCATCTCTGCAGTATGAACAACCACCTCGTCCGCAACGTACATTAAGAGAGCTTTTGAGCAGAGAATATCCGTTCAAGAATGAAGCAGTGCCGAAAATGTTCCGTAGTTTGATGAAGACTCCAGATTTCCAGCTCCAGAACCTAAGAGACCAGAGGAAGTCAACAAGAAAGGTGATCCCAACTTTTGCCCTTACCACCGGATGCTTGGGCACAAAATAGAAGATTGCATTACCTTCAAAAGTTGGCTCAATGACAACTCGCGGAAAGGGAATATAACGATCTCGAAGGAGTACATGAAGGAACCCCGTAAAGGAGGTTCCGTCAATGTTGTCTCGACCGATCCCATCATTCCGATAGATCCCTATACGACCGACGATGGATGGACTACCGCTTGGACGAGGTCTTCGAAAAGATTTTAGACGAAGCATCCAAACCGCTTCGGTGCGAGCTTCAATTCAGAGCTTGAAACCTGTTAAGCCGGTACTATCACTTGCGATAGAAGAACCACCTCAACAAGAGACGATTGAAGAGAAGAAGAAAATTGACGAAGAAGAGAAGACCGAGACACCTAAGGCTAGACTAGGGGCTGCTTATCCTAGGATAGTTGTTTCCGATTCGGGGGAGAAATCCTCGAACCCCCGACTCGTATGATTATCTCGCTCACTTCGGTGGGATCATATAATGATAAGGGTGATGATGTTGGCTACGTTTGATCGTTTCTAACGATTACGTAACTAACGATAATCCGGATATCGATTTCGATACCAACGACAATTCTCAAATCATACACGATCTCGACGAGCAAAATAATGAAGAAGACATCCATCAAGGAGGCTACGAGAGTTCAACAAGCAACGAATCTATTTGCGAGTTTCGAGGAGCTCCAGATCACGATAGAGTTAGAGCCTTCGGACTCGAAGCTAATCCGGAAGAGCCCGTCATTCCGATTCAAGAAGAGACACCGGCAAGCTCAACAATAAATTCAGAGGAAATTACAGAAGTCAACTTAAGAAGTGGAAAAATTCTACCTCCGAGAATGGGTCCAAAAGACAAAGGAAAGCAGGTGGTTGTTTAGGAAGAACCAACCCTGGCAGAAGAAATACCCATTCGAGAAGAAGCGGAGACACATGAAAATAAAGTGGACTACAACGTGCTAGCCCATCTTAGGAAACTACCGGCCAAACTGAGCATTTATGATGCTCTCATCATATCAAAGGAGATGAGAGAAGCTCTGATCAAGGCCTTACTTGATCCGGAAATTTGCTTAGCTCAAATGGCCGGAGATTCCTTAGATGAGGTTTGCTCGTTAAAGGAACAACGAGGTGTTACCTTCACGTACGATGACCTACTACTTGGAACGCCAGATCACAACCGACCGTTGTACATTTCGCTTACAATCGGAAAATTTACACTCTCCGAGTATTGGTGGATCCGGGAGCATCAATCAATATAATGAATCTTCGAACGCTAAGCATACTTGGAAATTGATGCTCGCGAGCTCGAGGCGGACAAAATGTTATTAAGAGGATTCAACCGTAAAGGAGAAAGAGCCCTCGGCTCAATAACACCGCTAATGAAGACCGGTGACTTAGCAAAGACAACCGCAAAATTTCACATAATTGATTCGAAACATCGTTCAACGCTCTATCGGGGCGACCATGGATACATGAAAATAGGATGGTACCATCATCTCTACATCGATTGCATCAAATACTACGATGGAGGGGAACGAGTGCATCAAAGGTGACTTACAACCATTCTCCGTACATGAAATTGGAATCCACGAGGATGCAGCTTATTATGCACCACCGAAGAAAACGATCTTCTCCGGAGATACCATAACAAATGAAGCAAAGAAAGTTCGGGACAACGAAGAACCCGAAGTTCTAGTCCAACGATCACTCACCACTCCCTTACGGCGAGATGGTGAAGGTTTCTCCATAACTCGCATCCGAGGTCGAGGCCGGGGACGAGGTCGTGGTAGAGACGTTAGGACGATCGGATCGCAGGAAACCGACCATCAACGTCGATCGGGAAGATAGTTCGAAGAAGAAAAAGAAATCAAACAAGAAGCAGCGACAATAAGCTCGGAAGAAGCCGCAATTCAAAATCCCTATCGAAGATGAAAGAAACGAAGAATATAAATCAATGTACGAGAAGATTAACCACTATGTACATGCTATGACCCTGACCCCGATCCATTCTAATAAGATTGAGGGTATGGAGGTCAAAGAGGTACGTAGCGGTGGTGCAAAACCAATCAAATTCTACCGTGGTGCTTCTTCCTCCAAAACCGAAAATAATGTACAATTTGAAGATGCTACTTCATCGAATTAATGGAATTGCCTTTCGAGTGGTACTCTCCCCGTGTTCAAAGTTTAATTCAAGCATGGTTTCTTACCTAGACAATGGACAAAAGGTCAATCACAACGTTTTGAAAATTTATGGAATAACTCCGGTCGTCCACCCAACTCAAGGCATGGTCTCGGATTCGGCACGATAGGATCGGTCGACGATACCGAATTTTGCTTGGTTGTCACATGCGAATCTAATGAAAACCGCATGGAAACTACGAAGAGCTCGAAGATTTACAAATTGGAAATGCTCCACCGTAATTCGAAGAAGAAATCAAATCTACAATAGATGAGTTAACGGAAGTTAACTTAGATACTAGCGAAGAACCTAGACCTACCTTTGTTAGCTCCTTACTCAATAAAGAAGACTCAGAAGAAATAATCAAGTTATTAATGGAGTTTAAAGATTGTTTTGCTTCGAGCTACGATGAGATGCCGAGTTTAGCTCCGGAGGTCGCAATCCATAAGCTAGGGGTGGATCCCGCTTCGGTCCCGATCGGACAAGGTCCTGGAAGAATGCGTCTAGAAATCGAACAACAAGTCATAGCCGAAGTTAAAAAGCTAATAGACGCTAAATTTGTCCGTGAAGAACAATACCCGACTTGGTTAGCCAACGTGGTACCAGCCGTGAAGAAGAATGGTCGGATCGGAATTTGTGTGGATTTCGGAGATTTAAACAAGGCATGCCCGAAAGATGAATTCCCTCTACCGATCCCGAATTAATGATCGACATTGCTTCGACACATGAAATATTCTCATTCATGGATGGATCTTCGGGATACAACCGGATAAAAATGGCTCCGGAAGACGAAAAGCTTACAGCATTCGTAACGCCGATCGGAGTATATTGCTACACAGTGATGCCATTCGGACTGAAGAACGCAGGAGCAACCTACCAGAGAGCAATGACAAGAATTTTTGATGATCTCATCAATAATCAAGTCGAATGCTACGTGGACGATGTGGTCATCAAAAGCAAAGTAAAGGACAACATCTTGTATGATTTGAGAATTGTTTTCGAACGATTAAGACAATTTAACCTTAAGATGAATCCCTTAAAATGCGCCTTCGGCGTCACCTCCGGGAAATTCTTAGGATTCGTTGTCCGACATCATGGAATTGAAATCGACCCGGAAAAGATTAAAGCTATCTTAGAAATGCCGCCTCCCAAAACCTTAAAACAACTACGATCTTTTCAAGGAAGCCGGAATATCTTCGACGCTTTATCTCAAACTCCGTCGGTAGGTGTCGACCTTTCTCGGCACTAGTTAAAAAGGACGCCAAATTTATTTGGGAAGAGAAATGCCGAGGGCCTTCGAGGACATTAAACAATATTTAATAACACCTCCCGTCTTAGCAGCCCCGGCCTCGTGTAGACCGCTAATACTTTATACCGCGGCTTTAGACGACTCTCTCGGAGCCCCGTTAGCCTGAGTCAATGATGAGGGTAAAGAAAATGCTCTTTATTACCTAAGTCGTCGTTCATCGCCGACGGAAATAAGGTATCCCGCAATTGAAAAGCATTGTTTGGCCCCGATCTTCGCCGCTCAAAAGCTCGAGCATTACATGCTTTCTCATAAGGTCAACCCGATCTCGAAGTTTAATCCATTGCAATACTCGATGACTCGTCCAACGCTTTCCGGCAGACTTGCCGGATGGTCAATGATATTATTGCAATTCGATATAACTTTCGTGCCTCTTCGTGCCGTAAAGGGACAAGTCTTAGCGGACTTCCTTGCAAAGACACCCTTTGCGGCGAATCTCCTCTCAATGACGATCCGCCGGATGAACAAATAATGAACCTAGAAGACCTTGATGATCGACGTTGGGAATTATATTTCGACGGAGCATCTTCGGTGCACAAAGACGAAGAATCGCAAGTGATAAGTGCCCGTAAGGCAGGAATCGGGCTAATCTTTATAACACCGGAGCGGGGATGTTAAGATACTCCTACCACTTGACGTAACCATGTACAAACAACGAAGCGGAATATGAAGCCCTCATAACGGATCTGGAATTAACCATTCAAATGGGGATAACGAGACATCAACATCTACGAGGATTCACAGTTAATCATTCAACGGATCGCCGGACAAGTACAGAATTTTAAAGCCAAGACTCGAGCAATACTTCCAAGTATGCCATACAAATCGTTGGAACAAATTCCGAATGTGACAATCTACAAAATTCCTAAAAGAAAACGCTCTAGCGGATGCGCTAGCTCGTCTCGCAAAAGAATTTGCCTGTTTGCAAGATGAATCAGTGGAAGTGTCAGCTCACTCGACGTCGGGTCCTATCACAACTTCGACATAGACACGATATACAAATCGGAAAAAGAAAAAGGATCAGTTGCAACAAGGATGACGAAAACACGGAGGATTGGCGACGACCATTGATGGACTACCCGCAAACAGAAAGCTACCAGATGATAGGTCGTTGGCCCATCAGATCAAGAAAAGAACTCTGTCCTACGCATTAATAAACAATACATTATACAGAAGGTCTTTTAATCAAATGTGGCTAAGGTGCCTAAGCGGGTCCGAGGCCCGTGAAATTGTTAAGGAGGTGCATTCAGGACTCTGTGGCGCTCACCGATCGGGTCCAAAAATGAAAATGAAAATTAAAAGACTAGGGTACTACCGGCCCTCGATGATGACCGATCGCATGAAAATCGCCAAGAGCCGTCACCAATGCCGAGTGCACGGAGTGGTTCTACACCAACCTCCAAATGTGCTACATCCGACAACCGCATCGTGGCCATTTGAATGTTGGGGCACAGATATAGTGGGTCCAATAGAACCACCATCTTCAAAAGGACATCGCTTCATTCTTGCGGCTACAGATTACTTTTCCAAGTGGGCAGAGGCAGTTCCACTTAGAGAAGTGAAAGCACATCACGTACTACAATTTTTCAAGAACCAAGTTGTTTACCGTTTCGGAGTGCCGCGCAGAATCATCTCAGATAATGGGTCAGCATTCAGAAGCACACAAATCAACAATTTTGTCAGGAGACACGGAATCGACTGGCGATACTCAACAATTTACTACCCAAGAGCGAACGGCCTCGCTGAGGCTTTTAATAAAACTCTCGTTCAAATCTTAAAGAAAACCTTGGACGATAATAAGAGAAATTGGCACGAGAAGTTGTTAGAAGCCTTATGGGCCTACCTGGACAACCTTTAGAACTCCTACGCAAGCTACACCTTACGCTCCGGTGTATGGGTCCGAGGCGAGTGTTACCTTTAGAGGTTCAGCCTTCCTTCACTCGGAATTGCAGCTTGCAAATAAAATCACAACGAAGAAAACGCCAAATTACGACTCGAAGAATTAGAGAGCCTGGAAGAGAAAAGACTTGCAGCGCAACAGAATTTAGAACTATACCAAGCTAAGATGGTTCAAGCCCATGACAAACTGGTCCGCCCAAGAACCTTCAAAGTTGGTGATTTAGTTCTCGTTCTCAAAATACCTATTCTCGCACACCGCAAGATAGGAGGAAAATTTGAACCCACTTGGGAAGGACCGTTTGTGGTTGAAGCAAGTATACTCGGGAGGTTCCTACCAGCCTAGTGAATTGCCAGGGAGAACGACATATGCTTCCGATCAATGGACGATACTTGAAAAAGTATTACGCTACCTGATGTTTCGAAGGAATGAACTTTCCATCCCTAGAAGCACGGGTGAAGTGATTACTTATGACTGGGTCCGAACCCAAAAATAACAAAAAATGTGCTAAAATAAATAAAATCATGATAGTAATTTTTTTCCTTGTTTTCTTTTCCAAATCAAAATCTCTATCCTGATCTTATCCCACTTCATTCCTGTTAAGTTTAAAAATATAAGAATAATAAAAAAATGTCTTTAATAAACATTCTCTTAATGTTCTTGTTCTTAGATGCGCCCCCGATCCTTTTCCTTGTCTTTTCGCAGGAAATGTCGAGCGGGCGGTTGGTCCCGAACTTTAAGAATGGCGTAAGCCTCGCACTCGATGAAAAGAGGGTGAAGGATGGAGCGATAATCGAGATCGACTCGGATTTCGCACCAGCCGGCCTACGATACGAGGAAAGTGATCGGGTCCCGGTTGACCGAGAAGAACCGCCCGGACAAACGAGGATGAAAGTGGGTGGCCCAAGCCACCAATCCAAAGCAACAAGAAAAGAAAGACAAACATCGAAGAAGATAAGAAAATGAAGTCCGTAGTCGCTACAGGCAGGCGCGAGCTTGTCACGCCGCGCCCACAGAGATTCAAGAAGTTCGAAGAGCTACTCTCACAACGAACGCAACGAAGAAATAAGAATCGCCGTATCCGTAAGATGTTAACCAAACTAGCCGCGGACCAGCGCGACGAGACTCGTTGCTAATGTCGCTGCATACACTTCAAGGACACCGGCTCACCAGAACTCGAAGAAAGGAGGCCAGCTCCTAGGATAACAGAAGAACCAGTGGAAATCTACGAAGATCGAAGAAAGGAGGCTATTACGCCACCGGATAGAACCACCGCAACGCATGACCTCGCTGCAGAAGCAACCCCGGGGATGTCCCGACAGCATCATCCCCGAGGAGCCGAGGTATGCGAGGAGAACGTGAAGGGATTGAACCGTATATTCCACAATATGTCACTGTGCCTCGCCATCCGCGATCATTCCGGAATACGAGCCGGAGAGAATGCGGAATGTCGAGAAGAAAACTTTTGAATACTTCGAGAGAATTAGAGGCGAAGAATCAATATACTAGAGGGCCTCGAGCTACATACGGACGTATTCTCGTAGTATGAACAAGCAAGAAATCGTGGATTGCATCCGGGATTTGAAAAGAATGGGCCGAGCGGGCCGCCTAAGGGAAAATACATACTCGAACCCCGGAGATGGATGCCGTGGAAGGGAAGAATCACAATACAATGTGGATGTCGTTACAACTTCACGGAGGACAGAAGGGAAACCCACCGGAATACTCCGTCATGGGCAAGTGGATCCGATGCCATTAGTCATCAAGAGAATGGTAAAGAGATTGATAACATGGAGGGTACCGCCAGCAGATTGCATACCCAATACTCGCATCATCAACATCTACAAACAAGGTGACCGCATACCCCCACACATAGATCACCACGACTTTGTCGACCTTCTCGCACAGCCTCTTTCCCGAGCGAGTGTAACATCATGTTCGGATCCGACCTCCGGATAAGCAGCCTGTGTGAGTTCCGAGGGCCAAGAAAGATACCTTTACTTGTAGGTTCCGTCATGATACCGAAAGGCAACGGAGCGGATATCGCTAAGCATTGCATACCGGAGTACCAATGAAGCGGATCTCGGCTACTTTCGAAGGATGGACGATAGGAAGACACCTTACCATTTCCGACCGCACCCGGAGCTAGAGAGCCTCCGGCCTTACGAGCTGTGAGTTACATGGAAAATATCACACCTCCAATGTACATCCATACGGCATCCTTGCCAAGGATGGCTTGGAAGGTGATGTTATTGACCATGTACCCCACTATTCATACATGGATTTTTGACAGATGCTTCTTTGGATGGATCGACAAAGATCATACACGATCCGTTTTGAGTTTACATGGATTGTATGAAATATATTCCGTATCAAGATGTATGATGTATCTTCTACATGATTGGAATGAAAGTGCCCATGTCACATTTTTGGCCTTCACCTCTTTTGTGCAAATTGATTGGGAAACGCCGTTAAAGTTAAATGAACTTCGAACAAAGAACAGAAAAGGAATAAAGAAGAAAATAAAAGAAAACTTTCCTTAAAAAAAAAAAAAAAAAATCTAAAAAATGACAAACACCAAATTCACATGAACATTAAATAAACGATAAAATAAAATTTGAATCATTAAAAGATAAACAAAATCAACATAAATGTTAAATCGAATTCTCAATCAAATTTCAAATGTGATCTTCCAAATTTCAAATCAAATCTTAAATCAAATTTCAACCGAGTTCAAACTCATCCTTCCAAATTTCAAATTCAATCTTTCCAGATTCCAAATCTCTATCAAATCTCAAATTCGATCTTTCCAGATCTCACATCAAACATCAAATCAAATTCGCGGGGTTAAGGATTTTACATCAAAGACTGCACTGCTTTAGGATTCTTTCCCTATTGCACTGAAATACATCAAATTCAAACTTTTTTGAGGTTGAGGATTTTACATCCGATACCGCATCGCTTTAGGATTCTTTCCCTATCAGACCGAAATACATCAAATTCAAACTTTTTCGAGGTTGAGGATTTTACATCCGATACCGCACTCGCTTTAGGATTCTTTCCCTATCGCACCGAAATACATCAAATTCAAACTTTTGGGTCGAGGATTTTACATCCAAGACCGCACCGCTTTAGGATTCTTTCCCTATCGCACCGAAATACATCAAATTCAAACTTTTGGGTCGAGGATTTTACATCCAAGACCGCATCGCTTTAGGATTCTTTCCCTATCGCACCGAAATACATCAAATTCAAACTTTTGGGTCGAGGATTTTACATCCAAGACCGCATCGCTTTAGGATTCTTTCCCTATTGCACTCGAAATACATCAAATTCAAACTTTTGGGTCGAGGATTTTACATCCAAGACCGCACTCGCTTTAGGATTCTTTCCCTATCGCACCGAAATACATCAAATTCAAACTTTTGGGTCGAGGATTTTACATCCAAGACCGCACTCGCTTTAGGATTCTTTCCCTATCAGCACCGAAATACATCAAATTCAAACTTTTGGGTCGAGGATTTTACATCCAAGACCGCACCGTTTTAGGATTCTTTCCCTATCGCACCGAAATACATCAAATTCAAACTTTGGGTCGAGGATTTTACATCCAAGATCGCATCGCTTTAGGATTCTTTCCCTATTGCACCGAAATACATCAAATTCAAACTTTCGGGTCGAGGATTTTACATCCAAGACCGCATCGCTTTAGGATTCTTTCCCTATCGCACCGAAATACATCAAATTCAAACTTTTGGGTCGAGGATTTTACATCCAAGACTGCACTGCTTTAGGATTCTTTCCCTATTGCACTGAAATACATCAAATTCAAACTTTTTTGAGGTTGAGGATTTTACATCCGATACCGCACTGCTTTAGGATTCTTTCCCTATTGCACTGAAATATATCAAATCAAATTCGCGGGGTTAAGGATTTTACATCCAAGACTGCATTACTTTAGGATTCTTTCCCTATTGCATTGAAATATATCAAAATCAAACTCTCGAGGTTAAGGATTTTACATCCAATACCGCATTACTCCGAGATCTTTCCTCATTGTAATGATCCAATCCAATCGATCGATCTTCTTTTGGGGTCGAAGATGTTACATCTAAAACTTCAAAATTCCAATTTTCATTTCAAATCAAATCCCTTCAAATTAATCTCGACAAACTTCAATCTAAATTAAAACTCCAAATTGAAATCTAAACTCACACATCATGACTTGAACATGAAACAAAATAAAATCTAAATCGAAATTCTCCCGGATCTTGTGATTCGGAATTCACCTCCTTTTCCTTTCCCCAGCCGAGAGTTCAGGAATCTCCGGCCTCAGAGATATACTCGACACTCCCCAGCCGAAACTCTTCTACTTCGTCCTAAGTTTGTTACTTGGACATCTATGTTGGTTTTCTTGATCGCTTCGGTCAACACCAATACGCGCGGTGTGCTCCGTCGACTCACCACACCTATCGGGGGTCCATTTGTCGACCTCATTTTTGATGAGGTCTTCTCTTCTTCTCTTTAGTACTTAGGATCTAGCCTTAGGCTTTTCCTTCGACTATCTTAGAGGACTAGAATTGGGATCCACCATCTAGAATTTTAAACCACTTCTTAACTCCCCGCAAACTCCACAAACTTGACCGTAGACCCCTAATCACCTGTAGGGTCGAAATCAAATGTGGAAGTTTAAAAGGATGAGTTCCTATAGGACTCTTCGGCCTTAGGACCGCCCCGGGTGGCCTCGGTCTGATGAAGGGGCTGACTTCACACATACACACTACACTTCCATACACCTCCTAAAACACACCCATACCCGACTTGACCTCCCGACTCATGTAGGTGGTTCACATGGATGGTCCTTAACCCCTAAGCCCTCGGCTAAGAGGGTTAGGAACAACATAGTGAATGCCTCAAATGAGTCCCTTCATGGCTCATGTGGGCTTGATATGGCTTCATGGCTCAACAAAAATGATTTCACTCCACTTACATTCACCCAATCTTCAATTTTCCAAATTTTCAATTTTTGACCCCCGGACCCTACACCCGCCAACCTACCCAAAGCCCTGAATAGCCCAAATTTCTCAAAAATTTCCAAATCACCCAAAATTCTCCAAAATCATTCCCAAACATTTCCACATCACTCAAATTGATCATCCATACCCAAAAATATCAAAAATTCCAAAAATACCTCCCAATACCCCCCAAATACCCAAAATACCCCTCCTAGCCAAAAAATCCAAAAATTCAGAAAATTCCCAGAAAATTCCAGAAAATCCCAAATATTCCCAATTTCATTTTGTTCAACTACACCATGGGCCAATTTTGTCAATTCACCCCACGTTTATCAAAATCCCCAATTTGACCCATTTTAACCCAAAGTGAACCCAATGTCAAACCCAACCTACCCAATTGACCCAAATTCTGGTCCAATTCAATTCTAAACTTCAATTTAACATCCCCAACACCAATTTAGACCAAATCCAAGCCCAATTTGATTGAAATTTGGATCCAATTTCACTTTTGGCCTTAAAGCCCAATTTGGACCTATGACCCAAACCTAACCCAAACTCACCCAATTCAACTCCAATTAACCCCAAATCTTTTCTAAACCCTCCTTGACATCCCCATAAACAAAACACTAACATGATTTGCCCAAGATTTTGATCCAAACCCCACTCAAATTCAACCCAAAATCAAAAAGCCCAATTTTGACCTAAACCCAAACCTAGCCCAAATGAGCCCAAATCCCAAAATCAAAACCTAACCAAAGCCAAAACCTTTTTGAAACACTCCCATAAATATTTCCCAACATTAATTTTACATCAATTTCAACTCTAGCCCAACATTGGCCCAAGTTAGCCCAATTTGACCTACATAGGCCCACTCACCAATTAAACCCAAATTCAAACCAATTCAAGTTCAAATCACACCAAATTGACTCCAAACCACTCATGACACATCCCTAAACCAAACTCAACAATTATTTGGCCCAACCTCTTTACAAAATTTCTATCCATAAATTCATTTTCAAACCTAAAAGCCCACTTCCCTAAACCTTCCTAAAAGCCCATTTCCACCAAATACAAAAGCCCAAAGTCCATAACAAAGCCCACATGAAATTCCTCTCATCATCCCTTTGATTTAAAACACTTCCTAAGTTCTAAAATCTATCACCAAATAAATCCAAATCAAGCCTTATGACAATTCTCCTTAAATCCATCAAAAATTTCAACATCCTTCCTCATGAAAGTTGACTAAACTTTTCCCAAGCCAAAGATGAGCCATGAAGCCATGCATGAGCCACATGAGAGCCATGGGATATACTTTCCACCTCACCATACCCAAGATGGCAAGAAGAGGAGGTCCTTTCCATATTCCCTTAAAGGGATTAGCCACTTCCATGACTCCACTAAACCTTGCTTAAACTTAATTGTACTTGGATGGAAACCCTTCCCCACTAATTATGCTGGCCTAAACCACTTTATCTTCAGCCCAAACTAGCCATGGGAAGGTGCACCTAGCCCAATCCATGCATTTGACCAATTTGAGCCAAAATACACCCTTACCCCATTCCACTTTGATTCAAACCCTTTACACATGGCAGCCCACCAATCGCCTTCACAAACATCAAGCCCCGACCCACCCGAACCCGAGGGTGACCCATGCCCGGCCGGCCAGCCACCGTGCCGCCGGAAAACACCATGGCCGAAAGCTCACATGTGAGCCAACATTGAAATTCTCCATTGCCGACTTGTCTCAACCCAAATGGATAGCATGGCTGTTCTTCCCTCGACCTAAGCGAGTGATCCAAAGCCCTAACTCTCCCCGGAGGCCCTCCACCCTCTCCTATTTAAACACCACCCCCTCACGGCCATGAAAAAGAGTTGCACAAACCTTGCCGAAACTCCGCCAAAATTGTTCCAAACCCTTCTCCACCCTGTAAGCAGCTTGATCCCCAGTTGTCAATTTGCCCTAATCCCCAATGACAAAATCCAATTTCTCAACCGAAATTCCACCCAAAACCAGGACACTTCTCTACAATGGATCAATCCTCAAATTGATTGGTCCTACACCTTCACCGTACCAAGAGAAGGTGTCCACCAACGAAAAGCCCCATCTCCGTGCCACCCAGCTTGTTCCGCACTCCAAAGGTTGTGATCGGCCTTGGTGGAAATCACACCTGTGCAATTCACCACATCCCTGTGCTTTATCCCTAGCCTCCCGCAGCTCCAACGAACGTGCCGAGCATCTCTCGATCGAGGCTTCACCTCTCGTAGCTAAGGTATGGATTAATTCTTCATCCCGAGCTTCTAAACATTCTCCATTTCAAATGCTTTAATTTCAATAAACATCGTCGTATAGATGTGTTCGTCTCTTCAAGACGAATCCATAGAGTATAAGAACATAAAAATCCATGGAGAATCGAGTGAGATCTTGTGGCTAGAAGGTGGACGGCTCACGGGCGAGGACGATCGGGGACGATGAATGGATGCCGTCCATTTAATACACGCGCGGACGGACGGCTCGGATTAGGTCGGATCGGCGAGATGATACGCGGAAGGCGGGACCCGGCCGCCGACGCGGATGGCGGCGTCGAATGGGAGCACGCCACGCGGCACTTCGGAGCTGCCGATGTTTCGCTGGCGCCGCGTGGATAAGTAGAAAATTAGGGGTATTTTCTATTTATTTAATTCCCTAAACTTCAAAAATCCATAACTTTGTGTAGGAAAATCATAAAAATAAAATAAAAATACCCTCTCGCTCAAATGAACGGAGGAGAATAATGTGGAAAAGAAATCATTTAATTTCATAAAGTATTTTATTTTTTATAATTTATTTACTCTCTCGCATACATTTAATTCTTCATGCATGTATACAATTCACCATGGCATGAGACCATGTGGCTTTCAAGCCTCCGAATTCGGGAACATTCCCCGAATTTTCCAAAGTCGAGGCCATCCCTATGAAGAGTTATTGATTTTTCAAATTCATGTCACCGTTTTGAGTATTTTAATTCCAATAAATAGCATGTTGTGAAATAAATTCTAGGAAAATTTGGTGATGTTCCTTATGACCAGAGAACCCTAGGAAAAATAGGACTTGGATTAATTCACTTAAGATAACCCTAATTGGCTTAAACACTCAAAATAGGTCTCTAATTAATTAGAGTTAACCATAGATCAAATTGACTTGAAATCAATTCTCCACTGACCTTTAGGATCAGAGGAACCCACCATAAAAGTTTGAAGTCAATTGGACTTCGTTAGCCCTATTAATCGGGTCGATTAAGCCATTTAGTCATTTTAAACTTTAAAAATTCATAACTTTCAAAATACCTTTCAAAAATTCACCAAATTGGTTTTAGAGCCTCTCTGATATCAGGGGAATTTAAGAAAATTAAAATTTCAATTTTCTAAAAAAGTTGATTTTTAATATTATTTTAATATTTTTAATAATTAAAAAATAATAAAAATCACAAAAATAATAAAATTCACCAAAATGTCACATTTTGAATTTTAATCACTTAGGAACAAACCCCATATTTTTCTTAGGCCTATTTGGTGAGATATTAATTTTTAAAGTTCTAGGGTAATTTTTAAAATTAAAAAAATGTATTTTCTAGCATTTTCACTAAAATAATTATAATAAATCATAGAAAAATCGGAAAATTGCAAAATTTGCTTCTCTGGTTTCCTTGATATCAGAGAGATTTTTGAAAAACATAAAATTCATTTTTCAACATTTATTTTATTTTTAAATTAATTAATACTCCAGAACTTAAAATAATTCTAATAAATAAAATATAATTCAAAAAATCACAAAATTTGGTCCAAGTGGTCCTCTGGTCATTAGGAATGTCCCATAATTTTCTTAAGGACATAAACTTTTCCTTGGTCATGTTATTAAATTTTCCTTGGAAATCTCTATTTTCTACCAAAAATAATTATATAAATAAATTAAATACAGAAAAATCACATTTTCTCCTCTCATGTCTTTATTGACATATGAGTGAAGTCACATAAAAATTTCAAGTTCATTTGAGTTCAATTTAGTGAGTTATGAAATTATTAAGCTTAAAGGGTAAAGTGGTAATTAAATTTTTTTAATCCTTAATTAAAACTTTAGGTTTAATAAAAAAATTAACAAGTAAAATATCTGATCCTAATCTGATTTGGATGATTGAAATTTAAATAATTGAAGGGTAGAAACCCATTAAGCAATTTAAAATGATTAAACTTTAATTAAATAATTGATTAAATTTGGAAGAATAATAAAATTGGAATTATTAAAATAGGGATATTATTAGGAAGAGATTTATTCTTTAATTTAAAAAATCCCTAAATTAATCATTTCATTAATGTTTAATTCTTAATTAAAATGATAATTCAAATTTAAAATATTAAAAGACTTAATCATTAAACTAAAATTAAATAATCGAACTCTTTAATTAAAATCAAAATGAATAAAATTAAATTAAAAAAATTAAATTAAATTAAATTAAATCAAATTAAAAATTAAATTAAAAAATTAAATTAAAAAATTAAATTAAATTAAGAATTAAATTAAATTAAATTAAATTAAATTAAATTAAAAAATAAATTAAATCAAATTAAATTAAATCAAATTAAATTAAAAATTAAATCAACTCAAATTAATTTAATGTAACATCGAACCAAACTAAATTGAATTAAATTAAATTAAATTAAATTAAAAACTAAATTAAATTAAATTAAATTAAATTAAATTAAATTAAATTAAAAAGTAAATTAAATTAAATTAAATTAAATTAAACTAAATCATATTACATTAAATTAACTTAAGTTAAATAAAATTAAATTAAACCACATTACATTAAATTAGGTTAAATTGAATTAAATTAAATTAAATATAAAGACATGAAGAATTCAAAAATAAATCTAAAATAACTCAACACTATTCCAAACTTAAATCATTAATTTGAACTTAAATTTGAATCACAAATCATTAAATATCATTTTACCCTCAAAAGCTTTAGTTATCATAACTCCTAAACAGGATATTAAATGAAGTGTTACTTCACTTATAGTGACATTCAAATATCCTAGTTCACCGAGCAAGTTAACAAAACTCGAAAACCTCTGACGATCGATTCATTTACATAATTAAATTCTTCGGACTTAAAACAATCCTAGGAATATTGAAAAGATGTTTAAGATTCTTCTTAAGCACTTCCTCAATATGATAGGATATTTATAAGAACAATCGAACTTAATTGTTCTTTCGATGAAGAAAATCGTCTTCAAACTAAAAACACAAGGAACCTAGACGTCATAGGAAATGACTAGCCATAGGATTAGGAATTTGGTAGAAAACCATAACCTTTCCCTTAGCTTTTACCTAGGAACTTACTTTAAATGCTTAAATATGCTAACCGTGTTTTAAGTGCAACTTGGGATGACGGGAAGACCCTCCGTGTACGCTTTTATTTTATTGCGATTTACTTTACGGCAATTTATTTAATCGCATCGCACTTACTTCTCTTGCATGATAAACAACAAGCTGCATGAAAACCTACACCTTTAGGACGTAAACCAAAACCGAAGCCCATAACTAAATTAAAAGTCATTGCAAGATAAAATTCACCGCCACAACATTTCAAAATATAAGATAACTCAAAATTTAATCACAAACGTAACACAAAACTACAATTACAACTAAATTAAAACGTCTCATCGAATGATCTAGAATACCTCTGATGATGTAACCCACGTGTTGCTAACGGGATTTCCCACGGTCTAAATGAAAGTGCGGAACTCATTTAGTCGAGTTTAGTAAATTCATCCGGACTAAGTGAATTCGATGAAAATAACTGTGTCGGATGACGGAACCGTGGGATCTTAATCTGGTTCCGTTTAATCAACTTTAAGATCTCGTTTTAATTAAAATGTTAAAAACACATGGAAATTAAGACTTCTCTAAACCAAAACACTTTTCTCATCCCCCGATTTGTGATTTCTAAAACTAAACCTCTCGCAACAACAAGGAGCTCTGAGCATGGTGGGCAGCACGCGCCATCGTCGTCGCAGAAACTCGAACCCACTTCAAGCAAAACTTTCCTAGAATTAAACAACAAAGCCATAGGACTTCGAGGTAGTTCGCCTAGTGCAACATAAGTCCTCAACTCTTCGTTAGGCATTTGCATTGCAAATTAAGCCCTAACCGGTCTTAGGATTCCGAGGTAGTCGTCCGATACGACATAAAGCCTCATATCTTTCAGGCTATTTGTATGATTCTATCATATAAATATAAGCCCTAATTGACTAAAATTGGCAAGATTAAAACATTAAATGAACATGAGGACTTTCCTAAATCCAAGCCAAACAATAGGATAGTCGGGAGATTACCGAAGTTCGCTTCGAATCTGTAATTTCTCCTACTTTTCTTCCTTTGAATTCCCAAAATAAAATGTTACAAACTTGATCCATTCCCTATCGAGATTCAAAAATTCAATTCTTCGAAAACTTAAACTTTGAAATTCTTGAGAGCAGCATTATTGATTATTATCGAGAGTTTTCTTAGGTGATCCCCGTCACTTAAGATGTAATTAACTATAGTGGGCTTGCCCTTATAGGGAATTTTAAAGAACCTGTGTAATATAAACCCCGTTTAATGTTTTCATATTAAGCAGTGGAATTTGTCGGCTTATAAAATTGGTTCGCAGACCAAACGGATGTCACAAACCTTTCTAGTTTATTTAATCGAGCCCCATCATCAAGCAAGGTGTCTATTCTTCGAGATAGATACACTGGTTTGTGATGCGAAGCTCGTTTATATAAACTATTCGGGATGTGAGATCAGTTTGATTTCATATTTTAAAATTTTCAAATTTAAAATTATTTTACTACTTTTCAAATTATTTATTTAAATTAAATTAAAAATTCGCCGACAATTTCCGTAGGCGACCCCCTTTTCAAAATAAAACACATAACCTAAAAATATGCCGACAGTGCCGTAAAGAGACAAGTCCTGACATACTTCCTTGCAGCACACCCTTTACCGGCAAAATTGCCTCTCAACGACGACTTGCCAGACAAACAGATAATGAGCCTAGAAGACCCCGATGATCAGCGTTGGGAATTGTACTTCGACGGAGCATCTTCAGCACAAAAAGATAAAGAATCGCAAACGATAGTGCCCGATAAGGCAGGAATCGGACTAATCTTTATAACACCGGAGCGGGGGATGTTAAGGTATTCCTACCATCTAACAGAACCGTGTACAAACAACGAGGCAGAATACGAAGCCCTCCTAACAGGATTGGAATTAACCATTCAGATGGGGATAACATACATCAATATCTACGGAGATTCACAGTTGATCATTCAGCAAGTTGCGGGACAGTACAGGATTTTAAAACCAAGACTTGAGCAGTACTTCCAGTATGCAATGAAATTGTTAGAGCAGATTCCAAATGTAACAATCTACAAGATTCCCAGAAGAGAAAATGCTCTTGCAGATGCGTTAGCCCGCCTTGCAAAAGAATTTGACTGCCTACAGGATGAGTCAATTGAAGTGTCAGTTCAGGGACGTCAGGTTCTCTCACAGCTCGACATGGACACAATACACAAATCAGAGAAAGAAGAAGAAACAATTGCAACAGTGACAAAAAATGTAGAAGATTAGCGTCAACCGCTAATAGACTACTTGCAAACAGGAAACTTACCAGACGATAAGTTGATAACCCATCAAATCAAGAAAAGAACTCTGTCTTATGCATTAATAAACAACACGTTTTACAGAAGGTCTTTTGATCAGATGTGGCTAAGGTGCCTGAGTGAGTCCGAGGCTCGTGAAATTGTAAAAGAAGTAAACTCAGGACTTTGTGACGCTCATCAGTCGGGTCCGAAATTGAAAATGAAGATTAAAAGACTAAGGTACTACTGGCTCTCAATGATGACCGATTGCATGAAGATTGCCAAAAGTTGTCACCAGTGCCAAGTGCATGGAGTGGTTCTACATCAACCTCCAAATGTGCTACATCTGACGAGCCGCGTCGTGGCCATTCGAGTGTTGGGGCACGTATATCGTGGGTCCGATAAAACCACCTTCTTCAAGAGGACATTGCTTCATTCTTGCAGCTACAAATTACTTTTCTAAGTGGGCGTGCAAGCAGTACCGCTCAGAGAAGTGAAAGCACGTCACGTGCTACAATTCTTTAAGAATCAAGTCGTCTACCGTTTTGGGTACCTCGCAGAATCAATTCAGATAATGGGTTCGCGTTTAAGAGTACAAAAATCAACAATTTTGTCAGAAGACACGGGATCGACTGGCGCTATTCAACAATCTACTACCTAAGAGTGAACGACTTGTTCGAGGCTTTTAATAAAACTCTCGTCCAAATCCTAAAGAAAACTTTGGACGACAATAAGAGAAATTGGCACGAGAAGTTGTTAGAAGCCTTATGAGCCTACAGACGACTTTCGAACTCCCACCCGCCTACGCCTTACGCCTTAGCTGTACGGGTCCGAGGCCGTTCTACCCTTAGAGGTTCGCCTTCCATCACTCGAATTGCAGCTTGCGAACAAGATCACTACGAAGAAAACACCAGATTACGACTAGAAGAATTGGAAAGCTTGGAAGGGAAAAGACTTTCAGCACATCAGAATTTGGAACTGTATCAAGCCAAGATGATCCAGGCCCATGATAAATTAGTCCGTCCAAGGACTGTCAAGGTCGGTGATTTGGTTCTAGTACTCAGAAGACCTATGCTTGCACACCTCAGGATAGGAGGTAAATTTGAACCAACATGGGAAGGGCCTGTTGACCTCATTTTTGATGAGGTCTTCTCTTCCCTCTTTAATACTTAGGATCTAGCCTTAGGCTTTTCCTTTGACTATCTTAGAGGACTAGAAATGGAACCTACCCCTTTAGAAACTCAACCACTTCTTAACTCCCTGCAAACCCCACAAGCTTGGTTGTAAACCCCTAATCACATAGAGGGTTGAGATCAAATGTGGAGGTTTAAAGGATGAGTTCCCTATAGGACTATTTGGCCTTAGGATCACCATGGGTGGCTTGGTCTGGTGAGGGCTAACTTACACATACACTACACTCTCATACACACATTCCAAATCCTAAAACCATTCATACCTAGCTTGACTTCCTGACTCATGTAGGTAATTCATATGGATCGACCTTAACCCCTGTGCCCTCGCAAGAGGGTTGGGAACAACATAGTGAATGCCTCAAATGAGTCCCCTCATGGCTCCTATGGGCTTAATATGGCTTCATGGCTCAACTAAAATGATTTCATTTCACTCACACTTCATTTTGCCAAAATTTCAATTTTTGACCCCCGGCGCCCTGGACCCACCAAACCTACTAAAAGCCCTTGGAACTAACCAAAACCACCAAAATTTCCAAATCACCCAAAACTTTTCCAAAATTAACCTTGAACATTTCCCCACCAATCAAATTAATCATTTACAGCCAAAAATACCAAAATTTCCAAAAATACCCCCAATGCCCTCCAAATTACCAAAATGCCCCTCTTGACCCAAAAATCCAAAAATTCAGAAAATTCCCAGAAAATTCCATAAAATCCCAAATATTCCCAATTTCATTTTGCTCAACTACACCATGGGCCAATTTTGTGAATTTACACAACCTTTGTCAAAACCCTCAATTTGACCCATTTTAACCCAAAGTGAACCCAATGTAAAACCAAACCACCCCAATTGACCCCAATTTTGGTCCAATTCAATTCTAAACTTCAATTCAATATCCCAATATCAATCTAGACCAAATCCAAGTCTAATTTGATTGACAATTGAATCTAATTTCACTTTTAAGCTTAAGACCCAATTTTGGCCCATGACCCAAACTTAGCCCAAACCAACCCAATTCAACTCCAATTAACCCCAAACCTTTTCTAAACCTTCCCTAACATCCCCACAAACAAAACACTAACATAATTTGCCCAAAATTTGTACCCAAACCTTACTCAAATTCAATCCAAACCCAAAATCCCTTAAATGGGCCTACACCCAGACCTAACCCAAATAGGCCCAAATCCTAAAATCAAAACCCAACCAAAGTTGAAACCTCTTTAAAACACTCCCATAAATATTTCTTAATGTTAATTTTACATCAATTTCAACATTAGCCCAACCTTAGCCAAGTTAGTCCATTTTGACCTATTTTGACCCTATCACTAAAGAGACTCAATTTAGACCCAATTCAATTCCAAACCACCTCAAGTTTGATCCAAATCACTCATGACACATCCTTAAACTAAACCCAACATTTATTTGGCATGGTCCTTTGCAAAATTTTCATCTAAAAGCCCACTTCCAAAAGACATTCAAAAGCCCATTCCTAACCAAACTCAAAAGCCCAAGCCCATCCTAAAGCCCACATTACAATCTCATCTTATCCTCACTTAATAAATTCATTCCTAAGTCCTAAATCAGCAATCAAACCTTTCTAAACAAAGCCATATGACAAACCATCCAAATTTTACACCAAAATACCAAAATTCCTTAAACCCATTTCCATGAAACCAAGCCAACTTTTCCCAAGCCATATAAGAGCCATGAAGCCATCCTTAAGCCCCATGTGAAGCCATGAGGGGTTTTACATGTGACCAAGCTATTAATGGAAAAAGGAGGGCCCCCTTTCCTCATCCTTCATTAAGCCTTTTTAGCCATATCTATGTCAGACACTAAACCATGTTTTGCCACCTAATCCTTGATGGAGACTCCACCACACATGGGAGGTTGACCCAACTGATTGCCTCAGCCCAAAATCAGGTTATGGGAGAGTGAACCCAATCCATTTGGATGAGTTGAACAAACCAAGCCTAAAATGGCCTTATCCCCATACAACTTAGAGCCAACTCCTTTACTCATGTCCAAAGCCAATTCACTTCACCAAACCCCAGCCTCGACTTCCCCGGTCAAGATGGTGACCCATGCTCGGCCGGCCACCCACCACAGCACGCCGTAAAACACCATGGTCGAGACCTTGGAAGGAGCCAAACATTGAAATTCCATCTTGCTGAGCTGTCTCATGTCCAATGGTTGTCACGGCTGTTCTTCCCTTGATCTAAGCAGCTGATCCAAGCCTTCAACCCTCCCTGGGAAGCCCTCCAGCCAACCCTATTTAAACATTACCTCCTCTCGGCCAAGGGAGGTGCTGAAACAAACCATACAGAAACTCTGCCAAAATCATTCCAGACTCTCCTCCACACCTGGAGAACTTGATCCCCACTGAAATCCCGCTGCCATTTCCTCTCTGTGAGCTCAATTTCAAAGTTAAAATTCAAGCCCAAAACTAGGACACTTCAACACAGTGAGTCAATCCTCAAATTGATTGACTCTACACCTTCACCAGACCAAGAGGAGAAGTTCCCCAGCAAAAGCCCCCTCACCAGGCCAGCCATTGCTTCCACCTCCAAGCTTTGTGATCGGCTGTGGTCACTTTTGTACCTAGGCAATTCACCAGGCCAAGGGACTTCATCTGGATCTTTCTTGGACCCAATCAAACGTGACACAACTCTCAGATCGAAGTTTCACTTCTCTGAGCAAAGGTATGAGCTCTCTCTTCTTCCCGAGCTTCTGAACATTCTCCATTTTGATTGGGTTAATTTCATGCTACATAAACCGTATGGATATGTTCGTCTCTTCAAGACGAATCCATAGAGTATAAGAACATGAAAATCCATTGAGAATCGAGTGAGATCTTAGGGTTTTAGTGTGGACGGTCACGGGTGCACACCAGTCGTAGACGATGACTGGGAGCCGTCGAATCGCGTGTGTATCGAGCGGACGGCTCAGATGGCGTCGGACCAGGGGACGGTACGTGAACCGCGGGCCCCGTGGCAGCTGACTCAGATGGCGGCGTCGAATGGGAGCGCACCGCGTGGGCTTTCGGAGCTGCCAAGGATTGCGTGGCGCCGCGTGTATAAGTAGAAAATTAGGGATTTTTCTTATTTATTAAATACCCAGAACTTCAAAAATGCATAACTTTGTGTAAAAAAATCCTAAAAATAAAATAAAAATACCTCTTACTCAGTGAACAGAGGAGAATAATGTGGAAAAGAAATCAAGTCATTTCATTAAGTATTTTATTTTTAATTAATTATTTACTCTCTGCACTATTTTGATTCTCCATGCATGTAGATAATTCATCATGGCAAGAGACCATAGGGCTTTTGAAGCCTCTGAACTTGGGAACATTCCCTAAATTTTTCGAGGTCAGAGGCCATCCCTATAAGAAGTTATTGATTTTTTAATTGCATGTTACTGTTTTGAGTATTTTAATTCCAATAATTATCATGTTCATAAATAAATTCTAGGAAAATTTGGTGATGTTTCTTATGACCAGATGAACCTAGGAAAAATAGGTTTTGAATTAATTCACATGGAACAACCCTAATTGGCCTAAATACCCAAAATTGAACATTAATTAATTAGGGTTAACCACACATTAAATTGACTTGAAAATAATTCTCCACTGATTTTTCGGATCAGAGGAACATCACATAAAAATTTAAAGTCAATTGGATTTGATTAGCCTCACCAAATGGGTTGATTAAGCCTCTTAAGCAAAATGGATAAAATTAAATTTTAAAAATCATAACTCACAAAATAATTTTCTAAAATTCACGAAAATGGTTTTTGAGCTTCTCTGACATCAGAGAAACTTAGGAAAATTAAAATTGTAATTTTCTAAAAAAGTTGATTTTTATCATTATTTTAATATTTATAATAATTAAAAAATAATAAAAATCATAAAAATATTAAAAATCACCAAAATGTCACATTTTAACTCCTATTCACTTAGGAACAAACCAAATATTTTCCTAAGTTTCTAGGGTAAGATATTGAATTTTAAAGGCTTAAAACAATTTTTGAATTAAAAATGATTTTCTTTAATATTTCCACTAAAATAATTCTAATAAATAAAAGAAAAATTATAAAATTATAAAATTTATTTCTCTGGACTCCTTGAGGTCAGAGAGATTTAAGAAAAATATAAAATCCATTTTTCAACATTAATTTTATTTTAAAATTAATTAATACTTCAAAACTCAAAATAATTCTAATAAATAAAATATAATTTAAAAAATCACCAAAATTGGTCCAAATGGTCCTCTGGTAACTAGGAATATTCCATAATTTTCTTAAGGATAGAAACATTTCCTTGGTTATGTTATTGAATTTTCCTTGAAAACCCCTATTTTCCATTAAAAATAATTACATAAATAAATTAAATACAGAAAAACCACATTTTCTCCTCTAATGTCTTAATTGACTTGTGAGTAAGGTTACATAAAAATTTCAAGTTCATTTGAGCTTAATTTAGTGAGTTATAGAATTATTAAGCTTGAAGGGCAAAGGATAATTAAAAATTTCAACCCTTAATTAAAATTTTAGGATTAATCAAAAAGGGGAGAGTAAAATATTTGATTTTAAACTGATTTTGGGATGATTGAAACTTAAATGATTGAGGGTAGAAACCTACTAACCATTTCAAATATAATTAAAATAAAACATTAATTAATTAATTAATTGAAATTTTGGAAGAATAATAGAAATTGGAATTATTAAAGTAGGGATATTATTAAGAGGATATTTATTCTTTAATTTAAAAATCCCTAAATAAATCACTTCAATAATACTTAATTCTTAATAAAAAAAATTAAAATAATAATCCAAATTAAAATTAAACTAAAATTAAATTAAATTAAATTAAATTAAATCAAATCAAATCAAATTAAATTAAATTAAATTAAATTAAAATCAAATCAAATTGAATTAAAACTAAATTAAATTGAATTAAATTAAATTAAAATAATTTAACAACAAACCTAAATGAAATCATTAAGAATTAAATCTAAAATAACTTGAACACTATTCTAAACTTAAACTAATTTTTTATAATTAAGTCAAAATTAAAATTAAATCATTAAGTTTAAATCATTAAAATACTTAATAAGTAAATTTGCCCTTTTAAAGCTCTTATTATTATTATAACTCTTAAATGAAGTATCAAGTTAAGTGTTACTTCACTTATAGGATATTCAAATGTCCTAGTTCACTGAGCAAGAGAACAAAACTTAAACTCCTGGATGATTAATTCACTTGTATAATTAAATTCTCTTGGACTTAAAACAATCATAGAGGTATTGAAAAGATGTTTAAGACTCGTCTTAAGCACTTCCTCAATAAGATGGGATGTTTATAAGAACAATTGAACTTAATTGTTCTTTGGTGAAGAAAATCATCTTTAAACCAAAACACAAGAACCTAGACGTCATAGGAGATGACTAGCTATAGGATTAGGACTTTGGTAGACAACCAGAACCTTTCCCTTAGCTTTACCTAGGTACTTGTTAAAACATTTAAATGCTTAACATGTGCTTTAAGTGCAGCTTGGGATGACGGGAAGACCCTCCAGGTACGCTTTTATTTTATTGCAATTTACTTACATGCACTGTACTTTACTTTTCTTGCATGATAAACAACTGTTGCATGAAAACCAAAACCTTTAGGATAGTCCCTGAACTGAATCCAAAACTAATTTAAAAGTCATTACGAGATAAAAATCACCGCCACAACATTTCAAAATATAAAACACCTCAAAATTTAATCACAAACAGAACAACAAAACTACAATCACAACTAAATTAAAACGTCTCATCGAATGATCGGGAATACCTCGGATGATGTAACCCACGTGTTGCTAACGGGATTTCCCACGGTCTAAATGAAAGTGTGGAACTCATTCAGTTGAGTTTAGCAAATTCATCTGGACTAAGTGAATTCAATGAAAATAACGGTGTCGGGATGACGCGAACCGCGGGATCTTAATCGGTTCGTTTAAACAACTTTAAGATTTGTTTTAATTAAAATATTAAAAACACTTGGATTTTAAGATTTTCTCTAAACCAAAACACTTCTCTCATCTCCTGATTTATGACTTCTAAAACTAAACCTCTGCAACAACAAGGAGCTTGGAGCATAGTGGGCAGCACGGCCATCGCCGTCAGCAAAACTCGGATCTACATCAGCAAAACCTTTCCTAGCTTTAAATAACCAAGCCATAGGATTTCGAGGTAGTTTGCCTAGTGCAGCATAAATCCTCAACCTTTTCGTTAGGCACTTGCATAATTATTTTATGCAAATTAAGTCCTAACCGATCTTAGGATTCCGAGGTAGTTGTTTGGTACGACATAAACCCTCACATCTTCGAGGCTATTTGTATGATCATATCATACGAATATAAGTCCTAATTAGTTAAAACTCGCACGATTGAAATATTAAATAAATTCTTAAATTGAAGCCAAACAATAGGATAGTTTGGGAAGTTTCCAGGATTCTTCTTGGATCCTCAGCTTCTCCTACTTTTCTTCCTTTGAACTCCTGAAAGTAACTGTTCCAAATTTGATCAATTCCCTATTGAAATTTCAGAACTCAATCCTTTCAAAAACCTTAAACTTTGAAATTCTTGAGAGCAAAACTACTAATCATTATCGAGAGTTTTCTTAAATGATTCCCGTCATTTAAGATGTAATTAACTATAGGGTCTTGCCCTTATAGGGAACTTTAAGAACCCGTGTAATATAAACCTCGCTTAATTCATTTATATTAAGTAGGGAACTTGTCGGCTTATAAGATTGGTTCGCAGACCAAACGGATGTCACAAATCTTCTAGTTTATTTAATTGAGCCCCATTATCAAGCAAAGGTGTCTATTCTTCGGGATAGATACATGGTTTGTGGTGCGGTGCTCATTTATATAAACTATTCGGGATGTGAGATCGGTTTGATTTCATATCTTAAAATTTTCAAACTTAAAAATCATTTTCAAAATCAAATGTTACTTTCTAAATTATATATATTTAAATTAAGTTTAAAACCTAAAATTCGCCGACAATTTCTGTAGGCGACCCCTCTTTAAAAATACAACACGTAACCTAAAAATATGCCGACAGGGCCATTCGTGGTCGAGACAGTCTACTCAGGAGGTTCCTACCAGCTTGGAATTTGTCGTGGAGAGCGACCTATGCTTCCAATTAATGGACGATATCTAAAGAAGTATTATGCAACCTGATGTTTCGAAAGATGAATCCTCATTCCTAGAAGCACGGACACAGTAATTACTTATGACTGGGTCCGAACCCAAAAATATAAATAAAAAAAGTGGATGATAAAGAAAATCGTTAAAAAAATGTTAAAAGAAAACATGTGTAATCATGATAATAAAGTATTTATCCTTCCATTCAAATCGAGTCTCACTCTTGATCTTTCTTCATCTTTTCCTACTGCTATTTAAATTTAAAATAAACGAATAAAAAGCTCTTCATTAATAAACAAATTTGTTTTTATTTTCCTTCTATTGTTTTTGTTCTTGGTACAGCCCCTGATCCTTTCCTTATTTTTTGCAGGGAAATATCGAACGGGCGGTTAGTTCTGAACTTTAAGAATGGTGTGAGTCTAGCACTTGATGTAAAGAGGGTGAGGGATGGAGCCGTGATCGAGATTGACTCTGACTTCACACCAGTCAGGCTATAGTACGAAGAAAATGATTGGACCTCGATTGATTGGGAAGAACTCCACAGCCATACAATGATGAAATTGGGTGGCTCAAATCAACCATCTACCAGCAAGAAGAGAAAAGTAAATACCGCTCATGCAACAGGAGAAGATAAGAAAGTTAAGTCCATTGTTGCTACAACAGAGGGCAGGCTTGTCAGCGACATGCCCACAGAAATCCAACGGGTAAGGAGAGCTACTCTCACTGCCACCCAGCAGAGGAACAAGAATCGCCGCATTCGCAAGATGTTATCCAAGTTAGCAGCAGATCAACATGAAGAGACAGTTGCTACCGTTAATACAAATACTCCGAAGAAATTGGTTCTTCAGGAACCTGAAAGAAGGAGACCAACTCCAAGGAAAGCATAACAGATAAAGGAAATCCCAAGAAGAACAGAAATAGAATCAGCGCCTCGACGCCAGATAAATGCACCAGTTTTAAAGAGTCTTGTTGCGAAAGCAACCCCGGAGGATGTCCCGACAGAGACTATCCTCGAGGAGCCAAGACATGTAGGAGAGCGTGCCGGGGTTGAACCATACATTCCCCAGTACGTTACTAGACCTCGCCGATTGCAGATAATTTCAGAATATGAGTTGGAAAGAATGCATAATGTTGAAAATAAAACTTTTGAATACTTTGAGAGAATTGGAGGCAAGAGGATCAATTTTTTAGAAGGCCTCGAGCTTCATACAGATGTATTCTCAGATTACAAACAACAAAAAATTGTAGACTGCATCGTTGAACTTCAGAAAATGGGCCGAGCTGGTCGTCTGAGGGAGAAAACTTATTCAGAACCCCGAAGATGGATGCCAGGTAAAGGAAGAGTTACGATCCAATGCGGATGTTGCTACAACTTCGCGGTAGACAGAAAAGGAAATCCACAAGGGATACTCCGTCGCAGTGAGGTGGATCTGATGCCGAATATTATTAAAAGACTGGTAAAGAGGATGATAACATGGAGGGTATTGCTCGCGATTGCATACCCAGCAGCTTGCATCATTAACATCTACAAGGAGGGAGACCGCATACCTCCACACATAGACCATCATGATTTCGTTAGACCTTCTCGCATAGTCTCTTTTGTCAACCAGTGCAATATCATGTTCGGATCTGACCTCCGGATAGCAGGCCCCGGTGAATTCCGAGGGCCAGTAGAGATACCACTACCAGTAGGTTCCGTCATGGTGTTACAAGGGAATGGAGCGGACATCGCAAAGCATTGCATTCCAGGAATGCCTGTTGAGCGGATCTCTGTTACTTTCAGGAGAATGGATGACATAAAGATTCTTTTTCACTTCGAGCCAGATCCAGAGGTAGAGAACCTCCAGCCTTACGAGCTGTGAGTTACATGGGAGATAGCACACCTCCAATGCATATCCATACGGTATTCCAGCCAAGGATGACTTGGAAGGTGATGTTATTGTCCATGTATCTCGCTATTCAGACATGGATTTTTGCAGATGCTTTTAGAAGAAACTTGAAGAATCTTACACAATCCGTGTTGGATTTATATGGATTGTATGAGATATTAAACTCTCAAAGAAAATATCATCATGTTTTGGATCAAGATGTATGATGTATTTTCGACGAGATTGGAATGAAAGTGACCATGTCATGTTCTGCATTCACCTCTTTTTGTGCAAATTGACTGGGAAACATCATTAAATTAAAAGAACTTCGAACAAAGAATAAAGAAAAAATAAAAATAAATGAAAACTTTCTTAAAAAAAATCTGAAAGTCAAAATAAACTACGAATAAACATGAACTCTAAATAAATGTGAACCCTAAATTTAAAAAATCAAGCTAAAATCAAATTACAACAAGCGACTAAGACAACTTCCTGAATCTGAAATCCCTAGCCTTCGGCTATTCTCAAATCTCTTTTTGACTCTCCATATTTCCTTCCCTCTTCTGAGAAGGTCGGCTGAATCTACTGACACAAAACCACGAAAATTTTCGATTTGGTTCTGGTGGCATGGATTCATATCCTTCGCCAAAAAATCAGACTTTGATCGATCCTTGTGGGACGTGAAACACTTTCACGTCTCATTCCAAATCTTCCGCTAAACTCAAATCTCCACAGCAAATTTTAGCCCTTTAAACCTTCAAGATTGGAACCAGATTCCAATTCTCTTTAAACCTCGAGACTGGAACCGGATTCCAGTTCTATTTAAACCTTCGAGACCTGGTTCCAGTTCTCTTTAAACCTTAGAGAGTGGAACCAGATTCCAGTTCTCTTTAAACCTTCAAGATTGGAACCAGATTCCAGTTCTCTTTAAACCTTCAAGACTGGAACCAGATTCCAATTCTATTTAAACCTTCGAGATCGGAACCGCATTCCAGCTTCTCTTTAAACCTTCGAGACTCGGAACCGGATTCCGGCTTCTCTTTAAACCTTCGAGACCGGAGCTAGATTCCAGCTCTCTTTAAACCTTCGAGACTCGGAACCGCATTCCAGTTCTCTTTAAACCTTCGAGATCGGAACCCGATTCCAGTTCTCTTTAAACTTTCGAGATCAGTAACTAAATTCTGATTCTCATCCTTTTCAATCGATACTTAAACTCTGATTCTTACTCCGAGGCTGGTACCTAAATTCCAGTTCTCTTCACAATCCCGAGGTTGGAACCTAGGTTCCAATTCTCATTTCAAATCCATATTTCCTTGAATTGATTTTAAATTAAACCTCAATCGAAATTAAAACTCAGAACAAATCGAAATCTAAACTCACACATTAAAAAAAAAACTCATAATAGAAAATGAAATGAAATCAAAATCAAATTTCCCCAGATCTTACGATCTGGAATTCACCTCCTTTTCTCTTCTCCAGCGAGAGTTCAGGGATCTCCAGTCTTGGAGATATACTCGATACTCCCCAGCAAAATTTGTTTATACTCTGTTCTGAGTGTGTCACTTAGACGTTTGGGTTAGTTTTGTTGATCTCTTCGGTCAACGCCAATATGCGCGGTGTGCTTGGTTAGCACACCACACCTTTTGGGGTCCAATTGTTGACCTCATTTTTGAAGAGGTCTTTTCTCTTCTCTCTCCTTAGTACATAGGATCTAGCCTTCGGCTTTCCCTTTGACTATCTTAGAGGACTAGAAATGGAACCCACCACTTAGAAATTTAAACACCTCTTAACTCCCTGCAAACCCCATAAGTTTGATTGTAAACCCCCCAAGTCACTTGGAGGGTTAAGATCAAATGTGGAGGTTTAAAGGATGAGTTCCCTATAGGACTCTTTAGCCTTAGGACTACCCTGGGTGGCCAGGTCTGGTGAGGGTTGACCTGCACACATTATACTTTCACACACATTCCAAATCATAAAACCATTCATGCCTAGCTTGACTTTCTGACTCATGTAGGTAATTCATATGGATGGACCTTAACTCCTAGGCCCTTGGCTAAGAGGGTTAGGAACAACATAGTGAATGCCTCAAATGAGTCCTCTCATGGCTCTTATGGGCATGATATGGCTTCATGACTCAACCTAAGAGATTCCTTTCTACTCAAACTTGATCAATCTACATTTTTTTTCAAAATTTCAATTTTTGACCCCCGGGGCCCTACACCCACCAAACCTACCAAATGTCCTTGAAGCTACCCAAAATTTGCAAAAATTACCTAAATTACCCAAAATTCATCAAAATCAGTCCTAAACATTTATCTCCACTCAAATTGATCATCCTTAGCCAAATATACCAAAATTTCTAAAAATACCCCCCAATACCGTCCAAATACCCAAAATGTCCTTCTTAACCAAAAAATCCATAAATTCCAAAAATTCCCAAAAAATTCTAAAAAATCCCAAATATTCCCAGTTTTATTTTGTTCAACTACACCATAAGCCAATTTGACCCATTCTTAACAAAGTGGACCCAATGTTAAAACGAATCAACCCAATTAACCTCAATTTTGATCCAATTCAATTCTAAACTTCAATTCAATATCCCCAATATCAATTTAGACCAAATCCAAGCCCAATTTGATTAACATTTGGATCCAATTCCAATTTGTAGCTTAAAGCCCAATTTTGGCCCATGACCTAAACTTAGCCCAAACCAACCCAATTCAACACCAATTGGCCCCAAATCTTTTCTAAAACCTTCCCAAAATCCCCACAAACAAAACACTAACTAGAATTGCCCCAAATTTGAACCTAAACTCCACCCAAACCTAACCCAAAACCAAAATCCCCATTTTGTGCCTAAACCCACCATAAACCCAAATGGGCCCAAATCTTAAAATCAAAGCCCAAACAAAGTTGAAAACTCTTTGTGACACTCCCATAAACATTTCTTAACATTAATTTTACATCAAATCTAACCTTAGCCCAACCTTAGCCCAAGTTAGCCCAATTTGACCCACTTTAGTCCCTTTACCAAAAAAAGCCCAAATTAAACCCAATTACACTCTAAATGATACCAAATCTTTTCTGAAATGTTCATGACAAATCCCTAAACTAAAACCAACATTTATTTAGCCCAACCCCTTACCAAATTTTCAACCAACAGTTCATTTCCAAATCAAAATGCCCACTCCCTTAAAGCATTTAAAAGCCCACTTCCACCAAATCCTTAAAGAACAAAACCCATTCCAAAGCCCACATGAAATTTCCCCTCATCACCCCTTTGATTTAAATCAATCCCTAAAGTTCTAATTAATCATCAAATTATTCCAATCTTGGCCTCATGACAATCTCCCTTAAAATTATCAAAAATGCCAGTATCCTTCTTCATGCAAATGACTTGACTTTTCCAAAGCCAAATGAAGCCACAATGGAGTTATTCACAAGGCATATGAAGCCATCATAGCTTGGCCTTGTCATCAATCCATTTATGGCAAGAGAGGGGAGCCCTTTAATGATTCCCTTAAAGTTGATTAAACATTCCCATGCTTCCTTGAACCTATGCTTAAACTTAATTGTACTTGGATTGTGACTTGACCCCACTAATCAAGCTGACCCAAGTGACTTTCTCTTCAGCCCAAACCAGCCTTGGGTGGTGCACTCAACCCAAACCCATGACTTGATCCAATTGAACCTAAAATGACCCCCTCACCATACCACTTAAAGCCAAGCTCTTTACACATGGCCAACCTCCATTGCTTGCACCAAATTCAAACCCTGACCTCACTGACCCTGAGGGTGACCCATGCCTGGCCGGCCAGCCACCACAGTCGCCGGAAAACACCATGGCCGAGAGCACCCATTTGATTCAAAAAATTCAAACTCACTAGCTGAGTTGTCCCAACTCAATTGGACTCCATGGTTGTTCTTCCCTTGACCAATGCAGCTGATCCCAAGCCCTAACTCCCCTTAGGAGGCCCTCCAGCCATGCCTATTTAAACCCACCACCTTCTCGGCCAAACAAGGTGATGAACCAGAGCTTAACAAAACTCTACCAAAATTTCTCCAGGACCCTCTCCTAACCTAGAGCAATTGATCCCCAGTGTCCCTTTGCCCTAATCCCCATTAACAGAGCTCAATTTCTCAGTCAAAAATCCACCAAAAAACCAGGACAACTCTGAAACCTCCACCAAAATCAAATTAAACTCACCCACACCTGCACAGGACCAAGAGAAGGAGTTCCCCAGTGGAAGCCCCCTCACCAGGCCAGCCATTCTCTCTATCGGCCAAGATTTGAAATCTGGCTTGGTGGAAGTTGTACCTAGGCAATTCCCCAGAGCCAGAGACTTCATCTAGAGCCTCCTTGGGTGCAATTGAAGCTGCCATAACTCTTTGATTGAAGCTTCACTTCTCAGAGCCAAGGTATAGACTTCTCCTTCCTCCCGAGCTTCCAGTCTTTCTCTATTTTTATTGGCTTAATTTCATAGCATGTAAACTGTATGGATGTGTTTGTCTCTTCAAGACGAATCCATAGAGCATAAGAACACAAAAATCCGTTGAGAAATGAGAGAGTTCTTAGGGTTTTAGTGTGGACGGTCACGGATGCACACCAGTCGTAGACGATGACCAGACGCCGTCCGATCGAGCGTGTATCGAGTGGACGATCCAGATTGCGTCGGATCGAAGGACGTTTCATGAACCGCAGGCCCCCGGATCGCTGAGTCAGATGGCGGCGTCGAATGGGAGCGCGACGCGTGGGCTTTCGGAGCTGCCGAGGATGAGTCGGCGCCGCGTGGATAAGTAGAAAAATATGGATTTTTTTGATTTATTTAAATACCCAGAACTTAGAAAATCCATATCTTTGTGTAGAAAAATCACAAAAATAAACTAAAAATATCCTCTTGCTCAGTGAATAGAGGAGAATAATGTGGAAAAGAAATCAAGTTATTTTGATGAGTATTTTATTTTTAATTAATTATTTACTCTTTTCAGTATTTTTATTCTCCATTTGCATAGACAATTCACCATGGTATGAGATCATAGGGCTTTTGAAGCCTCATATTGGGAACATTCCCTGAATGTTTCAAGGTCAGAGGCCATCTCTATGGCAAGTTATGTATTTTTTAAGTTTATGTCACTATTTTTGGTATTTTAATTCCATTAATTAGCATATTGCTTAGAAAATTCGAGGAAAATTTGGGGAAGTTTCTTACGACCAGAGGACCCTAGGATAATTATATTTTTGAATTAATTCATTAAGAATAACTCTAATTGGCCTAATTACTCAAAAATGAACTTTAGTTAATTCGGGTTAACCACACATCAAAATAATTTGAAAATAATTATCCACTGATCTTTAGGATTAGAGGGACCTCACATAAAAATTTTGAATCAATTGGAAATGTTTAACCCCACTAAATGGATTAATTAAGTCACATGACCAAAATTAAACTTTAAAAATTCATAACTTCAAAAAATACACTTTAAAAATTCACAAAATTAGTTTTGGGGATTCTCTAATGTTAGGGGATTCTTAGAAAATTAAAATTAAAATTTTCTAAAAATCTTCATTTTTCACCATATTTTAATATTTTAAATAATTAAAAAATAATAAAAATCATAAAAATATTAAAAATCATAAAAATGTCATATTTTAACTCCTAATCACTTAGGAACAAACCAAATACTTTTCCCAAGTCGCAAAGTAAAGATATTGAATTTTAAATGCTTAAAACAATTTTCGAATCGAAAAATGAATTTTCCAACCTTTTCACTAAATTAATTCTAATAAATCACAAAAAAATCAAAAAATTATAAAATTTGTTTCTCTGAACTCCTTGAGGTTAGAGAGATTTAAAAAAATATATAAAACTTAATTTTTAACCTTTATTTTATTTTATAATTAATTAACACTCTAAAACTCAAAATAATTATAATAAAAAAAATATAATTAAAAAAATCACTAAAATTGGTCCAAGGGGTCCTCTAGTCATTAGGGAAATCCTACAATTTTTTTAAGGACAAAAGCTTTACCTTGGTCATGTTGTTGAATTTCCATTGAAAATCCCTATTTTTCATTAAAATAATTATATAAATTAAATTAAATTCAAAAAAATCACATATTCCCCTCTAATGTCTTAATTGACATATGCGTGAAGTGACATAAAAATTTCAAGTTCATTTGAGCTCAATTTAGTGAGTTATGAAATAAATAAGCCTAAAGGGGCATAAAGGTAATTAAAGGATATTTTAACCCAAATAAATATTTAGGTTTAATCAAGGGGAGGGTAAAATATCTGATTATAAAATTTTTATTAGAAGATTGAAACCTGGAGAATTAAGGGGTAGAAACCCATTAATCATCTTGAAAATATTTAAGTAAATCTTAATTAATTAAACAATTTGAATTTTGGAAGAATAAGTTAAAATTTGGATCATTAAAATGGGGATATAATTTAGAGAGTGTATAATAACTTAACTAAAATCCCTAAATGAATCACTTTAATAATATTTAAAATTTAATTAAATTTAAAGTGGTAAATGAAATTAATAATTAAATAATTAAAAGGAAAGTGAACCTTAATTAAATTAAAACTTAAAACATTAAACAACTTAATAATTAAACTGAAATAAATTTAAAACATTAAAAAAAAATTAATTTCAAAAATCACTTGAAAGCAAATTTAAAACAAACTTGAAAAATCAAAATCAATTTCATAAAAATAAATTCTTCATTAAAGAAAGAATAATCAAACCAATTAAATGTTAATCTAGAATATTGCAATTAAATTAAAATTAAATCATCAAAGTCTAAATTAAATAATTTAAACTCCTCTTTTAATTCAAATGGTTTAAAGCACTTAAGTATAAAACAACTTGAACACTATTACAAACTTAAATTTATTAAAACTCTATAACTAAATTAAATCACCTTAAAACATTAATTCTAATTTTAAATCGTTGAAATTCTTAATAAATTGATTTGCCCCAAAAGACTTTTATCATTATAACTCTTAAATGGAGCATCAAGTGAGGTGTCACTTCATTCATGGGATAATCAAATGTCCTAAGTTCACTGAGCAAGAGTTAAAACTTAACTAAACTAAATTTTGGGATGATTAATTAACCTGTGCAATAAAACTCATTTGGACTCAAAATAATCCCAAAAATATTGAAAAGATGTTTAGGACTCGTCCTAAACACTTCCTCAATATGATGGGATGTTAGAACAATTGAATTAAATTGTTCTCTGATCAAGAAAATCATCCTTAAACAAAAATACAAGAACCTAGACGTCATAGGAGATGACTGACAATAGGACTAGGAATTTGGTAGACAACCAAAACCCTTCCCTTAGCTTTACCTAGGTACTTGTTATAAACATTTAAATGCCTTAACATGTTTTTTAAGTGTAGCTTGGAATGACGAGAAGACTCTCCAGGTACGCTTTTATTTTATTGCAATTTACTTTATTGCAATTTATTTATATAAGCTGCACTTTACTCTTCTTGCATGTTAAACAAGATTGTTGCATGAAAACTAAAACCTTTAGGATAGACACAAAACCGAAACCCAAAACTAAATTAAAAGTCACAACAAGATAAAATCCACCGCCACAACATTTCAAAAGGTAAAACAACTCAAAATTTAATCAACACAAAACTACAATTGCAATTAAATTAAAATATCTCGTTGGATGATCGGGAATACCTCGGATGATGTAACCTACGTGTTGCTAACGGGATTTCCCACGGTCTAAATGAAAGTGTGGAACTCATTCAGTTGAGTTTAGCAAATTCATCTGGACTAAGTGAATCCGATAAAAATAACGGTGCTGGAATGACGGAACCGTGGGATCTTAACCGGTGTTGTTATAATCAACTTTAATATTCCCCTCACAAAATATTAAAACACCTGGACTTTAAGATTTCTAAACCAAAACACTTCTCTCATCTCATGATTATCATTTTCTAAAACCAAACCTCTGCAACAACAAGGAGCTTGGAGCACAGTAGGCAAAGCACGGCCATCTTCGTCAGCAAAACTCAGGTCTACATCAGGAAAACCTTTCCTAGTTTTGAATAACCAAGCCATAGGATTTCGAGGTAGTTTTCCTAGTGCAACATAAATCCTCAACTCTTCATTGGGCATTTGCATAATCATATTATGCGAATTAAGCTCTAACCGGTCTTAGGACTCCGAGGTAGTTGTTTGGTACGACATAAACCTTCACATCTTCGAGGCTATTTGTATGATTGTGTCATACAAATATAAGTCCTAATTAATTAAAATTGGCAAGACTGAAACATTAAGTAAATTCCCGAATTGAAGCCAAACAATAGGATAGTTTGGGAAGTTTCCAAGATTCTTCTTGGATCCTCAGCTTCTCCTACTTCTCTTCCTTTGGACTCTTAAAATAAACTGTTCCGAATTTGAGCTAATCCCTTTTGAAATTTCCAAAATCCAATTCATTTGAAACTTTAAACTTTGAAATTCTTGAGAGCAAAACCAATGATCATTATCGAGATTTTTCTTAAATGATTCCCTTCATTTAATATGTAATTAACTATAGGGGCTTGCCCTTATAGGGAACTTTAAGAACCCAAGTAATATAAACCCTGCTTGATTTCTTCATATTAAGCTGGGGAACTTGTCGGCTTATAAAATTGGTTCGCGTACCAAACGGATGTCACAAATCCTCTAGTTTATTTAATCGAGCCCCATCGTCAAGCAAGTGTGTTTGTCCTTCGAGATGTATACACAGCTAGGGTGTGGTGCTCGTTTATATAAACTATCTGGGATGTGAGATCGGTTTAATTTCATATCTTAAAATTTTTCAAACTTAAAATTATTTTCGAAAATCAAATACTACTTTCTAAATTATATATATATATTTAAATTAAATTTAAAATTTAAAATTCGCCGATAATTTATTTAGGCAACCCGCTTTTCAAAAGACACAACCTAACAATATGCCGACACCGCCCCAAATAGAGCCTAAGTCTAAATGTAAATTATACTTAATGTTTAATTCCTATTGTTGGTTGTACCTAAAGAAATTTTGTTAAGTCTAAAGTTGGTTAGACTTAGGGCTTTAGGTTCTAATGTCAGTTTGCCCTAAAGACTTGGTTGGGTTTGATTCAATTTAGATTGAATGTTGAGTTTAGGTTCAATGTAGGTTGAACCTAAGGTTGACTTAAGTTTAACTTTGGGTTGAACTTAAGTTAAAGGTTTTATTTTAGGTATAATGTGGATTGAATCCTAAGTTAAGGGTTTTGACTTAAGTTTAACTTTTGGTTGATCTTAAGTTAAAGGTTTTATTTAGGTTCAATGTGGTTTGAACCTAAGGTTAAAGATTATTTTAAGTTTAATTTTGGTAGGACCTAAAGTTGATTTAGGTTCAATATGGACTGAACTGAAGGGTTTGAAATGGTTCCAAGTCCAATGTAGATAGAACTTAGAATTAGTTTAGGATTGATCTCAAGGATTTGAAATGGATCTAAGTCTAAGGTGGGTAGGACTTAAGGTTGATTTAGATCCACTGTAAGTAGAATCTAAAAATGGTTTAGGTTTAATATGAATCAAACCTAAACTTTGATATGCTGATAAGTCTAATGTATTTGATCCAATGTAAGTAGGATCTAAAGTTGGCTTAGGTTTAATATAAATTGAACCTAAGGTTTGAAATTATTCTAAGACCAATGTAGGTAGGACTTAAGATTAATTTAGGTTTTAAAGGTTTGATTTAATTTAAGTTGAAGTTGGGTTAAACCTAAGAGTTTGATTTAATTTAGGTTTATGTTGGGTTGAACATAAGAGTTTGATTTGATTTAAATTCAAGTTAGGTTGAATCTAAGAGTTTGATTTGATTTAGCTTTAAGTTGAGTATAACCTAAGAGTTTGATTTGATTTAGGTTGAAGTTGTGTTGAACCTAAGAGTTTAATTTGATTTAAAGTTTAATTAAACCTAACATGGGTAAGGTTTAGTTAGCTTTATTAGGTCCAGTTAGAGTTAGACCTAATTGGGGTTTAAGTTGAAGTAAGCCTAATGTAAGTAAGTCCTAAGAAGATTAATTAGGTCTAATTAGGGTTAGACCTAATTAGGGTTTAGGTTTACTTAAGCCTAATGTAGGTAAGGCTTAAGGAGATTATTTAGGTCTAATTAAGGTTAGACTTATTTAGGTTTTAGATTAGGTTTGGGTTCAATGTGTTGAACCCAAGGAGTTTAGATTTGACTTAAGTTCATTGGGTTGAACCTATTGTTGAAGTTGGTTTAGGTTGACTTAGATTCAATTTTCGTTGAACCTAAGGTTTAGGTAGACAAGTTCAATTTAGGTTGAACCTAAAGTTTATGTCAAGTTAGATTCAATTTGGGTTGAATCCAGAGTTTATGTTGAGCTAGATTCAATTTGGGTTGAATCTAATGTTTATGTTGAGTTAGATACAATTTGGGTTGAAACTAAAGTTCTAGTTAACTTGGGTCAGGTTAGGTTGGGCCTGAGTTATAAGTTTGACTTATGTTTAATGTTGTTTGATCCTAAAAATTGGTCAACTTGGGTTCAAGTTAGGTTGATCCTAAGTTATAAGTTTAATTTAGGTTCAATGTATGTTGAACCTAAAGTTTGGTTAACTTAGGTTCAAGTTAGGTTGAGCTTAAGCTTAAGTTTGATTTAGGTTCAACGTATGTTGAACCTGAAGTTTGGTTAGGTTTAATTTAGGTTGAACCTAAAGTTTGGTTGAGTTAGGTTCAGTGTAGGTTGAACCTAGCGTTTTGGTTAGGTTCAATGTAAGTTGAACCTAAGGTTAGGTTAAGTTAGGTTCAATGTAAGTTGAACCTAGATGTTTAGTTAACTTAGGTTCAAGTTGAACTGAACCTGAGTTATGATTTTGATTTAAGTCTACTTAAAGATAGACTTGATTAGGGTTTAAGGTTTTTTAAGTCTAACGTAAGTAAGGCTTAAGAGTTAATTAAGTATAATTAAAGATAGACTTAAGCCTAATGTAAGTAAGGCTTAAGATGTTACTAAGCCCAATTGTTGTTAAGGATTAGTTTTACTCTAGATTCAATTAAGAATTAAACCTAAGGATTATGATTAGGTCATTCAAAGCAATCCTTCAAGCCTAAGGGTTTTTTATATGTAAATTTGAAAATTTATAATTTCACCCTAAGAGGTTAAAATGTCATTTAAATTTTCAAAGGTTAGAAATTGTCATTTTAAGGTTTGAATTCATAACCATAAATTTTCTAACCAATTTCACATTTAATTTCTAATTTTCCTAGTTTTTATAATTATTTTTAAAACTAATTACAAAGTTTGATGAAAACTGGTGAATTTGATTTTAGGTAATTTTTCCAATCCTTGGAAAAAAAATAATCTCATCGAGACAATCATATATCTACGGCTATGTTGGTGCTTTGTGATGGTTTTTTTCATAAAGAATTAAATTCAAGCAAGAAATTAGAGTTAAGGTCACATACCTAGTCTCGAGATGTGAGGTCTCAATCGAGCATGAGAGGAAGGATCATTTTTTCTTTGTAAAGTTTATCTTAAGTCCAATCAAGCCGAGGTGTGTTAGAGTTTAAGAAAATTTTCTCTCATTCTCCCTACATTGTGAGCTCATGGGTATGGATTATTATAGCCATGGGGAAGCCATGGATAAGCATAGGATTGCTTGGAGAAGAAGATAAGTAGCTCATGATGGCTTATCCTGGTGATCCGAACTTATTCTTCCCTTATTGGTTAATCCATGATGCGAATAAAGCTTCTTAGATCCACCTCCATCATATGAATTCATGAGTCATTTAATGAATTGGGGATGAGATGACACACATGCATACTCATTCCCAATTTTCATAATTTTGTCATGATGATCCTAATTATGTTTAGGATAAGGGTTTAAATGGGTCATTCTCTTATTGGATGGAGGTGGTGGTGAGTGATGAGCTCAACATATCTTCACTCCAAATTTAATGAAGCATTGACACATAAGCTTCTCATTCCGTCTCTTTCATGGTTTGGTTATGATGAACCTAACCATGCTGAAGATTTGACATGTAATTTTTGGCCTCCTTCCATTGGTTAGCTCATAAGGAGGACAAGAGCTTAAGATAGGCTAGATAGACCTTCCCAATATACTTCTTGCCAATCATTTAATAAGTTGTGGAGAGGATGACACATGGGTCCTCTCTTTCCTCACTTCAATGGAATGTAATGATGAAGCCAATTATGATGGGGAGAATGGCATTACTAAGCTTCTTACTTCATTGGATTAGGAGGGAGGTGAGTGATGACTTTTCCTCATTCTTATACAAAAATTCATGAGGGAATGACACCTCATTATTCCCTTCATGAAGTTGTCATAATGATTTTTTTATCTTTTGCCAAAGGGGTGACACATATCCCTCTTCATTTAATTTTTTATGATTTGATCATAATGACCATAATTATGAGTGAGATAAGGTTTTAGATGAGTTTTTCTCTCATTGGATTATTCATGAAGTGGATGGAGCTCATGGATCAACCTCCCCCACATAAACTTATTGCCCATTTAATGAATTTGGGATGAGATGACACATATGTCTTCTCATTCCCAATTTTCATCATTTGGTCATGATGACCATAATTATGCATGAGATAAGGTTTTAGATGGGTCCATCTCTTATTGGATGAAGGTGGTGGTGAGTGATGAGCTCACCATGTCTTCCTGTTGACCTCACTTTTGTGAGGATCATTTCAAAGTCAGTTTGGGATAGGAATTATACCGATATTGACTTCCTAAATCTCACTGATTGCCATTAAACCCTAATGACTAGGGTAAAATCCTATAAATCCTTTTTAACCTGAATGACATCTTAAAATTTTTAAATCTGACTGAATCATTTATTGACCCAATAAGTCAACTTTTTACCAAAAAGTTAACTTTGATCAAAATGGTCAATTTTTGACCCAATGACCAACTCATCGACCCAACAGGTCAACTTTTGACAAAAAGTCAACTTTAGTCAAATAGTCAATTTCTGACCCGATGACCAAACCATGACCCAATAGGTTAATTTTTGAATAAAAAGTTAACTTTGATCAAAATGGTCAATTTTTGATCTAATGATCAACTCATTGACCCAACAGTCAACTTTTGTCAAAATGGTTAATTTATGACCCAATGACAAATCCATTGTCCCAATAGGTCAATTTTTGACCAAAAAGTCAACTTTGGTCAAAATGGTCAATTTCTGACCCAATGACCAACTCATTGACCCATTATGTCAACATTTAACCAAAAAGTCAACTTTGGTCAAAATGGTCAATTTCTGACCCAATGACCAACCTATTGACCCAATAGGTCAACTTTTGACAAAACGTTAACTTTGGTCAAAATGATTAATCCTTGACCTAATGACCGCTCCATTAACCCAAGAAGTTAACTTTTGAGCGAAAAAGTCAAAATTGACCAAAATCACCAACCCAATACGTAAATACCACTATTTGGTCACCTTTGACCTAAAATGACAGATTAGGTCAAAATGATCAAACCATGACCCAAAGACTATTGAATTGACCTTATTGGTCATTCATTGTCATAAATAAATAAAATTTGATTAAAACAATCCATACATGACACAAAAACAACCACGCTAACCCCATTGGTCAACTCTTGACCTAAAAGGGTGAAAATTAGTCAAAATGGCTAATCCATGCCCCTTTGACCACAAAATCAACTTTAATGACAGAAATTGACATTATCAACATGAAATTAATAGAAAATGACCAAAATTTAATCCAAAAGTCACCACACTGACCTTTGGATTGACCTAAATTTTAAAATTGTTCAACATTACCAAGTTGAACCCTAAATGACAAAATCTTTGGACCTCATGACCAATCAAACCATGGAAAGGTTAGAAAAGTCAAAATAAGTCACCCTTAGACCAAGATTGACCAACTTTGGTCAACTTGGGTCAACATTGGTCAACCCTAGTTAACATGTATCAAATTTGGTGAAAATACCTAATTTTAAACTAAAAATGATAAAATTAATCAAATAATTAATTCCAAATATATTTTGATTAATTTATTGGCTAATAATATAATTTCCAACATTTTTGATTAATTACATAGTTAATTAAAAATGAAATTATAATTAAAAATCCATTAAATAAAATTTGGATACATGACATCACTCAAGACACAATAAATAGTTTTCAAAATTCCAAACCCCTTTATGACATGATGAATATGGGTTAGACACAACCCATATGACCCATTACAAATGAAATCAACCCATGGCACATCATATTAACCATGGTTAACCCTCATCATGGTGAGAAAAGTGAAGTGGCACTCTCCCCCATTTTAAAGCATGACTCACCTTCTCCCTTAAGGTGAGGTGGCAGGCCAATAGGGAAGGAATAAGCCTTAAACCAATCCCATATCATGGTTAAGTGTAATCATAACCAACCCATGCATGAATGAGTAAGAAGGCTAATGTGTCATCATCTCTTAGAATTTTTCAAGTAAACTTGTGGTTTATCTAGGGGAGGTGAATTCAACATGATTAAGCTTGCCTTATCAACCTCTTGGAAAAGAAAATGAGAAGTGGGAAAGCCATCAACTCAAGGTGAACCATAGGTAAACCTCATGAGGTTTACCCTTGGAAACTTTAACCCATCTTATCCATAGCTCAAGATCCTATCCAAAGATAATTATGAGCATGATGCCAGCTCCCCAAGCAAGCCTAAGCTCACCCTAACCATTTCCATGGCTATAAACAAAGCCAAACCCGAGAATTTGGAAACCCCCAAATACTGCTTAAACCCTTTAACTTCGAACATCAAACTTACTTTCTAGGGCCTAAGAAATTAATTCTCTATTGATTTAAGCCATGAAACCCACTGGATCTCGCCAATTTGGTTAACCCGAATGAGCCCAAAACCAAGACAAAACCTAACTTTGAAACCAGACTCCTCAAAACTTTAAATTGACTGCTCCTACACCATCAGAGAGATCTACGATGATGAGCCCAATCAAAATTGGCCATCGCAATAGGCTCTAACCTAGCTATTGACTTCCTTCCCTTTAGCCGAGCCACCTCGAGGAGGATCTCATACCTAGACCCGATTTAACTCCAAATTGAGTTAGGGGAAAGCTATTTGAGGTTGAGAAAAATCTTCAGAACCATTCTATTTGAGCAAGCATCAACTGAGGTTAAGGTATGGTTCTTCACACCCAACCCGAGCTAGGGCTTGTTCTAGAGTAGGTTTAGCCAGTTTAAAACCCATACAAATCCATATAGATATGTTTGTCTTCTCCAGGTGATCCTAAAGAAAGAACTTTCACTCAATTTAATCAAGAATTTAGTGAGATCTTGCTCTTAGATCATGAACGGTCTGCGAGATCAGAGGGGATGAAGACGATGAACCAGAACCGTCCGTTCCCGTGTTTTGGAAATGAGCGGTCCTGATTAAATCCTGACTGCTCCCGTATTTGGATCCCCGTAAAAGATCAAATGCATTTCCACCCGTACGAGGACACGTGGCTATTTATGATTTATTTGGATTTAATAAAATCCATATAAACATTAAAAACTTCAAAAATACATATCTTTACACAAAAAAGCACAAAAATATAACAAAAATAACTCTAAACTCAGGGCATTGAGGAGAACAATGTGGAATTTAAAATTTGAATTTTTGATTTATATTTAATTTTTAATTATATAAATACTCTCTGGAGTATTTTAATTATGAAAAATTAATTTTAAGCCAAAAAAATAAGAAAATTTGAGGGATCAATATTTAGATCCTTAGGAACAATCTGTGATTTTTTCCTAGATAGGAAAATTATCTTGGAGAATATTTCCTAATTTTCATGAGATTCGACAATTATTTTTAATAATAATTCTTAAAATTAGAAATAGGAAAAGTAAATTGGAAATTAGTTAGAAATGTAGGGGGACAAATCTAAACCCTAAAATGACAGACTCTAACCTTTAGAAAATTTAAAATGACATTCTCTTATTAGGGTTAAAATTTTAAAAATTTTAAAATATAAAAAACCCTAAAATATTTTTAAAATTTGAGACTCTTTATCTAACTCATGTAACCATGAGTTAAGATTGAGTTGAAACACTCAATGGACTCAAATCAAAACTTAATTAGAATTAATCCAATAGTTATCCTAATTAACTCAATTAATCCTTAATTAAATTAGGATTAAAGATAAAAGTAAAATTCAATTAGGTTTAACCACACATTAAACCTAGTTAATTCTCATTTAGCCTTCATTACATTAGTCCTAGGACAAAATTAAACTTTAATTAAGCTTAAGATATCACTAGGCTTAATTAAAATCTATTAAACCTTAACTAAATTAGGTTTAATACAAAATTAAACTTTAATTAATCTTAAGACATCACTAGCTTAATTAAAACCTATTAAACCTTAACTAAATAAAGTTTAATACAAAATTAAACTCTAATCAAGCTTAATACATCACTAGGCTTAATTAAACCTTAACTAAATTAGGTTTAATACAAAATTAAACTTTAATAAAGCTTAAGACATCACTAGCCTTAATTAAACCCATTAAACCTTAACTAAATTAAGTTTAATACGGAAACAAACTCTAATTAAGCCTAAGATATCACTAAGCTTAATTAAACCTTTTAAATCTTAATTAAATCAAATTTAATACAAAATCAAACCCTAATTAGGTTTAATCCATTAGGCCTAATTAAACTATTAAGTCTTGAGTAAATAAGACCTAATTAACCTTTAAACAAATTAGACTTAACCCTAATTAAGTCTAATTAATTAATTAAACCTTACCCAATTTAGGTTTATTAACCTTTAAACTAATTAGACAACCCTAATAAATTCTAATTAATCAATTAAACCTTACCCAAATTAGGTTTAATTAACCCTTAAACCAATTAGACTTAACCCTAATTAAGTCTAATTAATCAATTAAACCTTACCCAAATTAGGTTTAATTAACCTTTAAGCCAATTAGAATTAACCCTAATTAAGTCTAATTAATTAATTAAACCTTACCCAAATTAGGTTTAATTAATCTTTAAACCAATTAGACTTAACCCTAATTAAGTCTAATTAATCAATTAAACCTTAACCATATTGGGTTTGATTAACCTTTAAACTAATTAGACTTAACCCTAATATAGTCTAATTAATCAATTAAACCTTACCCAAATTAGGTTTAATTAACCTTTAAACCAATTAGACTTAACCCGAATTAAGTCTAATTAATCAATTAAACCTTATCCAAATTAGGTTTGATTAACCTATAAACAAATTAGACTTAACCCTAATTAAGCCTAATTAATCAATTAAACCTTACCCAAATTAGGTTTAATTAACCTTTGAACCAATTAGACTTAACCCTGTCCCGACCCGCAATTACGCAGTAAATTAACTTCCAAAAGATGGCCAAAAACTTGACCCGACTTTTAAATAACGGCTAGCGTGCAAAATCTTAAATAATATAAAAATTGGAAAATATTTTACACACTAGGGGTACTACGCAAGTTTATGTATCGCTTCAAGTAATATAGATTTTTCTTTAAAAACCCCAGTTCGATCCCACGAGGAAGTGAAGTAAGAGGTCTTTAGTCAAATTCTAGTTTACTACTAATTGTCCTTAGTTTGGAATGTCAATTAAAATTGTGTTTTATCTAACAACTACTCCTAAATGATAGCGTTCAATGTAATAGTAATTATAACTAAATGAAAATAATAATTCTAAAGATAACCTGGAGAATTTTGAGATACTAAAAACTACTATTCTTATGTAATGAAATGGATAATGTATAGGAATGAAATGCATTTAATATTGTATGTGCCAAATAGGAGCAATCCTATTCTTTACCCTTTGGTCCAGGCATAAAGAATATTGACTAATCATATGCTTAGTTACTGAATTTGTGGCTCGGCTGGGAGGATACCGGCTCTCACTTTAGAGCTCCCACGTTCCCCTCGCCTGAGGGCTAACATCTACACTTTAGCACCCAAACGATAGGACCGAATTAAGAATTTTAGTCTGTCACTCTAAAATCTCCAATTCTACGCCGGATAATTATATTTCCTTATTTATTTGCACTCAATCCCCATGAATTATGCAATTCATTCATGGACATTGAATTTGGTTCCACTTTGTTGAGAATTACAACGTCCATTCGAGATAATGCAATTACAACGAATTTTAACAATACAACGGACCCTTATTGTAATGTAAATGAAGTGTAAGTAGAAACCATCACATTTATAATTAAAACATCTTTTAGCAAGCATCCCAATATCCTAATCATGAATCCTACTCATTGCAAAAGAAAAGTAGAATGGAAACAATGACATAATTTTTTTATGCTACTATTTCCAAAGAAGAAGAAAGAATAAGAAAGATACATCACAAAGCATGAAGAAAACACAATGGAAACTTCATTAAACCAAAGCAAATCCACTAGGTAAGTGTTTACAAAATCAAAAGATAATAAAGAACAATACTTAGCAATTTCCCTTTGAAAGAAAGATGAAGATCTCTCCCACAAAGTCTCCCGTCGATCCATGCAATGCTAGAACATCTCCTTACAAATTCTCTTAAAATCTCCTCTCCAATCTTTCCAAAAGGGTAAAAATCTACATTTCTACTGTTAATCTAAGAACCCTAAACATTCTCCAAGATTTTCCTAACATTCCTCTCTTGTTTCTCTTCTTTTTCTATACACTTTTCTAACCTAAATTTGTCATTTTAAAGAGTATGGATGAATTTCTAAGAGTCCCTTAAGCACCCCCTTCAAAAAAGCATCCAAATACGTTGAATTTCAGTCCAAAACCGCTAAAAGTCGTTCCATAGTCGTCTGGGGCGCTGTCGGCGGGTTCGAGGGCACTTTCAGTGAGCTTTTCAGTCATATTTCAGCCTTCTCGGTCAGTGACCTTGAGGGCACCGTCGGTAGGCAGACTGCTGCGCAGCTCCACCATTTTAGCTCCGGTTCGCTCCGTTTCAGTTGCGTTGCATTCGTAACAGATAGCCCTACAAAATAAGCATAAAAAAACCTTTATTTAAATTGTAATCCCATTCAAAAATTTGCAAGAAGTGTAAAAGAGATTAGGCATCGAAAGACTTATCAAAAGGTGTCGGGGCAAAATTTCATTTCTTGCTCGTTTTTGCTCCAAATTGCACCATTTTTGCTTCTTTTTCTCCTAAAGTAATTTCTTATACCTAAAAACAAAATAAATACAAAGTAGCTTCCTTTTAAAGTGTAATATCACCAGAAATGATTAAAATCATATAGCAAAAAACATATATTTTTTCCTTGGGTCAAAATCCCCCAAACTTAACTGTTACTTGTCCTCAAGTAACACTATAACTTTAAAAATAAAATATGTTGACTTGTGGTTGTGGGTTTCAATAGAGTTTCCAATAATTTCATCTCAGAAATAATACAGTATAACATAGGAGAAATTCTAGTAAATCAACCTAGGACTATAGTATAAGAATATCTCATATTCAACTTAGGAATCCTAGTTTTCTATTAACTTCAAAAGTTATTGAAAATTGTCAAACTAAAGATTCATAAATAGTATAAAAATGGAATTTAAGCTTCTTATCTATACGAATTTAACTAATACCTTTTGAAATAAGAATAAGCTTAGGATTTTTTTTTTAAATTTTTTCATTTAAAAAGATTCAAGTGAAACCAATTTTTTATTAGGATTCTCCTCAAGCTTCTCCTCACTTATTTTCTTTTCTCTTTTTTTTTTTCTTTCTTTTTTTTTGGGATCATTTTTAATCCCTTTCTTTACTTTTTTTTTCTTTCGGGATCATTTTTAATCCCTTTTTTTACTTTTTTTTATGTGAGGATTACTATATCTGGAGAGGCATTTAATAATTTTGAATTTCACTATCCTCCCTCTAAAATCTAAAACGCAAAACTTTCCCTCACTTTTTATAAGTGTAAGTATTAGTTTGAAAAAGGTTTTCAATAAAGGCTCAATTCTCATTAATTATAAATCTAAGAATTTTAGTTTTTCAAATATTCATCTCCTTTCTACCATAATTAGAAAAATCATTTTTTCAATGTTTCCTACAAAATATCTTAACTCTAGAACGGTTTCTTCACTAAGGATTTCAACTAAGTTATTTTTCTAATATTCCTAAAATTGAAATTATAGTAACCTAAAGGTAACACCACATACCACAAGTCATTTTAAAAATGATATCAAATTAGATACAAAGCTACGAGGACAAATAAAGTTACAATTTAAATTTTTTTTTCTTCCCCCCAAACTTATATTTTAAAATATTTTGCAATTAATTCCATAAAATGTTATAGGAAGAAAAAGTAAAGGTTGATTCTACTTACTACTACAACATCCTATCCAATTCATATATATGCATAATTAGGATAGAATGATTGTAAGAGAAAGTAAATCTAACCTAAAACATTCTTGTAATAAAATTATACTAAAATGAAGTATTTCCACTTTAAAATTTTATTTTTCTTCCTACCCTCAAACTTGATTTTTAACATGTATAGTATTTAGTACATAAAATATAAGCAGGAAGAAAATAGTTCAGAAATTCTCTCTACCACACATGTCTATAAAAAACATTTACAAGTATTCATTAGGACAGAACAATATGCAATAGAAAGTAAATCTAAACTAATCATGCAAGAATGAAATTAACTAAACCAAAGTCTAACTAGCATAGCATGTATCAGCAAGGGAATATAAAAATGTTCTTCAAGTCTTAAATAAAATTGTAACACAAACATAAACACACATAAGATAAATGAGGTCAATTCATCCTTTAACTCATCCAATCTCACTACTTTACCTCCAATTTCTAACGAAATCACTACACTAATAAATTAGGTACTTTCAAATGATTTTATAGATTATAATCCCAAAGATAAGATTATCCCTGATAAATTAGTTTCCGGACACTGATCTTAGGCATCATCTAATCCTTATAATTTAGCACCTCTAACAGTTATAAAGATAGTGTAAGATCATCCACATGGTATTCATCAAATAGGTTTGCGACTCCTACCTAATGAAAATAAAGTTGCAGAAAGGAAGAAACAAATTAAGATGGAACTATCAATGTTCGAAATTCATGATTTCTCTTATAAAACTCAAGTCTAGGTGAGACCCAAATCACAGTGGACTCATTAATCTAACTAATACAAGAGATCAAGTTTAGCCATAATAAGAAGTTAAGGAATCACTTCCCTCAAGACACACAAATATCAAATCAAACAACTAACAATCCCAACATCTACCAATCAACAATAAAATTTATCAATCCACTATAAAGAAAACACAATACAACTATAACAGTCATGACTCTCAAGCACACTAAATCAAAACACACTGATAACTATGAGTTGCCTCTCATAAAGCGCTTGGTTTAACGTCGTTATCCCAACAAATGATTCCCCCTGGATCAAAATTCCAATTAAATAATCCTCAATCAATCGCCCAATCATTTCCAGATTCAGGGATTCCTATAAAATCCCCAAATTTTAATTTTTCATTCAGCTCTTCATTTTTAGATGGATTTATATCATTGTTCCTCATATTTCTTTTTAGATCTAATATTCTTCTATTAATTTTTTGAAATTGCATATTAATATCGTCCTTAAAATTTATAAGAAATGGATCTTTGTAAGATACTTCAATATCTCTCAAATTTAGGATAAGATTCTCTTTATATAATTCAAATTCGGGATCAATATCTTCTATGTTACTCTTTTGTTTCAAGTTATCTTCCAATTCTTCCCCTTTATAGTTATTAAATGATGGAGGATCAATCTTAGTTGAAGAAATAGGTTTTTCTGATCCCATAAGAATTTCTTCCATTGGTCTTTCAATATCCTTATCCTCTTTTCTCAACTCAAACTTCTTTTGAAATTTATCCATAAATTCTCTTCCTAGTCCTAGTTCAATAACTTTATCTTGTTCATCATTCAATTCATGTTTTTCTTATGATTGAGTTGCATCTAAAGATATAAAGATGGTTGTGTAGATGAATTCCCTAAATAGATAGGCTTTAAAATTGTATGGGGTACATCCATCTTAAGCTCATGAGATTTTCAACAGATGGAATTAAAAGTTTACTATTTTTGGTAGCGTCCATCATTTCACACATCTCTTAAACATACATACAGTCTTCTTTAAATAACCTTTTCGAATCATCATGAAAGTCTATTTCATTCTCATCTGTCAACTTACTCTCAACACTTTCTTGGAAATGGTCTTTACTTAGATAATCAATTTCATCTATCCAAAAACATTCATCTTGTTTCTAAGCTGGATATTTCATAGTCTTTAATACATCAAAAGTAACTTCCTGGTCATTAATATTCATAGTCAAATTTCCTTTTTACACATCTATCATAGCTTGTCCAGTAACAAGGAATAGTTGTTCATTATTGTTCTCTTTAGGTTTGATCTCAGCATTGCTAGGAAGTGTTCTTTGGGGTCTATTGCTAAGTGAATTAGCAATTTTTCCCAGTTGAATTTCTATGTTTCTAATCTCAGCATTTTGACTTTGCAACTGGTTTCCCATTTGCAATACCACTTCTTCCATAAACATCTTCTTATCCTCAAATTCTTGATCATCGTTAACGTCTAGAGGATATGAAAGTCTATAGTTTGTGTTTCCCTGATTCTTCCAACTTCTGTTACGATTCGTATGATTATTTTCCCATATTTGGTTTCCACCATCAGCAGTATGATTCCAATTAAAATTAGGATGGTTCTCCCAACATGGGTTGTAAAAGTTAGAATATGGGTTGTTTATGGTATTTAAAGTCTCATATAATAAGTTAGAATCAATCATATGCCCTAATGAACTTTCCTCACTTACAGGAGTAAATTGAGGTTGGTTCATTCCAAATTGGTCCAACTTCCTTGAAATAGTAGCAACCTGAGATGCAAGAATTTCAATCACATCTGTATCATGAACACAAGCTTCATTTTTATGATTTACCATTGCAAATAGCCATTGAAATTCATTTGTAGCCATTTTTTCAATTAACTCATACGCTTCATCAAATGATTTTTACATTAATGATCCACCAGCAGCAACATCAATTGTAGACCTAAGAGATCCTACTAACCCATTATAAAAAGTTTGAATGATTAACCAATCTGGCAGACCATGGTGTGGACACTTTCTAAGGAGTTCCTTAAATCTTTCGCAGGCTTTGTATATTGATTCCCCTTCATACTGACAAAATGAGATAATATCGTTTCTAATTTTAGTAGTCCTTGAAGGTGAAAAATACTTAGCTAAGAATTTCTGAGTTAACTCCTCCCAATTTTTAATAGAGTCAGGTACTAATGATTATAACCACATTTTAGCCTTACCACTTAGTGAGAAAGAAAAAAGCCTTAGTCTAACAGTATCGTCTGACATATCGTTATAATAAAATATAGCACAGAGTTCTAGAAATTTTGATAAGTGTAAATAGGGATCCTTCAAAGGGGTTCCCCCAAACTGATTGTTCTGCACCAGTTGGATAATCTCAGGATTTATTTTAAACGAATTAGCTTGTACGACAGGATTTTATATACTTGAGTGAATTTCATCTGTCGTACGATTTAGGTAATCCCTCAATGAAGTATGATGATTTTCCATGTTATTATTATGAAAGTTTTCCATTTCCATTTCTAGTTTTTCGGGTCCTTTCTGTATTTTTATTTTTTTATTTTTTTCAAACTCGGGATCTGATCACAGAAAAATATATTAAGAAATTGATATCTAATTTTGATGAAACTGCACTTTAAAGAAAGGCATTTTCTTTATTTTACTACAGGAACGAAGATTTATAAGTGATAGAAGCAAAAAGCATGAAATGGAGCGAATTTGGATAAAAAGGAAGAAATTCATGCAAAATGAACTAAGTTGCCGACGGCGAGATCGAGGCCGCCGACGGCGAGAACATGAAGAGAATTTATGAAGGAATTATAACTACCTCGCCGACAGCGAGCCCGAGCCCGCTGACAGCGAGATCGCGCTGTTTGAAGACCTTCTAGAAGCCCCGCTGACGGCGAGGTCGTTTCCCGCCGACGGCGAGACAGTTCAAAATGCAAGTACATTGAACTTGGATGCTTTTTGAAGAGGTGTTTATGCATCCCTTGGACCTTTGCCTACCTCTATAAATAGAGGTCGAATTCTAGTGTCTGTGTGTGTCTCTGGAGTCTTCAGTGTGTCTATTTAGAGAGTCTTAGTGTATCTTTAGTAATTTAGAAGTGTGCTGCACTAGAAGGAAAAGTCAAAGGAACTTCAATGAGTCTGCTTGGGGAGGAAATTAAGATAAGTATATTTGTTTATTGTTGTTCCCTTTAAATGAAATCCATGCTTTGTTTTATTCCCATGCATTCTGAGTAGTTTTCTTAGTCTTTCTCCTTGTTTATGAAAATTATGCGAATTGATGAAATTAAATAGAAGTACCTAATATATTAAAATAAATTGTGATAATTTTTACTTAAAAACTTAATTTTCTTTCAATCTAGCCAATTGATTTGTTAAAATATGTTGAATTATCAACTATAGTAAAGATTACATCCAATATTCAGGGAAGTCAAAAGCCTTGGAAGGAGGGTGAAAATAAATAGGAAAATATTATTTATCAGACGTAGAATTGAACATTTTAGTGTGACAGACTAAAATATTCAATTTGGTCCTATTGTTTGAGAGTTGAAGTGTAGATGTTAACCCTCAGGTGAGGGGAATGTGGGAGCTCGAAGTGGCAACCGGCATCCTCCCAGACCTAGCCACAGATTCAGTAATCAAACATAGGATTAGTCAATGTTCTTTGCACCTGGACCAAAGGGTAAAGAATAGGAATGCTCCTATTTGTCACAATACAATTCAAAAATTCTATTTAGATTCATCATTCAATTAATTTTCTAAAAACAAGGAGAAGGATACTTTTTTTGAATTATTTAAATCAACTTTATTTCAAGCATTAGTTTACTTTAGTTGCTGTAGTTACTTAAAATTTCCAATTACTATATTAGCAAGTAATTCCTTTAAATTTTAGCTGATAAAAATCTGTTAAAACTTCCGTGTGGGATCGATAACCAGGACTCCACTAGAGCCCTGTATTACTTGATACGATACGTATACTTGTGTAGAATCCACATTAAACATTCCATCATAAAATCAAATATATATATATATATATATATATATATATATATATATATATATATATATATTAAAGCGGGATTAAGTTTTTGGTGTCGTTGCTATTAACATAATTTGCAAACATATAAAAAGTGGGTCAGGATCATAAGGCACAAGTCCTGCAGATCCTTTGTTTCGCATACGTAACACAACAAACAATACATTAACAATTAAACAAATAACAGTTGGAATATATTCAACACAACAAAACATTTTCACGAACAACTTATTTTTCACATAAACAGTTTTTTCACAACACTTTTTCATATAAAAACACTTTTCACACAAAACAATTTTTACGATACTACAGTTTTCCAAGTCTAAGCCTAATTACTTCAACTAAAAATCTCATCAAGTTCTTACCGAAGCTTCCCCGGCAACGATGCCAAAAACTTGACCTGACCTGCAATCACGCAGTAAATTAACTTCCAAAAGATGGCAAAAAACTTTACCTGATTTATAAATAGCTGCTAGTGTGCAAAATCTTAAATGATATAAAAATTGTAAAATATTTTACACACTAGGGGTACTATGCAAGTATACGTATCGCTTCAAGCAATATAGAGTTTTCTTTAAAAACCCCAGTATCGATCCCACGAGGAAGTGAAGTAAGAGGTCTTTAGTCAAATTCTAGTCTACTACTAATAGTCTTTAGTTTGGAATGTCGATTAAAATTGTGTTTTATCTAGCAACTACTCCTAAATGTAAGTGTTAAATGTAATAGTAACTATAATTAAATGCAAATAATAATTTTAAAGATAACCCATTTTAGATGAATTGGTTTGGAGAAATTTGAAATACTAAAAACTACTATTCTTATGTAATGAAATGGATAATGTATAGGATTGAGAAGCATTTAATATTGTATGTGCGAAATAGGAGCAATCCTATTCTTTACCCTTTGGTCCAGGCATAAAGAATATTCACTAATCCTATGCATGGTTACTGAATTTGCGGTACGGGCTGGGAGGATACCGGCTCTCACTTCGGAGCTCCCACGTTCCCCTCGCTTGAGGGCTAACATCTACACTTCAGCACCCAAACGATAGGACCGAATTGAGGATTTTAGTCCGTCACTCTAAAATCTCCAATTCTATGCCCGATAATTATATTTCCCTATTTATTTGCACTCAATTCCATGAATTACGCAATTCATTCACGGACATTGAATGTGGTTCCACTTTGTTGAGAATTACACCGCCCATTCGGGACAATGCGATTACAACAAATTTTAACAATACAATGGGCCTTTATTGTAATGTAAATGAAGTGCATGTAAAAACCATCACATTTATAATTAAAACATCTTTTAGCAAGCATCCCAATATCTTAATCATGAATCTTACTCATTGTAAAAGAAAATTAGAATGGAAACAATGACATAATTTTCTTATGTCACTATTTCCGAAGAAGAAGAAAGAGTAAGAAAGATACATCACAAAGCACGAAGAAAACACAACAAAAACTTCATTAAACCAAAGCAAATCCACTAGGTAAGTGTTTACAAAATCATAAGATAATGAAGAACAATATTTAGCTTTTTTCCTTTGAAAGAAAAATGAAGATCTCTACCACAAAGTTTCCCGTCGATCCATGCAATGCTTGAACATCTCCTTACAAATTCTCTCAAAATATCCTCTCCAATCTTTCCAAAAGGGTAAAAATCTACATTTCTACTCTTAATCTAAGAACCCTAAACATTCTCCAAGATTTTCCTAACATTCCTCTCTTGTTTCTCTTCTTTTTCTCTACACTTTTCTAACCTAAATTCACCATTTTAAAGAGTATGGATGAATTTCTAAGAGTTCCCTTATGCACCCCTTCGAAAAAGCATCCAAATTCGTTGAATTTCAGCCCAAAACAGCCAAAAGTCGGTCTATAGTCATCCGGGGCGCTGTCGGTGGGTTTGAGGGCGCTGTCGGTGTCGGCCTTCTCAGGAAAATCCCGTCGTCGGCGGCCTCAAGGGCACCTTCGGCGGGCAGACTGCTGCACAGCTCCACCGTCTCTCTCCGTTTTAGCTCTGATTCGCCCCGTTTCAGTTGCGTTGCGTTCGTAACAGATAGCCCTACAAAATAAGCATAAAACAACTTTTATTTAAAGTGTAATCTCATTCAAAAATATGCAATAAGTGTAAAAGAGATTAAGCATCGAAAGACTTATCAAAAGGTGTTAGGGCAAAATTTCATTTCTTGCTCGTTTTTGCTCCATATTGCACCATTTTTACTTCTTTTTCTCCAAAAGTCATTTCTTAACCTAAAACCAAAATAAATACAAAATACCTTCCTTTTAAAGTGTTATATCACCAAAAATGAGTAAAATCATATAGCAAAAAGCATATATTGTTTTCCTTGGGTCAAACCCTAATTAAGTCCAATTAATCAATTAAACCATACCCTAATTAGGTTTAATTAACCTTAAACCTATTAAACTAAACTATAATTAAGTCTAACACATTAGACTTAATTAAACTATTAAACCTTAAACACCAAAGATTTAGTCAATTCTATACCATAATGAAGTCTATCATATTAGACTTAATTAATTTATTAAACCTTAACCAACGAAGGTTTAATCAAATTAAAACATAATTATGTCTATCACATCAGACTTAATTAAACCTTAACCAACTAAGGTTTAATCAATCCTAAACCATAATTAAGTCTATCACATTAGACTTAATTAAATAATTAACCCTTAACCAACTAATGTTTAATCAATTCTAAACCATAATTAAGTCTATCATATTAGACTTAATTAATCTATTAAACCTTACTCAACTAAGGTTTAATCAGTTTTAAACCATATTTTAGTCTATCACATTAGACTAAATTAAACCTTAACCAACTAAGGTTTAATCAATCCTAAACCATAATTAAGTCTATCACATTAAACTTAATTAATCTAATAAACCTTAACCAACTAAGGTTTAATCAATTCTAAACCATGATTAAGTCTATCAGATTAGAATTAATTAATCTATCAAACCTTAGCCAACTAAGGTTTAATATATTCCAAACCATAATTAAGTCTATCATATTAGAATTAATTAATCTATTAAACCTTAACCAACTAAGGTTTAATCAATTTTAAACCATAATTAAGTCTATCACATTAGACATAATTAAACTATTAAAACTTAACTAACTAAGGTTTAGTCAATCCTAAACTCTAATTAAGTTTAAATTATTATACTTCATTAATATTTAAGCACTTAAATTAGGCTTAAATAACTTCAAATTCTAGTTAAGTCTAAGTTTAACTAGACTTAGTTAAACCTTAAGTTTTACTTAAATAAGACTTGAATGGTCTTTAAATTTTAATTAAGTCTAATCTAACTAGACTTAATTAACCTTTTAGTATTATTTAAATAAGACTTAAACCTTAATTAAGTCTATTTTAACTAGACTTAACTTAGAACTTAGGTTCAATCTACATTGAAACTAACTCAACACATTTAACTTAAGTTCAAGCTAAACTGAACATAAGTTAACTTAAACCTTAGGTTCAATCCACATTGAACCTAACTCAACATATCTATCATAGGTTCAACCTAAACTGAACCCAAGTTAACTTAGACCTCAGGTTCAACCCACATTGAACCTAACTCAACATATTTTACTTAAGTTCAAACAGACATGAACACAAGTTAACTCAACTTTAGATTTAATATACATTGAATCTAACTTAACACTTCTAAATTAAGTTCAAATAGACATGAACTCAAGTTAACTCAACTTTAGATTCAATCTACAACAACACTTTTAACATGAGTATAAACATACATGAACTCAAGATTAACTCAACATTTCTTTGACCCAGGTTTAATTCAAACCACATCAAACTTAAATCAAAATTTTGATTTAAATCAAGTCAATATTTTTGATTAAATCTACTTTAAAAATCAAATCAAAGATATTAAATTCAAACGACATTGAATCTGATTTTCAAGAGAATTTATCTAAGCCTAATCCTTATTAGACTTAACACTTCTTCTAGACTCAAATGACATTGAATTTAGCATAATAAAGAGATAAAACTAAGCATAATAAATTGATATCAGAAGCAGAAGACACATCTGCTAAAATGACTGCTTTGGTTCAAATGCTACAACGAGGAGACCCTTCTTATTCAGAAACTGACGATAAACTTTCTATGATATCTCACCCTATACTTATAAATAATGTATGGAGATGAGAATCGTCGGGAGGAATCTCGGATACCATGAGTACCCCTATAGATAGTTCTCGGGAACAAAGTTGTGAAAAGCATCCTATGAAATCATTCGAAGAAAGATTGAAGAAATTGAAAAATGACATCAAGCAATTCTCAATACGAAGAAGGGATAATTCTTCAAATAGTTCAAATGAGGAAGTCGCCGAGATAAATATGGTGGAAAAAAGATCTACTCCTTAGCACGACAGAAGAATTACGAGTGATTACTCGACAAAGGGATGAATAGATCTACTGTCTTGAATAAAAAATGGAAGAATTTATGGCAGCTATACAAAATCCACCAACAAATCCAGTGCTTGCTGTTGAAATCATTACACCAGAGGCAATACACATTTTGGAGGGAAAAAGAGAGCCAATAGAAATTGATGAAAGTAATCAAAAGAAAAGGGACTCTTCCCAAAGTGGAGTTCAAGAAAAAGAAATTACACGATTGGTAGAACAAAAGATAAAAGAAATAATAGCTCAGGTAAAAGCTAGATTATTAATTCCAAAGGGTAGACCGTATCCAGAGCAATTTCATTATGTTCAATACCCTAAAGGTTTTGTTCCTCCTCTCTTCAAATTATTTGACGAGACTGGTAATCCTCAATAGCATCTTGCACACCTCAGAGCGAGTTACTGTAATGCGGGAGGGAGTGACACTCTTCTATTCCGTCAATTTGTCAACAGTCTTACGGAAGTTGCCTTTAATTGATATGCAGAACTTTCTAACAGTTCTGTTAAGACTTTTGCAGAATTTGAAAGTCTTTTCATTTAACGGTTCACTGAAGCACAACACCATACGATACTTGGTAATTTGGTAGTAGAAAAGTAAAAGACAGGAGAAAGTTTAGTGGATTACATTTTACGCTGGAGAAATCTAAGCATGAAATGTGAACCGCCACTCCAAGAACAACATGCTATTGAAATATTGCTAAAAAATATCAACGGTCCTATAGCATTTATGCTCAAAGGATTCACAATAAAAATATTCAAAAAATTACTCAGTAAAGCTGTCAATCTTCAAGAAGAAGCTAAGCAGATGAGTGCAATGGAAAAGGCTGAAAAGATAAAAACTGTTAAAACATTAGAAAAGAAGTCAGGAAATGCTGTAGAGAAGGGTAAACAAGTGATTAAAGTTCAACCTGAACAAAAGAAACAACGACAGAAACAATCATCACCACAGACTTCTTCTCAAATACAACTTCAACAACCAATCTCAGTACCGACAGACAAAATTAGAATAGGTGATAGAATGAATAAAGAATATCCATTTAAGACGGAGGCCGTTAGCACCGTAGCCTGCTGAAAATACCAGCCAACAGAAGTTGACATGAAGGATAATCTGAATTATTATTCTTACCACAGAATGCTTGGACACAATATTGAAGAATTTTTTTTGTCTTCAAAGATTGGTTAGAGCGTAATTTTAAAGAAGGTAATATAGTAATCCCGAAAGAATATTTGAAAGAACCTAAAAAAGGTTTGATCAATATGATGTCGGTTGATAAGCTTAAACCTGACAATGAGGACAAAGATAACACTGTTCAAAGTGAATTGTTGACCTCATTTTTGATGACGTCTTCTCTCTTTTCTCTCCTTAGTACTCAGGATCTAGCCTTAGGTTTTCCCTTTAACTATACTAGAGGATTAGAGATGGCACCCACCACTTATAAATTCAAACAACTCGTAACTCCCTTTAAACCCCACATGCCTAATTGTAAACCCCTAAGCCACTTGGAGGGTTAAGATCAAATGTGGAGGTTTTAAGAATGTGTTCCCTATAGGACTCTTTGGCCTTAGGACTACCCCAGGTGGCCTGGTCTGGTGAGGGTTGACTCGCACACATTACACTTTCACACACATTCCAAATCCTAAAACCATTCATACCTAGCTTGACTTCCTGACTCATGTAGGTAATTCATATGGATGGTCCTCAACCCCTAAGCCCTTGGCTAATAGGGTTAGAAATAACATAGTGAATGCTCAAATGAGTCCTCTCATGGCTCTTACAGGCTTGATATGGCTTCATGGCTCCACCAAAGTGATTCCATTCTACTCAGACTTGATCAATCTTCATTTTTTCAAAATTTCAATTTTTGACCGCCGGGACCCTACACCCGCCAAACCTACCAAATGCCCTTGAAGCTACCCAAAATTTGCAAAATTGCCTAAATTACCCAAAATTCCTCAAAATTAGTCCTAAACATTTCTCTCCACTCAAATTGATCATCCTTAGCCAAATATACCAAAATTTCCAAAAATACCCCACAATACCCTCCAAATACCCAAAATGCCCTTTTTAACCAAAAAATCCATAAATTCCAAAAATTCCCAGAAAATTCCAGAAAATCCCAAATACTTCCAATTTTATTTTTTTTAACTACACCATAGGCCGATTTTTTCAATTTAGCCCACTTTCACCAAAACCACCAATTTGTCCCATTTTTAACCCAAGTGGACCCAATGTCAAACCAAACCAATGACCTCAATTTTGATCCAATCCAATTCTAAACTTCAATTCAATATCCCTAATATCAATTTAGACTAAATCCAAGCCCAATTTGACTAACATTTGGATCCAATTCGAATTTGAAGCTTAAAGCCCAATTTTGGCCCATGACCTAAACTTAGCCCAAACTAACCCAACTCAACTCCAATTAACCCCAAATCTTTTCCTAAACCTTCCTAATATTCCCACAAAAAAAACACTAAGAAGATTTGCCCCAAATTTGGACCGAAACTCCACCCAAAGCTAACCCAAAACCAAAATCCCCAATTTTGGCCTAAACTCACCATGAACCCAAATGGGCCCACATCCCAAAATCAAAGCCCAACCAAAGTTGATAACTCTTTGTAACACTCTCATAAACATTTCTCAACATTAATTTTACATCAAATCTAACATTGGCCCAACCATAGCCCAAGTTAGCCCAATTTGACCCACTTTGCCCCCTTTACCAAAAAGTCCTAAATCAAACCCAATTCAACTCCAAATCACCTCAAATTTGTTTCAAATCACTCATGACACATCCCTAAACTAAACCCAACATTTGTTTAGCCCAATCCTCCACAGAATTTCCATCCACCAATTTGTTTTCAAACCTAAAGGCCCACTTTCTTAAACCATTTTAAAAGCCCATTTTCACCAAATCCAAAAGGCCCAAAGTCAATCCAAAGCCTACATGACACTTTCACCTCATCATCCCTTTGATTTGAATCACTCCCTAAGTTACAAATTCATCATTAAACTTTTCTAAACTAAGCCACATGCCAATTTACCCTAAATTCATCAAAAATGCCAAAACCCTTTTTCATGAAACAAGCCAACCTTTTCCAAGTCAAGTGCAAGCCAAATGTTAGCCATTTACAAGCCATATGAAGCCATGAGAGTTTTGACACCTCACCTAGTCATTTATGACAAGAAGAGGAGAGCCTTTACTAAGCCTTCATTAAGCCCTTTTAACCCCATTTATGCTACTCTCTAAACTAAGTTTAGCCACATCACCTTGGATGGGGACTTCACCACCCCTTCTTAGCTGACCCAAATGATTCTCCCTCAGCCTAAAGTCAAGCCTTGGGGAGGTGCACCTAGCCTAAACCACGACTTAACCCATTTAAACCCAAAAGAGCCACTTCCCCCATTCCATTTGAATCAATCCCTTTACACATGGCACCAGCCAATTGAACTCACAAACATCAAGCCCTGACCTCCCTGACCCTGAGGGTGACCTGACCCTGGCCAGACTACCACCTCAGTCGCCGGAAACCACCAGGCCGAGAAGGCTAATTTGATTCAAAAATCCAAATTGAATTGGCTGAGCTGTCCCAACCCAATTGGCCACCACAGCTCTTCATCTCCTCCCCTAGGCAGCTGATCCCAGCCATCAATTGCCCCTGGGAAGCCCTGGCCATGGCTATTTAAACCATCCACCCCCTCTCGACCAAAAGGTTGGCTGAAATCAACCTTCAGAGAATTCCTCTGAACTCCTCACAGAGCTTCCCCTAGCTAAGAGCAATCCATCCCCACTATTCTCCTGTCCTAAATCCCAGTGATTGAGCTCAATTTTGGAGCTCAATTCTCAGGCCAGAACAGAACATCTCTCAAACCTCCACCAAAACCAAATTAAACTTACCCACACCTACACAAGACCAAGAGAAGGAGTTCCCCAGTGGATGCCCCCTTACCAGGCCAGCCATTCTCTCTATCGACCAAGCTTTGAAATCGGGCTTGGTGGAAGTCGCACATAGACAATTCGACAAAGCCAGAGGCTTCATCCCTAGGCTCTTCCAGCTCCAACGAACGTGTCGAGCACATTCAGTTGAGGCCTCACCTCCTGAACTAAGGTATGGACACTCCTCCTCCCCTAGAGCTTCCAGCGATTCTTCATTTCTTTTGAGTTGATTTTAATGCATGTAAACTATATGGATGTGTTCATCTCTTCAAGACAAATCCATAGAGTATAAGAACACAAAAATCCATTGAGAAACGAGAGAGATCGTAGGGTTTTAGTGTGGACGGTCACGGGTGCACACCAGTCGTAGACGATGACCAGGCGTCGTCCGATCGCACGTGTATCGAGTGGACGGTCCAGATTGCGCCGGATCGAAGGATGGAGCGAGACCTCGGGCCGCGTGGCATCCGAATCAGATGGCGACGTCGAATGTGAGCGCGCCGCGTGGGCTTTCGGATCCGCCGAGGTTGAGTCAGCGCCACGCTGGATAAATAGATAAATAGGTATTTTTTGATTTATTTAAATACCCAGAAATTGAAAAATTCATATCTTTGTGTAGAAAAATCATAAAAATAAACTAAAAATACCCTCTTGCTCAGTGAACAAAGGAGAATAATGTGGAAAAATAACTTAGTTAATTTGATGAGTATTTTATTTTTATTAATTATTTACTCATTTCAGTATTTTAATTCTCCATTTGCATAGACAATTCACCATGGCATGAGACCATAGGGCTTTTGAAGCCTCTGATCTTGGGAACATTCCCTGCCTATTTCAAGGTCAGAGGCTATCTCTATGGCAAGTTATGTATTTTTCAAGTTTATGTCACTGTTTTTGTTGTTTTAATTCCACTAATTAGCATATTGCTTAGAAAATTCTAGGAAAATTTGGGGCAGTTTCTTAGGACCAGAGGACCCTAGGATAATTATGTTTTGAATTAATTCATTAAGAATAACCCTAATTGGCCTAATTACTCAAAAATGAGCTTTAATTAATTAGGGTTAACCACACATCAAAAGAACTTGAAAATATTCTCCACTCATCTTTAGGATTAGAGGGACCTCACATAAAAATTTGAAATCAATTGGAAATGTTTAACTTCACTAAATGGATTAATTAGGTCACATGAATAAAATTAAATTATTAAAATTAATAACTCCAAAAATACATTTTAAAAATTCACTAAATTAGTTTTGGGACTTCTCTGGTATCAGAGAAGTCTAAGAAAATTAAAATTGAAATTTTCTAAAAATCTTCATTTTTCACAATATTTTAATATTTTAATAATTAAAAAATAATAAAAATCACAAAAATAATAAAAATCACAAAAATGTCATATTTTATCCTAATCACTTAGGAAACAACTAAATATTTTTTCCAAGTCTCTAGGTTAAGATATTGAATTTTAAAGGCTTAAAACAATTTTTGAATTAAAAAATGAATTTTCCAACATTTTCACTAAATTAATTCTAATAAATCAAAGAAAAATCAAAAAATTATAAAATTTATTTCTCTGGACTCCTTGAGGTCAGAGAGATTTAAGGAAAATATAAAATCCATTTTTCAACTTTAACTTTATTTTATAATTGATTAATACTCTAAAACTCAAAATAATTATAATAAATAAAATATAATTTAAAAAATCACCAAAATTGGTCCAAGTGGTCCTCTGGTAATTAGGAACATCCCATACTTTTCTTAAGGATAGAAACCTTATCTTGGTCATGTTGTTGAATTTCCATTGAAAATCCTTATTTTTCATCAAAAAAAATATATAAATTAAATTAAATTCAGAAAAATCAAATTTTCTCCTCTAATGTCTTAATTGATATATGAGTGAAGTGACATAAAACATTTCAAGCTCCTTTGAGCTCAATTTGATGAGTTATGAAATAATTAAGCTTAAAAGGGTATATTAATAATTAAGAATTTTAACCCCTAATTAAAACTTTAGGTTTAATCAAAATGGGGGGTAAAATATTTGATCTTAATTCTTTCTTAGATGATTGAAACTTTGGAAAATAAAAGGGTAGGAACTCATTGATCACTTTTAATAAAACAAAAAAAAATGAAACCTTAGTTAATTAAATAATTTGAATTTTGGAAGAATAATAAAAAAAATTTGGATTATTAAAATGGGGATATAATTTAGAGAGACTATAATCACTTAAACTAAAATCCCCAAATGAATCACTTTAATTATATTTAACTCTTAATTAAAATTAAGATGATAATTGAAATTAATAAATTAATAATAAAAAAATGGGTAACCCTTAATTAAATTAAAACTTAAAATATTAAATAACTTGATAATTAACTTGAAATAAATTTAAAACATTAAAAAATTTATTAATTTAAAAAAAATCACTTGAAAGTAAATTTAAAACAAACATGAAACATCAAAATCAATTTCAAAAAAGAAAATATAATTCTTAATTAAAAAAATCAAACCAATTAAAAGTTAATCTAGAATATAGAAATTAAATTAAAATTAAATCATTAAAGTCTAATTAAATAATTTAAACTCCTCTTTCAATTCAAATAGTTTAAAACACTTAAGAATAAAAAAACTTGAACACTATTCCAAACTTAAATTTATTAAAATTTTATAACTAAATTAAATACCTTAAAACATTAATTCTAATTTTAAATCGTTGAAATTCTTAATAAATTGATTTGCCCCTAAAGACTTTTATCATTATAACTCTTAAATGGAGCATCAAGTGAGATGTCACTTCATTCATGGGATAATCAAATGTCCTAAGTTCACTGAGCAAGAGTTAAAACTTAACTAAAAACTTCTGGATGATTGATTCATCTCTACAATAAAATTCATTTAGACTCGAAATAATCTCAGAAGTATTGAAAAGATGTTTAGGACTCGTCCTAAGAACTTTCTCAATATGTTGGGATGTTTTAGAAGAATAATTGAGCTTAATTGTTCTTTGATGAAGAAAATCATCCTTAACAAAATATAAAGAACCTAGACGTCATAGGAACTGACTAACAATAGGATTAAGATCTTGGTAGACAACCAGGACCTTTCCCTTAGCTTTACCTAGGTATTTGTAATAAACATTTAAATGTTCTTAACATGTGTTTTAAGTGTAGCTTGGAATGATGGGAAGACCCTCCAGGTATGCTTTTATGTTATTGCAAGTTACTTACATGTACTGTGCTTTACCTTTCTTGCATGTTAAACAAGATTGTTGCATGAAAACTGAAACCTTTAGGATAGCCACAAAACTGTAACCAAAACTAAATTAAAAGTCACAAAAAGATAAAATTCACCACCATAATATTCAAAATATAAAACAACTCAAAATTTAATCACAAACAGAACAACAAAACTGAAATTATAACTAAATTAAAATGTCTCGTTGGATGATCGGGAATCCCTCGGATGATGTAACCCATGTGTTGCTAACGAGATTTCCCACGGTCTAAATGAAAGTGTGGAACTCATTCAGTTGAGTTTAGCAAATTCATTTGGACTAAGTGAATTCAAAGAAAATAACGATGTCGGGATGACGGAACCGTGGGATCTTAATCGGTTATGTTTAATCACTTAAAGATTTATTTTAATTAAAACATTAATACATCTGAACATTAAGACTCTTCTAAACCAGAACACTTTTCTCATCTCCTGATTTTCACCTTCAAAAACTAAACCTCTGCAACAACACGGAGCTCGGAGCACGGTGGGCAGCGCGGCCTTCTTCGTCAGCAAAACTTGTGTCTACTTCAGCAAAACCATTTCTTAGAATTAAATAATCAAGCCATAGGATTTCGAGGTAGTTTGCCTAGTGCAACATAAATCCTAAACTTTTTGTTAGGCATTTGCATAATCATATTATGTAAATTAAGCCCTAACCGGCCTTAGGATTCCGAGGTAGTTGTTTGGTACGACATAAACCATCACATCTTCGAGGCTATTTGTGCGATCATATCATACAAGCATAAGTCCTAATTAATAAAAATTGGCAGGATTACAACATTAAATAAACTCTCAAATTGAAGCCAAACAAATTGAATAGTCTGGGAAGTCACCGAAGTTCACTTCGAGTCCGTGACATCCCCTACTTCTCTTCCTTTGGATTCTTAAAATAAACTGTTCCAAATTTGAGCTATTCCCTATTGAAATTTCCAAAATCCAATTGTTTGAAAACCTTAAACTTTGAAATTTTTGAGAGAAAAACCACTGATCTTTATCGAGAGTTTTCTTAAATGATTCCCGTCATTTAAGATGTAATTAACTATAGGGGCTTGCCCTTATAGGGAACTTTAAGAACCCAGGTAATATAAACCCTACTTAATTTCTTTATATTAAGTAGGGGAACTTGTCGGCTTATAAAATTGGTTTGTAGACCAAACGGATGTCACAAATCTTCTAGTTTATTTAATCGAGCCCCATCATCAAGCAGTGTGTCTATTCTTCGGGATAGATACACGGTTTGTGGTGTGGTGCTTGTTTATATAAACTATTTGGGATGTGAGATTTGATTTCATATCTTAAAATTTTCATACTTAAAATAATTTTCAAAATCAAATGCTACTTTCCAAATTATATATTTTTAAATTAAATTTAAAATATGAGGATTGGCCGAAAATTTCTGTAGGCGACCCCCTTTTCAAAACACATAAACTAAAAGTATGCCGACATGAATCTTCTGAAAAGATCTGTACGGAGATTCAGGTCACAAAATCTTCCAAGAAAGAAATTAAAAAGAAGAATAAGGAACAAAAAAGGATTAGAGGTCTTCTAGACACAGGGACTAAAGTTCCTTTTGAATCTTGTAGCTCTTATGTTTCTCCATCTGCTGCTAGGGTAGTTGTCTCGGATGAAGGGAGAATATCCCTCAGGCCGTTAACCTTGTATGACTTTCTATTTACCACTAATGTGAATAATAACACTTCCTGTTCTGCTTACATTTAGTCTATTTTGGGTGATATATCTGAAAATGATCATTCAAATTCTGAAGACAACACTCAAATCATACATAATCTTGATCAATCTAATGACAATCCAAATGACAATAACCTTAATGATAATTCTGACAATGATAAAGACGAAAGTGATATTGTCACACTCCAACTACAAGGAACCCTAATTTCCATAGAAGTGTAATCTTCAGACTCAGTGATTAAAGATCAGACAATAAACTTGAAGAAATAATTGAAGTTAATTTGCGAAGTGGAAAGGTTTTACCCTCCAGGATGACTTCCCAAGAAAAGGAAAAACAAATAGTTACACCGGAAAAGATCGTTCCTCCAATACATTCACAACTCCCTGAAACAAATGAGGAGAATCTTCACAACAAGGTGGACTATAATGTATTAACTCACTTGAGAAAGCTAACAGCAAAATTGAGTATTTATGACACTCTTATCCTCTCCAAAGAAATGAGAGTCATTGATAAAAGCTCTTTTAGATCTATAAATTTGCTTAGCTCAACTTGCTAGCATCACTTAAAGTGAAGCTTGTCCATTAGAAGAATCTACTAAGATTACCTTTTCTGACAATGACTTGTTACTGGAAGGACCGAGCATAATCGTCCACTATACATCACAGTGAACACAAATGACGTGACACATTTAACGGTGCTTATTGACCAAGGTGCCTCGATCAACCTAATGAATTTGAGAACTCTTGCATATTTGGACATTGATGCATGCCAATTTTTTAAGAGATACAATGATGTTACGAGGGTTTAATCAACAAAGAGAACGAGCTCTAGGATCAATAATGTTGCTCCTAAAGATAGATGACTTGGTGACAACCACAAAATTCCATATCATCGATTCGGATACTTCTTTTAATGCTTTATTTGGCAGGCCATGGCTTCACGAGCATAAAATGGTTCCTTCTTCATTGCATCAATGCATAAAATATTTACAAAAAAGATAAGAATGTTGCATTATAGATGATTTGAAACCATTTTCAATCCATGAAATTAGTATACATGAAGATACGAAATACTATGCTCCTAAAAAAAAAATAATATTCTCCAGAGAGACAATAGTGAATATAAAAAAAGATAAAGAAAAGAAAATAAATGAAAAAGGTTATTCTTCAACAAAGTCGAAGGGTGGTGATTCTCATCAAACTCATATCTGAAGTCGAGGCCGAGGATGAGGACGAGGGAAAGAAAACCCAATTGTCACAATGAAGAAACCAATGAAGTGCAAAGTTCACCTGGACTCTGACAAAGATGCAAAAGAAGAAACACATTAGTGGTTCTAAAATTGCTTCAATTCAAAATATCTCTTGAAGAAAAAGACAAACAAAAACAATTTGAGTCTTTGTATGAGAAAACTAATCATTATATACACTCTATGACTCTAACTCCAATCTCTACTGCTAAGGTTGAGAATTTAGTAGTCAAAGAAGTATATAGTGATGAAAAAAAGCCAACTAAGTTTAGACTAGGCTCTACTTCTTCTAGTACTAAAACTGATGTAAAATTAGAAGATGAAAATCTTCCAAAATCAATGAAATACCTTTTGAGTTGTATTCTACTTGGGCACAAAAGTTTATTCAAAATAGCTTAATGTTCAAACAATGGTCATTAAAACAACCATATTTCATTGAACAAATGTGGGATAATAATAAACGAGACCCTAACTCTAAGGAAGGTATTGGATTCAGTACTCTAGAACCCCTAGATGATATGGAATTTTGCTTAATCATCACTGAAGAGTTTGATCATGAAAAGAATCTGATATTCCAATCGAAGATGCTCCTCTAGAATTGAAATAGAAAAATAAATCAACAATTGATGAATTAAAAGAAATATATTTAGGAACTGATGAAAACCCAAAACCAACTTTCATTAGTTCATTTCTTAATGACATAGAAGCAAAAGAAATAATTCAACTGTTGATAGAATATAAAGACTGTTTTGCCTAGACTTATGACGAAATGCCTGGGTTAGTTCTAGAAGTCACGGTCCATAAACTTAGGATAAATCAAATTGCAATCCATATTAATCAAGCTCCAAGAAGGATACGTGTTGAAATAGAAAAAAAGGTCATTACCGTAGTTAAGAAATTAATTGAGGCTGGCTTCATACAAGAAGAAAACTACCCGACATGGCTAGCCAATGTGGTACCAGTTAGAAAGAAAAATGGTCTAATAAGGGTCTGTATAGACTTCAGGGACTTGAACAAAGCACGTCAAAAAGATGAATTCCTTGTACCAATACATGAACTAATGGTTGATATAGCATCCAAACACGCAATATTTTTCTTTATGGATGGATCATCAGGATATAATCAAATAAAAATGTTTTCAGAAGATGAAGCAAATACAACCTTCATGACACCCATTGAGATATACTGCTACAAAGTTATGTTGTTAGAACTAAAAAATGCTGGTGCAGCCTATTAAAGAGTCATGACAGATTTTTGATGAATTAATACACAATCAAGTCGAATGTTATGTGGACGATTTAGTTGTCAATAGTAAACAAAAAGATGATCATGTCCAAGATTTGAGAATTACAATCGAACGATTACAAGATTATAATCTTATAATGAATCCCTTAAAATGCACTTTCGCTGTTACTTCAGAAAAATTTTTAGTATTTCTTGTTCGATATCATGGAATTGAAATTGATCCACTAAAAAGGGAAGCTATCCTAAGCATGCCTCCTCCTAATAATCTAACCCAATTGAGATTATTTCAAGAAAAATTAGCGTATATACGATATTTTATTTCCAATCTGGCAGGTAGGTGTCAGCCTCACTGCCCTAAAGAAAAAGGATACCTAATTTGTGTGGGATGAAAAATGCCAACACGCTTTTGAAAATATCAAAAACTACTTGACAACACCTCTTGTTTTAGCAGCCCCTGTGTTAGGAAGACCTCTAATCCTTTACACTGCAACATTAGATAATTCCCTTGAAGCTTTACTAGAATAAGTGAATGATGAGGGAAAAGAAAATGCATTATATTATTTGAGCCACTGTCTAGTACCTACAGAATAAAATACCCAACAATTGGGAAGCATTGCTTAGCCTTGATTTTTGCAGTTCAAAAATTGAGACACTATATGCTTTCTCATAAAGTGACTCTTATTTTAAGAGTTAACCCGCTACAATATTTAATAACACAACCGACACTTTCTCGAGGATTAGTAAGATGGGCAATGATACTGCTCCAGTTCGACATAACATTTGTACCATTACATGCTGTCAAATGACAAATCTTAGCAGATTTCTTAGCAGCACACCCAATTTTAACTGGATCACCTCTTAATGATGATTTACATGATGAAAAAATATTCTAAAAAAAGAGCTCAAGCACGCAACGATGAGAATTATATTTTGATGGAGCATCATCTGCTCAAAAAGACAAAGACAGACAGACAATTATACCAGGCAAAGATGGAGTAGGATTAATTTTCATAACTCCGGACAAAGCGATGATGCCATTTTCATATCATTTGACTGAGTCGTGTACGAATAATGAAGCTGAATATGAAGCACTCATAATCGGTCTTGAATTGAAATATTAATGGAAATCAAGAATATCAATATCTACGGAGATTCCCAATTAATCATTAATCAAATTGCGGGCAAATATAAGACATTGAAACCCCGACTTGAACAATATTCCTGTTACACTCTGAAACTGCTTCAACAAATTCCTGACGTGACATTTTTCTTAATCCCGAGATGAGACAATTCTTTAGTAGACGCTTTGGCAAAACTGGCAAAAGATATTGCTTATCCAGAAGAAGACGATTGGTGCGACTTTTTTAAATAGCCAAAATTTATGAACTCATATATATATATATATATATATATATATATATATATATATATATATATATATATATATATATATATATATATATATATTGATTTAGTTTTCTATTGAGTCACACAATTAAACGTAAGTATACGTATCCCTCAAGTAATACAGGGGTTCTAGTGGAGTCCTAGTTATCAATCTCGTAGAGAGGTAATTAATTTTGTAATGTAACAAAGAAATCACTTCTCAAATCAAAACACAATTATAAGTAATTACTAATCTTAAAAGAGAGATAAACAGTTGTAGTTACTAATTTTACCAAAGTACGTTTTAACTTTCTAGCAAGTTTAACTAACACAAGATTAAATTTAGAATAAAGACCAGTTGTAATAAAGAATCTTTCTCCTCTCCAATAATAATGTGATGATTTAGTGACATAGATTAGTGATGCAAATGTATTGTGCCAAATAGGAGCATTCCTATTCAATACCCTTTTTTAAGTGCATAAAGAACATTGGTTAGGCTGGGAGGATACTAATCCGTGGTTAGATTGGGAGGATACTGGCTCTCACTCTAGAGCTCCCACTTCCCTTCCCTCAAAGGCTAACTCTCTCTTTGGTTTCCAAACCCTAGGACCATATTGGGGATTTCAGCCGGTTGATCCTCGATTAATATACGTGTGCAAATGATTTAGATATGAAAATTATGATTTTATAATATGGGATACTACGCAAGTATAAGTATCGTTTATCAAGTAATATCGGACTTTCTGATTAAGCCCCGAGATATCGAACCCACAGGAAATTGTAAAAACTTTTTAAATAAATAAGATAATTATATTTTTACTTTGTAAATTACTTTTGAAAGTATGTTTTGATTTGTAAAGTTTGAAAATTGTTTTTGGTATTTTTTGATATAAAGCTAAGGAGGAAATGAAAATTATCAGAACTTTAAAATGTGGTATAAAACACTACAAAATAAAATATCTTTTTCTTTCTCTTATAAAGCAGTAATAGTTATGAATGTATTTAAATGTGTTGTGACAAATAGGAGAAAATGTATTCTTTACCCTTACTTGGTTCTATAAAGAACATTGGTTAATTTGAAATTTTAAAATTTTGAACATGGTTAGGCAGGGAAGATTCCAACTTTCACTCTAGAGTTCCCTCGATTCCCTCCAATTTTGGGCTAACTTCTCATAACAAAATTTAAAATATCAAAACAAATTCGGGGGCTTTACCTTGTCACTCTAAAGAACTCTAATTTTACTCCCCATTAAAAACATATCTCATAATATATTTGCATTCAATTTTTTGGACTACAATTCTCACCCATATAATTGCATGTGATTTTTACCAATTGCTGTTTGAGACAATACCGCATTAGATCTTGCATAATCTCACAACAAATTTTAACATCTTAACTGGCTAAATTAAGAAGTAAATTAATTTCATGGAATTAAATCTTCACTACTTCTTCCAACTTTAAAAACTTATACATTCCACAACAATCTTACATAAATTAATTACTTCTTCATTTAAGAAAGAAAAAAAATAAAGAAAACTACTCAAAATTCATGGAGAAAGCACAAGCACACATTGGTTTGAAAATACAAATCATAAAGAAAACATAACAAGAAATACTAAATATTAAAAACAGAAATAAACACTTATCTGAAAGTCCTCTCCACAAGACTCTGGAAGTTCCTTTAAATTGGTGGAAAGAAAGTTTCGCACCAACCCTTTATCCTCTAAAACTAAACTAACTAACTCTAAAAAATAAAAGACTGAAAGTAAAACTCTTTGAAAGTAGAAGATGAAACTGAAAACTAGAAGAGTAGACCCACACACACACACTTAACACACTTAAGACACACTTAAGGCACACTTAAGACGCACCAAACTAATTCCAAGTTTTCATGATATAATTTTCCAAAAGGTGCCTTGGTGTCTCTCTGAATTATGTCCTGATTCAACGTATCCACCAAAAGATGCACCCCTTCATTGCAATTTGCCGCCCATAGGAAGTTAAGGAAGTCACCACCAAAGGTTGCTTCAAACACCCTTTTAAATTGGCGCCAAAAAAAAGAAGATTCAATTTTTAACTATGGCGGCTAAGAGCCGACCTGGCGGCGCTTTTCCGCCAAAGTCCATTTTTCATTGTTTCATTTTTTTGCTCCAAATTTGATCCAATTTTGCTCCTTTCATCATAATCACTCATTTTCATCATACATGCAAGAAAAACACCAAATACCTTTCATTAAAGTGCAATATCATTAATAATAGGTATAAAAATGTGCGTAAAATCACGATATATTTTAGGTGTATAAATATCCCCCAAACTTAAAATGTCACTTGTCCTCAAGTGACTCTTAATCACATAGAAAATTTTAGCATGCAAATTATGTAATGAGTTTCTTAGGAAGATAACAAAATTTTGTCCTAGAAATGAAATAGTATGATACAAATAGTTTGAATTCTTTAATTCGGCACCACTACTACGAGATATAATTCCCCAGCAACGGCGCCAAAAACTTGATGCAACCAGACTTTACTTCTATATTTTTAAATGCAAGAATTTTTTAACTTCAAATTTATATATTTATAATGATTTTGTAAAGTCCAATAATTCAATGCAAGTATACGTATCATATCAAGTAATACAGGGCTCTAGTGGAGTCCTGGTTATCGATCCCATAGGGAGGTTTTAAGTTGAAGCAATGTAAAAGTTTTAACAAGTTAGAATAAAGCACTAGATCTTTCTTCTAACACTACTTCTACAATGCAGAAAACAGTAATACCCAACAAAACTATAATTACTTCTAATAACTTTGAAAACAGAATTAACTAACAGACACACTAAACTAAGTATTTGAAAGGTTTTTGATGTATGAGAAAAGTATATTTCTTCTTGCAATGAGAATATGATGTGTGGATTGATATGGATTAATTATCTAATTTATTGTGCCAAATAGGAGCATAGATGATTCTTTACCTTTAGAAGAGTACCCCCTCCTCTAAATAACAAAACAACACTGAAACATTCTAAGTTTAGTTACTAATTCTAGGGCTAGACAGGGAGGATACTGGCTCTCACTTCGGAGCTCCCACTCACCCTTCACGTGAAGGCTAACCTTTGATATTAGTGATCCTGTTTAAAAATACTCATTTTTATGCCTTATTTATCATTCAATCCTTAAGGATATTATGCTTTAATGAAAGGTATTTTTATGTTTTTGGATGTAGGTGATAAAAAAAGAGTTCAAGAAGGAAAAAAGAGCAAAAGGGTACAAAAATGGAGCTAAAAGAGAAAAGTTGTCAAAATTGTAGGCCAGGCGCCTAGGCGTCAGAATCCGGCGCCTAAGCGATAGTTCGATACAGACGTAGACAAGATTTTTGACGACTTTGGGCAGTTATTTTGACGGTGTTAAGCATTTATTATAGCTTCTAGAAGACTGGAAGTTACTCCTAATATATAAGACATGTGATACAATGCACCTGGACGCAGGGAAACAGTTTTAATCGCGAAGAGGTGCGACCCAAAGTGAAGAGGTAAGAAGACCTGGTCACGGAGTCCTGTGCCTAGGCGCCAGATCTCGGCGCCTAGGCACGACAGTTACCTTCTAGAAGATACATTATATTTGGAAAATTTTGAAGAGCTGCCTTAAGCAACCCCTAGTCAAATTCAGAGCCCTATAAATAGGAGGCCATTTTAGAGAGAAAATCGCCCCTTACACCCCTTTTAGCATCCTTTAGTCCCCAAGCACTATATAGCCATCCAATCATATTAGAGAGCCACCTTCTTTATTATTTAGTAAGTTTATTTTTAGTTGATTTTGAGTGTTAAGTGTGAGATTATTAGTGTTATTGTTGTTGAAGCCTTTTACCGTTGCATTGAAGTCAGTATGAGTCAGCGGATCACTTGAAGGAATATTCCAGATAAGTATTTGTAACTTGGTTCAAAGTTTTATAAATATGTTTTGTTGTGTGAATTTAATGTGTTCTGAGTAGTTAGTTTTCTTTGTCCTTTCAACTATGAAAAGATAATAAGATAATTAAACTTTGTTGGAGAATTTAACTTAAAATGTTTATAAAAATTGTGATGATATTAATACCTGATCTTAGTTTACTTTTTAAACTAGCCATTTAAATAGTTAAAATCTGTTGAAGAATTTTGAGACCTATTCGAAGATGAGTTCTTAACTAGTAGATATCACATGAATCCTTGGGTACTCAAAGGCTTTATGCGGGTTATTCAAGGTGAAGTGCAAATAAATAAGAAGATATGATTTATTGGGCGCAAAATTAATTAGTTTTTAGAGTGATAGACTAAATTATAATAATTTGATTTATAGAAAGGGAACAGGTCACTGGTAGGGCCGACCATAGCCACCCTTGGACATCTAGTAGTGTGAGCCTAGATTAACCCATTCTACTAATAAAACATCCTGAACCGATCTATATATTAATTAATGTTCTTTATGTTTAGACCAAAGGGTAAAGAATAGGAATGCTTCTATTTGGAACAATACCATAATTTAAATTCTCCACAAATGATATTTATTCTAAAAATCTTGGATTAGTTGAAAAGGAGAAAGTTGTTTTATTTATACCTGCATTAATATTTATTTCAGTGTTGCTTATTTACATTTAGTATAAATTTCATTAAATCTAAAATCTAAACTTTAAAAAGAAATAAAAATATTAATTACTTTTAATTTGAAAAATCTAAAAATATTACTTAATATTATAAAAATCTTCCCTGTGGGATCGATAACTAGGACTCCACTAGAGCCATGTATTACTTGGTACGATACGTATACTTGCGTTTGAAATTGTGACTTTTACAAATTATAAAAATCTAAATATACATTCATAAATTCTTTCATAAGTAAAATCACACCAATTTTTTGGCGCTGCTGTCAGTGATTAAATCTTCTAGCATTGGTATCAAATTCTTGCATTTGAAAGTATATATAAAGTCCCGTTAGGCTGAGTCACACATCAAGCTTTTGGCGCCGTTGCCGGGGAAGATAAGAAAAATAAACAAGAAAGTTAAAAAGACATTTTTCAAATTAAATATAATTTATACACTTTTATTTCTTTTAAAATATAAAACATTAAAACATATATAAAATAAAAATATCAAAAAGATTTTAATTTTATGCGTAGTTTTGGATCGGAAGGATTATTATAGTTAAAAGAATTAAAAAAGGAAAACAAGGTAAACAAATTCAGAAATATCAGGAAATGGCTAACTTACATAACAATAATTAAAATACAATTGAAATCAATGAACAAAATGTTTATAAACCATTAAGGAATTATGCAAACCCTACACTTGATGAACTTCATATTAGTATTCAAATGCCAGCTCTAGATGCTAATTCTTTTGAACTAAAACCTTCTATTATTCAAATGGTTCAAAATAATCAATTTGGAGAAACACCTAATGAGGATCCAAATTTACGCCTTGCTAGTTTCTTAGAACTTTGTGCTACCATTAAATATAATAATGTTTCTGATGATGCTATTAGGCTTAGACTCTTTCATTTTTCCTTAAAAGATAAAGTAAGGATGTGGCTTAATTCATTAGCAACTTGTTCTATTAAAATTTGGGTAGATCGGTACAAAAATTCCTTGCTAAATATTTTCCTCCTTCTAAAACTGCTAAATTAAGAAATGATATAACTTCATTTACACAATTTGATGGAGAAACAATTTATGAAGCTTGGGAAAGATTTAAAGAACTATTAAGAAAATGTCCTCATCATGCTTTGCCAGATTGGTTAATTATTCAAATATTTTATAATGGACTTATTGGATCACTTAGATCTATTATTGATGCTGCTACTGGTGGTTCTTTAATGGCTAAGACATTTGAAGAAGTTATACTTTAATTGAAGAAATGGCTAATAATAATTTTCAATGGCCTTCTGAAAGGGTTAATCCTAAAAGAATGACAAGTATTCAAGATAATGAAGCCTTTTCTGTTTTAGCTTCACAAGTGGTTGTGATATCTAATAAATTAGATAATTTTGTTATTAATATATCGCATGTAAGTAATGATAATTCTGCAAATACTGATGATTCTCAAACAATGGAAACTTTGTAAGCTATTGCTAGTAAAACTAATAACCCTTATTCTAATTATTATAATTCTTGTTGGAAAAATCATCCTAATTTTAATTGGAATAATGGAAAACAACAATGGAGAAATAATCAAGTTAATCCAAATTGGAACAATCTAGGAAATTCAAACTTTAGACCAACTTACCCTGCTGGTTTTAATAATCAGCAAAAAAAGTTATGTATAGAAGAATTGATCTTGCAACTAAGTAATCAGCTACAAAGTCAAAATACTGTTATTCGTAATATCGAGAATCAGATGGGTCAAATTGCTAATTTTATTAATTGCAGACCTCAAGGAACACTACCTAGCTATGTCAAAATTAATCCTAAAGAAACTGGGAAAGAACATGAATAAGAAAAAGTTGTACAACTTAGAAGGGGAAAGAAATTAAAAGAGAAAATTCAGAATGCAATTGAAAAAGTGGGAGAGGTAGAAGAAATTGAAAAACCTAAAGATACTCTTTCTCCAAGTAAAGATCAGACTGTAATTCCTATTGAAGTGGAAATTGAAAGACCACCACCACCTTTTCCTCAAAGATTCAAACAACAGAAGCTTGACCATCAATTTTCTAAGTTCTTTGAGATTTTTAAGAAACTTACCATCAACATTCCTTTTGCTGAAGCGTTGGAACAAATGCCAAGCTATGCAAAATTTATGAAGGATATTTTAAGCAAGAAAAGAAATTTTGAAGCTTATGAAACTGTTGTATTAAGTGAAAAATGTAGTGCAATAATTCAGAAGAAACTACCTCAGAAACTTAAAGATCCTGGAAGTTTCACTTACCTTGTGCTATTGGAGAAATTTTTTTTTGGAAAACCCTTATGTGATTTAGGAGCAAGTATTAATCTCATGCCATTTTCAATCTTTCGAAGGTTAGATTTAGGAGAGATTTCTCCCACCACTGTAACCCTTCAGTTAGCTAATCAATCGATCACTTATCCTAAAGGAGTTATAGAGGATGTTCTTGTTAAGGTAGATAAATTTATCTTTCCTGCGGATTTCATTGTGCTAGATATGGAAGAAGATAAAGAAATACCTGTTATTTTAGGGAGACCTTTTCAAGCTACTGAACGTGCTATGATTGATGAGCAAAAAGGTGAATTAACAATGAGAGTTAATGATCAAGAGATAACATTTAATGTTCTGAAATCAACGAGGTATCCTGATAAAGAAAAATGCTATCGAATGGATATTTTTGATTATATAATTGAAAAACATTATCAAGAAAAATGTAAGGTCATTTCTGAAGATAAAAATGATGAATCCATGTTATATAATGAGTCATTAATCGAAGAAATTGAAAAGTAAATGAAGAAAAATTATCTCGAAGAAACTCATTATATTCATGAAAACTCGGAAAATTTTAGACACAACTAAAAATGTTATACTTTTACCCTCAATTGAAAAAGCCCCTGAACTGGAATTAAAAATGTTATATACACATTTAAAGTACGCATTTCTTGGAAATTCATTAACTTTACCTGTAATTATATCTTCGAAATTGAGTAAATATCAAGAAGAAAAATTAATAAGAGTTCTGAAGAATTATAAGAAAGCTTTTCGTTGGACTATTACAGATATAAAAGGAATAAGCCCTTCAATCTGTTTGCATAGGATTTTAATGGAAGAAAACTGTAAACCCACTATTGAACCCCAAAGAAGATTGAACCCAATTATCAAAGATGTTGTAAAGAAAGAGATTTTGAAATAGTTAGATGCTGGAATTATTTGTCCTATTTCGGATAGCCAATGGGTGAGTCCTATTCATTGTATTCCGAAGAAAGGAGGTGTAACTATCATTGTTAATGAAAAAATTGAATTAATCCCAACAAGGCAAGTTACTGAATGGTGAATTTGCATTGACTATCGAAAATTAAACAACGCCACTAGAAATGATCATTTTCTTTTACCTTTCTTGGATCAGATGTTGGATAAATTAGCTGGACAGTCATATTTCTATTTTTTGGATGGATATTCTGGTTATCATCAATTACGTGTTGCTCCTGAGGACCAAGAGAAAACAACATTTACAAGTCCTTATGGAGCATTTGCCTTTAGAAGAATGCATTTCGGTTTATGTAATGCACCTGCAACTTTTCAAAGATGTATGATGTCAATATTCTGTGATTTAATTGATAAAGGAATTGAAGTATTTATGAAAAATTTTTCAATATTTGGAACTTCTTTTGAATCTTGCTTAGAAAATATAATGAAAGTTTTGAAGAGATGTGAAGAAATAAATTTAGTTCTAAACTGGGAAAAATATCAATTTATGGTCATAGAAGGAATTGTACTTTGACATAAAATTTCACAAATAGGGTTGGATGTTGATCAGGCAAAAGTAAAAATTATTGTTGAACTTCAACCACCTACTACCGTTACTTATGTGAGAAGTTTGCTGGGTGTTTCTAGATTTTATAGGAGATATAAAAAGGATTTTTCTAAAATTGATAAACCTATTTACCATTTATTGGAAAAAGAAGCTAAATTCGAATTTAATGAAGATTTTTTGTATGCGTTCAATATTTTAAAAGAAAAATTAATCACTGCACCTGTTATTGTTGCACCTAATTGGAGTAAACATTTTGAATTAATGTGTGATGCAAGTGATTATGCTATTGGAGCTGTATTGGGACAAAAATATGAGAAAATTTTCAAAGTTATATGTTATGCTAGCAAAACTCTTAATGAAACACAAATAAAATACACTACTACTGAAAAAGAGCTTTTAGCAATAGTATATGCCTTTCATAAATTTAGACCATATCTTCATGGAACAAAATGTATCGTACATACTGATCATTCTGCTATTAAGTATTTAATGTCTAAAAAGGATGCTAAACCAAGATTGATCAGATGGGTTTTACTTTTACAAGAATTTGATTTTGAGATTGTGAACAGAAAATGAACTGACAACCAAATTGTTGATCATTTATCGAGAATAAAAAATAATAGTGAGAAGATTTATGAAAAAAATATAAATGAGAAATTCCCTGATAAGTAATTATATGTCATTCAAGGATTACATATGCCTTAGTATGCAGATATAGTTAACTATTTGTTTAGCAATATTTTACCATATGGGTTGAATAGAAAATATATTAAGAAATTCAAGAATGATTGTAAATCATATATTTAGGAAGATCCTCATTTATTTAAAGTAAGAAGAGATTCTGAGATTCAAAGATGTTTACCTTATGAAGAAACTTTTGCAATTATTCAAAAATGTCACGATTCTGAATTTGGATGACACTTTGGAGTGGATAAAACTGCATTTAAAATTTTAAATTTTGAATTTTATTGGCCTACGTTATTCGAAGATGTTGGATATTTTGTGAAAACTTGTGATCGATGTCAAAGAATGGGGAATATATCCAGAAAAGATGAAATGCCTCTAAACTTTATATTAGAAATTAAAATTTTTGATGTATGGGGTTTAGACTTTATGGGACCTTTCGTACCATCAAATGGAAAGATTTATATTTTATTAGCAGTTGATTATGTTTCAAAGTGGATTGAAGCTGTAGCTTTACCTAACTGTGATTCCAAATGTATTTCAAAATTTTTAAAAAAGATGATTTTTACAAGATTTGGAATGCCCAGGGTAATTATCAGAGATGGGGGAAATCATTTCAGAAACATAAGAATTCAACCATTACTAGAAAAATTCAAAATTAAACATAGAATTTCAACTGCATATCACCCTCAAATAAGTGGAATGGCTGAGGTATCAAACAGAGAAATTAAAAGAATATTAGAGAAGGCTGTTAATCATAAAAGAACTAACTGGGTTGAGAGACTTGATTCTGCAATATGGGCTTATAAAATAACTTTTAAGACACTTATTGGAATGTCACCTTATCGGTTAGTTTGTGGTAAACATTTTTACTTACCTGTTAAACTGGAACATAAAGCTTACTAGGTGATAAAGGAGTTCAATTACGATTTGAATGCTGTAGGAGAGAAATGATTATTACAACTGAATGAAATAGAAGAGATAAGGATTGAGTCCTATGAGAATGTAAAGATTTATAAGGAAAGAATGAAGAAATTCCATGACAAAAAGATTTCAAGGAAAATGTTTGAGCCCGACAACAAGTGTTATTATTTAATGCTCGTTTAAAACTTTTTCTTGGAAAATTACGATCTAAATGGATGGGACCATATATAATTGAGAAAGTGTACCCTTATGGAGTTTTGGATATTAAAGATCCCAGAACTGGAAAAGTATTTAAAGTTAACGGATTAAGACTGAAGCCTTATATGGGAAAAATGAAACCAAATTAGAAAGAGGCTTACGAACAGAGTCTACCCGATTAATTTAATTAATTAGGTCGGACTGACGACGTTATACCAAGCACTTTGTGGGAGGCAACCCATTTATTATCAGGGTGATTGTTTGTGAGTTGAATTTATTTTAATCGTGTTTTTATGTGGATCACACCCTTTTTATTAGACCTATTTTTAAGACCGAAACTTTGAAAATTTGATGATAGGAAAATCGGAGTCGATCGAGTTTCCAGCGCCTAGGTGCCAAGAGTTAGCACCTAAGCGCCAGAATAACCTGTGCATCTTGATGATCCGGCGCCTAGGCACTAGATTCCGGCGCCTAAGCGCCACGGTTACAGGTTGTGTAAAAACTGAAATTCTTTAGTTTTTCACACGAAATCTCGCTATATATTGACCTATCTTCGTCCTCAATCACATAGAAACCTTAATTTCGACCAGATCAATCAATTTTGAAGGAGTTAAGAAGAGTTTGGAAGCAATGGATAGAGGAAATCATGGAAATGAGGTAAGAGACAAATCTCCCAAAGATCTTCAACCTTATTTTAATGGTTTTATTGTTGTTAGTATGAAGAGATTGTCTAGTCATTTGGAAAAGATTGAAGTGGAACTTCAAAGCATTAGGAATTGTTTGCATGAAATGTATCATCAAATTGAACACAAGGAATGGCAAACGAAACTTCAATTTGATCATATGGCAGCCTATCAAGATGCTTAAGTAGCAATGTACGTGAAGAATAAGTGGATCGATGAAAAGACGGCTTTGGAATTTCCAAGGGCGTTAGTTTTCTATCTCGGCGGTCCTAGCAAACTTCATTACGAAAGAGATGGAAATTAAAGATCGGTGGTGAATAGATCTCCTACGTGTTCTAGGTGTGATTGAGTTAAGTTCTAGTGTGTCGATTATCTAATTTGTGTGTTTGCTTAATTGTTCAATGTGTGTTGTTGGATTTGGAATTTGCTTTAAATTTATGTTGTCTGTGTTGTTTATAGAATGATGAACCTTGTTATAGTCTTGTTATGGAATTCATTGAGTTTGGAATGAAAATTATGAATTGGAATTGAAGAGTTTAGTTAAATTTTGTGTTTGAAATGTGGATCTTAGTTAGCATTTTAAATTAACTGTGGAAATATTTGGAGAATATAAATTGGATTAATACACTTATAAGAGTAATTAGGAGTCAAATTTAACAAATTTTGGTGGAAAATATAAAATTTAAATCAAAATTTTGGAAAGGCGAGTCTGGCGCCTAGGCGCCAGAATACAGCGCCTAGGCGCCGGTTCGGCCTGAACCCAAAACTTCATCTTCTTAAACACCCCCATGTCATTTTTGACGCCTAAGCTTCCCTTTCCTCTGGTTTTTGCGAAAAGAGACTCTTGAGATCCCATTTGAGGCCGAATTTTCAAGTTTTTGAGCTTGAAATCACTCGATTTCTTCATCCTAAGGTCAGATCTACATTCTAAACCAATTATTTTCAATTTTCACCATAGTTTTTGCTCACATTGAAGAAAACTGAAATTTTAAGAAAAAAATTTGATTTTAGAGTTAAATCTATGGATTTTTTAAGCTTTTTCAAGTTTGAAAAGATTAAATTAGTATATTTTGATCCTATGAATTTATTTTGCGTTTTTATTTCACGTTTAGATGGCACCCAAATCTAAGCAAGGAAAGGAATGAGAAAATTTCACTGTCGCTGCACATTCCGGGTACAATGATTTTGCTATGACTCGGATGTTTATCTCGGAATGAAGTTTTTACAATCTAGGAGGAAGAATTGAGGAAATGATCGTTGCACTCAACTGGCAATGATTCTGCTATTTTACTGTTGTTGTTGTTATCCCTGTGGTTAGGGAGTTTTATGCCAATTTCGTGGATGATGAAGAGTACAAGATTTTCGTTAGAGGAGTTGGAGTATGATTCACTCCCGAGCGTATCAATATTTTCTACGGCCTGCCGCCAAACATCAAGTGTTATTACTCTAGATTATCTCCATCTGAGGGAGATTTAGATATGATTATTGCTTACCTGACTGATGGTACTGGAGCTTGGAAGATCCGGAATGGAAAAAGGGTAAATTTTTTATCTTCTAAGCTTAATGGTGTTTCAAAGGCATGGCACTACTTTATTTATGCTCGTCTCCTTCCATCCAATCATTTGAGCATGGTTACCAAGGATAGAGCTATTCTCAACTATTACATTCAGAAGAACAAGTCGATTGATGTAGGAAGTATCATTTATGATTCTGTAGAGGCCATTGGTCGTTCTAGCACTTCTGTTGGACTTGGATTTCCATCTTTGATATATTCTCTGTATGAAAGTGCTGGAGTAGTTGCTGAGCTTTCTGAGAAAAAGCTCAAGTCTATAAAGCCTATAGGATGAGAAAGCGTCAGTATCTATGATCGACTTCGAGGTAAGAGTTCTACTGCACCTTCTAGTTCATTACCTGCTTCTGGTAGAGCTTCTACTTCTAGACCTTCTACTTCTACTAATGAGCCACCATCTAGTTTTTGGGAGTCCATGCATGATCATTTTATGGAGCAGCAAAATGAGTTATTTCTAACCCATTGTAGAGTAGATAAGATTGATAATAAGATCGATCATTTCTCTGAGTATACCCAAAGGAAGAGTGATTATGATGCTAAGTATTCTGAGTCTTTAGTTAGATTCCTGAAGGGTGAGCGTGATGTTCAGTTTCCTACCTGTCCTAGATTTTCACCGTATGTTGATCCGAACGATATGGAATAATTTTTTTGGAGATGACGATGATGAGGCTACAGACAGTGATTAGTAGCCAGATTTAAATCTTAAGATGTGTGATTCTGTTTTTAGTTTATTTCTTATTTGTTAGTACTGAATAGTGTGATTGTATTGTTGTTTGCTAGTGTCGATTTGCTTAATTAACTTTGTGTGAACTTTTGATATTGAGATTGTTTCAGAGTATCTGCTGTGTTATGTGTTTAAGACTGAAATATGGATGAATTTTTATTTTCTATGATAAATGTTTATTTCTGTTTCAGTCTACTGTTTAGCATTCATGAATAGTTAGTAATTTTGCATGTTCTAAAAATAAAAATATAATTTTTGTTTTTAAAAAAATAAATCCTGCTCTACAAAATTTTCTATATATGCTTAATTATTTCTATTATATTCCTATTAAAGCATGTGTAGGATTAGAAATGAGTTTTTCCTTACTGCATTATCACTGTACCTAGATAAATTCCTATTTATTTCTTTCTCTCATGCTTTAGAAAATTTTATGATTCATTTATATACTAAAGCTGAAGTTTGGGGGAAGGGAAAAAATTTTTCAAAATAGTAGAAATTGATGTAAAAATAGAAGATGAAAATCTTCCGAAATCAATGAAAATTCCTTTTGATTGTACCCTCCTTAGGAACAAAAATTTGTTCAAAATAGTTTAATGCTCAAACAATAGTCTTTGAAACAACCACATTTTATTGAAAAATGTGGAATAATAACAAACAAAATCCTAATTCCAAAGAAAGTGTTGGATTTGGTACTCTTAAACCATTAGATGATACAGAATTCTGCCTGGTTATCAATGAAGAACACAAATCCGAAATGATATCTGATCTCCCAATCGAAGATGCTCCTCCAAAATTGGAAGAAGAAATTAAATCAACAATTGATGAATTAAAAGAAATAAATTTAGAAACTAATGAAAATCCAAAACCAAATTTCATTAGTTCATTCCTTAATGATGAGGAAGCAAAAGACATAATTAAATTGTTGACAGAATAAAAAGACTGCTTTGCTTGGACTTATAACGAGATGAAGTCGCAGTCCAATAAATTGTGATAAATCAAATCACAATCCCAGTTAAACAAGCTCCAAGAAGGATGCGTGTTGAAATTCAGCAACAAGTCATTGCAGATGTTAAAAAATTGATAGAAGCCGACTTCATACGAGAAGAAAATTATCTGTCATGGTTAGCCAATGTGGTGCCAGTTAAAAAGAAAAATGGCCAGATAAGGGTCTGCATAGACTTTAGGGACTTGAATAAAGCATGTCCAGAAGATGAACTCCCTTTACCAATTCCTGAATTAATGTTTGATATAGCGTCGAAACATGCAATATTTTCCTTCATGAATGGATCATCAGGATATAATCAAATAATATTAACAAGCAAAGCATAAATAATATTAACATAACAATATTTTACTTGCAATATTTTACTTGACTAATATTTTTCTTTAAAAAAAATAAATAATATTTACATAACATAACGAATGAAAAATCTATTTAAGATTACTTAAGTTTTTGGAATTTATAAATAATTTAGTAAACTTTACTAAAATTTCAATAATTTTGATTGATTTTAAGAATATAATTATTTAACTTAAAGAATAGAAAGATTAATAATTTTTCTATTTATATTAAAGAGAATTGTATTTTAGAAATACTAAGGAATCAAGATTATTACTTGAAAAAGAAAAAGATTGAAATAATTTTTGAAAAATACTTATTAATAATGTCATATTTATTAAGTAAAAAAATGTATAAGTTTTTTAATATGAGGTAAGGATAGTGAAGTTCAAAATCATTAACAGGCTATCCAAAAATAGTAATCCTCACAAATAAAATAAAATAAAATAAAAGAGGAGGATTGAAGAGTATCCTTAAAAAAAAAGAAGAAGAAAAGAAAAGAAAAAGCAGAAAGAAAGAATTTGAGGAGAAACTTGAGGAAATGCCTAATAAAAAATGTTTCATGAAAATCTTTTTCTTGTAAATATTCTATGTGACCTTAATATGATAAACTACAATTATTCTTGAAAAAAATAAAAAATTAGAAGACTTATGATTTGGTAGTTAAATATTCTTTAATTTCTTAAAATTAAACTTAATTAGTGAAATTTAGTTGATGATTTACTAAAACTTTTATAAAACCAAAAATTAAAAGAAATCTTAAATATTTAAAACTTCATTCCAAATGTTATATATTTTATGTAATTAAACGGTTACTTGAGGACAAGTAATGTTTAAGGTTGGGAGAATTTGATCCACTTTAAAAATACGCATTTTTATACCTTATTTATGATTCAATTCTTAAGGATGTTATGCTCTAATGAAAAGTATTTTTATGTTTTTGGATGTAGGTGAAAAAAAAGGGTTCAAGAAGGAGAAAGGAGCAAAAATGAGCAAAAATGGAGCTAAAAGAGGAAAGTTGTCGAAATTTTAGGCCTGGCTGGCGTCTAGGCGCTAGAATCCGGCGCCTCAGCGCCAGTTCGATACAGATGCAGATAAGATTTTTGATGACTTTGGGTAGTTATTTTGACGGTGTTAAGCGGTTATTAGAGCTTCTAAAAGACTAGAAGTTACTCTTAATATATAGGACATAAGATACAATGCATCTGGACGCAGGAAAACAGTTTTAATCGCGAAGAGGTGTGACCAAAAGTGAAGAGGTGCGAAGACCTAGTCACGGAGTCCGGCGCCTAGGCGCCGGATCTTAGCACTTAGGCGCGACAATTACCTTCTAGAAGATACATTGTATTTGGACGAATTTTGAAGTGGTACCTTAAGCAACCCCTGGTCAAATTCAGAGCTCTATAAATAGAAGCTCATTCTACAGAGAAGATCGTCCCTTTCACCCCTTCTAGCATCCTTTAGTCCCCAAGCACTATATAGACATCCAATCATTTTAGGGAGCCCCCTTCTTTATTATTTAGTGAGTTTATTTTTAGTTTATTTTGAGTGTTAAGTGTGAGATTATTAGTGTTATTGCTGTTGAAGTCTTTCATCATTGCATTGAAGTCAGTAGGAGTCAGCGGATCACTTGAAGGAACATTCCAGATAAGTATTTGTAACTTGGTTCAAAGTTTTATAAATATGTTTTGTTGTGTGAATTCAATGTGTTCTGAGTAGTTAGTTTTCTTTCTCTTTTCAACTATGAAAAGATAAAAAGATAATTAAACTTTGTTGGAGAATTTAACTTAAAATATTTATAAAAATTGCGATGATATTAATAGCTGATCTTAGTTTACTTTTTAAACTGGCCATTTAAATTGTTAAAATCTGTTGAAGAATTTTGAGACCTATCCAGAGATGAGTTCTTAACTAGTAGATGAAACATGAATCCTTGGGTAGTCGAAGGCTTTATGCGGGTTATTCAAGGTGAAGTGCAAATAAATAGGAAGATATGATTTATTGGGCTCAGAATAATTAGTTTTTAGAGTGACAGACTAAATTCTAATAATTTGATTTATAGAAAGGGAACGGGTCACTAGTAGGGCCGACCATAGCCACCCTTGGACATCTAGTAGTGTGAACCTAGATTAACCCATTCTACTAATAAAACATCTTGAACTGATCTTTAGATTAGTCAATATTTTTTATGTCTGGACCAATGGGTAAAGAATAGGAATGCTTCTATTTGGCACAATACCATAATTTAAATTCTCCACAAATGATAATTATTCTAAAAATCTTGGATTAGTTTAAAAGGAGAAAATTGTTTTATTTATAAATGCATTAATATTTATTTCAGTGTTGCTTATTTACATTTAGTATAAGTTTTATTAAATATAAAATCTAAACATTAAAAAGAAATAAAAATAATAATTTCTTTTAATTTGAAAAATCTAAAAATATTACTTAATATTCTAAAAATCTTCCCTGTGGGATTGATAACCAGGACTCCACTAGATCGCTGTATTACTTGATACGATACGTATACTTGCGTTTGATATTGTGACTTTTACAAATTATAAAAATCTAAATATAATTCATAAATTCTTTCATAAGTAAAATCACATCAAGTTTTTGGCGCCACTGTCAGTGATTAAATCATCTGGCAGTGGTATCAAATTCTTGCATTTGAAAGTATATATAAAGCCCCGTTAGGCTGAGTCACGCATCAATTAGTTACTAACCTTAGAATCAATCAAGGGATTTCGGCCTGTCACCCTGTAATCTCCACATTAAAGTACTTCAAAACACATTTCCATATTTTTTTGCACGCAATTCCAATGAACTATGCAATTCATCCATGGAAATTGAATGGATCTTTCATTATTGTTGTAGGACATTAAATCCTTTCAAACTTAATGTTCATCAACATATTTTAACATTTTAATTGGCCAGATCGAAAGTAAATTAAGTTCTAAATGAAAACCATCACAATTTCTTCATCACATTAAAAGTACATTAAATCCACTTTAAATCATCATCACATCTCTAAGCAAGAAGAAAGAAAAAGAAGACTACTCAGAATTCATGGAGAAGTTACAATAAAACATTGATTTTATATATAAAAGAAAAGTAATACAAAGCACAAAAGGAAATACAACTTATCTCTTTCTCTTCCCCAATGCAAACTCCTTGAAGTTCCTTTGAATCCTCTTCTCTTCTTTACAACACTTGATTCTCTCTTTAGAATGGAAAGGAAGAAGCAATCTGTCACTTTACTCCTTCTCCTTCACTCCTTAGAGAAGAATCCCTCTCTTCTACACTAAACCCTAACACTAAAAACTAAGAGAAAGTAATAAAATGCAAGAGACAACACTCTAAAACTCTATAGAACTCTCTTCTTCTCTCTTTCCTTGTCCAAATTCAGTTATTTAAGAGTTGGGGACAAAATTCCAAGAGTTTCCATAGGCATCCCTTCAAAATTCCGCCAAAACTCTCAAATTTTGAATTCCACCGACTTTGGGCGCCGGCGGTGCCTGATAGGGGTTTCTGCACATTGAGATGTTTATGTCTTGGATTGAGGTTTAATGATGTAATATGTGATGTGTTTGTGGTAGTAAATGTTTTTATGTGTTCTTAGTGTTTATGTTTTTAGTAGTGTTTAATTCAATTTCTATAAATTTTAGAAATATTTATAACACTATTAGAGACCACTTTTATATAGCATGTTTAAACTTTTCAAAATTTGCTACAATTTATTTTCTAGTATGTTGTAACTTGTGGTGGTGTGTATTTGCTTTGAAAACCTCCACTATTGTAGAAGTCCCTTAAAATTTTGAAATTTCTATTTTATGAAAAACTGAAAACAGAATTTGATTTCTTTTTACTCTTTATTTTTTAAAACTGTTATACTTGCATATTTAGGATATTAAAATTCCTACAAACATCTAGTTTTTTTTTAATTCTTACCCATGTATCATTTTTATACTTAAATCTTTCATCTTATTAAAAAATTAAAGTTTGGGGGGAATTTAAAAAAAAAATTTCAAATACTAAAATTTTATTTGTTCTAAAGAATACTTAAATAAAAATTGATTTTTGATTGAAAAAAATTTTGTATATGAAGTTATATAAGGGGAGCAAAATTTCGAATATAGAAATGAGTAAGAGAATTTAGTTAAAATTTATAGTAATGATGAAAAATTTAAAGTTAAAATGTTCTTAGTAAAGAGATGTTAAATATACTTAATCTGTCTTTAGTAAGAAATATTGTATTTTTGGATAAATAGAAGATTTGACCTTTTATTTTTCAAAGCTTAAATTTCTTTTATTGAGAAATAATTTTCAACACTATTATTATGATTTTTAAGTGAAGGATACCAGAACTTTTTTATAAATGAAAGGGTGGAATTTAAAATCATTAAAGGCCTATCCAGATATAGTAATCCTTGACTTGTAAAAAAAAGAAAAAAAAAAAGAGAAAGAGAAAAGGAAAAAAAGGAAAAAAATAGGATGTAAAAAGGAAGGAGAAGCTTGAGGATTTAAGCGACTAATCAAAAATTGGTTCCATAACTAAAGTTTAAATTATAATTTTTGAGAAAAATCTAAAGCTTAAGGTTATAATATAGTAAGTAAAATTATTTCCAAATGAAAATTTTTAAGTGAGAAAGATAAAATGTTTGAAAGGAACATCAAGAGTCTTCTGGAGAAGATATTCAGATATGTGTTTATATTTATTTTACATTTGGTTTTTAAGTAAAACTTGTTGTATTTTCACTATGATTTCTACTTTTAAATCAAGTTGTGATTGTGTTTTCTCCATGAATTTTGAGTAGTTTTCTTTATCTTTTTCCTTTTAAATGATGAAATAATTAAATTATGGAAGGAAGTCGTGTGAAGTATAGGATTTAAATGTTGGAAGGAAAAATTGTGATGATTCACTACCTTGCACTTTATTTACTTTTTGATTTGGCCAATTAAGATGTTAAAATTTGTTGGGAGATTATGTAAAATACATATCATTATTATCTTAATCAATAATTGGAAAGAATCACATACAATTATATGGATGAGAATTGCAGTCCATATGATTGGGTGCAAATAAATAAGAAGATATACTTATAATGAGGAGTAAATTTAGAGTACTTTAGAGTGACAGGCTAAAGCCCCCTAAGTTTGTTTGATGTGAAAAATTTTGTTATGAGATATTAGCCCCCAGGTGGAGGGAATCGAGTGAACTCTAGAGTGAGAGCTAGTATCTTTCTTGCCGAACCCGTCTACAAGATTTTAAATCATCAAATTAACTAATGTTCTTTATAGAACCAAGTAAGGGTAAAGAATATAACTGCTTCTATTTGGAAAATTTGTCTGAATCAAATCTAGCCTTCTCTTTCATGCGCTTTGACTTTGGAACCATTTCTAAAATTCACAAAAAATTAACATAAATTCTAAAATTAAACTAAACTTGCTATCTTAACTTTTAAAGGTAAAATCCACTAAATCCAAGCAATTTCTCATGCTTTTTCTCAAATTTTCACCACAAATAGTGATTTTCAGATTTCTTTATAATATATTCAAAATACATGTTGAAAATAAAAAAACATTTGCTTAGGAGAAGTGCTCATTCCTTAAAGAGTTCAAATCCAACAAATTTCATTGAAATCGGCTTTATATTGATCCAATTTAGTGATGCCCTAGGTTCCTTTTTCTCGAATTCGAGAAGTTAAAGGTGATGATGGGTTTAAAAATTGAAAATTTTTGGTTTTTAATGTCTGAAAACCGATTTTCGCAAACTGACACTTATGCGCGAAGCGATAGTGCATAGCCGTGAAATTTGGCTCTTAAGCGCCAAAGGTTTCGCAATTAGCTGCCAGTGCTCAAATTTTGACAATTTATGTTAATCTCACTAAAACTCCTAGTTAATCTCCCTTAATCACTTTAAATAATTAGTTTTACCCCATGACACTTGTAATGCTAAAAAATTATACTATAATTTCCATCAATTCAACACAAACTTCACAAAAAAATAAACTTATATTTTATTAATAATAAAACACACTTAATACAAACTATAAATTTATATCCAAACATTTTGGATGAAATTTTCCAATACATAGGTTCACAACACAATTCTTAAACACAAATTTAGATCATTAAGATGTAACAAACACAAATTAAAATTTAACAAAACAAAAACATTACAATAATCACAAATAGAAAACACCAAACACAGATAACTAAACCACTAGACCACACTTAATTTAATTCCAATCTCCAGTAGGTGGAATATATCCAGAATCACCACTAGTTCCATTTGAATCATCTGGAATGAAAATTTTTGATAAAACAGGCGATGGTTAAAAACTCTCACTTCTTCTTCTTCTATATATTTGTTCTTCAGGAACATCACTTTATCCGCTTCTTCCACATGACTTGTATGACTGAATTGCATTTTGAGTCACCATCCAATGTACGCTAAATGTGTGCTAGTTTCATTTACCATTGCTTCGATTGATGCCTCATCAGCCTCTGTCTTCACAAGCTTTTCTGCAAATCCTGGAATACTAACTGCCAGATATCCGTTGAATAACTCTTGTCCACTTTCACTAATGAACTTCTTATTGTTGGCCTCCCCTTTCTTTTTCACTTCGATCTCCCAAGAAGACATTTTTGCACTCAAAATACTTTTCTTAAGACTTAGGAATGAAAGTAAGAACTAAGGCAAGTATTTCTATAGTTATGGGCCTTTTTATAGACTTAGGAAGTTTTAGAACTGACCCTAGATGTATTAAAGCTCCTCATTAACTCTAAAAACCACTTACCCACGATTTAGACTTCTAGAACCCATAGGTGGCACCAGGACTATCAAAAGCTCGATCCTGAATACACTTCTTGTTGTGAAGGATAGAGTTATAGCGAAATTGAGATTTGACGTTGAAGAATCTCTCCTTATCAAAATCTAATTTCCTCTTTCCTCTTGGAGCCATGTGAATTTCTAAAATTTGCAAAAATATTCCAATAAATCCAAAATTCACAATGTATCAACTCCAAACACTATTCTAAATAAGTAAGAGCAAATTTTATCATGGAAATCTCAACATTTCTTTAAATCTCCAAAAATTCCACCATAAGCAATGTGAGAAATTTCCATGGTGAAAATCCAAAAATTTTAACTTAAAGTGAAGCTCTTACCAAGAGAAGTACAAATATGATGTCGAATAGCCTTGAAATCTCCTTAAATCTAAGATCTAGCAAGCCCTAGACCTTCAAAGTCGCGAAAATGGAGGTAGAAGACGAAGGAAATGGAAAAATTTGTGGGTCCCAGGGAAAAAATCATGAAATCGAGGGTTTAAAGCCAATTTATGGGTTCGGGCACCGGCGGCGCTCGATAAGGCGCCGATGGCGCTCTATTTAAATAAATTAGCCAAACTCTCTAGGTTTGGGCGCCGGCGGCGCTAGTCCAAAGTTTTTTCTGGGACTAAAAATTTTTTCGTAATTTTGATCGTTTCGATGACCACAATGATCTTTATCACTTCAATAGGCTTTAACATCATCCCAAAAGCAATAATTAACACATTTAAATACACAAACAATATACAGCAATCCAAGTTACATCAAACACACTAAATAAGTTCATTCAAACCAACAATTCTTAGATATTTAGTGCAGCAATTACTCTACGTTAGTCAAGAACTAATATCTAAGCACACACTAAAAGTAAACACATCCCAATCCAAGTTCAAATTGCAAAGAAAGTACTATTCAAACTAAACATAACTAAGCATAGCAAATCAAACAAACAACATAATAGTAGAATCCATCCAAATTACTCCAGATCAATATTAGAACTCTCCTCTCCTTGAATATCTCCAATCGATAACTGATGCACAAACAAGTTATAAAATGGACGAAATGGAAATTCATCAGATGATTCTTCAGCAATCATCGCGTTCTTCTTCATCAAATTGACCAAGCCCATTTCCATTCGACTAGTATGATCGAATTGCTCTTTCATTCTCCAATCTAGTTGATCAAACAAATCAGAAATGTTTTTGATCGTATTCATAATATTTTGTACCTCTTTCTCCAATCGCTTGATCCTCTACAATATAATTCTGGAACCTTCAAGAAAGTTGGGTTGAATCAGTTGAGAAGTCTCCGTCGGTTGATTAGAAAGTTGATTCATATCATCCTCATCTCCAACTGTCTGGTAGTCGTATAGATTGGTTGGATCAATAGGTCTCCATGGAAGAATAATATTTTCCCAACATTCATATGGTACTTGTGACTGACTACATAATAGGAATATGGTGAACGGGTGTCCAAGCCCATATTTCGATCCATGCACAATTAATCCAAGTACTGATTTCATAATAAGATTGCCAACGTCAATCGGCATTCCAGTTTGAATGCAGAAATTCAAAATGGCACTTTCCTTGGTCACCTTACTTATCTTCAATGTAGGAAGCAATTTTACTGAAATGAAGTAGTGCCACTGCTTCGATACTGGATTGGGAAACTTATATATCCATTCTCCCTGATTTCCTATTCCTCACTTTCATCTGTCAGATACCGATACACGTCATTCATATTATCTCGAGTGGCATTGAAATTTGAATAATGGCAAATAGGAACACTTTCAATCATGAAGAGATCATTGATTCGTGCAAGAGTAAATTTTACGAATCTACCACGCACAAAAATAAACCCTTGGTTGATCCAATGAAGATTCGCATAGAATTCTTTCATGATGGGAACAAAAATGGCAGGCGTAGTTAAACAAAGGACTTCTCAATGTCTCTCCTTAATAATTTCTTCAGTTCTAGTTGAAGGATTTTCCATACCTCGATTAATGAAGCCTTGTTCCTTGATAATTCTACTTTTTAACATCACTTTGTTGAACAAATGTTGGGCTTCAAAACTGATGAACTTCCTCCTATTGCAAACGCGAGATAGAGAGGTTTCAATGGCATAGGAATCCATAGGAACCAAATGGGTATTGGTGGTTTTTGTTTTTTTTAAGTTTAGAAGTCAAAAATGGAGTTTGGGGAGTTTTAAGGACAAAAATCCCGCCAAAAACTGTCAAAACTCGCATTTTGAAACTTAAAAACCTTCAGGTAGATTTTGGGCGCCGGCGGCGCTTGATAGGGCACCGGCGGCACTCAAACAGTCAAGTTCAATTGGGTATAAACGATAGGGCGCCGGCGGCGCCAGTGGTCAAAAACTAAACTGAACTTCGTTTTATCCAAAATATTCCAATATCTCGATTCGATCCATCATTTATCAATTTTTTTTTAAGTGTTTAAGAATAATTAGGAATAGGAAACAACTATCTAACAAGCACAACTACAACAAACAAGCAAATACACCACAAAGATACATATGGGTTGCCTCTCATAAAGCGCTTGGATTAACGTCGTTAGCCCGACAAACCATTTAGTTAATCGAGATGACTCAACATTAAAACCTCTTTAAAATCAGGTTGAAACCCTTCAAACTAAGGCTTTAATCGATGCCCATTAACCTTGAAAATCTTTCCAGTATTAGGATATTTAATATCAACAGCTCCAAAATAATGAACTTTTACAACTGTAAAAGGTCCTAACCATTTAGACTTGAGCTTTCCAGAAAATAACTTCAATCTTGTGTTGTATAATAAAACTTTTTGTCCAATTTCCAAGTTCTTTTTTAATATCTTCTGATCATGCTATAACTTCCTTTTCTCTTTATAAATCATATCATTGTGATATAATGCATTTCTAATCTCTTCTAATTCTTTTAATTGCATAAATGTTTTCTCTCCAACATTTTTCAAATTAAAATTTTACTCTTTTATACTTTATGCTCCAATTCAACTGGAAAATGACAAGTCTTACCAAACACTAGTCTATAAGGAGACATTCCTATAAGGGTTTTAAAAGCAATTCTATAACCCCATAAAGCAGTATCTAATCGAGCAGACCAATCTAATTTATGAGTATCCATTGTTTTCTCCAAAATTCATTTAATTTCACGATTAGATGCTTCTACTAAACCATTAGTCTGGGGATGATAAGCAGTAAAGATTCTATGAATAATATTATATTTCTCAATTAATCTCTTAATTTGATTATTCCTGAAATGGGATCCACCATCAGCTATGATCACTCTCGGCATTCCATATCTTGTAAAAATATTTTTCTTTAAAAATTTTGAAACACTCCAAGAATCACATCTTGGTAAAGCAATAGCTTCAATCCATTTCGATACATAATCAACGACGACCAATAATATATATATATATATATATATATATATATATATATATATATATATATATATATATATATAAGATGGAGGTGGCGATCTGGGGCTCTGCTAGGGTTTTGGCGGTGATGGCTTCCTTTCTACGGCGGCTGGTGTCTCTCGGTGGTGGCTAGAGTGGTAAGTGGGTCCTCCCTATCTTGCTCGGGGTGCTTGGTGTGAAGGCTCGTCTGTTGGTAGGGTGCTGATAGCCAAAGTGAGTTTCCCGGGCTTAGCTGGATTCAAACTGAGTTACTGTTACATTGGATATGGGAAGTTCCAACACTTCTTCTTTGCCATTTTCTTATGCTTCTGCTCTTAGCATAGGTAATAACAACAGTGAAGTTGAACTGTTAACTTTCCCCCAGCTCTTACATGATGCAGCAGCAGGTAAAGCTGTTTGCCCCTTTGTAAGACCACTTGGCTCTAAGGAAGGCAGACTTGCTATATACTTTACTTCTCAAGAGATGAATACCATGGTAGAGGCTATCAAATTCTCTATTGTGGGCCAATTCCAGTTTGGACACCCCAAAATGGAATTGGTGAGGAGTTATTTTGAAAGTTTTCAGTTTATGGGTAATTGGAAGATAGGTGTTCTGGATGGAAGACATCTTCGATCAGAGCTTACAAGGGAGGAAGACTATGCTAAAGTGTTAGGCATGGAGTTTATGACCATAGCAAACTCAAGAATGAAATTGATGAAGTGGTATTCGGGTTTTGATCCGGCAAAAGAACCCCCACTTAAACCTTTATGGTATTCTTTCCCCAATCTTCCTATACAGACTATACCATACTAATGCCATCTTTCGGATCGGTAGAGCTTTGGGAACTCCTCTCGTGGTTGACACTCCAACCCATGATCTCGGGCAATCCAGCAGCAGGCTAAAGTCCTTATTGAAAGAGATGTGTCTCTACCCGAGCTAGACAAGATTTGGATCACGGTTTCGGATGAAGGAGAAGGTTTTTGGCAAGAGGTGGTTTTGGAAAATAAACCGGTCTTTTGTTCCCACCTGGCAGGATGTTTGGGCACCTTAAAGAAAAATGCTATAAACCGAAACCTACACTAAAAAAGATGGGGAAAAGGAAAACCGTAGAAGTGAAAGATCCGAGTGATCACCTTGGAAGACAATCAAGCTGCCCCGGAGGACCATAATGTACCAATAGAAACCATTGTGGGAGATAATCCCCCGAAGTTCTTCAACGAGTCATCTTTGTTAGTCGAAGGGGACATAGATCAGCCTAATACGGAGTTGGCAGTGGGCTACAGAAGGAAAGTTTGGACCAGATGGGCTTTGAAGTGGGGGCAGCTTCTCAGCATACAGAAGTTCTTCCCCCTCCCCAGTTATTGATGGATGGAGAACAAAAGAGATTGGAGGCCTCCTGGCAAATCCAGCTGTCCAGAAAAAAGAAGAAACATACATCTGAGATACAAAAACTGGAACTTCCAAACAATGACAATCACAGAATAACCAAAGATTTGGGCTATCCTCTTGACTCCCCAAGGGGCAGGACCAGATCTAGATCCAGAACCAATAAAAACCATTCATCACCAACCTCAAAACCCCCGATGTTTAGCCGCCTTTGCTTGGAACATTAGAGGGGCTGCCCACCCCTTATCCCTCAAAAGGCTTATCTACTTATACAAGAAACACAAACTATGGTGTATCATACTTTTGGAACCCATGGTCAATAAAACCCGTAACAAAATTTTGAAAAATTTCCCAGGCTGCACTTTCTATGCTAACTCCTCTAATAAAATTTGGCTCATTTGCAGAAAAGAACTTCATTGGACTCTCCAAGTAGATCACCCCCAATTGGCCCACTATCATTTTAATTGGCAAGGTATAAAGTTGGCAGCCTCTTTTGTTTATGCTTCGGTTGCACCCCTAAAGACGGAATTGTTCTATGGCAAGAGTCGCCGCAAATCGCAAGACCGAGCAATCTAGCCGGATAGTTGGAGGGGACTTTAACCGCATTGCTTCTATTGATGAAAAAAGAGGAGGCAGAATTCCTAATCAACACACTATGGATCTGTTTAATGAAAATATTCAGAAAGCTAGTCTATTTGACCTTGGATATCAGGGCACTAAATTTACTTGGAGGAGAGGAAGTATTTGGGAAAGGCTGGATAGGTTCATGGCTAACATCAATTGGCATCAAAATTTCCTATATACAAACATAACCCACTTAAACTTTGCTGGTTCCGATCATAAACCTATACTCATCACTATTGCTCCTCCCCCAACAACCAGCGAGACCCCCATTCGCATTTCGAACTTCGGGCTACCCATAGCAATTTCAAAACCATTGTTCGGAATAACCGGGTTGGAGCATTTTGTAACAATCCTTTTGATAAACTTCAAAAACTTCAAACTAAAATTGCTAAAGTGCTTGAGAAGTTGGAGCTCGGGGCTCTATTGGGGATATTAACAAAGGTGTTATCAGTATTGAAAGGAATATTCAAAAACTGGAAATGGAGGCTCAGGTAGATGGAATTAAAATATTGAGTTGATGGCAACTCAAGACAAGCTTATGCAGTACATTAACTGGCAGGATCTCTTGCTTAAACAGAAAGCTTCTTGTATTAAATTCAAAGATGGTGACAGGAACACTAAGTATTACCATGCTTCGCATTAATTTCGAAGAAAAAGTAATACCATCTTGTCTATCACTACTGATCAGGGAGAAATTATTAGAGACAATGCTGCCATTGCCAACAATGCTATTAATTTCTATAGAGATTTGCTTACTTTTAAGGCTGATTCCATTCCTGATATTGACAGTAGGCTGTTTGAAGATGTCAGCAACTACACACAATCGCTCCAACTAATCGAAGTTCCTTCCCAAGATGAAATCGGATTGCTCTCAACTCTATAGATAGCTCTAAGGCTGCTCGGGCCCGATGGCTACAATTCGAATTCTACAAGAAGACTTGGGATATTTGCAAGGTGGATGTTTGTACTGCTTATTCAAAGCTTTTTCCAAGGTATGGACATCCCACACTATTTCTATGCATCTACCATGGTCCTTATCCCCAAGACCCCTGATCCCAAAAACTGGAACCAGTATAGACCTCTCAGCCTTACCACTGTAATCAGTAAAATAATAAGTAAGATAATAGTTGGCAGGCTTCAACCCCATCTGGATAAGATTATCAGCCCTAACCAGTCAGCTTTTGTCCTTGGTAGAACCATTGCTGATAATGTTCTTCTTGCTCAAGAAATGCTTTTAGATCTTGACAACCCTTGCAGGGGGGCAACTTGATTTATAAGCTTGATATTAAGAAAGCATATGATACCCTGGAATGGAATTTTATACTTCAGGTTCTGCACTCTCAGAGGTTTTAATGAAGATTTCGTGTTTTGATCAAGAATTGGCTTAAGTTTAATCACCATTCCATTTTGATCAATGGTCGGAGCTGGGATGGTTTTCAAGCCACTAGGGGGCTTAAACAAGGAGACCCTCTATCCCCCTCTATTTTCATATTGGTCATGGACTATCCGTCTAGGCTCATTAATTATCAGATTGCTCCTCTCCAGCATGCTAGATACCACCACAAATCCAACATTCTTATCTCTCACCTTCTTTATGCTGATGACATAATGGTGTTCTCTAGGGCTTCAAAAAATGCTGTCAAGCAAGTGATCAAATGCCTTAACCAGTTTCAACTCATTTCTGGCCTTCAGTTTAACAAAGCTAAGTGTGAAATCATTTTTCCAAAGAATATCAATGTCATTGTAACCCACTGGATTTTGCATCACACAGGATTCTCTAAAGCTTCCCTTCCTACGAAATATCTTGGAGTGCAACTCATTAAAGGGAGGGTCAGGCAGACTCAATTTGATGATATCATTGGGAAGGTGAAGGCTCAATTGGAAAACTGGACAAACTCTTATTTATCTACTTGGAGGTAGATTCACTCTACTTCACGGCATTCTCACCACTTTTCCTAATTATGTCCTCCAAATGACTACAATGAAAAGAAGCACCGAGCACTATCCGGAAGGTTTATTTAATAGGTTTCTATGGATCTGGAAACGAAAGGAGATCCATTGGATGGCTTGGAATAAGTCGGCTAAACCTTTAGAGGTCAGGGGTTTGGGTTTTAAAGGCATCCAACAGCTACGGAAAGTTAACTATTGCAAGCTCGGATTCGGTTCGGGAAGCGAGAACTCTCTTTGGGCCAAGTTCTTGATTGGGAAATATTGCAAAGGCTGCCATCCTTCTAAGGTTAGTATTAAGAAGGGGGCATCTAGAACTCGGAATCATATGCTTGAAGAATAGGGAAATTGCTTGAATCTCTCGTATAGTCGGGAGCTGGGTAATGGCCATGTAAATTTACGGGAAGACAATTGGTGCCCTCCCCATATGAAGGAAGCCATCCCAAACATTGATAAAACCTGTTTCATCGTTTCAAATTGTTGGGAAAGTGAGAAGTGGTCTTTACGAGAACTTCGAAATTTGTCAACCGCTGAGTCTGCTAACCGATTGCCATCATCCCATTTGATAAAAATAATTATGATAAAATTATTTGGAGTAATGGTACTACTCACAAGCATTACTAAACAAATATATCTAAAGATCCATGAGTGGCCTAAAGTTCATTGGGGAAGAATTATACGGAACAAATACCTCACCCCTTCAATGTCTTTTCTCACCTCGGAGAGTGTTTCATAAGCTTATACCTACGGATGATATACTAAAGCTAAAGGGGATCGAGAGGACCTTCAAAATGCTATCTCGTGTGGGGTGGAGGAGGAGACTCGTTCAACATATGTTTTTCCATTGCAATTTTTCCCAAGAGGTGTGGAAGGGGATCATTAGAGAGATTAACATAAACACCATCCTTCCGGATCGGTTGGATCTAGCAACGTGCTGGATTTCTTGGCGAAGTCCAAATTGGGTACCATCCCTCTCATTATTACTTGGTTTATTTGGATGCATAGAAATTCAATCAAATTTGATAATGGTATTAGCACGATTGCTACGGTGGTGGGAAATTGTGTATCCTTTCTTACTAAACTGATCCGACTAAAGAAGTTCCCAGCCATTTTGAAGGTCCCACATAAACAACACATTACAAGATACCACATTCAAACATTCTATCGGAAGTACCCACCCACCCCTTACATTAAGGCCAACACAAATGGTTCCTACTCGGTCGAGGGGGCTGGCTGTGGTGGTTTGTTCAGGAATCATGAGGGAAGATGCCTTGCATACTTTCAATCTCCTGTTATTGTTGAAGATGTTTTGGAATCTAATCTGGCAGCAATTTGCAAGGCTCTTGAACTTGCTATGGCTTTCAACTGGAAATTCATCATTGTGGAAAATAATTCAGCTGTGGTAATTAATGTCTTAAAGCAAAATCAACATCTAGCCTGGCCCTCTCCTAATGATTATCAATTAAAATGGCAGCATGTGTACTTGGATTAACAAAATTAAGGCTTTTGCACTTCAGTCCAACATCAAGTATAGCCATATCTATAAGGAAGGGAATAGACACCGCTCATTGGCTAGCTAGAAATGCAGAATCTACTCTTCAGGTGATGGTGTCTACTACCCCAACCCCACAACTGCACTTTCTGATGGATGCTGATTGTTTAAAGGCACCATATTTCAGATTTGTGAGCCACTGATTTTTTGTGGTTCATGGTCTTTGGATGGAGGTTCCATTTTCCAATTGCAAGCACTTCAATTTTGCTCCTTGAGTCTTTCTATGTTTTTTGCTATTTTGGGGCTAGTTTCTTATATCCAATCTTTTTTGTTTTTGGTGTAGAGTACGTAGTCCAGGCAATGTTTCGTGTAATTTTCATTTTCATACTTCAACACGTAGGGAGTCTCTTGTAGCTCCTTTATTTAATATATATATATATATATATATATATATATATATATATATATATATATATATATATGTATATATATTTCCAAATGAAGGAGTAAATGGTCCCATAAAATCTAATCCCTATACATAAAAAATTTCAACTTCCAAATTATAATTTAGAGGCATTTCATTTCTTCTAGATATATTACCTCCTCTCTGACATCGATCACATGATTTAATATATCTATAAACATCTCTAAATAGAGTTGGCCAATAAAATCCAGATAGTAAAATTTTAAAAGCAGTTTTATCAACACAAAAATGACCTCCAAATTCATAATAAAGATATTATTGAATAATTGAATTTGTTTCTTCTTGTGGCACACATTTCCTAATAATCAGATCCTTACACTGTTTATATAGAAAGGGCTCATCCCAAAAATATAATTTTGCATCATATTTAAACTTTTTGAGTTGTTTCCTAGTTAAAACAGGTGGTTCAATATCGCTCACATTATAATTCACAATATCAACATACCAAGGCAAATTTCTTTCCATAATAATATAAAGTTGCTCATCAGGAAAAGTTTCTCTAACTTCTTTTTCAAATTCAGTTAAATTGTCATTTTCTATTCTGGATAAATGATCAGCTATTTGGTAATCAGTTCCCTTCTTATCAACTATCAAAAAATCAAATTCTTGCAGAAGAAGTATCCATCTAATGAGTCTAGGTTTTACATCCTTCTTTTGCATTAAATATTTGATAGCTGAATGGTCTGTATGCACAATACTTTTAGTTCCAATTAAATAAGGTCTAAATTTTTCAAAAGCAAATACTATAGCTAATAATTCTCTTTTAGTTGTGTTATAATTAATTTGAGCCTCATTAAGAGTTTTACTAGCATAGTAAATAACTTTGAAAACTTTATCATACCTTTACCTCAATGCTACTCCGATTGCATAATCACTAGCATCACACATCAGTTCAAATGGTTTCTCCTAATTGGGTGAAATAATTATAGGTGCAGTGATTAACTTTTCTTTTAATAATTCAAAATCTTTCAAGCATTCATCATTAAAATCAAACTTTCTATCATTTTCTAAAAGTTGGCACAAAGGTTTAGTAATTTTAGAGAAATCTTTAATATATCGCCTATAAAATCCAGCGTGTCCTAAGAAACTTGTCACCTCTCTCACAGTAGTGGGTGGTGGCAATCTCTCAATCACCTTAATTTTAGCAGGATCGACCTCCATACCATGTTCAAAAATTTTATGCCTGACCACAAGAAAACATATTGCAAATTTTATACCAATTTTATATGAAATTGCACTTTAAAGAAAGGTATTTTCTGTGTTTTATTGCAGGAATGAAGAATTATAAGTACAGAAAGCAAAAAGCACAAAAGAAGCGGATTTGGAGCAAAAAGGACTCAAAATGATGAAAATTGAACTGTCCCGCCGACGGCGAGATTTAAGTCGCCGATGACGAGATTTAAGTCGCTGACGGCGAGATTTTCCCGAGAGTTTTTGAATATTTTATAAAGAGTCCGCTGACGACGAGATCGAGCCTACCGAAAGCGAGATCGGTGCGGTTAGCCACCTTCTAGAAGCCCGCCGACGGCGAGATAGAGCCCGCCGACGGCGAGACATTTGAAAAGAGCTAGAATACAATGAACCTGGACGCTTTTTGAAGAGGTGCTTAAGCAACCTTTGAAGATTGGACTCCTTATATAAATAGAGACGAATTTTAGTCAGTGGTGTGTCATTCTAGAGTCTTTTAGTTTCTATATAAAGTCTTTCTAGTGTGTAGATAGAGTGTTTAGCATCTTGGTGAGTTTAATTAAGTGTGTTGTACTAGAAGGAAGAGTCAAAGGAACTTCAAGGAGTCTGCTTTGGAGAGAAGAATTGAGATAAGTATATTTGTTTATTGTTTGTTAACTTTAATGACATCCATGATTTGTGTTACTTTTCTCATGCATTCTGAGTAGTTTCCTTAGTCTTTCTCCTTGTTATCGAGATTTTGTGAAATGATGAATTAAGTAGTTGTGCCTAAAAATATGAAAATAGAAATTGTGCTAATCTTTTACTTAAATCTTAATTTACTTTCAATCTAACCAATTGATTTGTTAACATATGTTGAATTATCAACTATAGTAAGGATTACATCCAAGATTCAGGGAAGTCAAAAGCCTTGGAAGGAGGGTGCAAATAAATAGGGAAATATTAACTATTGGGCGTAGAATTAGACATTTTAGTGTGACAGACTAAAATCTTCAATTCGGTCCTATTGTTTGGGAGCTGAAGTGTAGATGTTAGCCCTCAGGCGAGGGGAACGTGGGTGCTCTGAAGTGGTAGTCGATATCCTCCCAGCCTAGCCGGAGATTCAGTAACCGAACATAAGACTAGTCAATGTTCTTTGCACCTGGACCAAAGGGTAAAGAATAGGAATGCTCCTATTTGGCACAATACAATTAAAAAAAAACTCATTTAATTATTCATTCACTTAATTATCTCAAACAAGGAGAAAGATACTTTTCTGAAATCTTATATTCAACCTTTTAAGCATTAGTTTATTATAGTCTAAGTGTTCTTAATTTCCGTATACTAGTATAGTAAGTAAGCCTACTTTAATTTGCCTTTAAAATTCTCTAACTTCCTTGTGGGATCGATATCTAGGACTCTATTAGAGCCCTATATTACTTGATAACGATACGTATACTTGCGTAGTATCCACAATATAAATCATAAATTCCATAACAGAATCATCAGTATGTATATATTCAGTGCGGGATCATGTTTTTGGTGTCGTTGCTAATTTTCATATCATAGTTGTAAGTATAAATATCGAAAAGTGGATCAAGTTTTTGACGCCGTTGCCGGGGAAGTAAAGTAATTATTAAGGTAATTAAAATTATTAAAATAATTACTAGAGTAACGGACTATTTTAAATTTTACTTAAAAATTGTATGCGTAAATTTGGAAACGAAAATTTAATACCTTACGATTCAGAATTAAAGCGCACAATTAAAAGAATTAGAAAACAAAGAAAAGAAATTTTAAATTTAACACAAATGGCAAATAATCTAGAAATTGAAAATATAAACCAACAAAGACCATTAAGAGATTATGCCAACCCTACATTAGATGAAATTCACCTAACTATTCAAAATCCTGATGAAGTTGCTAACTCATTCGAACTTAAACCTGCAATTATCCAAATGGTACAGAATAATCAATTTAGTGGTTCACCTAATGAAGATCCTAATTTACATCTTGCTAGTTTTTTGGAACTATGTGTTACTTTCAAATATGAAGGAGTATCTAATGATGCTATTAGACTTAGGCTTTTTCCTTTTTCTTTAAGGGATAAGGCTAAGATGTGGTTAAATTCATTAGCACCTGGATCTATTAAAACTTGGGGAGAACTATCACAAAAATTTCTATCCAAATATTTTTCTCCTTCGAAAACTGCAAAACTTAGAAATGATATAACATCTTTTGGTCAGTTTCATGGAGAATTCATATATGAAGCTTGGGAGAGATTTAAAGAACTTCTTAGGAAATGCCCACATCATGCATTACCAGATTGGTTAATTATACAAACTTTTTACAATGGATTAGTAGGATCTCTTAAATCAATTATTGATGGTGTTGTTGGAGGCTCATTAATGTCAAAACCATTTGATGAAGCCTATGCGTTAATCGAAGAAATTGCTACTAATAATTTTCAATGGTCTGCTGAAAGGATAAACCCTAAAAAGATAGCTAGTGTTCATGAAAATGATGCAATATCTATGTTAGCTTCTCAAATTGCTGCTATATCAAAGAAATTAGATCATTTTGGAATGAATTACTGTCCTACTATATTAGAAGAAAACTCATCTGGACAAAATTATAGATTCTCAATCTCCTTATGAAACTATAAATGCTATTAATAATAGACCCAATAATACTTATGCAAATTATTATAATCCTGGTTGGAGGAATCATCCAAATTTTAATTGGAATAACAATACAACTAATCAACAATGGATGAACAACTCTATAGGAAATCTACCTAATCAAGGAAATACGAATTATAAACCTTCTTATCCACCTGGATTTAATAACACTCAATTTAAAGATAAGAAGTTATCTAAAGAAGAATTAATATTAAGTATGGGTCAACACTTGCAAAATCAAGGAAATCACTTCCAAATTCAAGGAAATCAATTACAAAATCAAGGAACAACAATTAAAAATATTGAAACTCAACTCGGACATATCGCTACTGCGCTTAACAATAGAATTCCTGGAACTTTTCCTAGTAATGTGGAAATAAATCCTAAAGACCAAGGAAAAGAACAAATTAAAGCGATACAATTACGAAGTGGAAATGTTAGAAACTAAAATTCAGAAAGAAACATAAAGTAAAAATGAGGAAGTGGAAATCGAAAAAGAAAAGGATCAGCAAGATCAAAACTTAAAATATCCATTGACACCTATGAAAATATCTATAGAAAAACCACCATCACCATTTCCTCAACGACTAAAGAAACATAAAAAAGATAAGCAATTTGCTAAATTCCTTGAAATTTTAAAAAAATTAACGGTAAATATTCCTTTTGTAGAAGCATTAGAACAAATGCCTAATTATGTAAAATTTATGAAAGATATTTTAAATAAAAAAAGAAAATTCACAGATAATGAAACTGTTGCACTTAGCGAACAGTGTAGTGCAATTATTCAGACAAAGCTTCCTGAAAAATTAAAAGATCCTGGTAGTTTCACTATACCATGCGATATTGGAGAAAAATTTTATGGAAAAGCTTTGTGTGACTTAGGAGCAAGCATCAATCTAATGCCTCTATAAATTTTTAAAAGATTAGAATTAGGAGAAATTTCACCTACTTCAGTAACTCTTCAGTTAGCTGATCGTTTTGTGACTTATCCTAAGGGAGTTATTGAAGATGTGTTAGTAAAAGTGGATAAATTTATCTTCCCGGTAGATTTTATTGGTCTAGATATGGAAGAAGATAAAGAAATTCCGATAATATTAGGAAGACCCTTTTTTAGCCACTGGAAAAGCTATGATTGACTATGAGAGTAAACGATCAAAAAGTAACTTTTAACATAGCAAAATCAATGAAATATCCTGCTTTAGAAAAAGATGATGAATGTTTCCGAATGGAAAAACTTGAACATTTGCAAAATGAACATTTTAAAAGATATTATGAAGAAAAGTTAGAAAAAGAAAATACTGAATTAATTGAAGAAGCAAATAATGAAAAACTGGATTATATACAGGAAAATTTTGAAATGTTGGATAATTCTAAAAATCCTGAAAAGAATATAGTTCCGTCAATTATTAGACCTCCTGAACTCGAATTAAACATTTTACCTAATCATTTAAAATATGCTTACTTAGGTAACCATTCAACCCTACCAATTATTATATCAGCTGAATTGAATGAATCACAAGAACAATACTGTTGGAAACATTAAAAAATATAAGAAAAATTTTGGTTGGACTTTAGCAGATATTAAAGGAATTAGTCCTTCAATCTGTATGCACAGAATTATTTTAGATAATTAACATAAGCCAAGTGTAGATCCCCAAAGGAGATTAAACCCATTAATGAAAGAATCAGTCAAGAAAGAAATATTAAAATGGTTAGATAATGATATTATATATCCTATTTCGGACAGTGCTTGGGTAAGCCCAATTCACTGTGTTCCTAAGAAAGGAGGAGTGACCGTTAAAGCTAATGAAAATAATGATTTAATACCTATAAGACAAGTTACTGGATGGCGTATATGTATTGACTATAGAAAATTAAATGCAGCCACCAGGAAAGATCACTTCCCATTACCATTTCTAGACCAAATGTTGGATAGATTAGCTGGACATAAATATTTTTGTTTTTAAGATGGATATACGGGTTATCATCAGATACTTTTAGCTCCTGAGGATCAAGAGAAAACTACATTTACTAGTCCTTATGGAACATTTGCTTTTCGAAGAATGCCTTTTGGATTATGTAATGCACATGCAACATTCCAGAGATATATGATGTCTATATTTAGTAAATTAATTGATGATGGAATAGAAGTATTTATGGATAATTTCTCTATATTTGGAACATCATTTGACGCATGTTTGAATCATCTTGAAAAAGTATTAGAGGTATGCGAGAAAACTAACTTATTTCTAAATTGGGAGAAATGTCAGTTTATGGTTGCAGGAGGAATTGTATTAGGGTATAAAATTTCAGAAAATGGCATGGAAGTAGACCCTACAAAAATTCAAGTTATAGCTAAATTACCACCTCCAACTACAGTAAAAGGGGTAAGAAGTTCTCTTGGACATGCTGGATTCTACAGATGCTACATAAAAGATTTTTCAAAAATTACTAAACCTCTATGCCAACTTTTAGAAAAGGACAAGAAATTTGAATTCACAACTGAATGCCTAAATGCTTTTGAATTATTAAAAGATAAATTAATCACAGCACCTATAATAGTTTCACCTGATTGGGAGAAACCATTTGAACTTATGTGTGATGCTAGTGATTATGCTATAGGAGCAGTACTTGGGCAAAGATATGATAAAATTTTCAAAGTTATATACTATGCTAGTAAAACTCTTAATAATGTTGAAATGAATTATACAATTCTCGAAAAAGAGCTATTAGCAATTGTTTATGCTTTTGATAAATTTAGGCCTTATCTAATTGGACCTAAATGTATTGTGCATACTGATCACTTTGCTATTAAATATCTAATGCAAAAGAAAGATTCCAAACCAAGATTAATTAGATGGATATTACTAATGTAAGAATTTGATTTTGAAATCATTAACAAAAATGGAACTGATAATCAAATTGCAGATCATTTATCAAGGCTAGAATATAATGAATTATCTGACACTCATAATGAAATTACTGATAGTTTTCCTGACAAACAATTATATAATATAAGTGAGTGGAAAATAACATGGTATGCTGACATAGTAAATTATATTGTAAGTGATATTTTACCACCTAGGTTAACTTTGCAACAACAGAAAATATTCATTCATGATGCTAAAACATATTTTTGGGATTAACCATATTTATATAAGCAATGTAAGGATCTTATAATTAGAAGATGCGTGCCTTATGAAGAAACAGAACAAATCATTAAGAAATGTCATGATTCTGATTTTGGAGGACATTTTGGAGCAGATAAAACTGCTTATAAAATTTTACTATCTGGATTTTATTGGCCTACTCTTTTTAGAGATGTTTATAGATATATCAGAACTTGCGACAGATACCAACAAGTAGGTAATATATCTAGAAGAAATGAAATGCCTCTAAATTTTATATTAGAAGTTGAGATTTTTGATGTTTGGGGATTAGATTTTATGGGACCAATTGTTCCTTCATTTGGAAACTCATATATATTAGTTGTTGTTAATTATATTTCTAAATGGACTGAAGCACAAGCTTTACCTCGATGTGATGGTAAGAGTGTTTCAAAGTTTCTAATGAAAAATATTTTTACTAGATTTGGAATGCCGAGAGTGATTATCACTGAAGAAGAATCTCATTTTAGAAATAAATATATTCACAAACTAGTAGAAAAATTTAATATTATTCATAAGATATCAACTGCTTATCATCCACAAACCAGTGGATTAGCTGAAGTTTCTAATCGAGAAATTAAACGTATTTTAGAAAAGATTGTAAACCCTAATAGATTGGATTGGTCTATAAGACTAGACAATCGCATTATGGGCATACGAGATCTGCTTATAAAACTCGATTGAAATGACTCCTTACGAGGCTTATTTATGGAAAAACTTGCCACTTACCAGTTGAATTAGAACATAAAGCTTATTGGGCAATTAAAGAATTTAATTACAATCTGAAAGAAGCTGGTGAGAAGAGATTATTGCAAATGAATGAATTAGATGAATTAAGAAATGAATCTTATCATAATGATAGAATTTATAAAGAAAAAAATGAAATTATGGCATGATCGGAAGATTAACCTGAAGAATTTTGAGCCAGGACAAGAAGTTTTGCTTTATAATACAAGATTGAAATTATTTTCTGGGAAATTGAAATCTTGATGGTTAGGGCCTTTCACTATAACTGAAATATTTTCATACGGAACTATAGAAATTGAAGATCCAAAAACTGGGTATAGATTTAAAGTAAACGGACACAAATTAAAACCTTATTTTAAGGGAGAAGACCAAATTTTAAAGAGGTTTTAATGCTCAGTCAACCTGATTACTAACTAAATTAGGTCGGGCTGACGACGTTAAACCAAGCGCTTTATGGGAGGCAACCCATAGTAGTTATTAATTATGATTTATTTACTAATGTTATTGAAAATTAAAATATAGAATAAATTCTACTACTCATTTTACTTTTTAAAATCATCACAAATTTGAATCGATACGAAGAAATCAAAAAATATTCGGACTGGAGCGAAATTGGGCAAATTTACTTAATCTCGCCGACAGCAAGATCGATCCCATCGACAGCGAGATCGGCGCGCCCAAATTCAGTTTAAATATATTAACTATCCCGCCGACAGAGAGATCGTTACCGTCGATGGCGAGATAGTTGAAAAATGGTTTTTGTGTGTTATTTTGCGATTTTAAGCGGTTCTAAGGCCATTTCTCTATATAAAACGGTCAGAACTTCATATTTACACTATCTTCTTCCTTAGAAACGATTAGAGCCCCTCCAAAACAATCTATTATCGCCCCCAATCCACTAGAAATCACGAAATCCAGTGTTTTTAATCGAAGGAAATTCGTCAGTTCTGAGGCTCAGCGACTATTCAACAAGGTTTTGATGAAGAAGCGACTGATTAAAGAAAGAGGATTCGTAAACAGAGGAGCGGAGAATTCAACGACAACAATTGAAGAAATGATTGTTCAGTGACGTTCGGAGGTATTCTGCTATACAACATCTGCTGTAGTCATTCCAGTAGTTAAGGAATTCTACTCTAATCTGCATGCGATCCATAATGGAAGTGTTTACGTAAGAGGCAGATGGAAGCATTGGCATTTCTTTATTTCATCAAAGTTATTACCCACTATGAGAGTAAATAAAGTCTCTAAGGAATGCGCAATTTTAAGTTACTGTATTCAATCTAGATTACCTATCGATGTTGGATCTATCATTGTGAAATCTGCATTAGGATTAATTTTGCATGGGTCGATTCATGGACTTGGACACCCATAAACTATATTTGCTTTATGTAGTCAATACCAAGTTTCCTACGAAGCTTGGGAAAAAGTGTTATTGCCTTGGAAACCACTAGATCCGACAGATATGTTTCCTACATTTGATCACAATGATGGAACGGTAATTTTTTTTCTGATCAAGCATCTCAAAACAATCCTTTAATTAGGCCCCTGGCTGATAGAACAAACCTCATTTTAAGGAAACTTAAAGGATTGGAGAAGGAACTACATAATGTGATGAATTCTATTGATAATGTCTCTGATTTATTCGATCACATTGATTGGAGAATAAAGGAGCACTTTGACCATACAAGACATCTGGAGGCGAGTTTTATACTACTATTGAGACAGAAAGGGTGGATTGAAGAAGATTCTACTGCAGAATTCCCTTTCAGACCTTTCTATAATTTGTTTGTGCACCTGCGTTCTATTGGAAACATCAGAGAAGAGATCAGTTCAGATTCCGATGAGTAGCAGAAATTTCTATTCATATTATATGTATGTGTGTTGATTTGAATTTAGTTTTTGATATAATTTGAACTTTACGTAGATAATCTCAGTTTAGATGAGATTGTATGTTGTTTGTTAGTCTCAGCATTCAGAGTATCGTGGTGTGGATTGCAATGCTAAGTTAGATGTGTTTTAGTTAATTTGCTAAGTCAATTGTTAGTTTTGTGGTATTTGAAGTTTGTAAGTTCATGGATTTCATTTATAAAAGTTATAATGTTTGTGTTGTGTAAACCTTATATGAGTCAGTAGAGTATCTAATCTTAGAAAATATATCAAATTAAGTGACATACCATTAGAACAAGGCTTAATTAAATTGAACATAATTGAAAATAAAAAAATTTTTAAAAATTCAGAAATCCTGCTGACGGCGGGCCGACGGCGAGATTTTCCCGAAACTTTAGCCTTCGTGAATTAATTATCTCACCGACAGAGAGAAATTTCTCGCCGACAGCGAGATCGCGAAATGTACTATATTTTGACCAGTCAACCGACACTATTCATCATCCCCTTCCTCAAAACTTTGAAAAACTGACTTAGGGCTTGATAGATTTGGGATTTGGAGCGATTTCAAGACATTTTAACACTGGATTTCATCTTCCCTTGGTAAGAGCTTCACTCCTATGTAAAAATTTTTGATTTTCACCATGAATTTCTTCTACATTGAGGATTTTAAAAAAAATTTGAAATGTGAAGAAAGGACTTGGAAGAAATTCATGAAATTTAATTTAGATTGATTTTAGTAACATTAGGAAGCCATTTTAGTAATATTTTGGAGATTAGTTAAGATTTTTGTAAAATTTGATAGATCAAAAAAATGGCTCCGCGACAAAGAAGACGATTGGATTACGACGAAAATTGATTTGTGAATGCAAGGGCACAGTCAAGATATTTTCACAACATTCAAGCCAGGAAATGTATTCAAGATCAAGTTTTTAAAAATCCAAGAGGAGAAGTGGAACAAATAATCAAAGAAAGAGGATTGGAGAAGTTCTGTTACACAACTAATAGAGCTGCAGTAGAAGTAGTTAAAGAATTCTATGCCAATCTGACAGCGATAGACGATGCACCAATCAAGGTGAGAGGATTTTTGGTGGATTTCAGTGCTGCAAGGATTAATTCTTTTTATGAAGTACGTGACTTATACACCAGTGAGTACGATACCTTTGGAACTATGGAAGGACCACTGGAAGAAGTGATCTACTTTCTCACTGACGGGAAAGGAGTTTGGAAGATTAAGCAGCGTGAAAGGGTAAACTTTCCTCTCTCAATGTTGAATACATTATCTAAAGCCTGGCACTATTTTATTTTTTCTACCTTATTACCCACTTATCACCATAGTGAGGTAACAAGAGATAGAGCAGTTCTGAATTTCTGTATTCAGAACCAAAAAAGTATTAATGTGGGAAGTATAATTTATAAGAATATATTAGCCACTGCAAGAAGTGAGAGTGGAGGAGGACTAGGACACCCTGATCTGATTTTTACACTCTGCCGATTATCTAGAGTTGAAGCAAGAGATGATGAGGAATTGATGGAGCCAACGAAACTCATTACTCCGGCTAATATAAAAAAATATGAATCCCACGAAGGATGGAGATCTGGGACTAGGAGCTATGTACCTTCTTCGAGTAGAGATATTCCCTCTACCAGTTATGACCCTCCTCCCTATAGTACTCCTACCCTTCATGATTTGATGAATGAGATGACTCTACAGTGGAAAAGTTTTGAGAAAATAGAAGAAAAATTTGAACATATTGATCAGAGATTTGGAGGCTTAGAGAGAAGACATGATTATGACAGCGAGTATCTCCAGAGACATTCAGAGTATGAGATAGCTTACTCTGATGCTGAAAATCGTTATAGGAGAGGAGAGCTCGATGTTGTATTTCCTGAGTGCCCCCGATATACTCATTACCAGCCTAATCCACCCACTGATCAAGGAAATGACGATATAGTTTGGGACTTTGATGAGGAAGATTAGATTCTATGTTTATTTGTTTAGCTATTTGACTTATAAACTTTGATGATATGATTGATTGTATGTTTTTCTTAAAACTTTAGTAGTAATGTTTAGTTTATGAACTTGATTATGATGTGGTATAGATCTTTTTAAACATTGTTGTTAAAGTTATATAGTTTTTATATTTTTAATGTTTTCAGATTGCTATTGTAATCTTGGATTGAATTAGTAAATATATGTGGATGTAGTTTAATAAAATATGGTAGTATTGTGTTAAACTTCTTTACCCAGCAATTTCTTTAATATTATGTGTGTAGAAAGTTATTAACAGTACAGGTAATTAAGTGATGAAAAGAACCTGCAGAACTTCAAAAAGAAGAAATACCTAAAGCACGAAGGTATGATTTAAATTTACAGTTTATTTCCTTTTCACCCTATATAGATAAAAAAATTTAAGTTTGGGGGTGGGAAAAATACAAATTTAATTATTAAATTGCTCTCAATTTATATTTTCAAAAATTATTATAAAATGATTTTTCTGTGGTAATTTTAATTCAGTAAACTAGAATAAATTTATTTAATTATTATAGAAAGTTAAGAGAAATACTTTTAATGATTAACTAATTTTGTAGATTAAAGATATTTAGTATAAGAGAATAAGAATATAATTAACTATTTATAGTAAAGAAAACTATATTTTCAAATATAAAATTCTTAGGTATTTAGTTGAGAAAGAAAAGATTGAAACTCAATGAAGTAAAAACCTTGAAATACATATAAGAGAAGTAAATGTTTCCAGTTTCAAATTTAGGAAGAGGAAAATGAAGTTCAAAATTATTAACAAGCTAGTCAAAAATACTGATCCTCACTTAAAAAAAGTAAAGAAAAAGCGATTGAAAATCAATCCAGAAAGAAAAGAAAAAGAAATATATATATATATAAAGTGAGGAGAAGCTTGAGGAGATGCCTTATCAAAAATTGGCTTCATTTGAATCAACCTAAAGGGTAAACTTCAATTATATTTCTGAACTTATATATATATGGATTAGTATTTTACTAAGTAGTGCTTTCATGAAATTCCTATCATCTGAATATCTTAAGTAATTTAATATTGAAAAGTATAGTCATTCTCAAAATAAATAGAAGACTAGAAATCTTAAACTTGAGAACTAAATAACCTTATATCTATAGAATTAGTTTAATTTTTTAAAAATATTTCTAGAAAACTTTACTATAATACTTATTTGAATTAAATTCATAATGATTTTTTAAAACTTTACTATAAATAGTCATTACTTTTATGTAGTATCTAAATTACTTGAGGACAAGTAATAGTTAAGTTTGGGGGATTTTGACGACAAGAAAATATATTGCAAATTTTATACCAATTTTATATGAAATTGCACTTTAAAGAAAGGTATTTTCTGTGTTTTATTGTAGGAAAGAAGAATTATAAGTACTGAAAGCAAAAAGCACAAAAGAAGCAGATTTGAAGCAAAAAGAACTCAAAATGATGAAAATTGAACTGTCCCGCTGTTGACCTCAATTTTGGTGAGGTCTTTTGCTTCTCTCTTTAGTACTTAGGTTCTAGCCTTAGGCTTTTCCTTTGACTAATCTTAGAGGACTAGAAATGGAACCCGCCATTTAGAAATTCAAACTACTTCTTAACTCCCTGCAAACCCCACAAACTTGATTGTAGACCCCTAATCACCTAGAGGGTTGAAATCAAATGTGGAGGTTTAAAGGATGAGTTCCCCATGTGACTTTTCGGCCTTAGGAATACCCCGGATGGCCCGGTCCGGTGAGGGTTGACTTGCACATACACTACACTCTCACACACATTCCAAGTCCTAAAACCACACTCTCACCCAACTTGACTTCCTGACTCATGTAGGTAATTCATATGGATGGTCCTTAACCCCTAAGCCCCTGGCTAAGAGGGTTAGGAACAACATAGTGAATGCCTCAAATGAGTCCTCTCGTGGCTCATATGGGCTTGATATGGCTTCATGTCTTAACCAAAGTGATTCCATTTCACTCACACTTGATCAATCTTCCTTTTTTCAAAATTTCGGTTTTTGACCCCCGGGGCCCCGGACCCACCAAACCTACCAAATACCCTTGAAATGACCCAAAATTTGCAGAATTACCTAAATTACCCAACATCCCTCAAAATTAATCCTAAACACTTCCCACCACACAAATTGACCATATTTGGCCAAAAATACCAAAATTTCCAAAAATACCCCTAAACGCCCCCAAAATTACCAAAATGCCCTTTTACCCCAAAAATCCAAAAAATCTAAAAATTCCTAGAAAATTCCAGAAAATCCCAAATATTCCTAATTTAATTTTTTTTAACTACACCATGGGCCACTTTTGCCAATTTACCCCACTTTCACCAAAACCCCCAATTTGACACATTTTTTAACCCAAGTGAACTCAATGTCAAACCAAACCACCCAAATTGACCTCAATATTGGCCCAATTCAATTCTAAACTTCAATTCAATATCGCCAATGTCAATTTAGACCAAATTCAAGTCCAATTTGATTGACATTTGGGCCCAATTTCAATTTGAAGCCTAAGGCCCAATTTTGGCCCATGACTTAAACCTAGCCCAAACCAACCCAATTCAACTCTAATTGGCCCCAAATCTTTTCTAAAACCTTCCTAACACCCCCACAAACAAAACACTAACATGATTTGCCTACAATTTGAACCTAAACTCCACTCAAACCTAACCCAAAACCAAAATCCCTTAAATTGACCTAAGCCCAAACCTAACCCAAATGGGCCCAAATCCCAAAATTAGAGCCCAAACAATGTTGAAAACTTTTTGTAACACTCCCATAAACATTTTTCAAAATTAATTTACACCAAACTCAACCTTAGCCCAACCTTAGCCCAAGTTAGCCCAATTTGGCCCACCTTGGCCCCTTTACCAAAAAAGCCCAAATTCAACCCAATTCTACTCCAAATCACACCAAATCTCTTCCAAAATGTTCATGACAAGTCCTTAAACTAAATGCAATATTTATTTGGTACAATCTTTTACAAAATTTTCATCCTAAATTTACTTTAAATCCAAAAGCCCACTTCCTTAAACCACTTTAAAAGCCCATCTAAAATAATTTTAAAAAGCCCAAAATCCATTCCAAAGCCCACATGAAATTTTCCCTCATCATTCCCTATGATTTAAATCACCCCTAAGTTTAAAAATCATCATTAAACCATTCCATATCAAGTTTCATCCAAATTTCCACCAAAATGCCAAAATTCATAAAATCCCCTTTCATGAAATTGACCAAATTTTTTCACAAGCCAAATGAAGCCATGGAGCCATGCATAAGCCATATGCAAGCCTTGGGAGCCCCTTTACACATCACCATGCCATTAATTGCAAAAGGAGGAGCCTCTTTTAAACCCCCTTAAAAAGGTTTTAACCCTTTTAATGATACACCCTAACCCATGATTAATCTAAATATTCATCGATGGGGACTTCACCACCTTCTATTGGCTGAACCCACTGATTTCCCTCAGCCCAAAATCAGACCTTGGTGGGTGCACTAAACCCAAATCCATGCATTTGACCAAACCGAGCATAAAATGAGTCCTTCGCCCCTCCACTTTGATTCAACTCCTTTACACTTGACATTTGCCAATTGAACTCACAAACCTCAAGCACTGACCTCCCTGATGACAACAGTGACCTGACCCTGGCCGGCCAGCCACCAGGCTGCCGGAAAACACCATGGTCGAGAGCTCCATGTGAGCTAAAATTTCAAATTTCACTTACTGAGCTATCTCATGCCCAATGGCCACTGTGGCTATTCTTCCCTTGGCCAAGGCAGTTGATCCAAGCCATTAAACCCCCTAGGAGGCCCTCCAGCCACCTCTATTTAAACCCACTCACCTCTCGGCCAAACAAGATGATGAACCAGACCTTAAGGAAACTCTGCCAAAATTGCTCCAGGACCTCCTCCTAACCCAGAGCAGTTGATCCCCAATGTTCCATTGCCCTAAACCCCATTAACAGAGCTCAATTTCTGAGTTGAAAATCTACCCAAAAACCAGAAAATCTCTGAAACCTCCACCAAATCCAAATTAAACTCACCCACACCTGCACAGGACCAAGAGAAGGAGTTCCCCAGTGAAAGCCCCCTCTCCAAGCCACCCCGTCGCTCCAGCCTCCAAGCTTTGAAATCTGGTCTGGTTACTTTCATACTTGGACAATTTCCTAGAGCCAGAGACTTCATCTAGAGCTTGCTTGGACTCAATCGAAGGTGACAATACCCTCAGATCGAAGCTTCACTTCTCTGAGCAAAGGTATGAACTCACTCTCCATCCCGAGCTTCCAGCAATTCTCCATTTTGTTTGGGTTAATTTCATAGCTTATAGATCATATGGATGTGTTCGTCTCTTCAAGACGAATCCATAGAGTATAAGAATTCAAAAATCCATTGAGAATCGAGAGAGATATTAGGGTTTGAGTGTGGACGGTCACGGGTGCACACCGCATCATAGATGATGACAAGGCGCCGTCCGATCGAGCGTGTATCGAGTGAACGGTTCAGATGGCGCCGGATCAGGGAATGTTACGTGAACCGCGGACCCCAGGATTCCTGAGTTAGATGGCGGTGATGAATCATGGAGCGATGCGTGGGCTTTCGATCCGGACGAGGATGACGCGGCGCCGAGTCGGATAAGTAGAAAATTAGGATATTTTTGATTTATTTAAATACTAGAACTTCAAAAATTCATATCTTTGCATAGAAAAATCACAAAAATAAAATAAAAATACCCTCTTGCTCAGTGAACAGAGGAGAATAATGTGGAAAAGAAATCAAGTTAATTGGATGAGTATTTTATTTTTAATACTTTATTTACTGTTCTAATGTTTTGATTCTCCATTTGCATAGACAATTCACCATGGCATGAGACCATAAGGCTTTTGAAGCCTCCGATCTTGGGAACATTCCCTGAATTTTTCAAGGTCAGAGGCCATCTCTGTGAAAATTTATTGATTTTTCAAGTTCATGTAACTTTTTAGGTATTTTAATTCCAATAATTAGCATGTTGTAAAATAAATTCTAGGAAAATTTGGTGGTGTTTCTTAGGACCAGAGGACTCTATCAAAAATATATTTTGAGTTAATTCATTCATAATAACCCTAATTAGCCTAAACTCCTAAAATTGAATTTGAATTAATTAGGGTTAACCACACACCAAATTGACTTGAAAACAATTCTCCATTGTTCTTTAGGGTTAGAGGAACCTTACATAGAATTTTGAAATCAATTGGACTTGATTAACCCCACCAAATGGATTGATTAAGCCTCATAAGCAAAATGGAACTTTAAAATTCCTAACTTCAAAAATACTTTTCAAAAATTCATAAAAATGGTTTTGGAGCTTCTCTGATATCAAGGGAGTTCAAGAAAATTAAAATTGGAATTTTCTAAAAAAGTTGATTTTTCACAATATTTTAATATTTTAATAATTAAAAAATAATAAAAATCACAAAAATATTAAAAAACATAAAAATGTCACATTTTGATTCCTAATCACTTAGGAACAAACCAAATATTTTTCCTAAGTCCCTAGGATAAGATATTGAATTTTAAAGGCTTAATGTAATTTTAAACATTAAAAAATGAATTTTCAACCTTTTTCACTAAAATAATTCTAATAAATCAAAGAAAAATCAGACAATTATAAAATTTGCTTCTCTGGACTCCTTGAGGTTAGAGAAATTTAAGAAAAATATAAAATCTATTTTTAAATTTTTATTTTATTTTAAAATTAATTAATACTCTAAAACTTAAAATAATTATAATAAATAAAATATAATTCAAAAAATCACAAAAATTGGTCCAAGTGGTTCTCTGGTCATTAAAAACATCCCATAATTTTCTTAAGGATAGAAACTTCACCTTGGTCATGTTGTTGAATTTTCTTTAAAAACCCCCATTTTCTACTAAAAATAAATATATAAATAAATTAAAGTCAGAAAAATCACATTTTCTCCTCTAATGTCTTAATTGACATGTGAGTGAGGTGACATAAAAATTTCAAATTCATTTAAGCTCAATTTAGTGAGTTATGAAATAAATAAGCCCAAAAGGGCAAAAAGGTAATTAAGAATTTTAACCCTTAATTAAAACTTTAGGTTTAATCAAAATGGAGGGTAAAATATTTGATTTTAACTTTCTCTTGGATGATTGAAACTTAGGGAATTAAAAGGGTAGAAACCCATTAAACACTTTGAAAATATCAAAATGAAACTCTAATTAACTAAATAATTTAAATTTTGGAAAGAATATATTTAAAATTTGGATTATTAAAATAGGGATATTATTAAGAGGATATTCATTCTTTAATTTAAAAATCCCTAAATAAGTCACTTCAATAATATTTAGTTCTTAATTAAAGATTAAAATAATAATCCAAATTAAATAAATAAAAAATTAAAAGAAGATAACCCTTAAATGAATTAATGCTTAAACTGTTAAATGGTCTAATAATTAAAATCAAATTTAAAATCTTGGAGTTAAATTAAATTAAATTAAATTAAGTCAAGTTAAAGTTTAAATTAAATTAAATTAACACCTTAACAGCTTAAATTAAATTAAATTTAAAATATTGAAACTAAAATTAAATTAAATTAAAAATTAAAACTAAAATTAAATTAAATTAAATTAAAATTAAATTAAAATTAAATTAAATTAAATTAAAATTAAATTAAATTAAATTAAAATTAAATTAAAATTAAATTAGAATTAAATTAAATTAAATTAAATTAAATTAAATTAAAATCAAATTAAATTAAATTAAATTAAATTAAAATCACTTAACAACAAACCTAAATGAAATCATTAAGAGTTAAATCAAAACATATCAATAATTTCAACACCTCTTTCTATCTAAGTAAATCTAAAACATGAACGTCAATCTAAAATACTAAGATAATTGCAAGTGTAAAGATTTAAATTAAATCTAAAATAATTTGGACACTATTCCAAACTAAAAATTACTAATTAAAACCTCATAATTAAATTAAATCACTTTAAATCATTAACTCAAACTTCAAATTAAGAATGATTAAAATTCTCAATAAACCAACTTGCCCTTAAAGGCTTTAATTATTATAACTCTTAAATAAAGTATTAAGTGAGATGTTACTTCATTCATCAGGTAATCAAATACCTAGGTTCACTGAGCAAGAGACAAAGCTTCACTAAACTCCTGGATGATTAATTCACCTATGCAACTAAATTTACTTGGACTCAAAACAATCTCAGAAGTATTGAAAAGATGTTTAGGACTCGTTCTAAGCACTTCCTCAATATAACAGGATGTTTTAAAAGAACAATTGAATTTAATTGTTCTTTGATGAAGAAAATCATCCGTAAATCAAACCAACAACCTAGACGTCATAGGAAATAACTAGCAATAGGATTAGGATTCTGGTAGACAACCAAAACCCTTTCCCTTAGCTTTACCTAGGTGTTTCTTGCAAAATTATGTTTAAATGCTCTAACATGTGTTTTAAGTACAGCTTGGGATGACGGGAAGACCCTCCAAGGTACGCTTTTATTTTATTGCAATTTACTTTATTGTAATGTACTTACATGCATTGCGCTTTACTTTTTCTTGCATGATAAATAAGATTGTTGCATGAAAACCAAAACCTTTAGGATAGCCCCTGAACTGAAACCAAAACTAAATTAAAAGTCATTGCAAGATAAAATTCACCGTCAAAACATTCCAAAATATAAAAAACTCAAAATTTAATCACAAACAGAACAACAAAACTACAATTGCAACAAAATTAAAACGTCTTGTTGAATGATCGGGAATACCTCGGATGATGTAACCCATGTGTTGCTAATGGGATTTCCTACGGTCTAAATGAAAGTGTGGAACTCATTCAGTTGAGTTTAGCAAATTCATCTGGACTAAGTGAATTCGATGAAAATAACGGTGTCGGGATGACGGAACCGTGAGATCTTAATCGATTCTGTTTAAACAACTTTAAGATTAGTTTTAATTAAAATATTAAAAACACTTGGATTTTAAGATTTTCTCTAAACCAAAGACACTTCTCTCATCCCCTAATTTTCACTTTCCAAAACCAAACCTCTGCAACAACAAGGAGCTTGGAGCATGGTGGGCAGCACAGCCATCGTCATCAAGAAACTCGGGTCTACTTCAGCAAAACTTTTCTTAGAATTAAATAACCAAGCCGTAGGACTTCGAGGTAGTTTGCCTAGTGCAACATAAATCCTCAACTTTTTGTTAGGCATTTGCATGATCATGTCATGTAAATTAAGCCCTACCCGGTCTTAAGACTCCGAGGTAGTCGTTTGGTACGACATAAACCCTCACATCTTCAAGGCTATTCGTATGATTATCTCATACAAATATAAGTTATAATTAATTAAAAATGGCAGGATTACAACATTAAATAAACTCCCAAATTGAAGCCAAACAATAGGATAGTTTGGGAAGTTGCCAAGATTCCTCTTGGATCATCAGCTTCTCCTACTTTTCTTTCCATTGGATTCTCAAAATAAAATGTTCCAAATTTGAGCTAATCCCTATTAAAATTTCAAAAATTCAATCCTTTGAAAACCTTAAACATTGAAATTCTTAAGAGCAAAACCACTGATTATTATCGAGAGTTTTCTTAAATGATTCCCGTCATTCAAGATGTAATTAACTATAGGGGCTTGCCCTTATAGGGAACTTTAAGAACCCAGGTAATATAAACCCTGCTTAATTCCTTTATATTAAGCAGGGGAACTTGTCGGCTTATAAAATTAGTTCGCAGACCAAACGAATGTCACAAATCTTCTAGTTTATTTAATCGAGCCCCATCATCAAGCAGTGTGTCTATTCTTCGGGATAGATACACGGTTTGTGGTGTGGTGCTCGTTTATATAAACTATTTGGGATGTGAGATCGGTTTAATTTCATAACTTAAAATTTTAAAACTTAAAATTATTTTCAAAATTAAATGCTACTTTCCAAAAAATATATATTTAAATTAAATTTAAAATATAAAAATTTGCCGACAACTTCTGTAGGCGACCCCATTTTTAAAATGCAACACACAAACCTAAAAATATGCTGACACCCGCCGACGTAAAGATTTTCCGAGAGTTTTTGAATATTTTATAAAGAACCTGCTGACGGCGAGATCGAGCCCGCCGACAGTGAGATCGGCGCGGTTAGCTACCTTCTAGAAGCCCACCGAAGGCGAGATCAAGCCCGCCGACGGCAAGACAGTTGAAAAGAGCCAAAATACAATGAACCTTGACGCTTTTTGAAGAGGTGCTTAAGCAACCTTTGAAGATTTGACTCCTTCTATAAATAGAGATGAATTTTAGTCAGTGGTGTGTCATTCTAGAGTCTTTTAGTTTCTATATAGAGTCTTTCTAGTGTGTAGATAGAGTGTTTAGCAACTTGGTGAGTTTAATTAAGTGTTCTGTACTAGAAGGAAGAGTCAAAGGAACTTCAAGGAGTCTGCTTTGGGGAGAAGAATTGAGATAAGTATATTTGTTTATTGTTTGTTAACTTTAATGAAATCCATAATTTGTGTTATTTTTCCCATGCATTCTGAGTAGTTTCCTTAGTCTTTCTCCTTGTTATCGAGATTTTGTGAAATGATGAATTAAAGTAGTTGTGCCTAAAAATATGAAAATAGAAATTGTGCTAATCTTTTACTTAAATCTTAATTTACTTTCAATCTGGCCAATTGATTTGTTAACATATGTTGAATTATCAACTATAGTAAAGATTACATCCAATTCAGGGAAGTCAAAAGCCTTGGAAGGAGGTTGCAAATAAATAGGGAAATATTAACTATTGGGCGTAGAATTGGACATTTTAGTGTGACAGACTAAAATCTTCAATTTGGTATTATTGTTTGGGAGCTGAAGTGTAGATGTTAGCCCTCAGGCGAGGGGAATGTGGGAGCTCTGAAGTGGCAGCCGGTATCCTCCCAGCCTAGCCACAGATTCAGTAACCAAACATAAGACTAGTCAATGTTCTTTGCACATGGACCAAAGGGTAAAGAATAAGAATGCTCCTATTTGGCACAATACAATAAAAAAAACTCATTTAGTTCTTCATTCACTTAATTCTCTCAAACAAGGAGAAAGATACTTTTCCAAAATCTTATATTCAACCTTTTAAGCATTAGTTTATTATAGTCTAAGTGTTCTTAATTTTCGTATACTAGATTAGTAAGTAAGTCTACTTTAATTTGTCTTTAAAATTCTTTAACTTCCTTGTGGGATCGATATCTAAGACTCCATTAGAGCCCTATATTACTTGATAACGATATGTATACTTGCGTAGTATCCACAATATAAATCATAAATTCCATAACAGAATCATCAATATATATATATTTAGTGCGGGATCAAGTTTTTGGTGTCGTTGCCAATTTTCATATCATAGTTGTAAGTATAAATTTCAAATGAAGTCCCAAATACAGAGAAATCATCCATAAAAACTTCTATTCTATTATCTATCACACTTCTGAAGATAGACATCATACATCTTTGAAATGTTGCAGGCGCATTACATAGTCCAAAAGGCATTCTTCTAAAAGCAAAGGTTCCATAGGGGCTAGTAAATGTTGTCTTTTCTTCATCCTCAGGAGCAATAAGTATTTAGTGGTAACCAGTATATCTATCGAAAAAATTGTAGTACTTATGTCTAGCAAGTCTATCTAGCATTTGATTAAGAAAAGGAAGAGGAAAGTGATCTTTTCTGGTGGCGGCATTTAATTTTTTATAGTCAATACAAATTTGCCATCCATTAATTCTTCTTGTGGTTATAATTTCATTATTTTCATTTACTTCAACAGTCACTCCTTCCTTTTTCGGTACATAATGTATTAGACTTACCCAAGCACTATCCGAAATAGGATAAATAATTCCATCATCCAACCATTTTAAAATCTCTTTCTTAACTACTTCTTTCATTATAGGGTTCAGTCTCCTTTGCGGATCAACTCTCGATTTATGTTCATTATCTAATAAAACTCTGTGCATACAAATTGAAGGACTAACTCCCTTAATATCTGCCAAAGTCCATCCAAAAGCTTTCTTGTATCTTTTTAAAGTTTCCAATAGTTTTTGTTCTTGATAATCATTTAACTCCGAAGATACTTTAACTAGCAAGGTACAAGATTCTCCTAAAAACATATACTTTAAATGATTAGGGGGAATTTTCATCTCAAGTTCAGGAGGTTTTATAATAGATGGAATTAAGCTTTTATTTCCACCTTCTATAGCGTCTAATATTTTGAATCTCTCCTAAACATATTCCAATTCTTCATTCTTTTCATTATCTGAATTTTCATCATCTTTAATTTCTTCTTCAAATATATTTTTATATTCTTATTCTTTTTCAAATATATTCTTGTAATGACCATTTCTCACATAATCACAGACCTCCATCCTAAAACATTCATTATCTTTTTCCATTGAGGGATACTTCATAGATTTTAAAATATTAAAGGTCACCTCTGAATCATTAACTCTTATAGTTAATTCTCCTTTTTGAACATCAAATACCCCTCTTCCAGTAGCAAGGAATGGTCTTCCCAAAATGATTGGAATTACTTTATCTTCCTCCATATCAAGTACAATAAAGTTCACAAGAAAGATAAATTTATCCACTTTTACTAACACATCTTCCACCACTCCTTTAGGGTAAGTAATGGAACAATCAGTCGACTGAAGAGTCATAGATGTAGGAGAGATTTCTCCTATTCCCAACCTTTTAAAAGTTGATAAAGGCATAAGATTAATACTCGCTCCCAGATCACATAAAGCCTTTCCGAAAAATTTTTCACCTATAACACACGGAATAGTGAAACTACCAGGATCTTTAAGTTTTTTAGGAAGCTTCTTCTGAATTATTGCACTACACTCTCTGCTAAGTGCAACAGTTTCATGATCTGTAAACTTTTTTTTCATTCTCAAAATATCCTTCATAAACTTGTCATAGTCAGGCATCTGTTCTAATGCTTCAAAAAAAGGAATATTTATTGTTAATTTCTTAAGGATCTCCAAAAAATTTTCAAATATGTTATCCCTATTTTGTTTCTTTAATCTTTGAGGAAATGGAGGAGGTGGTTTTTCAACAGTTATCTTTATTGGCTCAAGAGGATAATCCAAGTCTTGATAAATCTTGTTTGAACCTTTTTCAATCTCCACCTTCTCCTTTTCTACTTCAACTTCTTTTTCCACTCTAGTTTCCAATTCTCTTACACTCCTTAATTGAATAGCCTTAAGTTATTCCTTATTTTGATCTTTTAGATTGATCTTCACATTGCTTAGAAGTGTTCCAGAAGCTCTATTATTAAGTGCAGTTAAAATATGTCCTAATTGATTTTCAATATTTTTCATAGCAACACCTTGAGCTTGTAATTGATTTCCCATATTCATAATCATTTCTTCAGTAGAATACTTCTTATCCTTAAATGGTGGGTTACTATTGAATCTAATGGGATGAAATGGTCTAAAATTAGGATTTCCTTGATTGTTCAAATTTCCATTGGATTCATATAATTGTTAGCCCAGTGCGGGTTAACATTAGCATTGTTATTATTCCAATTGGAATTTAGGTGATTCTTCTAACGAGGATTATAATAATTCGAATGAGGATTGTTAGGTCTATTAATAGCATTTAAAGTCTCATAATGCGTTTGAGATTCTGTTATTTGTCCACATGAAATTTCCTCCAACACTTGAGGTGGTTGAGAATAAGTCATTCTATATTGATCTATTTTTTTAGAAAGGGCTGCAATTTGAGAAACTACCATAGTCATCATATCTGAATCATGAGAACTAGCTACTCTCATAGGATTTACCCGTTCAGAGAGTCATTGAAAATTATTAGTAGTCATTTCTTCAATTAATGTGTATGCTTCATCAAAAGGTTTTGACATTAATGATCCACCAGCAATGAAGATTCATAATAGATCTTAATGATCCCACTAATCCATTATAAATTGTTTGAGTTATTAACCAATCTAGCAAAGCATGATGTGGGCACTTCCTAAGAAGATCTTTAAATCTCTCACAAGCTTCATATATTGACTCTCCTTCAAACTGACAAAAAGATGTAATATCATTTCTTAACTTAGCAGTTTTTGATGGAGGGAAATATTTTGATAGAAACTTTTGAGATAATTCTCCCCAATTTCTAATAGATCCAGGTGCTAACAAGTTTAACCATGCCTTAGCTTTATCCATTAACGAGAAAGGAAGAAGTTTAAGTCTGACAGCGTCACTAGACACTCCATCATATTTAAAAGTAGCACACAGTTCTAAAAACTAGCGAGATATAAATTTGGATCCTCATTAGGTGTTCCAGTGAATTGATTATTTTGTACCATTTGGATAATAGTAGGTTTAAGTTCAAATGAATTAGCTGCAACAACAGGATTTTGAATAGTTATATGAATTTCATCTGCTTATGGGTTAGCATAATCTCTTAAAGGTCTTGGCAAATTTCCAATATCATTTCTCTGATTATCTTGAATATTCGCCATTTCATAATAATTTTTTATTTGTTTTTGTTGTTTTCTAATTTTTCTAACAGTACGCTCTAACTCTGAATCGTAAGGTACTAAACCTATAGATCCTTTACTACGCATATAAAATCACACAAACACCCTTTTTTGTTTTTACTTTGACTTTGTTACCTCCCCGGCAACGGCGCAAAAAACTTGACGTGATTGGTTTGAATACACGAATTCAACACCACTACTACGAGATATAATTCCCCAGCAATGCCGCTAAAAGCTTGATGCAACCAGACTTTATTCTATATTTTTAAATGCAAGATTTTGTTAACTTCGAATTTATATATTTACAATGATTTTGTAAAGTCCAAGCATTCAACGTAAGTATACGTATCGTATCAAGTATTACAGGGATCTAGTGGAGTCATGGTTATCGATCCCACAGGGAGGTTTTAAGTTGAAGCAAAGTAACAGTTTTAACAAGTTAGAATAAAGCACTATATCTTTCTTCTAACACCACTACTACAATGCAGAAAACAGTAATAACTAACTAAACTACAATTACTTCTAATATCTTTGAAAATAGAATTAACTAACAGACACACTAAACTAAGTATTTGAAAGGTTTTTTATATATGAGAAAAGTATCTTTCTTACAATGAGAATATGCGGTGTGGATTGATATGGATTAATTATCTAATTTATTGTGTCAAATAGGAGCATAGATGATTCTTTAACTTTAGAAGAGTACCCCTCCTCTAAATAAGAAAAGAACATTAACACATTCTAAGTTTAGTTACTAATTCTAAGGCTACGCTGGGAGGATACTGTCTCTCACTTCGGAGCTCCCACTCACCCTTCACCCGAAGGCTAACCTTTGATATTAGTTACTAATCTTAGAACCATTCTGGGGATTTCAGCCTGTCACCCTGAAATCTCCACATTGAAGTCCTTCAGAACACATTTCCCTATTTATTTGCACGCAATTCCCATAAAATACACAATTCATCCATGGAAATTGAATGGATCTTTCATTATTATTGTAGGACATTAAATCCTTTCAAATTAATGTTCAACAACATATTTTAACATTTAAATTGGTCAGATCGAAAGTAAATTAAGTTCTAAATGAAACACAATCACAATTTCTTCATCACATTAAAAGCGCATTAAATCCACATCAAACCATCATCACATCTCTGACCAAGAAGAAAGACAAAGAAGACTACTCAGAATTCATGGAGAAGTTACAATAAAACATGGATTTTATATATAAAAGAAAAGTCATACAAACCACAAAAGAAAATACAACTTATCTCTTTCTCTTCCCCAATGCAAACTCCTTGAAGTTCCTTTGAATCCTCTTCTATTCCTTACAACACTTAACTCTCTCTTTAGAATAGAAAGGAAGAAGCAATCTCTCACTTTACTCATTCTCCTTCACTCCTTAAAGAAGAATCCCTCTCTTCTACACTAAACCCTAACACTAAAAACTAAGAGAAAGTAATGGAATGCAAGAGAGCACACTCTAAAACTCTATAGAACTCTCTTCTTCTCTCTTTCCTCATCCAAATTTAGTTATTTAAGAGTTAAGGATGAAATCCCAAGAGTTTCCATAGGCATCCCTTCAAATTTTTGCCAAAACTCTCAAATTTTGAATTCCACCGACTTTGGGCGCCGGCGGTGCCTGATAGGGTGCCAGCGGCACTCTATGGTCCGAAATATTTTCTGAACTCTCTGGATTTGGGTGCAGGTGGTGCCAGAATACCTTTTCCACCATTTTGCTCCATTTTGCTCCTTTTCGCTCCAAATTCATTTCCTTTTTATTCTTTTCGCTCCAATCACCTAAAATCATCATACCTGCAACAAATCATAAAAAATACCTTTCTTTAAAGTGAAATATCACTAAAAATAAGTAAAATTAGATAGCATAAACCATATATATTTTTGGTGCATCATATTCCAATTTAGAAAAAATTTCAGTAATTAAGACCAATTTAAAGTTTAGAAAGTTCTTAGGTAAAGGATAATGTAAAATATAGTTTTCTATCTAATTTAGAAATATTTGTCGATTCTTCAAAATATTAGATTCACACATTTATTTTTCTCACTTAAAAATCTTTATTTGAAAATAATTTTACTTACTATATTATAACCTTAAGCTTTAGATTTTCTCATAACTTATATCTTAAACTCTAAGTATGGAACAATTTTTTATTAGGCCCTTAAATCCTCAAGCTTCTCCTTCCTTTTCACATACTATTTTTCACCTTTTTTCTCTTTTTCTTTTCTTTTTCTTTTCTTTTCTTAACACAAAACAACATATAGAATATCAATCAAACAAAGATACATCTGAATATGCAAAAATAATAATATAATTATAATCAGCATATTACCAGAGTTCACACAACAAAACACAACATCTAAATAAAACACAAGACATAACATACATCGGTACATCAAAAAAAAACTCAGCAACGCATAAAAAAAACAAATCCACTAATCATCCTCATCATCATCATCATCTTGCTTGTTCCAATCTCTGGATGGCACATGAGGTATATAGAATGGATGAGGGGGCATCTCAGCACTCATACCACCTCTAATCAATCTATCCAAATAATGTTGATAATTCTCCTCATATTCATCATGTTTTACAATATACCTTACCATATTATCCATATTACCATCCATGTCTCTAATATGCTCATGAGTAAGACTCACCTTCTTCAAAATCTTTCTTAACAAACCAGTCTATGAATCACTAGATGATGAAGCTCTCGAATTAGTAGCACGAAAAAGTAGAAGCAGCAGAAGCAGAAGCAGAAGCAGTAGAAGCCCTACCAAATCCTCCTCTCCAGCCAAACTCTGAATGTATAGTGTAATCTCCAACGTTTACACTAGTAATTGGCTTCAAAGTCTGAAGGATCTCTTCCCAAGTTTCAAATTTCACACCAGGTCGGTCACATAATGAAAGAATCAGGGAAGGAAATCTCACACCGGTAGTAGTGGTAGATCTGGCACAATTCAAAATGTAATCATAAATGATTGCTCCAATATCTATAGGCTTCTCTTGCTAAATGCAATAGTTCAACACAGCTCTCTCCCTTGTAACTTCACTAGTATGACTTGAAGGCAACAGCTTAGATGAGATAAAATAATGCCATGCTTTAGAAGTGGCATTTAACTTAGAGGCTTGAAAATTGACTCTTCTATCATTAGTGATCTTCCATAATCCTCTTCCATCAGTAAAAAATGCCATTATTTCATCTAACTCTCCCTTTGTAGGATGATAGTTAGAATAAAAACAAAACATATCGGAAGGTAGTTGATAAAAGACATTGATTACCGCAGTTGTAAAATGTACTTCTTGCCTTCTCACCATCACCATATTCTCTTCTGCTGCAGGTAAGTATGCATAAAACTCTCTGATCACATAAGCAACCAAAAATAGCAGAGAAGCAACAGTAATTCTACCAATTCCTTCTACCAATCATCTCCTCAATAACTTCTTCAGGCTTACTGAACACACGCTCAAGAATCAATTTACGTGAATGTAGTGCGTCAACGTATCGTTCTTCAACCCTTCCACTAACAAACTTATCAGAATCAAATCTTGTCTTATCTCTCGAGCACTTTGACTTTGGAGCCATTTCTAAAAAATTCTATGAAAAATTCACCATAAATTCCAAAATCAGACTAAACTTGCTAAATTAACTTCCAAAAGTAATTTCCACTAAATCCAAGAATTTCTCAACCTTTTCCTCAAATTTTTAGCATGAATAGTGATTTTAGGATTTTTCAAAATGTACTCAAAATACACGGTGAAAATAAAAAAATTTTACTTAGGAGTAGTGCTATTACCTTAAGGAATCCAAATCTATCAATTTTTGTTGAGATCGACCTTCAAATGATCCAATATTTTGATGCCCTAGGCTCCTTTTCGCAAAAAATAGAGGTTGAAGACGATAGATAAGTTAAAAATGGTGATTTTCGAGTTTTTAACTGCTGAAAACCAATTTTTTGTGAACCGGCGCCTAAGCGAGAGGGCTTCGGCACTTAGCCGCGAAATCTGGTGCTTAAGCGCTGGCACTCTGGCGCTTAGCCGCCATTGCCCAGATTTTCACAAGTAAGAAAATGCACTAAACCACTTAGTTAATCACCCTTAATCTTCTCAAAATAGTTGTCTCTTCCCCATAAATCTCCAAATACTCCAATTTCAAATTTTAATATCCATCTATTCTGATCAAGTTTCAAACAAACACAAACTTATATTCATTAAAAACAAACATCACTTAATACAAACTAAAAATTTCTATCCAAACACTTTGGATGAAATTCCTTAGTTACAAAAGGACTCAATAAACATAAAGATAGGCATACATCACTAAGATGTAACAATCACACATTAAAGTGCAACATATCACAATCATAAAAGATTAAACAATTAAAACATTCAAACTCATCAAACATAAAATACACAAAATAAACCACAAGATCAAACTAACATTTAATTCCACTCTCCAGTAAGCAGAATATATCCAGAACCACTATTATTTCCATTTGACCCTTCTGGAATATAAATTTGATAGAATGGGCGATGATTAAACACTCTTACATCTTCTTCTAATTACTTGTTCTTCAGGAACATCGCTTTATCTGCTTCTTCCACGTGACTTGTATGACTAAGTTGCATCTTGAGTTGTCATCCCATATGCTCCAAATGTGCATTAGTTTCATTAATCTTTTCTAGGATTGAAGTCACTCGGGCTTCTATTTTTTAATCTTCTTTGCAATTCCCTGAATACTAACTCTTTAGCACAATCACTAATAAAATTACTCTTGTCAGAATCCTCTTTTTTCTTGATCTCATCTACCCAGGAACACATGACGCACTCAAAACACTCTTCTTAAGACTCAAGAATGAAAATTGGATTTGGGGCAAGTGTTTCTCTTAATCTAGGGCCTTTTTATAGACTTTTAGAAGTGCATAAACCGCCCTTAAACATTTAAAAACTCCAAAATAACTTCGAAAACTACTTCCACATGATCTAGGCTTCTAGAACCTCATTTATCACATGTTTCATCACTCCGGCGCCTAACCGCCAATAAGGCGGCCCTTAGCCTCCAGTGCTCAATTTAGCACAGGTCTGTCAAATGTCCAAATTTTCATTCTGACTCCTCAGTCATTAAATAAGGTCAAATAAACACTACTTTAACATAAAAACTCCAAAATACTACTACCAAAACAAAAAAACAAAAAAATAAAGCAGACAAAGCAAACACAAAGCAAAGCACATCGATAACTATGAGTTGCCTCCCACAAAGCACTTGGCTTAACGTCATCAGCCTGACATACCCAGAACTCAATCTGAATGACCGAACATCAGATTTTCATCAGATTTAAGTTGATCGACTGAAAAATAAGGTTTTAAGTCTATGATCGCTAACTTTAAATATTTTTTAGTCTTAGGATCTAGAATATCCACAGCTCCATAGGAATAAATTTTTATCACAATAAAGGGACCCATCCACCTGGATTTAAGTTTTCTAGAAAAAATTCTCAATCTGGCATTATAGGACAAAAATTTCTATCCTGGCACAAGATTTTTAGTAAGAATCTTCCGATCATGCCATAACTTCATCTTTTCCTTATAAATTTAGCATTTTCATAAGATTCATTCCTTATCTCTTCAAGCTCATTTAATTGCAATAATCTCTTCTCAGAAGCATCTTTCAAATTATAAATGAACTCTTTAAAAGCCCAATATGCTTTATGTTCAAGTTCAATAGGCAAATGACAAGCTGTTCCAAAAATCAACCTATATGAGGACATTCTTATAGGGGTTCTGCAAACAGTCCTATATGCCCACAAAGCATAATCCAGTTTGCTTGACCAATCCATTCTGTTTAGATTAACTGTCTTTTCTAATAATCTTTTAATTTTACGATTGGATAATTCAACTAAACCACTTGTCTAAGGATGATAAGCAGTAGTAATGCGATGATTTATATGATATTTCTTTGCTAACTTCTCAATAATCGCATTTTTAAAATGACTTCCCCCATCAGTTATGATTACTCTTGGCATTCCAAATCTGCAAAATATATTATTTCTTAAAAACTTTGCAACACTTTAAGTATCACATCGAGGTAAAGCAATAGCTTCAATCCATTTGGAAACATAGTATACTGCTATCAAAATATAAACATTTTCAAAATATGGTGTAAATGGACCTATGAAATCTAATCCCCAAACATCAAATATTTCAACTTCCAACATATAATTGAGGGACATCTCATTTCTTTTAGAAATATTGCCTACATGCTGACATCTATCACAATTTTTAATTTAAGCATTCACATCATTAAAAATTATAGGCCAATAAAATCCATATTGTAAGATTTTATATGCAATTCTTTCAAATCCAAAATGTCCCCCATAATCAGAATCATGACATTTTTGAATAATTTCATAAGTTTCTTCCAAAGGTACACATCTTCAAATTATAAGATCTTTTCCTTATTTATATAAAAATGGGTAATCCCAAAAATATGTCTTAGCATCAGACAGAAATTTCTTCTTTTCCTGCTATGTCAAACTATAGGGTATAATATTACTAACAATAAAGTTTACTATGTTGGCATACCACGGAACACGCTACTCATTAACAATGAATAATATTTCATCAAGAAAATATTCATTACTTTCTTCAGCATCACAGAGAGATTCTTCATTTTCAAGCCTAGACAAATGATCAGCAGTTTGATTCTCAGAACCCTTCCTATATACTATCTCAAAATTAAACTCTTGCAAAAGAAGAATCCATCTAATCAATCTCAGCTTTACATCCTTCTTCTTCATTAAATATTTGATAGCAAAATGATCAGTAAGCACCACTCATTTGGTTCCAATTAAATATGATTAAATTTATCAAATGCAAATACTATAGCTAATACCACATTCTCGGTAGTGATATAATTAATTTGAGCTTCAATAAGAGTTTTACTAGCATAATAAATAACTTTAAAAATTTTATCATATCTCTGACCCAAAACAACACCAATAGCATAATCACTAGCATCACACATTAATTCAAAAGGTTTTTCCCAATTTGGTGAAATTATAACAGGTGTAGTGATTAATTTTTCTTTTAATGTTTCAAAAGCTTTTAGGAAATCATCATCAAAATAAAAAATTGTATCCTTTTCCAGTAAACGACATAAAGGTTTTGTAATCTTTGAAAAGTTTTTGATGTAACGCCTGTAGAATCCAGCATGTCTTAGAAAACTTCTAATTCCCCTTACATTGGTCGGGCAAGGTAAATTAGATATAACTTGATTTTGCAAGATCTACCTCCTAACCTCTTTCTGAAATCCGATGTCCCAATACAATTCCTCATGCTACCATAAATTGGCATTTTTCCCAGTTAAGGACTAAATTAGTTTCTTTACAGTGTTTTAGAACTTTAGACAAATGTTCTAAACATGATTCAAATGAAATTCCAAACACTGAAAAGTCATCAATAAAAACTTAAATCCCTTTTTCAATTAAATCACAGAAAATAGCCATCATACATCTCTGAAATGTAGCAGGGGCATTACATAAATCAAAGTGCATTCTTCGAAAAGCAAACGTATCATAAGGACTGGTAAACGTAGTTTTCTCTTGATTCTCAGGAGCAATTTGAATTTGGTGGTAACCAGTATATCCATCTAGAAAAAAAATGTATTTATGCTCAGCCAGTCTATCCAGCTTCTGATCCAAAAATAGGAGTGGAAAATGATCTTTCCTTGTGGCAAGATTTAATTTTTTATAATCAATGCATATTCGTCATCCTGTAACTTGTCTTGTTGGAATCATTTCATTCTTTTCATTAACAGTCACAGTTACTCCTCCTTTCTCAGAAACACAGTGAATAGGACTAACCCATGCACTATATGAAATAGGGTAGATAATTCCAGCATCCAACAACTTCAAAATTTCTTTCTTAACAACATCTTTCATGATAGAATTTAATCTCCTTTGGGGACTAGCCCGAGGTTTACAATTATCTTCCATAAGAACTATGTGCATACAAATTGAAGGACTAATTCCTTTAATATCAGCAATTGTCCATCCAAAGGCTTTGTTGTACTTCTTTAAAATTTCAAGCAAACTCTCTTCTTCTTTTTCAGTCAATTGAGATGAAATTATAACAGGCAAGGTTGAGGATTCACCCAGACAAGCATACTTCAAAAGATCAGGAAGCATTTTTAACTCAAGTTCATGAGGTTTTTTAATTGATGGACCATAAGATTCATCTTTTTCAATCATATCCAACAATTCAAAATTTTCATGAACATAATTTAAATTTTCCTCTTAAAAATCTTTAAAATGATGTAATTCCTCTTCTTTCTTATGTTCCAATTCTTCTCTTTCAGGTTTTTCTTCATAAGTTGACTTGAAATGACATTCACTCAAATATCTGATAAAATCCATCCTATAACTTTCATCATCTTTATCTATTGCAGGATATTTCATCGATTTTGAAATATCAAACGTATCAGTTTGATCATTAACCCTCATCATTAATTCCCCTTTTTGCACATCTATCATTGCTCTGCCTGTGGCTAGGAAAGGTCGTCCCAAAATGATGGGTATCTCTTTATCTTCTTGCATATCAGGCACAATGAAATCAACAGGAAAGACAAATTGATCCACTTTAACCGAAACATCTTTTATAACTCCTTTTGGATATGTGATCGAACAATGCTAATTGCAGAGTTACAGTAGTTAGGGTTATTTCTCCTAGTCCTAGTCTTTTGAATATTGATAGATGCATAAGGTTAATGCTTGCACCCAAATCACATAAAGCTTTTCCATAGAATCTGTCTCCGATTGCACATGAAATTGTGAAACTACCAGGATCTTTAAACTTTTCAGGAAGCTTTTTCTGAATTATTGCACTGCACTTCTCACTAAGTGCAATTATCTCATTATCTTCAAGCTTCCTCTTTTTGTTGAGAATATCCTTCATAAATTTCACATAGCTCGGCATTTGTTCTAAGGCTTCAGCAAATGGAAGATTAATGGTAGCTTCTTAAATATCTCCAAGAATTTTGAAAATTTCTTATCCAACTTTTATTGACAAAGTCTCTGAGGAAATGGAGGTGGTGGCTTTTGAAAGTCAACCTTAGATGGAGAAATTAGTCTTTCTAAACCTTTCAGAGCATCCTCTTTTGGTTCTTCAATCTCTTCTTTCTCTAATTCAGTTTCTTTATGAACTCTACCTTCCAACTCTTTTCCACTTCTCAGTTGAATTGCTTTTACATGCTCTTTATATTTATCTCTTGGATTCACTTCAGTATTACTTGGAAGCATTCCTTGGGATCTAGTACTTAATGAATTTGTAATTTGTCCTACTTGATTTTCAATATTTCTGATGGTTGCTCCTTGAATTTGTAATTGATTTCCCATATGTGAAACCACTTCTTCAATAGACAACTTCTTCTCGTTTAATTGTAAAGCATTATTAAAACCTAGAGGATAGGTTAGTCTATAATTATTATTTCCTTGCTTGTTCTTATTCCCCAATGGGTTTACTTGGTGGTTCCCCCATTGTTGATTAATACCACCCTGATTATTGGTATTCCAGTTAAAATTAAGATGATTCTTCCAACTTGGGTTATAATAATTGGAATATGGGTTATTAGGCTTGCTTATAACATTCAAAATTTCTGATGAAGAATAAGAATCAATCATTTGGCCTAATGAATTTTCTTCAATCATGTAATTTGGCTGAGAAAAGTTCATCCCAAATTGGTCTATCTTCCTTGAAATTACAGCAACTTGATTTGCTAACATTGCAAAAGCATCATTGTCATGAACACTGGCTACCTTTTTAGGATTTAACCTTTCAGAATGCCATTGAAAGTTATTAGTAGTCATTTCTTCAAATAAAACATAAGCATCAGGAAACTGTTTAGACATTAATGATCCACCAGCAGCAGCATCGATAATTGATCTAACAGATCCAACTAATCAATTGTAAAAGTTTTGAATTATTAACCAATATGTTATCGAATGATTTGGGCATTTCCTGAAGAGATCTTTAAATCTTTCCCATGCTTTATATATTGATTCACCTTCAAACTGACAAAAAAAAATGTAATATTATTTCTCAACTTCGCAGTCTTCGATGGTGGAAAATATTTAGCAAGGAATTTTAGTGCTAAATCACCCCAAGTTCTGATAGATCCAGGTGCTAATGCATTTAACCATATCTTAGCTTTAACCCTTAGTGAGAAAGGAAAAGGTCTAAGTCTAATAGCATCATCCGAAACACCATCATATTTAAAAGTAGCACACAACTCTAGAAAATTGGCAAGATGAAAATTAGGATCTTCAGTTGTTGCTCCCCCAAACTGATTATTAGACATCATTTGGATAATAACAGGTTTAAGTTCAAAGGAATTAGCAGCTACAGCAGGGTGTTGAATACTACGATAAAGTTCATCCACTGTAGGGTTAGCATAATCTCTTAAAGATCTCAATTCTTGATGGATGCCAAAATTTTGATTTTGATGATTTGCCATTTCTTGAATATTTTTATCTTCTTCAGAATTTTGAATTTTTTTGATTTTTCTAATAGTTCTTTCTAATTCAGAATCGTAAGGCAAAAGTCCTTCAGAATCTGAACTACGCATACAACAATAAAATAAAACAAAACAAAACACAACACACTAATAAAAACAAAGAAAAGTAAAAATTTAAAATTCTTCTTAATTTTCTTTAAAGATGTAGTTTAAATCAATTTCACCAGCAAAGGTGCCAAATACTTGATCCCCGATTAATATACGTGTGCAAATGATCTAGATATGAAAATTATGATTTTATAATATGGGATACTACGCAAGTATAGGCATCATTTATTAAGTAATATATGACTTTCTGATTATGCCCTGAGATATTGAACGCATAGGGAAATGTAAAAAATTTTTAAAGAAATAAGAAAATTATATTTTTACTTTTTAAATTACTTTTGAAAGTATGTTTTGATTTGTAAAGTTTGAAAGTTATTTTTGGTATTTTTGATGTAAAGCTAAACCAGAAATGAAAATTATCAGAACTTTAAAATGCGGTATAAAACATTATAAAATAAAATATCTTTTTTCTTTCTCTTATAAAGCAGTAATAATTATGAAAGTATTGTTGTGAAAGTATTTAAATGTGTTGTGACAAATAACAGCAAATGTATTCTTTAACCTTACTTGGTTCTATAAAGAACATTGGTTAATTTGAAATTTTAAAATTTTGAACATGGTTAGGCAGGGAAGATACTAGCTTTCTTTCTAGAGTTCCCTCGATTCCCTCCACCTGGGAGCTAACTTCTCATAACAAAATTTAAAATATCAAACCAAATTAGGGGGCTTTAGCCTATCACTCTAAAGACCTCTAATTTTACTCCCCATTAAAAACATATCTCCTAATATATTTGCATTCAATTATATGGACTACAATTCTCACCCATATAATTGCATGTGATTTTTGCCAATTTTTGTTTGACACAATACCACATTTGATTTTACATAATCTCTCAACAAATTTTAAAATCTTAATTGGCCAAAATTAAGAAGTAAATTAAGTTCATAGAATTAAATCTTCACAACTTATTCCAACTTTAAACACTTATACATTCCACAATAATCTTACATAAATTAAATACTTTTTCAATTAAGAAAGATAAAGATAAAGAAAACTACTCAGAATTCATGGAGAAAAAATAAGCACACATTGATTTGAAAATAGAAATCATAAAGAAAACACAACAAGAAAAATTAAATATCAAAAATAGAAGTGAACATTTATCTGAAAATCCTCTCTACAAGACTCCAGAAGTTCCTTTGAAACTTGACTTTCCACAGGACAACACTACAGAGGTTGGCACCCAACTCTGCTGACTCCAACTCTGACTTTAGACTTCAATAAAAACTAGATAAATGGATGAAATTAAATTGGTGGAAAGAAAGTTTCACACCAACCATTTATCCTCTAAAACTAAACTAACTAACTCTAAACAATAAAAGACTGAAAGTAAAACTCTTTGAAACTAGAAGATGAAACTGAAAACTAGAAGAGCAGACCTCCACACACACACTTAACACACTTAAGACACACTTAAGACACACTTAAGACACACTTAAGAGACACTTAAGACACAACAAACTAATTCCAAGTCTTCATGATATAATTTTCCAAAAGGTGCCTTAGTATCTCTTCAAATTATGTCCTGATTCAACGTATCTACCAAAAGATGTGCCCCTTCATTCAAATTTGCCGCCCATAGGAAGTTAAGGAAGTCAACACCAAAAGTTGCTTCGAACACCTCTTGAAATTGGCTCCAAATATGAAGAAAATTTAATTTTTAACTGTGGCAACTAAGCACCGACCTGGCGGCGCTTAGCCGCCGTAGTCAAGTTTTTCATTTTTTTTCATTTTTTTGCTTCAAATTTGGTCTAATTTTGCTCCTTTCATCATAATAACTCATTTTCATCATACCTGCAAAAAAACACAAAATACCTTCCATTAAATTGCAATATCATTTAAAATAGGTAAAACAATGTGCATAAAAACGCTATATATTTTAGGTGTATCATCTATCACTCTGAAATCTCCAATTCTATGCCCATCAAAATGTATTTTTTTATTTATATGCCCATCCAATTCTCTGCACTCAACCACCATGAACTATGTCACTGATTCATGGACATTGATTGTGACCTTCACTTTTGTTGTGGAACTCATAATCCTTTTGGAACATATGTTTCCCAACAAGTTTTAACAATTTAATTCGCTAGAACAAAAAGTAAATGAAGAACAAAGTGCAAAGGTCATCAAAAATTCTCCACAATATATCAACACATCATTTCCATATCACAACATCAACACATCACATGAAAAGGAGGAAGACAGAGAAATCTACTCAAGACTCATCAGGAAAGGATGATAAAACGTGGATTTTATATATAAAAGCAACGTCATACAAATAGAGTAAGGAAAAGACAACTTATCTCAAACTCTTCCCCAAGTGAATCTCAAGGAATTCCATTAACTCCTCTTCTTTCTTCACAACAACACACAATTTTCTCTTTAGATAAGTAAGGAAGAAGAAATCTCTCACTTTCCCTCTCCTCTTACACTCCTTAGAAGAGAACACACAAACCCTAGATTTCCTAAAAAAAATCAAAAATCACACTCACTCTTCACTCCCTCAAAATCTAAACTCTCTCTCCCTCTCTAAATTTGGCTCCTAAACAATTTTAATCTGAACATAACTAATTTCGAAAGAGTTTCTTCAAGCATCCCTCAAAAATCTGGCCAAATACATTGAATCTAGTATGAAATCGAGATAGGGCGCGGTTCGGCGTAGGATAGGGTGTCGTCCTGCTCTATTTTTCACCTTCTGATCCAAAAGTCTGTGTAAATTGGCGTAGTCCGGTGCTAGTAATAGAGTTGTTCAACGCTAGTTCAATAAATTGCATTTTGTTCCATTTTACTCCAAATTTTCTCCTTTTCGCTTCCTTTTGCTCCTAAGGCCTAAAATCCTTGAACTTGCATGAAATCATGAAATTTATATTTCTTTAAAGAGCATATCATCAAAAATAGGTGTGAAATGGACATTAAAAAGCTATCAAATTTCTAGTGGATCAACGACATACTAATTTCTATAAAAGGACGACATGTTCTTTCTCAAATCGACATGGATAATTTACACAAAATCACTGAAAACATAACAATGACAATAATTGATGAAGAAAAGGATGATAGGCGACATCCAATTATTCAATATCTATGATCCAGAAAGTTACTCAAAAACAGCTCTATTGAAATTCAAATTAAACAAAGAGCATTATCCTATAATCTAATGAATAATATCCTTTACAAACAATCTTTTGATCAAATGTGGTAAAGATGCTTGAATCAAGCTGAAGCTCAAGAGATTGTTAAAGAAGTTCATTCAGGCCTATGTGGTGCACACCAATCTGGGCGTAAAAATTAAAATGAAAATAAAGAGAATTGGATATTGTTGGCCAACAATGATGACTGATTGTTTCCAGGTCACAAAAAGGTGTCATCAATGTCAAATACATGGAGTGGTCTTACATCATTCGCTAAATGTAATACATCCAACTATTACATCTTGGCCAATTGAGTGTTAGGGCACCGACACACTATAGACCCTCCATCATCTAAAGGCCATCGGTTTATTCTGGCAGCCATTGATTACTTCTCGAAATGGACAGAAGCAATATTACTCAGAGAAGTCAAAGCAGAACAAGTTCTCCATTTCTTCAAGACTCATATTGACTATAGATTTGGAATACCTCAAAGAGTCATATCAGACAATGGAATAGCCTTTAAAAACACAAAAATGAACTATTTTATTCAAATACATGGGATAGACTGGAGGTATTCCACAATCTATTATCTTAAAGACAATGGTTTAGCTAAAGCTTTCAATAAAAAATTGGTACAAATTTTGAAAAAGACATTAATTAACAGTCCAAGACAGTGGCATGAAAGATTGATATAAGGTTTATGAGCCTATAGAACTATATAACAAACACTAACACAGTCAACACCATTTGCTCTAGTATATGGCTCTAAGGCTATTTTACCACTTGAAGTGAAAATTTCATCTCTCAGAGTTGTTGTTGCAAATAAAATAACTGAGGAAGAAAAAGCCAAATTACGACTTGAAGAACTTAAAAGTTTAGAAGGCAAACGTCTCCAAGCTCAACAAAATCTGGAACTCTATCAAGCAAAAATGATACGAGCCCACGATAAATTGGTTCATCCTAGAACCTTTAGAATCGGTGAAGTAGTTTTAGTTCTTCGAAGACCTATACTCGTTCATCAAAAAATAAGTGGAAAGTTCGAACTAATATGGGAGGGCCCATATGTAACTGAAAAAACATATTATAGAGGATCTTACCAATTGGTGGATTGTAAAGAAGAAAGAATCTTGCCCTTGATCAATGGGAATTTCTTGAAAAAATATTATACGACATGAATATGTGAACTATGATTTGTTTATGAACTAAGAAATTAATAAAAAAATATATAGTTTACCTGGTTTGTGAAAACTTTATTTTGCCTATCTCTTTTGTGCTTACTAAGTTGATACTTATAAGAATAATTCTTCAAAATAAAACAAACAAATCTTAATTAACAAAGGCATTTTGAAAATGAAATTTAGTCTAACATGCTATATTACCCTGTCACTTACAGGAAAATGTCTGACAATAGACTTCTTTTCACTTTTCAAAATGGTGTGACTTTGGCATTGGACCGCTGACACATTGACCAAGGAGCAAGAATTCATTTCAAACTTCATATATTACAACTTGAAATGGTATATCAAGGATCACTGTTATATCTCGTTAATCAGAATGAAGTTGAAGACAAGACACATATAATAGAGTTCAAAGCTCAAGAACAATATTACATCATGGACGAACAAAGTTTAGTCGTTCATAAATGGAAATTCAGTACCGAAAAACTGAGATCAGTAGTAATGACTAAAACATAGAGAATCACCGAAGCATCTGTTGCTGGTATCAACAAACTGACGCCAGGACTTACTCGTTCTCAGAGGCAAAATCGTAACAAGCAATTAAAACGACAAGAAGAAAGGCAATTACAGGGAAGAAGACAAATGGCAGATGATATCTACCAATTTGCATTTTCCATTCCCGAAAGCTCACCCAATGAAACTTATCCTATTTTAGGAGTACAAAGTTTGGAGCCCAAGGAACAAGATCCTATTGAAAGGACTACTTTTATCCCTACCCCATACAGACCGATTCTGGACTTGACAGTGTTGGAAAGGCAGACTGATTGAAGAGATATTTATGAAGAAGAATTATGGCAAATTTGAAAGATCAGACAACACTCTTTTAAGAAATTTAAGCATATCAAGCGACAGACCATCAACATCCTTGAGGGCATTCAATTGTTCACTAAGGAATTTGATGAAGATGAAAAAGCTGCTATTATTGAGCATGTGATGGAAGCTCGAGATTTGGGCCGAGCTAGCCGCCTTAAGGAAAGAACCTATTCTGAGCCAAGTAAATGGATACGAGGCAAGGGGCGATTCAAAATCCAATATGGGTGTTGCTATAACTATGTAAAGGATAATGAAGGAAACCCTCCAGGGATTCTACAACACAAGCAAGTGGACCCGTTGCCCACTGTAATCATCCAAATCATTAGACGACTTGTCACCTGGGGGATAATTCCAGCAAACATCCCAAACAGTTGTATTATCAATCTTTATGATGAGGGAGATTGTATCCCTCCTCATATCGACAATCATGATTTCAAAAGACTATTTTGCACATTTTCCTTAATGAACAGGTGTTCTATCCTTTTTGGGAGAGAGATATAGATTCTCGGACCGAGAGAATTTCAGGGGATGCACCAGATCCCTTCAACTCAAGGATTAGTCCTTTTATTGCATGGTAATGCTGCTGATATAACAAAAAATTGCATACCAAGCGTCAGTAGACATCACATCTCAATCACTTTATGGCGAATGCGTCCAGACAAATGACTCATCGGATATTAGGTCATTCCGGAACTTGAAGGACTGAAATCTTTGGAATTACCATGACCCCATAAATGTCCAAACACCTAAGACATGGTTGACAAACAATGTCTTGGAGTGTTATATGTTTGCGGATGCTCTAATAGTATCCAAGGTTATGTTGACAACAAAAGAGTGACATGAAAACTTCTCACATGTGATAAATATCGATAGTTCGTAGCATGCTTACTATCTGATATATGTACATATATGAACTGTTGACTTTTGTTTGCAATGTACATTATCTTTGGAAATGAAATAAATTTTGAAAAGACATTTTCTGTTCTCTACAATAAATCGGCAGATCCTGAAATGCCAAAATGAATTCTTTAAATAAAATAAAAATGACATGATAAACAACTTGTGATAATTAACATGAGATTTATCTTTTGACTCATAAAGGTTAACTCCCCAGCAGATATGATTTTCTTCATGTGTTTATTACACATAACTTCTAATTATTAGATATAAGACCCTTCCTGACACGGAAACATGGCATTCCTTTAACTCTTCCTTTGAGAAAGCTTGTAAGTTGCATAGCTTTACTTCTCAAAATTGATATATTGACATTTGACATTTCTGAGAGATTATATGACATCTTCACTCTCTCTAGTTATTGGATATAAGACCCTTCCTAACACTGAAACATGACATTCCTTTAACTCTTCCTTTGAGAAAGGTTGTAAGTTGAGTAGCTTTCCTTCTCAAAATCGATATATTGACATTCGACATTTCTGATAAAGCATATGGCATCTTCTCTCACTCTCTCTAATTATTGGATATAAGACGCTTCCTGACACGAAAATATGGTGTTCCTTTAACTTTTCTTTGGGAAAGATATAAGTCGCATAGCATTCTTTCTCAAAACTAAAACATCAGCATTTGATATCTTTGAGAAATGGCATAATACCTCCTTTAATGGAATATTGCAACCACCTTCTCTTAAAAATAAAATTTCCTTGACAATAAAATGATTTATAAACCAACAATAGATATTATGACATCCAGACCAATTCAGTCAACGCCAATATGTGTGGCATACTTGTGAAGTATTCTACAAATATTGGGGGCCCATTTGTTGACCTCAGTTTTGTGAGGATCATCTCAAAGTCAAATTGAGATAGGAATTATACCAATATTGACTTCCTAAATCTCACTGATTGCCATTAAGCCCTAATGACTAGGGTAAAACCCTATAAATCCTTTTTAACCCAAATGACATCTTAAAATGATTAAATCAGTAATGACAAACACTCGTATGATTAATTATTGACCCAATAGGTCAACTTTTCACCAAAAGTGAACATTGGTCAAAATGATCAACTTTTGACCCAATGATAAACTCATTAACCCAACACGTCAACTTTTGACCAAAAAGTCAACTTTGGTCACAATGGTCAATTTCTGACTCAATGAGCAACCCATTGACCCAATAGGTCAATTTTTGACCAAAAAATCAATTTTGGTCAAAATGGTCAATTTTTTGACCCAATGACCAACTCAATGACCCAACAGTCAACTTTTGACCAAAAATTCAACTTTAGTCAAATGGTTAATTTTTGTCCGGATGACCAACCCATTGACCCAATAGGTCAATTTTGGACCAAAAAGTCAACTTTTGTCAAAATGGTCAATTTCTGACCCAATGACCAACTTATTGACCTAATAGGTTAAATTTTGACCAAAAAGTCAACTTTGGTCAAAATGGTCAATTTATGACCCAATGACCAACCCATTAACCCAATAGGTCAACGTTTGACAAAAAAGTCAACTTTGGTCAAAATGGTCAATCCTTGACGCAATGATCAACTCCCCATTGACGTAAGAACTTAACTTTTGACACAAAAAGTCAAAATTAACCAAACTCACCAACCCAATACCCAAAGATTATTGAATTGACTTTATTAGTTTTGACATAAATAATTAAAATTTGATCAAAACAATCCATACATGACACAAAAAAACCACCCTAACCCTATTGGTCAACTCTTGGCCTAAAAGGGTAAAAAGTGGTCAAAATGGCTAATTCATGCCCCTTTAACCACAAAATTAACTTCAAAGAAAAAAATTGACATGATCAATGTCACATTGATCAAAATGACCAAAATTAATCCAAAATCACCACATCGATCTTTAGATTGGCCTAAATTTTAAAATTTGTCAACATGACCAAATTGAACCCTGAATGACAAAATCTTTGAACCTCATGACCAATCAATCCATGACAAGGTTAGAAAAGTCAAAATAGGTCACCTGATTCACCCGATATTTATACTTACAATTATGATATGAAATTTGGCAACGGCGACAAAAACTTTTCTCCGCCGGATATATATGCTTATGATTTTGATATGAAAATTATGATTTATAATGTGGATACTACTCAAGTATACATATCGTTTATCAAGTAATATAGGACTTTTTGATTAAGCCCCGAGATATCGAATTCACAAGGAAAGTGAAAAATCTTTAAAGAAATAAGAAAATTATCTTTTAACTTTTATAATTAGCTTTTGAAAGTATGTTTTGATTTTAAAAAGTTTGATAGTTGATTTCACTCTTTAAATTTTCTTATAAAAGTCAAACAAGAAATTAAAAAGATAATAACTGTAAACACGGTATGAAAAACACTATTAACTAGAATATCTTTTTCTTTTCTTTATAAAGTAGTAATAATTATGAAAGTATTGTTGTGGAAGTATTTAAATTTGTTGTGATAAATAGAAGCAAATGTATTCTTTACCCTTACTTGGTTCTATAAAGAACATTGGTTAATTTGAAATTTTATTATTTTAAACATGGTTAGGCAGGGAAGATACTAGCTCTCACTCTAGAGTTCCCTCATTTCCCTCCACCGGGGGCTAACTTCTCATAACAAAATTCAAAACATCAAACAAAACTAGGGGCTTTTATCCTGTAACACTAAAAATCCTCTAATTTTACTCCCCTTTAAAACCTCTTCTAATATATTGCATTCAATTATATGAACTACAATTTTCACCCATATAATTGCATGTGATTTTTACTAACTTTTATGAGAAAATACCGCATTGGATCTTACATAATCTCACCACAAATTTTACATCTTAACAGACCAAATTAAGAAATAAATAAAGTTTATAGAATCAATCTTCACAACTTCTTCCAACATTAAACACATATACATTCCACAACAATTCTTCATGAATTACTTACTTCTTCATTTAAGAAAGAAAAAGATTGAGTAAACTACTCTGAATGCATTGAGAAAATACAAAAACACATTGATTTGAAATTAAAAACTATAAGAAAAACAACAAACACAATAAGTATTAATTAAAAACTAAATGTAAGAACAAAAGTAAACACCTATCTGAAAATCCTCTCAACAAGACTCAAGAAGTTCCTCTGAAACCTTGAATCTTCACTAAACTTCTCCTCAGAGTAGGTCTCCCAACTCCGATGACTCGGATATAGACTTCAGACTTCAATAAAAACTAAACTAAGGGAAAGAAAAGAAGTGGGATGAAGAAGGCTTCACTCCTACCCTTTTTTCTTTTCTACTCTCTGCTCCTACTCCTAATGAAAACTCTTATAAAATACAATAAAACTCTGTAAAAATTCTCTTCAAAATGCAATGGAAGAGCCCCTACTCTTTCCTACGACTCTCTTTAAAAATTAAACCAAAATGTGCCTTGGTGTCTCTTCAAAATGTGTCTAGATTCGATGTATCCACCAAAGAATGCACCCCTTCATTCAAACATGCCGCCCAAAGAAAGTTATGGAAGTTACCACCAAGAGTTCCATCCCATTATACGGCTTATTTTTAGGTTTGTGTTTTGAAAAGGGGTCGCCTACAGAAATTGTCGGCGAATTTTTATATTTTAAATTTAATTTAAATATATATAATTTGGAAAGTAGCATTTGATTTTGAAAATAATTTTAAGTTTGAAAATTTTAAGATATGAAATCAAACCGATCTCACATCCCAAATAGTTTATATAAACGAGCACCACATCACAAACCGTGTATCTATCCCGAAGAATAAACACATTGTTTGATGATAGGGCTTGATTAAATAAACTAGAAGATTTGTGACATATGTTTGGTCTGCGAAACAATTTTATAAGCCGACAAGATCCCCTGCTTAATATAAAGGAATTAAGCAGGGTTTATATTACCTGGGTTCTCAAAGTTCCCTATAAGGGCAAGCCCCTATAGTTAATTACATCCTAAGTGACGAGAATCACTTAAGAAAAATCTCGATAATGATCAGTGGTTTTGCTCTCAATAATTTCAAAGTTTAAGGTTTTCAAAGGATTGAATTTTGGAAATTCCAAAAGGGATTAGCTCAAATTTGAAACAGTTTATTTCAGGAGTCCAAAGGAAGAGAAGTAGGAGAAGCTGAGAATCCAATAGGAATCTTGGCAACTTCACAAACTATCCTATTGTTTCACTTCAATTCGAGAATTTACTTAATGTTTTAATTCTTCCAATTTTAGTTAATTAGGACATATATTTTTATGATATCTTCAGACAAGTAGCCTCGATGATGTGAGGGTTTATGTCATACCAAACAACTACCTCGGAATCCTAAGACCGGTTAAGACTTAATTTGCATAAAATGATTATGCAAGTGCCTAATGAAAAGGTTGAGGATTTATGTTGCACTAGGCAAACTACCTCAAAATCCTATGGCTTGGTTATTATATTCTAAGAATGGTTTTGCTGAAGTAGACCCGAGTTTTGCTGAAGAAGATGGTCGTGCTGCACACCGTGCTCCAAGCTCCTTGTTGTTACAGAGGTTTAGTTTTAGAAGGAGAAAATTAGGGGGATGAGAAAAGTGTCTTGGTTTATAGAAATCTTAAAGTCTAAATATTTTTAATATTTTAATTAAAACAAATCTTAAAGTTGATTAAACAGAACCGATTAAGATCCCACAATTCCGTCATCCCGGCACCGTTATTTTCATCGAATTCACTTAGTCCAGATGAATTTGCTAAACTCAATTGAATGAGTTCCACACTTTCATTTAGACCGTGGAAAATCCCGTTAGCAACACGTGGGTTACATCATCCGAGGTATTCCCGATCATCCAACGAGACGTTTTAATTTAGTTAAAGTTGTGGTTTTGTTGTTCTGTTTGTGATTAAATTTTGAGTTGCTTTATCTTTTGAATGTTGTGGCGGTGAATTTTATCTTGTGTTGATTTTGATTAAGTTTTGGGTTTCATTTTTATGGCTATCCTAAAGGTTTCAGTTTTCATGCAACAATCTTGTTTATCATGCAAGAAAAGTAAAGCGCAGTACATGTAAGTAACTTGCAATAAAATAAAAGCCTACCTGGAGGGTCTTCCTGTCATTCCAAGCTACACTTAAAACACATGTTAAGAGCTTTTAAATGTTTATTACAAATACCTAGGTAAAGCTAAGAGAAGGTTCTGGTTATCTACCAAAGTCCTAATCCTATTGCTAGTCAATCCCTACAACGTCTAGGTTCTTTGTATTTTTATAAGGATGATTTTCTTCATCAAAGGACAATCAAGTTCAGTTGTTCTTCTAAAACATCTCATCATATTGAGAAAGTGCTTAGGATGAATCATAAACATCTTTTCAATATTTCTGAGATTATTTCGAGTCTAAATGAATTTTTATTGTAGAGATGAATTAATCATCCAGAAATTTTTAGTCAAGTTTTAACTCTTGCTCAGTGAATTTAGGACATTTGATTATCCCATGAATGAAGTGACACCTCACTTGATGCTCCATTTAAGAGTTATAATGATAAAAGTCTTTAGGGGCAAATCAATTTATTAAGAATTTCAACGATTTAAAATTAGAATTAATGTTTTAAGGTGATTTAATTTAGTTATAAAATTTTAATAAATTTAAGTTTGGAATAGTGTTCAAGTTTTTTTATTCTTAAGTGTTTTAAACTATTTGAATTGAAAGAGGAGTTTAAATTATTTAATTTAGACTTTAATGATTTAAATTTTAATTTAATTGTAATATTCTAAATTAACTTTTAATTGGTTTGATTTTTTAATTAAGAATTATTTTTTTTTGAAATTGATTTTGATGTTTCAAGTTTGCTTTAAATTTGCTTTCAAATGATTTTTAAAATTAATACATTTTTTTTAATGTTTTAAATTTATTTCAATTTAATTATCAAGTTATTTAATATTTTAAGTTTTAATTTAATTAAGGGTTGTCTTTTCTTTATTATTAATTTATTAATTTCAATTATCATCTTAAGTTTAATTAAGAGTTAAATAGAATTAAAGTGATTCATTTGGGGATTTTAGTTTAAGTGATTATAGTCTCTCTAAATTTCATCCCCATTTTAATAATCCAAATTTTTTTAATTATTCTTCCAAAATTCAAATTATTTAATTAATTAAGGTTTCATTTTTTTTTTGGTTTATTAGATGTGAGCAATGAATTCCTACCCTTTTATTTTTCAAAGTTTCAATCATCTAAGAAAGAATTAAGATCAAATATTTTACCCCCCATTTTGATTAAACCTAAAGTTTTAATTAGGGGTTAAAATTCCTAATTATTAATATACCCTTTTAAGCTTAATTATTTCATAACTCATCAAATTGAGCTCAAATGAGCTTGAACTTTTATTTCACTTCACTCATATGTTGATTAAGACATTAGAGGAGAAAATGTGATTTTTCTACATGTAATTTAATTTATATATTTATTTTAATGAAAAATATGGATTTTCAATGGAAATTTAACAACATGACCAAGGTAAGGTTTCTATCCTTAAAAAAATTATGGAATGTTCCTAATGACTAGAGGACCACTTGGACCAATTTTGGTAATTTTTTGAATTATATTTTATTTACTATAATTATTTTGGTTTTTGGAGTATTAATCAATTATAAAATAAAATTAAAGTTGAAAAATGGATTTTATATTTTTCTAAATCTCTCTGACCTCAAAGAGTTCAGAGAAACAAATTTTACATTTTTATGATTTTTCTTTGATTTATTAGAATTAATTTGGTGAAAAGGTTGAAAAATCCATTTTTTAATATTAAAAATTGTCTTAAGCATTTAAAATTCAATATCTTAACCAAGAGACTTCGGAAAAATATTTAGTTTGTTCCTAACTGATTAGGAGTCAAAATATGACATTTTTGTGATTTTTATTATTTTTATAATTTTTATTACTTTTTAATTATTTAAAATATTAAAATAAGGTAGAAAATAAAGATTTGTGAAAATTTCCAATTTTAATTTTCTTAGACTCCTCTATTACCAGAGAAGTCCCAAAACTAATTTGGTGAATTTTTAAAATGTATTTTTAGATTTATGAGTTTTTAAAGTTTAATTTTACTCATGTAACTTAATTAATCCATTTAGTGGGGTTAAACATTTTCAATTGATTTCAGATTTTTATGTGAGGTCCCTCTGATCCTAAAGATCAGTGGAGAATTATTTTCAAGTTCTTTTGATGTGTGCTTAACCCTAATTAATTAAAGTTTAGTTTTGAGTAATTAGGCCAATTAGGGTTATTCTAAATGAATTAATTCAAAAAATAATTATCCTTGGGTCCTCTGTTCCTAAGAAACTTCTCCAAATTTTCCTAGAATTTTTTAAGCAATATGCTAATTAATGGAATTAAAATATCAAAAACAATTACATAAACTTGAAAAATACATAACTTGCCATAGGGATAGACTCTGACCTTGAAAAATTCAGGTAATGTTCCCAAGATCAGAGGCTTCAAAAACCCTATGGTCTCATGCCATGGTGAATTATCTATGCAAATGGAGAATTAAAATATTGAAATGAGTAAATAATTAATTAAAATAAAATAGTCATCAAATTAACTCAATTCTTTTTCCACATTATTGTCCTCTGTTCACTGAGCAAGAGGGTATTTTTAGTTTATTTTTATGATTTTTCTACACAAAGATATGAATTTTTAAAGTTCTGGGTATTTAAATAAATCAGAAAATACCTAATTTCCTACTTAACCCAGTCAGCGCCGCGTCAACCTCGGCAGCTCTGAAGGCCCACGCGGTGCATTCCTATTCGACGCCGCCATCTGACTGGGATGCCATGGGGCCCGCGGTCTCGCTCCATCTCCTCGTCCGGCTCGATATGGATCGTCCATTCGATACACGCGTGATCTGACGGTTCCTGGTCATCGTCCACACTAAAACCCTAAGATCTCCCTCATTTCTCCACTAAATCTCACGTTCTTATGCTCTATGAACTCGTCTTGAAGACACAAACACATCTATACGTCTAACATGCATTGAAATTGACTCAAACAAAATGGAGAATCGAAAGAAGCTCTCGGGAAGGAGGAGTGTCCATACCTTGGTTCAGAGGTGAGGCCTCAACCGAATGTGCTCAGCACGTTCATCGGAGCCGGAAGAGCCTAGTATGAAGCCTCCGGCCCCGGTGAAAGGTCTAGGTATGAAAGTGACCGGGCCCGATTTCGTACTTTGGAGGCTAGAGCAATCGGGTGGCCCGGAGAGGGGCTTTCACCTGGGAACTCCTTCTCTTGGTCCCGTGCAGGTGTGGGTGAGTTTAATTCGAGTTCGGCGGAGGCTCGAGAGATATCCTGTTCCGGCTCGAGAATCGAGCTCCAAAATCGAGCTCAATCACTCGGATTAGGGCAGGAGAACAATGGGGATGGATTGCTCTGGCTAGGGGAAGCTCGCGAGGAGTTTGGAAAAATTCCGTGAAGGTTGATTTCGACCAACCTTTTGGTCGAGAGGGGTCGGCTTGTTTAAATAGCCATGGCTGTGGTCTCCTGTGGGCTCGATGGCTTGGATCAACTGCTATGGTGAAGAGAAGAACAGCTGCAATGGCCATTGGGTATGGGACAACTCAGCTAGTTCAAATTGAATTTTTGAATCCATTTAAACTTCTCAGCCATGGTGTTTTCCGGCGTCCTGGTGGCTGGCCGGCCAGGGTCAGGTCACCATCTAACTCAGGAGAGTCAGGGCTGGAGTTTGGTGCAGTCAATTGAGGCTTGACATGTGTAAAGGAGTTTGATTTAAGTGGTAAGAGGGAAGGGTCATTTTGGGTTTTGTTTGGTCAAACCATGCTTTTGGCTAGGTGCAACCACCAAGGAACTTTGGGTGTTGTGGGGAGTCAGGTTAGTCAGCTGGTTTTGAGTGGAGAAGTCTCAATCCAAGCTTATTTAGATTAATTTTGGGTTTAGGCGAAGCATTGGTAAGGTTAAATTGTTTAATCATATGTTAGGAAAGAGCTCCCCTCTCTTGCCATAAATGGATTGATGACAAGTCAAAGCTCTCATGGCTTCATATGGCTTGTGAATGGCTTCATTTCGCTTCGCTTCATGGCTTCGGGAAAAGGTTAGCCAATTTCATGGAAATGGGTTTTAAGGATTTTGGACATTTAGGGGTAATTTGGCACATGGCTTAGTTTAGAAAAATTTAATGATGAACTTGAAACTTAGGGAGTGATTTAAATCAAAGGGATGTGAGGTGAAAGTGTCATGTAGGCTTGGGAATGGATTTTTCGGCTTTTGGATTTGGTGAAAATGGGCTTTTAGAAGGGTTTAAGAAAGTGGGCCTTTAGGTTTGAAAACAAATTAGTGGATGGAAATTTTGTGAAGGATTGGGCAAAAAAAATGTTGGGTTTAGTTTAGGGATGTGTCATGAGTGATTTGAAACAAATTTGAGGTGATTTGGACTTGAATTGGGTTTAATTTGGGCCTTTTGGTAAAGGGACCAAAGTGGGTCAAATTGGGCTAACATGGGCTAAGGTTAGGCTAATGTTAGATTTGATGTAAAATTAATGTTGAGAAATTTTTATGGGAGTGTTATAAAGAGTTTTCAACTTTGGTTGGGCTTTGATTTTGGGATTTGGGCCCATTTGGGTTCATGGTGGGTTTAGGCCAAAATTGGGGATTTTGGTTTTGGATTAGGTTTAGTTGGAGTTTGGGTTAAAATTTGGGGCAAATCTTGTTAGTGTTTTGTTTGTGGGGATATTAGGAAGGTTTAGGAAAATATTTGGGGTTAATTGGAGTTGAGTTGTGTTAGTTTGGGCTAAGTTTAGGTTATGGGCCAAAATTGGGCTTTAAGCTTCAAATTGAAACTGGATCCAAATGTTAATCAACTTGGGCTTGGATTTGGTCTAAATTGATATTGGAGATATTGAATTGAAGTTTAGAATTGGATTGGATCAATATTGAGGTCAATTGGGCTGATTTGGTTTAACATTGGTCTTACTTTGGTTAAAAATGGGCCAAATGGGGTGTTTTCGTAAAAGTTAGTTAAATTGACAAAATCAGCCTATGGTGTAGTTGAACAATATGAAATTGGGAATATTTAGGATTTTCTGGAATTTTCTGGGAATTTTTTGAATTTATGGATTTTTGGTTAAAAAGGGCATTTTGGGTATTTGGAGGGTATTGGGGGTATTTTTGGAAATTTCGGTATATTTGGCTAAGGATGATCAATTTGAATGGTGGGAAATGTTTAGGATTGTTTTTGAGAAATTTTGGATAATTTAGGTGATTTTTGCAAATTTTGGGTGGTTTCAAGGGTACTTGGTAGGTTTGGTGGGTGTAGGGTCCCCGGGTCAAAAATTGAAATTTTGAAAAAAATGAAGATTGATCAAGTATGAGTAGAATGGAATCATTTTGGTTGAGTCATGAAGCCATTTTAAGCCCATAAGAGCCATGAGAGGACTCATTTGAGGCATTCACTATGTTGTTCCTAACCCTCTTAGCCGAAGGGCCTGGGGTTAAGGTCCATCCATACGAGTTACCTACATGAGTCGTGAAGTCAAGCTAGGTATGAATAGTTTTAGGGTTTGGAATGTGTGTGAAAGTGTAATGTGTGCAGGTCAACCCTCACCAGATCAGGCCACCCAAGGTAGTCCTAAGGCCATAGAGTCCTATAAGGAACTCATTCTTTAAACCTCCACATTTGATCTTAACCCTCCAAGTGAATTAGGGGTTTACAATCAAACTTATGGGGTTTGCAGGGAGTTAAGAGGTGTTTAAATTTCTAAGTGATGGGTCCCATTTCTAGTCCTTTAAGATAGTCAAAGGGAAATCCTAAGGCTAGATCCTAAGTACTAAGGAGAGAGAAGAGAGAAGACCTCATCAAAAATGAGGTCAACAAATGGACCCCCAAAAGGTGTGGTGTGCTAACCAAGCACACCGTGCGTATTGGTGTTGATCGAAGAGATCAACAAAACCAACACAGGCTTCTGAGTGACACACTTAGAACAGAGTAGAAACAAATTTCCGCTGGGGAGTATTGAGTATATCTCCAGGACTGGAGATTCCTGAACTCTCGCTGGGGAATAGAAAAGGAGGTGAATTCCAGATCACGAGATCTGGGGAAATTTGATTTAGATTTCATTTCATTTTCTTTTCTGAGTTTTTTTTTTAATGTGTGAGTTTAGATTTTGATTTGTTCTGAGTTTCAATTTCGATTGAGGTTTAATTTAAAAGCAATTCATGGAAATCTGGATTTGAAATGAGAATTGGAACCTAGGTTCCAACCTCGGGATTGCGAAGAGAACTGGAATTTAGGTACCAGCGTCAGAGTGAGAATCGGAGTTTAAGTGTCGATTGAAAAGGATGAGAATCAGAATTTAGGTACTGATCTCGAAATAAGATATGGAATTTGGTACCAGCCTCGGAAGGAGGGAGTTGAAATTTGGTATCAATCTCAGGAAGAGAGTCAGAATTTGGTACTGACCTCGAAAGGAGAGAGCTGAAATTTGGTACCAGTCTCGCAGGTTTAAAGAGAACTGGAATCTGGTTCTACTCTCGAAGCTTTAAAGAGAACTAGAATCTGGTTCCAGTCTCTAAGGTTTAAAGAGAACTGGAATCTGGTTCCAGTCTCGAAGGTTTAAAGGGTTGAAATTTGCTGTGGAGATTTGAGTTTAGCTGAAGATTTGGAATGAGACATGAAAGTGTTTCACGTCCCACGAGGATCGATCAAAGTCTGATTATTTGGCGAAGGATATGAATCCATGCCATCGTAACCAAATCAAAAATTTTCATGGTTCTCAGCGACGTAGATTCGACCGACCTTCTCAAAAGAGGGAAGGAAATATGGAGAGTCAAAAAAAGAGATTTGAGAATAGCCGAAGGCCGGGGATTTCAGATTCAGGAATTTGTCTTAGTCGCTTGTTGTGATTTGATTTTAGCTTGATTTTCAATCTAGGGTTCACGTTTATTTGGGGTTCATTTTGACATTCAGATTTTTAAAAGATTTATCATTTATTTTTATTTTCCCTTTGTTCTTTGTTCAAAGTTCATTTAACTTAATGGAGTTTCCCAGTTAATTTGTACAAAAAGAGGTGAAGGCAAAACATGACATGGTCGTTTTCATTCCAATCTCATCGAAAATACATCATACATCTTGCTCCAAAACATGATGATAATTTCCTTGAGAATTTAACATCTCATACAATCCATATATATCAAAAACGGATTGTGTAAGATTCTTCAAGTTTCTTTCAAAAGCAGCTGTCAAATACATGTCTGAATAGTGAGATACATGGACAATAACATCACCTTCCAAGTCATCCTCGCGGGAATGTCGTATGGATGTGCATTGGAGGTGTGATATTTCCCATGTAAATCACAGCTCGTAGGGCCGGAGACTCTCTAACTCTGGATCTGACTGAAAGTGGAAAGGTATTTTTCTGTCATCCATTCTCCTGAAAGTGACGGAGATTCGTTCCACAGGCACTCCTGGAATGCAATGTTTTGCGATGTCTGCTCCGTTTCCTTTCAACACAAGGACGAAACCTACTGGTAGTGGTATCTCCACCGACCCTCGGAACTCACCGGGGAATGCAATAGGGAGGTCAGATCCGAACGTGATATTACACTGGTTGACAAAAGACACCGTGCAGAAAGGTCTAACGAAATCATGATGGTCTATGTGTGGAGGTATGCAGTCGCCCTCCTTATAGATGTTAATGATGCAGCTGTTGGGTATGCAATCTGCAGGAAATACCCTCCATGTTATCATCCTCTTTACCATTCTTTTAATAATATTCGGCATCGGATCCACCTCACTGCGACTGAGTATTCATGGTGGATTCCCTTTTCTGTCTACCGCGAAGTTGTAGCAACATCAGCATTGGATTGTAATTCTTCCTTTTCCTGGCATCCATCTTCGGGGTTCTGAATAGGTCTTTTCTCTCAGGCGGCCGGCTCGACCCATTTTCTGAAGCTCAAGTACACAGTCTATAATTTGCTGTTGTTCGTAGTCCGAAAACACATCAGTATGCAGCTCAAGGCCTTCCAAGATGTTGACCCTCTTGCCTCGAATTCTTTCGAAGTATTCAAAAGTTTTCTTTTTAACATTCTGCATTCTTTCCAACTCATATTCCAAAATTATCTGCAATCGGCGAGGTCTAGTGACGTACTGGGGAATGTATGGTTCAACACCAGCACGTTCTCCCGCATGTCTTGGCTCCTCTGGGATAGTCTCTGTCGGTTCATCCTCCGGGGTTGCTTTCGCAACAAGACTCTTCAAAACTGGTACATCTTCCTGGCGTCGTGGCATCGATTTTGTTTCTGCTCTTCTTGGGATTTCTTTCATCCTTTCTACTGTTCTTGGAGTTGATTTCCTCTTTTCTGGTTCCTGACGAACCAATTTCTTTGGAGTATTTGCACTGACGGTAGCAGCTGTCTTTTCATGTTGGTCCGCTGCTAGCTTGGTTAGCATCTTGCGAATGCGACGGTTCTTGTTCCTCCGCTGGGTGGTAGTGAGAGTAGCTCTCCTTACCCCTTGGACTTCTGTGGGCATGGCGCTGACAAGCCTGCCCTCTGTTGTAGCAACAACGGACTTGATTTTCTTATCTTCTCCTGTTGCATGAGCGGCGTTTGCTTTTCTCTTCTTGCTGGAGGATTGCTGACTTGGGCCACCCACTTTCATCACTGTTTGGCTATGGAACTCTTCCCGATCAATCGGGGTCCAATCATTTTATTCATATTGAAGCCCGGATGGTGTGAAGTCAGAGTCAATCTCGATCACGGCTCCATCCCTCACCCTCTTTTCATCTAGTGCTAGACTCACGCCATTTCTAAAGTTCAGAACCAACCACCCGTTCGACATTTCCCTGCAAAAAAACAAGGAAAGGATCAGGGGCTGTACTAAAAACAAGAACAATAAGAAAAACATTTATTAATGAAAAATTCTAATTTATCTCTTTTAATTTTTAAAGAAAGTAGGAAGAGATGAGGGAAAGATCAGGAATGAATTGATTTAAAAGGAAAGATTGACATTTTATTATTACAATTTCACACATTTTTTTTAACACATTTTTTTTGTTAATGATTTTCTTTTTTATCATCCTTTTTTTTTTTTGCTTCGGACCCAGTCGCAAATGATTACTCTACCCGTGCTTCTAGGAATGAGACCTCATTTTTAAAGTTCATCCTTCGAAACATCAGGTTGTGTAATACTTCTTCAAATATCGTCCATTGAATGGAAGCATAGGTCGTTCTCCACGGCAATTCACCAGTTGGTAGGAACCTCCTCAGTCGACTATCTCGACCACGAATGGCCCTTCCCATGTTGGTTCAAATTTACCTCCTATTTTGCGGTGTGCAAGAATAGGTCTTTTGAGAACTAGAACCAAGTCACCGACTTTAAATGTCCTTGGACGGACTAGTTTATCGTGGGCCTGGATCATCTTGGCTTGATACAGTTCCAAATTTTGCTGTGCTGAAAGTCTTTTTCCTTCCAAGCTTTCCAATTCTTCCAATCGTAATTTGGCATTTTCTTCTGTAGTGATCTTTTCTGCAACTGCACTTCGAGTGACGGAAGCTGTACTTCCAAGGGTAAGACGGCCTCGGACCCGTACACTAAAGCGTAAGGCGTAGACTGAGTAAGAGTTCTGAAAGTCGTCCTGTAGGCCCATAAGGCTTCTAACAACTTCTCGTGCCAATTTTTGTTATTATCGTCCAAGGTTTTCTTTAGGATTTGGACGAGAGTTTTATTAAAAGTCTCGGCCAAGCCGTTTGCTCTTGGGTAATAGATCGTCGAATAACGCCAATCAATCCCGTGTCTTCTGGAAAAATTGTTGATCTTCGTACTCTTAAATGCGGACCCATTATCCAAAATGATTCTGAGTGGTACCCCGAAACGGTAGACAACTTGTTTCTTGAAGAACTGCAACACATGTTACACTTTCACTTCTCAGAGTGGTATAGCTTCTGCCCACTTGGAAAGGTAATCTGTAGCTGGAAGAATGAAGCGATGTCCACTTGAAGAAGGAGGATCTATCGGACCCACGATATCTGTACCCCAACACTTAAATGGCCGCGACGCGATTGTCGAATGTAGCACATTTGGAGGTTGATGTAGAACCACTCCATGCACTTGGCATTGGTGACTACTCTTGGCAACTTTCATGAAATCGGTCATCATTGAGGGCCAGTAGTACCCTAATCTTTTAATCTTCATTTTCATCTTTAGACCCGATTGATGAGTGCCACAGAGTCCTGAGTGTACTTCTTTGACAATTTCACGAGCCTCGGACCCGCTCAGGCATCTTAGCCACATCTGATCAAAAGACCGTCTATATAACGTGTTGTTTATTAATGCGTAAGACAGAGTTCTTTTCTTGATTTGATGAGCTAATGACTTATCGTCTGATAGGTTTCCTGTTTGCAAGTAGTCTATTAATGGTTTCCGCCAATCTTCTGTATTTTCTGTCACTGCTGCAATTGTTTCTTCTACTTTTTCTGATTTGTGTATTGTATCTATGTCAAGCTGTGAGAGAATCTGTCGTCCCTGAACTGATATTTCAACTGACTCATCCTGTAAGCAGGAAAATTCTTTTACAAGGCGGGCTAACGCATCTGCAAGAGTATTTTCTCTCTTGGGAATCTTGTAGATCGTTACACTTGGAATTTTCTCCAACAGTTTCATGGCGTACTGAAAGTACTGCTCGAGTCTTGGCTTCAGAATTCTGTACTGTCCTGCAACTTGTTGAATGATCAACTGTGAATCTTCATAGATATTGATATCTGTTATTCCCATCTGAATGTTTAATTCCAATCCTGTTATGAGGGCTTCGTATTCTGCCTCATTATTCGTACACGGTTTCGTTAAGTGATAGGAATATCTTAACATCCCCCACTCCGGTGTTATAAAGATTAGTCTGGTTCCTGCCTTACCGGGCACTATCGTTTGTGATTGTTTATCTTTATGTGCTGAAGATGCTCCGTCGAAGTACTGTTTCCAACGCTGATCATCGGGGTCTTCTAGGCTCATTATCTGCTCGTCTGGCAAGTCGTCGTTGAGAGGCGATTCTGCCGGTAAAGGGTGTACTGCAAGGAAGTCTGCCAGGACTTGTCCCTTTACGGCACGAAGAGGAACAAAAGTTATATCGAATTGCAATAGTATCATTGACCACCTAGCAAGTCTGCCGGAAAGTGTCGGACGGGTCATCAAATATTGTAACTGATTAAACTTCAAAATAAGGTTGACCTTATGAGAAAGCATGTATTGCCTGAGCTTCTGAGCGGAACAATGCTTCTCAATAGGAGGATACTTTACTTACGTTGGAATTAGACGATGGCTTAGGTAATAGAGCTCATTTTCTTTTCCCTCATCATTAACTTGGGCTAACAAGGCTCCGAGAGAGTCGTCTAAAGCCGCGGTATAAAGTATCAACGGTCATCCCGAGACTGGAGCTGCTAAGATAGGAGGTGTCATTAGGTATTGTTTGATGTCATCAAAGGCATGTTGACATTTGGAGTCCCAAGTAAACTTTGCATCCTTCTTAACTAAAACAGAAAACGGCTGACACCTTCCTGACAAATTCGAGATAAAGCGTCGAAGATATGCCAATTTCCCTTGAAAGGACCGTAGTTGTTTCAAGGTTTTAGGAGGTGGCATTTCTAAGATAGCTTTAATCTTCTCCGGATTGATTTCAATTCCACGATGTCGGACGACAAATCCTAAGAATTTCCCAGAGGTGACGCCGAAGGCACATTTCAGGGGATTCATCTTAAGGTTATATTATCTTAATCGCTCAAAAACAATTCTCAAATCATACAAGTGATCTTCCTTTAATTTGCTCTTGATGACCACATAATCCACGTAACACTCGACTTGGTTGTGAATGAGATCATCAAAAATCCTCGTCATTGCTCTTTGGTAGGTTTCTCCTGTGTTCTTCAATCCAAATGACATCACTGTGTAGAAGTACACTCCAATTGGTGTTCTGAAGGCCGTGAGCTTTTCATCTTCTAGTTCCATCTTTATCTGGTCGTATCCTGCTAATCCATCCATGAAAGAGAAGATTTCATGTGTCAAAGCGATGTCGATCATCAGTTCCGGAATTGGTAGAGGAAATTCATCCTTTGGACATGCTTTATTCAAATCTCTGAAATCCACGTTGCATTCGATCCGACCATTCTTCTTTCGACTAGTACCACATTGGCTAACCAAGTCGGGTATTGCTCTTCACGGATAAATTTAGCGTCTATTAGCTTCTTAACTTCGCCTATTACTTGTTGTTCAATCTCTAGACGCATTCTTCTCGGAGCTTGTCTGATTGGAACAGCAGTGTGATCCACTCCTAGCCTATGAACTGCAACCTCTGGAGCTAATCCTGGCATTTCATCATAACTCCAAGCAAAACAATCTTTGAACTCCATTAATAGCTTGATTATGTTTTCGGAGTCTTCTTTATTGAGTAAGGAGCTAACAAAGGTCAGCCTAAGCTCTTCGCTAGTACCTAAGTTAACTTCCATTAACTCGTCTATTGTAGATTTAATTTCTTCTTCGAATTCTGGTGGAGCATCTCCGATTGGTAGATCTTTGAAATCTTCTGAAGCTTCCAAGCAGTCTTCATTAGTCTCGCAAGTGACAACCAAGCAAAATTCTGAGTCATCAACTGATGCTACTGTGCCGAATCTGAGACCATGCTTTGAACAGGGAGGCTGACTGGTATTATTCCATAATTTTTCAAAGTGTTGTGATTGACCATTTGTCCATTGTCCAGGTAAGACACCACGTTGAATTAAATTTTAAACACAGGGAAAGTACCACTCAAAAGGCAGTTCCATTAGTTCAGATGAAGCAACATCTTCAAATTGTACATAATTTTTAGTTTTGGAAGAAGAAGCACCACGGTAAAACTTGATTGGTTTAGTACCACCACCTTGCACATCCTTAACCACCATACCCTCGATCTTATTAGGGTGGATCGGGGTTAGGGTCATAGTATGTACATAGTGGTTAATCTTCTCATACATTGATTTATATTCTTCATTCTTTTCATCTTCGAGAGAGATCTTGAACTGGGGTTTCTTCTGACTTATCACCGCTGCTTCTTTCTTGACTTCTTCTTCTTCGGAACAAATCTCCCAATCAACGTCGATGACTGGTTTCTTTTGTCCAACTGTTCCAACGTCTCTTTCACGACCTCGTCCCCGGCCTCGACCTCGGGTGCGAGTTCTGGAGAAACCTTCACCATCTCGTCGTAAGGGAGTGGTGAGTAACTGTTGGACTAGAATTATAGGTTATTCATCATCTCGAACTTCTTTTGCTTCATTTGGTACAGTATTTTTGGAGAAGATTGTTTTCTTCGGAGGCACATAGTAGGCTGCATCTTCATGAATTCCAATCTCGTGTACGGAGAATGGTTGCAAGTCACCTTTGATACATTGTTCTCCTCCTTCGTATTATTTTATGCACTGGTGCAGAGACGACGGTACCGTCCGATTCTCATGGATCCATGGCCGACCCAGTAGAGCGTTGAACGATGTCTCAGAATCAATTTTATGGAATTTCACGGTTGTCTTTACTAAGTCACCGGTTTTCATTAATAGTGTAATCGATCCGAGAGCTCTCTCTCCTTTCTGATTGAAGCCTCTCAATAACATCTTGTCTGCTTCAAGCTCATGAGCATCAATTTCCAAATATGCTAGCGTCCGGGGATTTATTATGTTGATTGATGCTCCTGGATCAACCAACACCCTAGAGAGCGTAAACTTTCCAATAGTGACTGATATGTACAGCGTTCGGTTGTGATCTGCTGTTCCAAGTAGTAGATCATTGTCCGTGAAGGTAACACCTCGCTGTTCTTTTAACGAGCAAACCTCATCAAAGGAATTACCGGCCATTTGAGCTAAATAAATCTCTGGATCAAGTAGAGCCTAGATCAGAGCTTTCCTTATCTCCTTTTACAGGATCAGAGAGTCGTATATGCTCAGTTTGGCTGGTAGCTTCCTAAGATGGGCTAGCACGTTATAGTCCACTTTATTACCATGTTCCTCGATTTCTTCCCTAATGGGCAATTCTTCTGCTGGGTCGCTCTTCCTGAGCAACCACCTGCTTTCCTTTTTCCTTTGGACCCATTCTCGGAGGTAGAACTTTTCTGCTTCTTAGGTTGACTTCAGTTACTTATTTTGAATCTAATGGTGAATCTACCGGTGTCTCCTCTTGAATCGGAATGACTGGCTCTTCTGGAGTCGCTTCAGAATCCGATAACTCTAATTCTATCGCGATTGAAGCTCCTTGAAATTCACAAATGGAGTCGTTGCTTGTTGAGCTTTCGTAGCCTCCTTTGTGAACATCTTCTTCATCGTGGTCATCGAGGTTGTGTATGATTTGAGAATTGTTATTTATATTGGAATCGAGATCCGGATTAAGTCGGTTGTCGCTAGTTACGTAATCGTTAGAAACAGTCAAAATATAGCCAATGCCATAACTCTTATCATTATAAGATCCCGCCGGGGAGAGCAAATAATCATACAGAGTCAGAAGTTCGAGGGATTTCTCCCCCAAATCGGAAACAACCATCCTAGGATAAGCAGCCCCTAGTCTACCCTTCGGAGCCTCAGTTTTCTTCTCTTCCACGATTTTCTCCTCCTTCTGGGGCGGTTCTTCAATCACAAGCAATAGCACCGGCTCGGCAGGTTTCAAACTTTGAGTTGAAACGCTCACCAAAGCGTTCTGGATGTGATCCAAAATTTTCTTTGAAGACTTTGTCCAGATGGTACTCCATCCATCATCGGTCGTATACGGGTTTATCGGAACAATAGGATCCGTCGAGATAACAATGATGGAATCTCCTTTTTGGAGTTCCTTCATGTATTCCTTCGAGATCGTTATGTTCCCATTTCGGAGATTGTCGTCAAGCCAACTTTTGAAAGTGATGCAATCCTCTATCTTATGTCCAAGCATTGGGTGTTAAGGGCAATAGTTCGGATGATCTTTCTTGTTGACTTCCTCCAGCCTTTTGGGCTCCAGTAACTGAAAATCCAGTGTCTTAATTAAAGTGCGGAACATCTTCGCTACTGCTTCAATTTTGAATGGATATTCCTTATTCAGAAAATCTTTCAGAGTACGCTGTGGACGAGGCAGGATCTAGCTGGCACTCGTCCCATTCTTCTTAGGATTTCTGACACGGGGCATCTTTCTTTCTTTCAAATTTTTTTATCACAGCTTGTAGTCAAGCAAATGGCGTAGTCTTACCCCTTTTTCTTTTGTAGTTACTATAGTATGCAGGTTGGGGTAATGTAGCGCCAATCCTTCGGATGTCTTCTTCATCCGATGCAGCAGAGAGGAGATGAAACCTACTTCCTTCCAACAGAGGTGTATACTCAGGCAGTTCAGGGATCCCTTCCAGGAAAGCAACTTCAGCGGCCTTGGCTTTATCAATCCTGGCTATCTTTCTGCTTCTATTTCTCCTTTAAGTCTGAGTTAGGAGTGCAACTCTTGAACTGGACCCAATCTCAAAAACAGATGGTATTGTAGCAAAATATTTACCCTCCATGGTGACTGGCTCATCACAGACTTGGATTTCCTTCCCCTTCAGTTTGGCAGAAGTCGGGGCAGGTGCAGAGATGACTAGACCGGTGGGGGTAGAGACAACAGTCCTCCTACGAATAGCAGTACTTCTTTCGGCTGGAACCCTTTACAGGGGAGGGAATTCTTGAGTCGACTTCAGGTTGAACTCATTTACAGGCTCCTCAGTTTCTGGCACTTTGCCCATCAGTGTGAAAAGAGTAACGTCAGTGAACTTAATATCTGTATTGTCGAATCCTTGTCTGAAACAGATGATTCTATTATCTGGTAGTTCATCTCTATAGACGGCGAAGTTCATTCCATTGGTGAAGGGGAAAATTAACTTTGGTGCAGTCATTTTCTGCAGTGTAAATTCCGAATGTCAGTCCCGAATTATGCTTCCTTTTGTCACAAAACTTAGAACAAAAAAGAAAGAGTCCGAACACATTCTCGTTTAGTTTAATGTATTTGTGATTTTTAAGAGAATTCGTTTATTAGAAGGTTGTTTATTAGAGGATTTGTTTGTTAGGAACAAAATGATTAAAGGTATAGAAAAGGTAAAGGACCCGATTCAGAATTGGAGAGGAAGAGAAAGTCTCGTAAGACTTCTCAACCCGAAGGACCGCTCCTAAGCTAACACCTATTGGGGGTCCACCCCACCTCAGAAAAGAGGTAAAAGGATTTCGGAACCTCTCTGTTTAAAGGTGTCTAAACAGTGGCTCCTAAATCCGAGATAAGTTGGCTATAACCGTTCAAGATAGAAATGAATGTGGTATACCAACGGAAAGAATGGTAGTTTGCTCCACTAGGGACATGGATACACTACCGATTTATGAAAGCAAAACCATCTGATCAAAATGGAGAGAGGAACCTGTCCCCAGCGAAGTCGCCAAAAATTGTACGGCTTATATTTAGGTTTGTGTTTTGAAAAGGGGTCGCCTATAGAAATTGTCGGTGAATTTTTATATTTTAAATTTAATTTAAATATATATAATTTGGAAAGTTTAATTTGATTTTGAAAATAATTTTAAGTTTGAAAATTTTAAGATATGAAATCAAACCGATCTCACATCCCGAATAGTTTATATAAACGAGCACCGCGAATAGATACACTGTTTGATGATGGGGCTCGATTAAATAAACTAGAAGATTTGTGACATCTGTTTGGTCTGCGAACCAATTTTATAAGCCGACAAGTTCCCCTGCTTAATATAAAGGAATTAAGCAGGGTTTATATTACCTGGGTTCTTAAAGTTCCCTATAAGGGCAAGCCCTTATAGTTAATTACATCCTAAGTGACAGGAATCACTTAAGAAAACTCTCGATAATGATCAGTGGTTTTTGTCTCAAGAATTTCAAAGTTTAAGGTTTTCAAAGGATTGGATTTCGGAAATTCCAAAAGGGATTAGCTCGAATTTGGAACAGTTTATTTTAGGAATCCAATGGAGGAGAAGTAGGAGAAGCTGAGGATCCAAGAAGAATCTTGGCAACTTCCCAAACTATCCTATTGTTTGGCTTCAATTTGGGAGTTTATTTAATGTTATAATCTGGTCAATTTTAATTAATTATGATTTATATTTGTATGACAAGATCATACAAATAGCCTGGAAGATGTGACGGTTTATGTCGTACCAAATGACTACCTCGGAATCCTAAGACCTGTTAGGGCTTAATTTACATAATATGATTATGCAAATGCCTAACAAAAAGTTGAGGATTTCAGTTGCACTAGGCAAACTACCTCGAAGTCCTATGGTTTGGTTGTTTAATTCTAAGAATGGTTTTGCTGATGTTGATCCAAGTCTTGCTGACGAAGATGGTCGTGCTGCCCACTGTGCTCCAAGCTCCTTGTTGTTGCAGAGGTTTAGTTTTAGAAGTTGAAAATCATGGGGATGAGAAAAGTGTCTTGGTTTAGAGAAATCTTAAAGTCCAAATGTCTTTAGTGTTTTAATTAAAACAAATCTTAAAGTTGATTAAACATAACTGATTAAGATCCCACGGTTCCATCATCCCGGCACCGTTATTTTCATCGAATTCTCTTAATCTAGATGAATTTGCTGAACTCAACCGAATGAGTTCCACACTTTCATTTAGATCGTGAGAAATCCTGTTAGCAACACGTGGTTTACATCATCGGAGGTATTACCGATCATTCAACGAGACGTTTTAATTTAGTTAAAGTTGTGGTTTTGTTGTTTTGTTTGTGATTAAATTTTGTGTTGCTTTATCATTTGAATTTTGTGGTGGTGAATTTTATCTTGTGTTGATTTTAATTTAGTTTTGGGTTTCAGTTTTGTGGCTATCCTAAAAATTTCAGTTTTCATGCAACAATCCTGTTTATCATGCAAGAAAAGTAACTTTCAATAAAATAAATGTGTTCCTGGAGTGTCTTCCCGTCATTCCAAGCTACACTTAAAACACATGTTAAGAGCATTTAAATGTTTATTGCAAATACCTAGGTAAAGCTAAGGGAAGGTTCTGGTTGTCTACCAAAGTCGTAATCCTATTGCTAGTCAATCCCTACGACATCTACGTTCTTTGTATTTTGTTAAGGATGATTTTCTTCATCAAAGGACAATCATGTTCAGTTGTTCTTCTAAAACATCTCATCATATTGAGAAAGTGCTTAGGACAAATCTTAAACATCTTTTCAATATTTCTGAGATTATTTCGAGTCTAAATGAATTTTTATTGTAGAGATGAATCAATCATCCAAAAATTTTTATTCAAGTTTTAACTCTTGCTCAGTGAATTTAGGACATTTGATTATCCCATGAATGAAGTGACACCTCACCTGATGCTCCATTTTAGAGTTATAATGATAAAAGTCTTTAGGGGCAAATCAATTTATTAAGAATTTCAATGATTTAAAATTAGAATTAATGTTTTAAGGTGATTTAATTTAGTTATAAAATTTTAATAAATTTAAGTTTGGAATAGTGTTCAAGTTGTTTTATTCTTAAGTGTTTTAAACTATTTGAATTGAAAGAGAAGTTTAAATTATTTAATTTAGACTTTAATGATTTAATTTTTAATTTAATTGCAATATTCTAGATTAACTTTTAATTGCTTTGATTTTTTAATTAAGAATTTTTTTTTTTTTTTAAATTGATTTTGATGTTTCAAGTTTTTTTTAAATTTGCTTTCAAGTGATTTTTAAAATTAATAATTTTTTTTAATGTTTTAAATTTATTTCAATTTAATTATCAAGTTATTTAATATTTTAAGTTTTAATTTAATTTAAGGGTTGTCTTTTCTTTATTATTAATTTATTAATTTCAATTATCATCTTAAGTTTAATTAAGAGTTAAATATAATTAAAGTGATTCATTTAAAGATTTTAGTTTAAGTGATTATAGTCTCTCTAAATTATATCGCCATTTTAATAATCCAAATTTTTTTAATTATTCTTCCAAAATTCAAATTATTTAATTAATTAAGGTTTCATTTTTTTTGGTTTATTAGAAGTAATCAATGAATTCCTACCCTTTTATTTTCCAAAGTTTCAATCATCTAAGAAAGAATTAAGATCAAATATTTTACCCCCAATTTTGATTAAACCTAAAGTTTTAATTACGGGTTAAAATTCTTAATTATTAATATTCCCTTTTAAGCTTAATTATTTCATAACTCATCAAATTGAGCTCAAATGAGCTTGAAATTTTTATGTCACTTCACTCATATTTCAATTAAGATATTAGAGTAGAAAATGTGATTTTTTCTGAATTTAATTTAATATATATATTTATTTAAATGAAAAATAGGGATTTTCAATGGAAATTCAACAACATGACCAAGGTAAGGTTTATGTCCTTAAGAAAATTATGGGATGTTCCTAATGACCAGAGGACCAGTTGGACTAATTTTGCTGATTTTTTTAATTATATTTTATTTATTAAAATTATTTTGATTTTTGGAGTATTAATCAATTATAAAATAAAATTAAAGTTGAAAAATGGATTTTATATTTTTTCTTAAATCTCTCTGACCTCAAGGAGTTTAGAGAAATAAATTTTACATTTTTATGATTTTTCTTTGATTTATTAGAATTAATTTGGTGAAAAGGTTGAAAAATCCATTTTTTAATATTAAAAATTGTCTTAAGCATTTAAAATTTAATATCTTAACCAAGAGACTTGGGAAAAATATTTAGTTTGCTCCTAAGTGATTAGGAGTCAAAATATGACATTTTTGTGATTTTTATTATTTTTATGATTTTTATTATTTTTAATTATTTAAAATATTAAAATAAGGTAGAAATTGAAGATTTTTGGAAAAATCCAATTTTAATTTTCTTTGACTCCTCTATTACCAGAGAAGTCCCAAAACTAATTTGGTGAATTTTTAAATTGTATTTCTAGATTTATGAATTTTTAAAGTTTAATTTTACTCATGTAACTTAATTAATCCATTTAGTGGGGTTAAACATTTCCAATTGATTCCAAATTTTTATGTAAAGTCCCTCTAATCCTAAATATCAGTGGAGAATTTTTTTCAAGTTCTTTTGATGTGTGGTTAACCCTAATTAATTAAAGTTTAGTTTTGAGTAATTAGGCCAATTAGGGTTATTCTTAATGAATTAATTCAAAACATAATTATCCTAGGGTCCTCTGGTACTAAGAATCTTCCCCAAATTTTCCTAGAATTTTCTAAGAAATATGATAATTAATACAATTAAAATATCAAAAACAATGTCATAAACTTGAAAAATACATAACTTGCCATAGAGATAGCCTCTGACCTTGAAATATTCAGGGAATGTTCCCAAGATCAGAGGCTTCAAAAACCCTGTGGTCTCATGCCATGGTAAATTGTTTATGCAAATGAAGAATTAAAATATTGAAATGAGTAAATAATTAATTAAAAATTAAATACTCATCAAATTAACTCAATTCTTTTTCCACATTATTCTTCTCTGTTCACTGAGCAATAAGGTATTTTTAGTTTATTTTAATGATTTTTCTACACAAAGATATGGATTTTTAAAGTTCTGGGTATTTAAATAAATCAGAAAATACCTAATTTCCTACTTAACCCAGTCAGCGACGCGTCAACCTCGGCAGCTCCGAAGGCCCACACGACGCATTCCTATTCGGCGCCGCCATCTGACTGGGATACCACGCGGCCCGTAGTCTTGCTCCATCTCCTTGTCCGGCTCGATCTAGATCGTTCATTCGATACACGCACGATTTGACGTTTCCTGGTCATCATCTACGACTGGTGTGTGCCGAGGGCCGTCCACACTAAAACCTTAAGATCTCCCTCATTTCTCCACTAAATCTCACGTTCTTATGCTCTATGAACTCGTCTTGAAGAGACAAACACATATATACGGCTAACATGCATTGAAATTGACTCAAACAGAATGGAGAATCGAAAGAAGCTCTCAGGATGGAGGAGTGTCCATACCTTGGTTCAGGAGGTGAGGCTTCAACTGAATTTACTCGGCACATTCGTTGGAGCTGGAAGAGCCTAGGGATGAAGCCTCTGGCCCTGGTGAAAGGTCTAGGTATGAAAGTGACCAGGCCCGATTTAAGACTTTGGAGGCTAGAGCAATTGGGTGGCTTGGAGAGGGGGCTTATACTGGGGAACTCCTTCTCTTGGTCCTGTGCAAGTGTGGGTGAGTTTAATTTCGCTTTGGTGGAGGTTCGAGAGATGTCCTCGTTCGGCTCGAGAATCGAGCTCCAAAATCGAGCTCAATCACTCGGGATTTGTGGCGGGAGAACGATGGGGATGGATTGCTCTTGGCTGGGGAAGCTCGCGAGGAGTTTGGAGGAATTCCGTGAAGGTTGATTTCAGCCAACCTTTTGGCCGAGAGGGGGTGGCTAGTTTAAATAGCCATGGCCGTGGCTTCCTGGGGGTTTGATGGCTTGGATCAATCGCTCTGGTGAAGAGAAGAACAGCTGTAGTGGGCATTGGGTATGGGACAACTCAGCTAGTTCAAATTGAATTTTTGAATCCATTTAGACCTTTCGGTCATGGTGTTTTCCGGCGACCTGGTGGCTGGCCGGCCAGGGTCAGGTCACCATCTGACTCAGGAGAGTCAGGGCTGAGGTTTGGTGCATTCAATTGAGGCTTGACATGTGTAAAGGAGTTTGATTTAAGTGGTAAGAGGGAAGGGTCATTTTGGGTTTGGTTTGGTCAAACCATGCTTTGGGGCTAGGTGAACCCACCAAGAGACTTTGGGTGCTGTGGGGATTCAGGTGAGTCAGTTGTGTTTGAGTGGAGAAGTCTCAATCCAAGCTTATTTAGATTAATTTTGGGTTTAGGTGAAGCATGGGTAAGGTTACAATGTTTAATCATAGGTTAGGAAAGAGCTCCCCTCTCATGCCATAAATGGATTGATGACAAGTCAAAGCTCTCATGGCTTCATATGGCTTGTGAACGGCTTCATTTGGCTTGCTCATGGCTTTGGAAAAGGTTAGTCAATTTCATGGAAATGGGTTTTAAGGATTTTGGACATTTAGGGGTAATTTGGCACATGGCTTAGTTTAGAAAAATTTAATGATGAACTTGAAACTTAGGGTGTGATTTAAATCAAAGGGATGATGAGGTGAAAGTGTCATGTAGGCTTGGGAATGGATTTTTGGGCTTTTGGATTTGGTGAAAATGGGCTTTTAGAAGGGTTTAAGAAAGTGGGCCTTTAGGTTTGAAAAAAAATTTGTGGATGGAAATTTTGTGAAGGATTGGGCCAAAAAAATGTTGGGCTTAGTTTAGGGACGTGTCATGAGTGATTTGAAACAAATTTGAGGTGATTTGGAGTTGAATTGGGTTTAATTTGGGCCTTTTTGGTAAAGGGGCCAAAGTGGATCAAATTGGGCTAACTTGGGCTAAGGTTGGGCTAATGTTAGATTTAATGTAAAATTAATTTTGAGAAATGTTTATGGGAGTGTTACAAAGAGTTTTCAACTTTGGTTGGGCTTTGATTTTGGGATTTTGGCCCATTTGGGTTCATGGTGGGTTTAGGCCAAAATTAGGGAATTTGTTTTTGATTGGGTTTGGGTGGAGTTTGGGTCCAAATTTGGGGCAAATCTTGTTAATCTTTTGTATTTGGGGATATTAGGAAGGTTTAGGAAAAGATTTGGGGTTTATTGGAGTTGAGTTGGGTTAGTTTGGGCTATGTTTAGGTTTTGGGCCAAAATTGGGCTTTAAGCTTCAAATTGGAATTGGATCCAAATGTTAATCAAATTGGGCTTGGATTTGGTCTAAATTGATATTGGGGATATTTAATTGAAGTTTTGAATTGGATTGGATCAATATTGAGGTCAATTGGGCTAATTTGGTTTGACATTGGGCTTACTTTGGTTAAAAATGGGCCAAATTGGTGGTTTTGGTAAAAGTGGGTTAAATTGACAAAATCGGCCTATAGTGTAGTTGAACAAAATGACATTGGGAATATTTAGGATTTTATGGAATTTTCTGGGAATTTTTGGAATTTATGGATTTTTGGTTAAAAAGGGCATTTTGAGTATTTAGAGTGTATTGGGGGGTATTTTTGGAAATTTTGGTATATTTGGCTAAGGATGATCAATTTGAATGGTGGGAAATGTTTAGGATTGGTTTCTAGGAATTTTGTGTAATTTAGGTTATTTTTGCAAATTTTGGGTGGTTTCAATGGTACTTGGTAGGTTTGGTGGGTGTAGGGTCCCCGGGGTCAAAAATTGAAATTTTGAAAAAAATGAAGATTCATCAAGTTTGAGTAGAATGGAATCACTTTGGTTGAGCCATGAAGCCATATTAAGCCCATAAGATCCATGAGAGCACTCATTTGAGGCATTCACTATGTTTTTCCTAACCCACTTAGCCAAGGGCGTAGGGGTTAAGGTCCATCCATATGAGTTACCTACATGAGTCAGGAAGTCAAGCTAGGTATGAATGGTTTTAGGGTTTGGAATGTGTGTGAAAGTGTAATGTGTGCAGGTCAACCCTCACCAGATCAGGCCACCCAAGGTAGTCCTAAGGCCAAAGAGTCCTATAAGGAACTCATCCTTTAAACCTCCACATTTGATCTTAACCCTACAAGTGAATTAGGGGTTTACAATCAAACTTATGGGGTTTGCAGGGAGTTAAGAGGTGTTTGAATTTCTAAGTGATGGGTCCCATTTCTAGTCCTCTAAGATACTCAAAGGGAAAGCCTAAGGTTAGATCCTAAGTACTAAGGAGAGAGAAGAGAGAAGTCCTCATCAAAAATGAGGTCAACACCCATTCTCTTTGAAAATGGCACCAAATTCAAGTTAATCTCAATTTTTAACTGTGTCGGCTAAGCGCGGGCCCAGCGGCGCTTAGCCGCCAGTGCCCAAATTTTCATTTTTCATTTTTTTGCTCCAAATTTGATCCAATTTTGCTCCTTTCATCATAATCACTCATTTTCATCATACCTGCAAGAAAAACACAAAATACCTTCCATTAAAGTGAAATATCATCAAAAATAGGTATAAATATGTGCATAAAAAAATACTATAAATTTTAGGTGTATCATCACCCTTAAACCAAAATTCTCCAACCTAGGTCAGGTTGTGTCAACATTGGTTAACCCTAGTCAACATGTGTCAAATTTAGTCAAAATATCCAATTTTAGACCAAAAATGATAAAATTAATCAAATAATTAATTCTAAAACTATTTTAATTAATTTATTGGTAAATAATATAATTTCCAACATTTTTTATTAATTACATAATTAATTAAAAAGCCATAAAATAAAATTTGGACACATGACATCACCCATGACACAATAAATGGTTTTCAAAATTTCCAACCCCTTTATGACATCATGAGTGACCTAATATAGGTTAGAAACAACCCATATGACCCCTTACAAATGAAATCAACCCATGCCACATCATATTAACCATGGTTAAACCTCATCATGGTGAGAAAAGTGAAGTGGCACTCTCCCCCCATTTTAAAGCATGACTCACCATCCCCCTTAGGGTAAGGTGGCTGGCCATCCTAATGGCTTATCACACACCTCCTAGGTCACCCAATAGAAAAGGAACAAGCCTTAAACCCATCCCATATCATGGTTAAGTGCAATCATATCCAAGCCATGCATGAATGTCAGCATATTTTTAGGTTATGTGTTTTAAAAAGGGGTTGTCTATAGAAGTTATCGGCGAACTTTTGATTTTAAATATAATTTAAATATATGTATAATTTTAGAAAGTAACATTTGATTTTGAAAATAATTTTAAGTTTAAAAATTTTAAGATTTGAAATCAAACCGACCTCACATCCCAAATAGTTTATATAAACGAGCACCGCATCACAAACCATGTATTTATCCCGAAGAATAGATACACTGCTTGATGATGGTGCTCTATTAAATAAACTAAAAGATTTGTGACATCCATTTGGTCTGCGAACAAATTTTATAAGCCTACAAGTTCCCCTGCTTAATATAAATGAATTAAACAGGGTTTATATTACCTGGGTTCTTAAAGTTCCCTATAAGTGCAAACCCCTATAGTTAATTACATCTTAAATGTCCGAAGACACTCAAGAAAACTCTCAATAATGATCAGTGGTTTTGCTCTCAAGAATTTCATAGTTTAAAATTTTCAAAGAATTGGATTTTGGAAATTTCAATAGGGAATAGCTCAAATTTGGAACATTTTATTTTAGGAGTCTAAAGAAAGAGAAGTAGGAGAAGCTGAGGATCCAAGAAGGATCTTGGCAACTTCCCAAACTATCATATTGTTTGGCTTCAATTTGAGAGTTTATTTAATGTTTCAATCCTACCAATTTTAGTTAATTATGACTTATATTTGTATGACAGAATCATACAAATAGCCTCGAAGATGTGAGGGTTTATGTCATACCAAACGACAACCTCGGAGTCCTAAAACCGGTTAGGGCTCAATTTGCATAATATGATTATGCAAATGCCTAACGAAAAGTTGAGGATTTATGTTACACTAGGCAAACTACCTCGAAATTCTATGGCTTTGTTATTTAATCCTAAGAAAGGTTTTGCTGAAGTAGTCCCAAGTTCTGCTGATGAAGATGGTCGTGCTGCCCACTATGCTCCAAGCTCCTCCTTGTTGTAAAGATTTAGTTTTAGAAAGTGGCAATCAAGAGATGAGAGAAGTGTTTTGGTTTAGAAGTCTTAAGGTTTAGATGTCTTAATGTTTTAATTAAAAAAAAATCTTAAAGTTGATTAAACATAACCGATAAAGATCCCACGGTTTCGTCATCTCGGCACCGTTATTTTCATCGGATTCACTTAGTCCAAATGAATTTGCTAAACTCAACTGAATGAGTTCCACACTTTCATTTAGACTGTGGGAAATCTCGTTAAGCAACACGCGGGTTACATCATCCGAGGGATTCCCGATCATCCAACGAGACGTTTTAATTTAGTTGTAGTTGTAGTTTTGTTGTTCTGTTTGTGATTAAATTTTGAGTTGTTTTATCTTTTGAATGTTGTGGCGGTGATTTTTATCTTGTTGTGACTTTTAATTTAGTTTTGGGTTTCATTTTTGCGGCTATCCTAAAAGGTTTCAGTTTTCATGCGGGGTGGCATTCTTGTTTAACATGAAAATTTTGCAAGAAAGAAAGTACGGCGCAAGTAAATAAATTGCTATAAAATAAAAGCGTACCTGGAGGGTCTTATCGTCATTTCAAGCTGCACTTAAAACACATGTTAATGCATTTTAATATTTGCAAGAAAAGCACCTAGGTAAAGCTAAGGGAAGGTTCTAGTTGTCTACCAAAATCTTAATCCTGTTGCTAGTCAATTCCTATAACGTCTAAGTTCTTGTGCTTTGGTAAGGATGATTTTCTTCACCAAAGAACAATGAAGTTTCACTGTTCTTTGAAACATCCCATCAAGTTAGAGAAGTGCTCGGAATTGAATTTTGAACATCTTCTTAAACATTTTAGGGATTACTTTAAGTTCAGTTAATTTTATTGGAGTGGTAAATCAATCACCCAGTTTACTCTAACTCAGTGAATTAGGATGTTTGTTTATCCTATAAGTGAAGTGACATTTCATTTGGTATTCCATTTAGGATTTATAATAATGAAAGTCTTTAGGAGCAACTTAGTTTGTTAAAGGATTTAACCGTTTTTTAATTAAAGTTGAATTGTTGTTTTAAGATATTTCAATTTCAGAATTTAGTTTGAGTTTTCTTTTAAATGTTTTAAGTCGCTTAAGTTGAAAGAAATGTTTAAACTATTTAATTTAATTAAATTTTGATGATTTAAATTTAATCATATTGTTTTAGGTTGGCTTTAATTAGTTTAATCTTCACATTTTTCAATTATGAATTGTTCTGATATTACTTAATATTTCAAATTTGTTTTAAGTTTGTTCTTAAGTGATTTCAAACAAATTTTTAATGTTTTAGATTCATTTTTTAATTTGATTATTAAATCATTTAATGTTTTAAGCTTTAATTTAATTAAAGATTATTTCCTCTTTAACTATTAATTTCAATTATCATGTCTTTAAATTTAATTAAGAGTAGAATATTATTGGAGTGATTCATTTAGGGATTTAAGATTAAAGAATTGATATCTTCTTAAATTAAATCCCTATTTTAATAATCCAAATTTTAATTTATTCTTCCAAAATTTAAATGATTTAATCAATTAAGGTTCCACTTTGATGTATTAAAGTGATTAATGGGTTTCTACCCTTAATTTCCCTAAGTTTCAATCATCCAAGAGAGAATTTAAGATCAAACATTTTATCCCCCCTTAGATTAAGCCTAAACATTAACTAGGATTAAAATCCCTTAATTATCTTTATGCCTTTTTAAGCCTATTCACCTCATAACTCACTAAATTGAGCTCAAATGAATTTGAAATCTTTATGTCACTTCACTTACATGTCAATTAAGACATTAGAGGAGATAATGTGATTTTTTCATTTTTAATTTAATTTATATAATTAATTTTATGGAAAATAAGGGTTTTCAATGAAAATTCAACAACATGATCAAGGTAAGGTTTTTGTGCTTAGGAAAATTATGGGATGTTGTCGGCATATTTTTAGGTTGTGTGATATTTTGAAATGGGGTCGCCAAACAGAAATTGTCGGTGAATTTTTAAATTTTAAAATTAATTTAAATGTACATATAATTTAGAAAATAACATTTGATTTTAAAAATAATTTTAAGTTTGAAAATTTTAAGATATAAAATCAAACCGATCTCACATCCAAATAGTTTATATAAACGAGCACCACATCACGAACCGTGTATCTATCCCGAAGAATAGACACACTGCTTGACGATGGGGCTCGACTAAATAAACTAGAAGATTTGTGACATCCGTTTGGTCTGCCAACCAATATTATAAGCCGACAAGTTCCCCTGCTTAATATAAAGGAATTAAATAGGGTTTATATTACCTGGGTTCTTAAAGTTCCCTATAAGGGCAAGCCCCTATAGTTAATTACATCTTATATGACGGGAATCATTTAAGAAAACTCTCGATAATAATCAGTGGTTTTGCTCTCAAGAATTTCAAAGTTTAAGGTTTTCAAAGGATTGAATTTTGGAATCTTAAAAGGGGTTAGCTCAAATTTGGAACAGTTTATTTTGGAGTCCAATGGAATAGAGGTAGGAGAAGTTGAGGATCCAAGAAGAATCTTGGCAACTTCCCAAACTATCCAATTATTTGGCTTCAATTTGGGAGTTTATTTAATGTTTCAATCTTTCCAATTTTAATTAATTAGGACTTATGCTTGTATGATATAATCACACAAGTAGCCTCGAAGATGTGAGGGTTTATGTCGTACCAAACAACTACCTCGGAGTCCTAAGACCGGTTAGGGCTAAATTTGCATAACATGATCATGAAAATGCCTAACAAAAAGTTAAGTATTTATGTTGCACTAGGCAAACTACCTCAAAATCCTATGGCTTGGTTATTTAATTCTAAGAAAGGTTTTGCTGATGTAGACCCGAGTTTTGCTGATGACGATGGTCGTGCTGCCCACTCTTCTCCAAGCTCCTTGTTGTTGCAGAGGTTTAGTTTTAGAAGTCATAAATCAAAGGATGAGAGAAGTTTTTTGGTTTAGAGAAATTTGAAAATCCAAATGTCTTTAATGTTTTATTAGGGAAATCTTAAAGTTGATTATAACAACACCGGTTAAGATCCCACGGTTCCATCCTTCCAACATCGTTATTTTTATCGGATTCACTTAGTCCAGATGAATTTGCTAAACTCAACTGAATGAGTTCCACACTTTCATTTAGACCGTGGGAAATTCCGTTAGCAACATGTACGTTACATCATTCGAGGTATTCCCGATCATCCAACAAGACGTTTTAATTTAGTTAGAGTTGTAGTTTTGTTGTTCTGTTTGTGATTAAATTTTGAGTTGTTTTATATTATGAAATGTTGTGGTGGTGAATTTTATCTTGTTGTGACTTTTAATTTAGTTTTGGTTTCAGTTCAGTGGACTATCCTAAAGGTTTTGGTTTTCATGCAATGACTTTGTTTAACATGCAAGAAAAGTAAAGCGCAGTGTAGTTAAAGAAAATGAAATAAAGTAAATTGCAATAACATAAAACCATACCTGGATGGTCTTCCCTTCATTCCAAGCTACCCTTAAAACACATGTTAAGGCATTTATGTAATTTGCAAGAAAACACCTAAGTAAAGTTAAGGGAAGGTTTTGGTTGTCTACCAAAGTCCTAATCCTATATCTAGTCAATTCCTATGACGTCTAGGTTCTTTTGTTTTGGTTAAGGATGATTTTCTTCACCAAAGAACAATTAAGTTCAATTGTTCTTTAAAACTACCCATCGTATTGAGGAAGTGCTTAGAACAAATCCTAAACATCTTTTCAATACCTCTGGGATAGTTTTGAGTCCAAGTGAATTTAATTACACAGGTGAATTAATCATCCAAGGGTTTAGTTAAGTGTTGTTCCCTTGCTCAGTGAACTAGGATGTTTGATTATCCTATGAGTGAAGTGACATTTCACTTAACACTTCTTTTAATAGTTATAATAATTTAAAGCTTTCAGTGGGCAAGTTAATTTGTTAAAGATTTTAATGATTTGAAGTTAAAGTTGATGATTTACTTTAATGTGATTTAATTATGAAGTTTTAATCAATGATTTTTAAGTTTGGAATGGTGTTTGATTCATTTAAGTTAAACCTTTTATTAATGATATCAATATTTTATGTTAATTTAATTTTTTAGATTAAATTAGGTCAAAAGAGGTGTTAAAATTATTAATTAAATTTTGATGATTTAATTTAGATTAATTATTTTAATTAATTTAATTTTTACGTTATATTTTTAGGTAAGTTGTCTTAAAATTATTTAAAATTTGCAAATTTGATTTAAGTTTGTTTTGAAATGATTTTAAATTAGTTTCAAATATTTTAATTATTTAACATTTAATAAAACTTTTCATTTTTACCGTCGCATTAGTAAAAAAGAAGTTGAAGAGGCTTTAAAGAAAACCAAGGGGGGAAAGTCTGTAGGACCTGATGATATCCCAATTGAAGTGTGGAAATGTTTAGGTGATTTGGGGGTTTCCTGGCTTACTAAACTTTTTAATATTATTTTAAAAACTAAAAAGATGCCCGAGGAGTGGAGAAAGAGCATTTTGGTCCCCATTTTTAAGAATAAAGGAGATGCACAAGAGTGTGCAAATTATAGAGGAATTAAATCGATGTGTCATACTTTAAAATTATGGGAAGGGTAATCGAACATAGGTTAAGACGTATTACGAAGATTTCTCATAATCAATTTGGATTTATGCCGGCAGTGTCTACCATGGAAGCTATACATTTATTGAGAGGTTTGATGGAGAAGTACGTAGATAATAAGGAGGATCTACATTTGATATTTATCGATTTAGAAAAAGCTTACGATAAGGTTCCTAGAGATGTTCTTTGGAGAGTCCTCGAGAAGAAAGGTGTTGATATGACTTATATTCAAGTCATTAAAGATATGTATGCTAGAGCTATTACATGTGTTCGAACCGAAGGAGGATTGACCAAGTATTTTACTATTTCTATTGGTTTACATCAAGGGTCGGCTTTAAGCCCATATCTTTTTGCTTTATTTATGGATGGTCTTACTGGGCATTTACAAGAGGATGTACCTTGGTGTATGCTTTTTACTGATGATATCCTCCTTGTGGATAAGACAAGAGAAAATGTCCAGGAAAAACTTGAATTATGGAGGTCTACATTGGAGTCTAAAGGTCTTCGTTTGAGTAGAACTAAAACTGAATACATGGAATGTAATTTTAGTAATAGTAGGTCTAGTGACATAAGTGTAACTTTGGGTGATCAAATTATTAAAAGGTGTGAACGATTTAGATATCTCGAGTCCATTGTTCAAAGCGATGGTGATATAGATGGGGATGTTAATAAGTAGAATTCAAGTTGGTTGGTTGAAGTGGAGGAATGCGTCCGGCCTTTTGTGTGATAGAAAAGTACCGCTTAGATCGAAAGGAAAATTTTATAAGATGGTGGTGAGACCTTCAATGCTCTATGGTGCTGAATGTTGGCCTTTAAAAGAGAAGCATAATGTTAAGTTAAGTGTTGCCGAGATGAGAATGATTAGGTGGATGAGTGGCTTTACACTTAGAGACAAAATGCAAAATGAATATATCCGTAATACGGTCGGAGTTGCACCAAAGGATGGATAAAATTAGAGAGAGTCGCCTTAGATGGTTTGGTCACATTAAACGTCGACCACCCGATGATCCGATTAGGAGAGTAGATGTTTTAAATACAACTTATGTTAAGAAAGGCAGAGGCGTACCTAGGAAAACTTGGGCTTATTGCATAAAAACTGATCTTAATTTATTAGAATTAAACAAAAATTTGACACTAAATAGGACGCAATGGAGAAAAAGGATTCATGTAGCCGACCCCACTTAGTGGGATTAAGGCTTTGTTGTTGTTGTTGTCGTATTTAACATTTTTGGCTTTAATCAATTATTAAATTATTTAATGATGTAGGTTTTAATTAAATTAAGAATTATTTACTTTTAATCATTTAATTATTAATTCCACTTATCCTCTTATGTTTAAGAGTTAAATATTATTAAGTGGTTTATTTAGGGATTTTTAAATTAAAGAATTAGTGTCCTCTTAAATTATATCCCCATTTTAATAATCCAATTTTAATTAATCTTCCAAAATTTAAATTATTTAATTAATTAAAGTTTCATTTTTGGTTTATTAAAGTGATTAATGGGTTCCTACCCTTTCGATTTCCCAAAGTTTCAATCATCTAAGAGAAAATTAAAATCGGATATTTTGCCCCCATTTTGATTAAACCTAAAGTTTTAATTAGGGGTTAAAATCTTTTAATTACCTTTATGCCCCTTTAAGCCTATTTATTTTATAACTCATTAAATTAAGCTTCAATGAACTTAAAATTTTTATGCCACTTCACACACATGTCAATTAAGACATTAGAGGAGAAAATGTGATTTTTCTGAATTTAATTTATTCATGTAATTATTTTTAATGGAAAATAGGGGTTTTCAAAAAAAATTCACCAACATGACCAAGGTAAAATTTCTGTCCTTAAGAAAATTATGGGATGTTCTTAATATCCAAAGGACCACTTGAACCAATTTTGGTGATTTTTTGAATTATATTTTATTTATTATAATTATTTTAAGTTTTGGAGTATTAATTAATTGTAAAATAAAAATAAAGTTGAAAAATAGATTTTATATTTTTCTTAAATCTCTCTCACCTCAAGGAGTTCAAAAACACAAATTTTATATTTTTGTGATTTTTTTTTATTTATTAGAATTAATTTAGTGGGAAGGCTAGAAAATACATTTTTTAATTCAAAAATTGTTTTAAGGCTTTGAAATTAAATATCTTAACCTAGAGACCTAGGAAAAATATTTGATTGGTTCCTAAGTGATTAGGGGACTAAATATGACATTTTTATGATTTTTATTATTTTTGTGATTTTTAATATTTTTTAATTATTAAAAAATATTAAAATATGCTTAAAAATAAATATTTTTAGAAAATTCCAATTTTATTTTTCTTAGACTCCTCTGATATCAGAGAAGTCCCAAAATCAATTTGGTGAATTTTTTAAATGTATTTTTGGAGTTATGAATTTTTAAAGTTTAATTTTGATTATGTGGCTTAATTAATCCATTTAATAGGGTTAAACATTTCCAATTGACTTCAAATTTTCATGTGAGGTTCCCCTAATCCTAAAGATCAGTGGAGAATTATTTTCAAGTCATTTTAATGTGTGATTAACTCTAATTAATTAAAGTTTAATTTAGAGTGATTAGGTTAATTATTATTATCCTTAATGAATTAACTCAAACCATAGTTATCCTAGGGTCCTCTTGTCCTAAGGAACTTCACCAAATTTTCCTAGAATTTTCTAAGCAACATGCTAATTTTTGAAATTAAAATATCAAAAACAGTGTCATGAAGGTGAAAAATACATAACTTGTCATAAGGATGGCCTCTGACCTTGAAAAATTCAGGGAATGTTCCCCAAGTCAGAGGCTTCAAAAGCCCTGTGGTCTCATGTCATGATGAAATGTCTATGCAAATGGAGAATTGAAATACCAAAATGAGTAAATAATTAATTAAAAATAAAATACTCATCAAATTAACTCAATTCTTTTTTCACATTATTTTCCTCTGTTTACTGAGCAAGAGGGTATTTTTCTTTTATTTTTGTGATTTTTCTATGCAAAGATATGAAGTTTTTAAGTTTTGGCTATTTAATTAAATCATAAAATCTTATTTTCCTACTTATCCACGTTAGCGCCGCGTCAACTTACGGCGAATCGAACTCCACGCGTCGTCTTCTGGTTCGGCGCTACCATCCGACTCAGCTGCCACGCGGTCCTCGGTTCACGTTCCATCTCCTCGTCCGATGTCATCTGAGCCATTCGTTTGATACACGCGCAATCCGACGGCGGCCGATCATCGTCTCTGACTGGTGTGCACCCGTGACCATCGACCTTCTAACCCTAATATCTCCCTCGATTCTCAATGGATTTTCGAGTTCTTATTCTCTATGGATTTATCTTGAGAAGACGAACACATCCATACGGTTAACATGCCATGAAATTAAGCCAAACTAAATGGAGAATTCACAGACGCTCGGGAGGAAGGAAGAGTCCATACCTTGGCTCTGAGAGGTGAAGCCTCAATCAGAGATGCTCGGCACGTTCGTTGGAGTCCAAGGAGGTTAGGAATGAAGCCTGGAGCTATGGTGAAATGCCTAGACTTGATTTCTACCAGGCCCGATCACAAAGCTTAGAGGCTGGAACAACTGGGCGGCCTGGAGAGGGGGCTTTCACTGGGGAACTCCTTCTCTACCTCTGGTGAAGGTGTGAGAGGAGTTAATTTGGATTTGGTGAATAACTGGGGAGTGTCCTGTTTCTGACCTGATTTTTAGCTGAGAAATTGAGCTCGGCTGGGGGGATTCGAGGCGAGAGAACAGGTGGGATGAGCTTCTCTGGCTAGGAGGAGTTCCGGAGTGATTTTGGCAGAGTTTCCTTAAGGTTAGGTTCAAGCACCTTTCATGGCCGAGAGGTGTGGTGTTTAAATAGGCGGTGGCTGAGGGCTTCCCAAGTGGCAATTAAGGGCTGGGATCAGCTGCCTAGGGGAGAAGAAGAAGAGTCATGGAGTCCAATTGGAATGAGACAGCTCAGCAAATTGATTTTGAATTTTTGAATCCACCTAAGCCTCTCGGCCTGGTGTTTTCCGGCGACTGGGATGGCCGGCCGACCAAGGTCAAGTAGGGCAGAAGTTTAGAGGGGTCAGAGGGGTTGAGTGGTGGCATCAATTGGAGTGTTTGATGGCTTTAGGGTAGATATTTGGGATTTAGGTTAGGTGAGGCTAACTTGGGTTTAGCCCTTGGTCCAAAGGCTAGATCTTTGCCCAAAGTGATTGGAGCTGGTCTTGAAGTCAATGGAGAGGTTTGGGTGAGCTTAGATGGTTGGTTCTGAAGTTTGGGGAGGAGATTTGATAGTTTAAGAGTGAGGGAAATTTGATAAGAAGGGAGAAGGGAAGGGTCACCTCCCCTTGCCCAATTTGGCAAATATTGACTTTGGTATGGCTATGGTATGTTGCACATGCCATGTTATGCTATGTATGAGCCATTAGAAAGTTTCATGCAAAAGGAATTAAAAGCTTTTATGAATTTTGGGGATTTTGTGTCAACATGCTTAATTTGGTTAATGAGCCATGTATACATGCAATGCTTCATGTAATGCCATGGAATTGTGTTTTAAATATCATGAGGTGATAGTATGATAAAAAATATGTCATATGGGCTCACTTTTGGGCTTTTAAAATTTAATTAAGTGGGCTTTTCAAAATGCATAAGGGTATGGGCCTTTTAACGTGCATGTGATGATTTGAAATTTTCAAATCAAATATGGGATGACCAAATTGAATTGGAATTTATTTAAATTGGCTTTAGATATGTTGAATTTTGATTGAAAATTATTTGGGAATTTTCATGGGCCATAGGATTCAATTTGAAGAGGGTTTGGGCTTATGAGCCAAAATTGGGCTTTTTGGCACAAGTGAATTTTAAGAGGGATTTAGGCCAAAATTTTGATCAAATGAATGTTGGTTTTGGTATAGAAATGTATTAGGCAAGTTTTAGGACAATTTTGAAGAAAATTTGAGTTGATTTGGATTGGATTTGGGTATGTTTGGGTTCATTGGTGATTTAGGGCAAAAATGGGGTCTTGAGTATTGAATTCAAATGTGAACCAAATTGGGCTTGGTTTTAGTTTAAATTGGTATAAGAATATTGAATTGAAGTTTAGGATTTAATTTGATCAAAATTGGGATCAATTGGGCTAATTTGGTTTGACATTGGGTCCACTTGGGTCAGGATTGGGTCAAATTGGCGATTTTGGCAAAAGTGGGCTAAATTGACAAAATTGGCCCATGGTGTAGTTGAACAAAATGCAATTGGGAATAGTTGAGATTTTCTGAAATTTTCTGGGAATTTTTGGAATTTTTAGAATTTTGGGCCAAAAGGGTATTTTAGGGTATCAAGAGGTTATTTGGAGGGAATTGGGGTATTTTGGTGAATTTAAAAGGTGGGGGTTGTTTTGAAATATTTTTTTAGGAATTTTGGGAATTTTGAGTAATTTTTGGAAGTTTTTGGAGAGTTTTGGGGTAGGCTCATGGCTATAGGGGTAGGCTTATGGATCTCAACTAAGTCTAACCACTTTGGGACCAAGCTTAGCCAAATGGTAACCACTTTATGATTCTTCACATATTGACCTTAGCCATCTTAATCAAAGATCAGTGGCTTATGTTCAATTATGTGAGTTTCTTAAAGGGTGAAAGGGGCAAAGTTCAAAGTTTAGGGTTAAAGGGTAAAATGGCTTAGGAGTGTGTGTGTGTGCAAGAGAAGCTCAGGGCACCCAAGGTGACCCTAAATCCAAACAATCCTATAGGAACTCACTATTGATTGCCCATATGGTGATTTTAACCTTCCAAGGTGATTTAGAGGTTTGCAACCATCCAAGTGGGTTCCCAAGAGGAGTCAAGAAGTAGCTGATTTGCTAAAGGGTGGGTCCCAATTCTAGTCCTCTAGGATAGTCAATGAGAAACCTTATGGCTAGATCCTAAGAAGCACTAAGGAGAGAAAAGACCTCACCAAAAAAATGAGGTCAACAAATGGACCCCCAATAGGTGTGGTGTGATAACCAAGCACACCGCGCGTATTGGCGTTGACCGAAGAGATCAACAAAACCAACACAGACGTCTAAGTGACACACTTAGAACAAATCGTAGAACAGTTCTGCTGGGGAGTGTCAGGTAAATCTTCAAAACTGAAGATTCTCGAACTCTCGCTGGGGAAAAGGAGGTGGATTCCAAATCACAAGATGTGGAGAGACCGGATTTTAGATTTGTTTTAATTTTATTTAAAATTTTAAGTTTGAGTTTCAAATTGATTTGAGTTTCAATTTTAGTTAAAGTTCGATTTAAGGTTGATTTCAAGGTGGATTTCGTTGAGATTCAGAATTTGGAATGAGAATCGGAACCTAGGTTCTAACCTCAGAATTTGAAAGAGAACTAGAATTTAGGCTCTAGTCTCGACGAAGAGAGTTGGAATTTAGGCTCCAATCTCGGAAAGAAGATCGAATTTAGGTACCGATCGAAAGGGATGAGGACCGAATTTAAGTACCAAACCTCGGAGAGAGAATTAGAATTTAGGTACCAACCTCACAAAGGATGAGAATCAAAATTTAGGTACTGATCTCGAAAGAGTGAGAATTGAAATTTAATTATCAATCTCAAAAAGAGAGTCGGAATTTGGGTACCGACCTCGAAAGGAGAGAACTGGAATTTAGGTACCAGTGTCAAAAGAGAATCAAAATTTAGGTATCGATCTCGAAAAGAGAGTCGAAATTTAGGTACCGACCTCGAAAGGAGAGAACTGGAATTTAGGTACTAGTCTCGAAAGAGAATCGAAATTTAGGTATCGATCTCGAAAAGAGAGTCGGAATTTAGGTACCGACCTCGAAAGGAGAGAACTGGAATTTAGGTACCAGTCTCAAAAGAGAATCAAAATTTAGGTATCGATCTCGAAAAGAGAGTCGAAATTTAGGTACCGACCTCAAAAGGAGAGAACTGGAATTTAGGTACCAGTATCGAAAGAGAATCAAAATTTAGGTATTGATCTCGAAAAGAGAGTCAGAATTTAGGTACCGACCTCGAAAGGAGAGAACTGGAATTTAGGTACCGATCTCGAAAGAGAATCAAAATTTAGGTATCGATCTCGAAAAGAGAGTCAGAATTTAGGTACCGACCTCGAAAGGAGAGAACTGGAATTTAGGTACCAGTCTCGAAAGAGAATCAAAATTTAGGTATCGATCTCGAAAAGAGAGTCGGAATTTAGGTACCGACCTCGAAAGGAGAGAACTAGAATTTAGGTACCAGTCTCGAAAGAGAATCAAAATTTAGGTATCGATCTCAAAAAGAGAGTCGAAATTTAGGTACCAACCTCAAAAGGAGAGAACTGGAATTTAGGTACCAGTCTCAAAAGAGTGAGAACTGGAAGTTAGGAACCAGTCTCGGAAGGTTGACGATTGATTCGTGAAGATTTCAATGATTAGAAGCGCAGTAGAAGATTGGAATGGGACATGAAAGTGTTTCACGTCCCGAAGGATTTCATCAAAGGTTGAAAGTTTGGCGAAGGAAGTGAATCCACGCCATCAGAACTAAATTGAGAATCTCATGGTTCTGTGTCAGTAGACTCAGCGACCTTCTCAAAAGAGGGGTGAAATCACAGAGAGTTGAAAAGATCTCGAGAACAGTTGGAGGCTGGGGATATCAGATTTGGAGCTTCGCTTTCATTATTCATTGCTTTTAGTGATTTGATTTTTTAAGTTTCGTTTTCGATTGAAATTTCACTTTGATTCGGATTTTCATTGATTTACTTGGTTTACATCTTGAAGTTTTAAGTTGATCTATTTTGAGTTTTGGTTTGTGTTTTATTCAAACTTTGAATTCAAATTTTATTTTGTTGTTATTATTTCATTCAAATCGTTCTTCGTCCAACTTTCTTTTTAAACCCAGTTAAACTCAGATCTGGTGGCGTTTGCAGTAAATTGCACAAAACTAAAGGTACAACACAAAGTTCATCTCCACTAAAATGTCGAAGATACATCAGGTGATTCCAGCAAAACATTTATGATGACATCCTTCTGAAAATAAACTTTTACAAAAGTTCTTATATATATCTGAACATGGACTGCACTGATATCTCTGTGTACTCTGACAAAATTATCTGTTCAATTCATCTATGTCTGAAGAGTAAACTACACAGGTAATAACATCACCTTCTAAGCCACTTTCTGGAGGAGAATCCCACGTAAGTGTATTTTAGAGGTGTGCTACTACTATGTAGCCTACAACTCGTAGGGCTGCAAATTCTCTAGTTTTGGATCTGGCTGGAAGTAGACAGGAATTTTAATCTTGTCCATCTTCCTGAAAGTGATGGAGATCTGTTCGTATGGGTATGCAGTGCTTCACCACATCTGCACCATTTCCCTGTAATACGAGGACAGAGCCTACCGGAAGAGGTATCTCCACCGTCCCTCGGAATTCTCCGGGGCCAACTATCCGGAGTTTTGTCCCGAACATAATGTTGCATTGGTTGATGAAGGAAACGGTACAAAAGGGCCTTACAAAATCATGATGATCTATGTGAGGTGGAATGCAGTCTCCTTCTGCATAGATGTTGATAATACAGCTGTTTGGTATGCAATCAGCGGGTAGGATTCGTCAAGCCACCATCCTTTTTATCATTTTCTTAATTAGAACTGGCATTGGATCCACTTCATCGTAGCGGAGTATCTCTGGTGGATTTCATTTCTTGTCATCAGCGAAGTTGTAACAGCATCCAAATTGAATAGTAATCCTCCCCTTACCTCTCTTCCATTTCTTTGGCTCGGAGTAGGTCCTGCTACGTAATCGTCCCGCACGACCTTGTTTCTTCGACTTCATCGACATAGTCTACAATCTCACTCGCTCGTAGTGAGAGAAAACATCTATATGTAACTCTAGTCCTTCCAGGATATTGACACATCTGCCTCTGATTCTCTGAAAGTATTCAAAATTCTTCTTCCGCACCCTCTGGATCATTTCCAATTTGTGCTCTGAAATTATCTGCAGCTGTCGGGGTCTAGTGACGTACTGTGGGATATATGGCTCCACACCGTCACGCTCTCCTGGGATCGTCACTATCTCAAGTGTAGGCCCTATAGTAACCTTCTCCGGAACAACCTCTGCTATGGTGCTCCTGAGGACTGGCCTCCTTGGCACTGTTGACCTCATTTTTGATGAGGTCTTTTCTCTTCTCTCTCCTTAGTTCTTAGGATCTAGCCTTCGGCTTTTCCTTTGACTAATCTTATAGGACTAGAAATGGAACCCACCCTTTAGAAATTCAAACTACTTCTTAACTCCCTGCAAAACCCACAAGCTTGATTGTAGACCCCTAATCACCTAGAGGATTGAAATCAAATGTGGAGGCTTAAAGGATGAGTTCCCTATAGGACTTTTTGGCCTTAGGAATACCCTGGATGGCCTGGTCTGGTGAGGGTTGGCTTGCACATACACTATACTCTCACACACATCCCAAGTCCTAAAACCACACTCTCACTCAACTTGACTTCCTGACTCATGTAGGTAATTCATATGGATGGTCCTTAACCCCTAAGCCCCTGGCTAAGAGGGTTAGGAACAACATAGTGAATGCCTCAAATGAGTCCCCTCATGGCTCCTATGGGCTTAACATGGCTTCATGGCTCAACCAAAGTGATTCTACTTTACTCAAATTTGATCAATCTTCATTTTTTCCAAAATTGAATTTTTGGCCCCCGGGAGCCCTACACCCATCAAACCTACCAAATGCCCTTGGAACTACCCAAAATTTGCAAAATCGCCTAAATTGCCCAAAATTCCTCAAAATCAATCCTAAACATTTCCCCCCACTCAAATTGACCATCTCCAGCCAAAAATACCAAAAATTCCAAAAATACCCCCAATACCCTCCAAATTACCAAAATGCCCCTCTTGACCCAAAAATCCAAAAAATTCAGAAAATCCCCATAAAATTCCAAAAAATCCCAAATATTCCCAATTTCATTTTGTCCAACTACACTATGGGCCAAATTTGTCAATTTACCCCACTTTTACCAAAACCCCCAATTTAGCCCATTTTAATCCCAAATGAACCCAATGTCAAACCAAATCACCCCAATTGACCTCAATTTTGGTCCAATTCAATTCTAAACTTCAATTCAATATCCCCAATATCAATCTAGACCAAATTCAAGTCCAATTTGATTAGCATTTGAATCCAATTTCACTTTTTAAGCTTAAGGCCCAATTTTGACCCATGCCTAAACCTAGCTCAAACCAACCCAATTCAATCCCAATTTGACCCAAATCTTTTCTAAACCTTCCCTAACATCCCCACAAACAAAACACTAACATAATTTGCCCAAAATTTGGACCCAAACCTTACTCAAATTCAACCCAAACCCAAAACCCCTTAAATGGGCCTACACCTATACCTAACCCAAATGGGCCCAAATCCCAAAATCAAAACCCAACCAAAGTTGAAACCTATTTGTAACACTCCCACAAACATTTTTCAACATTAATTTTACCTCAATTTCAACCTTAGCCTAACATTAGCCCAAATTAGCCCAATTTGACCTACATTGGCCCCTTTACCAAAGAAGCCCAAATCCAACCCAATTCAATTCCAAATTACCTCAAATTTGCTTCAAATTACTCATGACACATCCCTAAACCAAACCCAAATAATTATTTGGTCCAAACTTTTATAAAATTCCCATCCATAAATTTATTTTAAAAGCCTAAAGCCCATTTTCAAACCTAAAGCCCATACAAAACAAATTCAAAAGCCCAAAAAAAAATTCATCCAAAGCCCATATGACACTCTTCTTCATCATGACTTCAATTAAAACCATTCCTAAAGTTCCAATCAAACATCAAATTATTCTAAATCAAGCTTCATGCTAACTCCTCATACAATGATAAAAAATTCCAACACCCTTTCTCATGCAAGTGAGCCATCTTTTCCCCAAGCCATATGGAGCCATGAAGCCACATGTAAGCCATTAGCAAGCCATGAGAATCTATAATTTGTCAACTCTCCTTAAATGGCAAAAGGAGGAGGTCTTTTAAGTACCTCCTAAAAGTCATTAACCCTAAACATGTTTCCCCTTAACCCAAATTTAATCCAAATATATTTGGATAGGGACTTCTCCTTTCTAAACCAGCTGATTCCTTTGACTCCCCATAGCACCCAAAGCTACCTTGGAGGGTGAACCAAGCCCAAAGTGTTGGGTTGACCCAAACCAAGACAAAGAAGCCATGCCCCCATTCCATTTTGATCTAACCACTTTACACATGGCAACAGCTAATTGAACTCACAAACATCAAGCCCTGAACCTTCTGACCCTGAGGCTGACCCATGCCTGCTGGCCAGCCACCTGGGCCACCGGAAAACACCACACCCGAGAGCTCCCATGTGAGCCCACATTGAAATTTTCCCTTGCTGAGTTGCCCCATGCCCAATGGCCACCATGGCTGTTCTTCTCCTCACCAGAGCAGATGATCCCAACCCCTAACTCCCCCTGGGAGGCCCTCCAGCCATTCCTATTTAAACACCACCCCCTCTCGGCCAAATAGGAGACTGAAACAAACCATACAAAAACTTTGCCAAAATCATTCCACACTCTCCCCCACACCTGGAGAACTTGATCCCCACACCAGGACACTTCACCACAGTGAGTTAATCCTCAAATTGATTGACTCTACACCTTCACCAGACCAAAAGGAGAGGTTTCCCAGCAAAAGCCCCCTCAACGAGATGACCATTGCTTCCGACCTCCAAGCTTTGTGATCGGCTGTGGTCACTTTTGTACCTAGGATATTCACCAGGCCAAGGGACTTCATCTGGAGCTTGCTTGGACCCAATCGAACGTGACACAACCCTCAGATCGAAGCTTCACTTCTCTGAGCAAAGGTATGAACTCTCTCTTCCTCCCGAGCTCCTAAAGATTCTCCATTTAATATGAATCGATTTCAATTCATGTTTACCATATGGATGTGTTCGTCTCTTCAAGACGAATCCGTAGAGCATAAGAACACAAAAATTTGTTGATAATCAAGTGAGTTCTTAGGGTTTTAGTGTGGATGGTCACGGGTGCACACCAGTCGTAGACGATGACCAGGAGCCGTCGAATCGAGCGTGTATCGAGCGGACGGTCGGGATCGAGCCGGACAGCGCGATGGTACATGAACCGCGGGCCCCTGGAGCGCTGAGTCGGATGGCGGCGTCAAACCAGAAAGCGCCGCGTGGCTGTTCGGGGATGCTAAGGATGACGCTGCGCCGATTCGGATAAATAGAAAAATAGGATTTTATGGATTTATTGAATTACCAGAACTTAGAAAATCCATAACTTTGTGTAGAAAAATCCTAAAAATAAAATAAAAATACCCTCTTGCTCAGTGAACAGAGGAGAATAATGTGGAAAAGAAATCAATTAATTTCATTTAGTATTTTATTTTTAATGATTTAATTACTCTCTGCGCTATTTCAATTCTCCATGCACATAGACAATTCACCATGGCATGAGACCATAGGGCTTTAAAAGCCTATGAACTTGGGAACATTCCCTGAATTTTCCAAGGTCAGAGGCCATCCCTATGAGAAGTTATTGATTTTTCAATTGCATGTTACAATTTTGAGTATTTTAATTCCAATAATTAGCATGTTGAGAAATAAATTCTAGGAAAATTTGGTGATGTTTCTTATAACCAGAGGAACCTAAGAAAAATAGGTTTTGAGTTAATTCACATGGAGCAACCCTAATTGGCCTAAACACCCAAAATTGAACTTTAATTAATTAGGGTTAACTACACATCAAATTAACTTAAAAATAATTCTCCATTAATCTTTAAGATCAAAGGAACATCACATAAAAATTTGAAGTCAATTGGACTTGATTAACCCCACCAAATGGGTTGATTAAGCCTCTTAAGCAAAATGGATAAAATTAAACTTCAAAAATTCATAACTCGCAAAATACTTTTCAAAAATTCACAAAAATGGTTTTGGAGCATCTCTGATATTAGAGGAACTTAGGGGAAATAAAATTGTAATTTTCTAAAAAAGTTGATTTTTATCATTATTTTAATATTTTTAATAGATAAAATATAATACAAAACATAAAAATATTAAAAATCACCAAAATATCGCATTTTACCTCCTAATCACTTAGAAAAAAACCAAATATTTTTCCTAAGTCTCTAGGATAAGATATTGAATTTTAAAGGCTTAATGTAAATTTTAATATTAAAAAATATATTTTCCAACCTTTTCACTAAAATAATTCTAATAAATTAAAGGAAAATCAGAAAAATACAAAATTTATTTCTTTGAACTTCTTGAGGTTAGAGAGATTTAAGAAAAATATAAAATCCATTTTTTAACTTTAATTTTATTTTAAAATTAATTAATACTCCAAAAGTCAAAATAATTCTAATAAATAAAATATAATTCAAAAAAATCACCAAAATTGGTCCAAATGGTCCTCTGGTCATTAGAAACATCCCATAATTTTCTTAAGGACAGAAATATTTCCTTGGTCATGTTATTGACTTTTCCTTGAAAACCCCTATTTTCCATTAAAAATAATTACATAAATAAATTAAATACAGAAAAATTACATTTTCTCCTCTAATGTCTTAATTTACATGTGAGTGAGGTTACATAAAATTTCAAGTTCATTTGAGCTTAATTTAGTGAGTTATAGAATTATTAAGCTTGAAGGGCAAACTGGTAATTAAAAATTTCAACCTTTAATTAAAATTTTAGGATTAATTAAAAGGGGAAGGGTAAAATATTTGACTTTAAGCTGATTTTGGATGATTGAAACTTAAATGATTGGGGGTAGAAAACTATTAATTATTTCAAATGTAATTAAAATAAAACTTTAATTAATTAATTGAAATTTCGGAAGAATAATAGAAATTGGAATTATTAAAATAGGGATATTATTAAGAGGGTATTTATTCTTTAATTTAAAAATTCCTAAATAAATCACTTCAATAATACTTATTTCTTACTTAAAAAAAATAAATAAAATAAAATAAAATAATAATCCAAATTAAAATTAAACTAAAATTAAATTAAATTAAATCAAATTAAATCAAATCAAATCAAAATTAAATTAAAATTAAATTAAATTAAAATTAAATTAAATTAAAATTAGATTAAATTAAATTAAATTAAATTAAATCAAATTAAATTAAATTAATTTAAATTAAATAAAAAAAATCAAATCAAATTAAATTAAAATTAAATTGAATTAAATTAAATTAAAATCATTTAATAACAAACCTAAATTAAATCATTAAGAATTAAATCTAAAATAACTTGAACATTATTCCAAACTTAAACTAATTTTTTTTTATAATTAAGTCAAAATTAAAAAATTAAATCATTAAGTTTAAATCATTAAAATACTTAATAAGTTGTTTTGCCCTTTTAAAGCTCTTATTATTATAACTCTTAAATGAGGTATCAAGTGAAGTGTTACTTCACTTATAGGATATTCAAATGTCCTAGTTCACTAAGCAATAGAACAAAACTTGAACTCCTGGATGATTAATTCATTTGTATGATTAAATTCCCTTGGACTTAGAACAATCCTAGAGATATTGAAAAGATGTTTAAGACTTGTCTTAAGCACTTCCTCAATATGATAGGATGTTTATAAGAACAATTGAACTTAATTGTTCTCTGATGAAGAAAATCATCCTTAAACTAAAACACAAGAATCTAGACGTCACAGGAGATAACAAGCTATAGGATTAGGACTTTGGTAGACAACCAAAACCTTTCCCTTAGCTTTACCTAGGTACTTGTTGAAATATTTAAATGCCTTAACATGTGTTTTAAGTGCAGCTTGGGATGACGGGAAGACCCTCCAGGTACGCTTTTTTATTGAAATTTACTTTATTGCAATGTACTTTACTTTTCTTGCATGTTAAATAAAACTGTTGCATGAAAACTCAAAACCTTTAGGGTAGTGCCTGAACTGAAACCAAAACTAAATTAAAAGTCATTACAAGATAAAAAATCACTGCCAAAACATTTCAAAATATAAAACAACTCAAAATTTAATCACAAACAGAACAACAAAACTACAATTACAACTAAATGAAAACGTCTCGTTGAATGATCGGGAACACCTCGGATGATGTAACCCACGTGTTGCTAACGGGATTTCCCACGGTCTAAATGAAAGTGTGGAACTCATTCAGTTAAGTTTAGCAAATTCATCTGGACAAAGTGAATTCAATGAAAATAACGGTGCCGGGATGACGGAACCGTGGGATCTTAATTGGTTCTGTTTAAATGAAATTAAGATTTGTTTTAAAACACTTGGATTTTAAGATTTTCTCTAAACCAAAACACTTTTCTCATCTCTTGATTTTCACTTTCTAAAACTAAACCTCTGCAACAACAAGGAGCTTGGAGCATAGTGGGCAGTACGGCCATCGTCATCAGGAAAACCTTTCCTAGTTTTAAACAACAAAGCCATAGGATTTCGAGGTAGTTTGCTTAGTGCAACATAAATCCTCAACCCTTTTTGTTAGGCATTTGCATAATCATGTTATGTAAATTAAGCCCTAACTGGTCTTAGGACTCCGAGGTAGTCGTTCGGTACGACATAAACCCTCACATCTTCGAGGCTATTTGTAAGTCCTAATTAATTAAAATTGGCAAGATGGAAACATTGAATAATTCTCTCAAATTGAAGCCAAACAATAGGATATAGTTTGGGAAGTTGCCAAGATTCTTCTTGGATCCTCAGCTTCTCCTACTTCTCTTCCATTGGACTCCTAAAATTAACTGTTCCAAATTTGAACTAATCCCTATTGAAATTTACAAAATACAATCCTTTAAAAACTTTAAACTTTGAAATTCTTGAGAACAAAACCACTGATCATAATCGTGAGTTTTCTTAAATGATTCCCGTCCTTTAAGATGTAATTAACTATAGGGGTTTGCCCTTATAGGGAACTTCAATAACCCAGGTAATATAAACCCTGCTTAATTCCTTTATATTAAGCAGGGGAACTTGTCGGCTTATAAAGCTGGTTCGCAGACCAAACGAATGTCACAAATCTTCTAGTTTATTTAATCGAGCCCCATCATCAAGCAGTGTGTCTATTCTTCGTGATAGATACACAGCTTGTGATGTGGCGCTCATTTATATAAACTATTTGGGATGTGAGATCAGTTTGATTTCATATCTTAAAATTTTCAAACATAAAATTATTTTCAAAATTAAATACTACTTTCTAAATTATATATATATATATATATATATATATTTAAATTAAATTTAAAATCTAAAATTCGCCAACAACTTCTGTAGGCGACCCCTTTTTAAAATATAACACACAACCTAAAAATATGCCGACAACTTCTGGCGACTCCACTGGGGAAAGTTCCTCTCTCCATTTTAATCAGAAGGTTTTGCTTTCATAAATCGATAGTGAATCCATGCCCCTTGTGGACCAAACTACCATTCTTCCGTTGGAATACCCCGTTCATTTCTGTCTTGAACGAGTATAGCCAACTCCTCTCGGATTTAGGAGCCACTGTTTAGACACCCCTAAACAGAGAGGTTCCGAGATCCTTTTACCTCTTTTCTGAGGTGGGGTGGACCCCCAATAGGTGTTAGTTTAGGAGCGGTCCTTCGAGTTGAGAAGTCTTGCATAAGACTTTCTTTTCCTTTCTAATTCTAAATCGGGTCCTTTACCTTTTTTATAACCTTCCTCCTTTAATCATTTTGTTTCTAACAAATGAACCTTCTAACAAACAACCTCTTTTATAAATCACAAATACACTAAGATAAATGAAAATGTGTTCGGACTCTTTCTTTTTCGTCCTAAACTTTACGACGAAGAGAAGCATAATTCGGGACTGACATTCGGAATCTGCCCTGCAGAAAATGACTGCCCCAAAGCTAATCTTCTCCTTCACCAATGGAATGGACTTCGCTATTTACAAGGATGAGCTGCCCGACAATGGAATCATCCGTTTCGAATAAGGATTTGGCAACACAGACATCAAGTTTGCTGATGCCACTCTCTTCACGCTAATGGACAAAGTGTCAGAAACTGAAAAGCCTGTGATTGAGTTCAACTTAAAGTCGACTCAAGAATTCCCACCCCTGCAAAGGGTTCCAGCTGAAAGGAGTACCACTGTTCGTAGAAGGACTGTTGTCTTTACGCCCACCGGTCTAGTCATCTCAGCACATACCCCGAGTTCTGCCAAACTGAAGGGGAAGGAAATCCAAGTTTGTGATGAGCCTGCCACCGTGGAGGGTGCAGACTTTGCTACAATACCATCTATTTTTAAAATTGGGTCCGGTTCAAGAGTTGCACCCCTAACTCGGACTCAAAGGAGAAATAGAAGCAGGAAGATCACCAAGAAAGCTAGAATTGCTGAAGTTGCTTTTCTATAAGAAATTCCTGAAGAAAAAGAAGAAGAACTACCAGAATACCTGCCGCTGTTGCCAGAATACTCGCCGCTGTTAGAAGGAAGTAGATTCCACCTGCTCTCTGCCGCATCTAATGAGGAAGATGCTAGAAGGATTGCTGCTGCGTTACCTCAGCCTGTATATTATAATGATAGCAAGAAGAAGAAGAACAAGGCTACCCCGCTTACCCGATTGCGAGAGTTAGTCGAGAAATTGGCCAGGAAGGAAGGATGTCATGTGTCAGAGATTCTGAGAAGTATGGGACAAGTGCCAATTAAATCCCACCTCGGACCACGAATGGAGCCTGCCACTGCCATAGAAAGACCGAAGAAGAAAGTCCGAACTAGTGAAAGAGGCTCACCTGTTATCGTATCAGGGCTACAAATTAGGGAGGATACCACCTTCCAGCACATAGCCGATAGACCATCCAGTCCAAGGCTTCTGGCTGCAAGAAGGATGGTGTGGCAACCTACTACTAGTCAGCTAAGACCAAAAAATGTCCTGAGAAGAAAAGTCTCGTCAGGATGCTCGAGTCAGAAGAAAGAGCTACTGCGATGAAGGAGACTCCCGAAAAAGAAGTTCAACAACTGTCACCAGACAACTGCGAGACCGTACGGAAAGCGCCACTAGAGGATGCCATGGACAAGTTAAGGACCGACATCCGACGGTTAGCAAAGGAAAGAGAAGAAGAATTAGGAGATGAAATTGACTCATCGAGTTCATGGATGAGGAGTATGCCGAGATCAACATGGTTGAGACACGAGCATCATCAGCTTCACAAGGTGCTCCAGCAGCCGCAGAAAGAGATGAACCGGAAATGTTGAGAGCACAACTTCGGGAAAGAGATGATACGATTTCCTAGATGGCAACGAGGATGGAAGAGATGGCTGCTGCCTTAGCCACTCTCCAGAGTCAGGCCCAACCTCAGAAAGAGACACCCCCAGAAATTATCCATATTGTAGATGGAGGAAAAGAAATCACATCCATCAATGGAGACGAACTACCAAAGAAGGATTCTACACAGAGCATGATCCCTGAAAAGGATATTAAAAACATGGTAGAACAGCAGGTGCGAGAAGCCTTAGCACAATCCAAGAATGGAGCATCTATTCAGACAGTTAGACCTTACCCCGAGGAGTTCGATGCAGTCCAATACCCGAAAGGCTTCGTACCACCTCTGTTTAAGACTTTTGATGGAACAGGAAACCCCCGGCAATATGTTCCACATTTTCGTGCTAGTTGCTGCAATGCCGGTGGGAGCGACGCTTTACCCTTCTGCCAGTTCGTCAGCAGTTTGTCAGGGATTGCCTTCGACTGGTACGCAGAATTGTCGAACGGTTCAGTAAAGACCTTTTCTGAACTAGAAAATCTCTTCGTGAAAAGATTTGTCGGGGCTCGGCACCACATCACTATCGGTGATCTAGTGGTGGAGCAAAGCAAAAGCCGAACGAGACTTTAGTGGATTACATACTTCGATGGAGAAACTTAAGCATGAAATGTGAACCACGACTTCAAGAATAACATGCAGTCGGTATCCTGCTTAAAAGTATCCATGGCCCGATAGCACTTCTCCTTAAAGGATTTACAATCAAGACTTTTGAGAAGTTGCTTAGCAAGGCCGGGAGCGTGCAAGAAGAGGCAAAACAGTTAAGTTTCGCGGACAAGAACGATAAGCAGAAGCCTGTGAAAACATTCGAAAAGAAATCCGAGACCGTCGCGGCAGTAGATAAGGCCAAGCGACCGGTGCGGATACGATCGAGCGGCCACGGCCTAGTTATCAACCACCACAACGGACTTATCGGCAACCTCGGCAAGATTATCGGCAACCTCGTCCGAGCTATCGGTCGCATCGGCATTATGAACAACCACCTCATTCATCACGTATTTTAAGAGAACTTCTAAACAAAGAATACCCATTCAAAACCGAAGCGATAGCGAAGATGTTCCACGACTTAATGAAGACACCGGATTTTCGAGTCGCGAGCCGAAGAAGCCGGAGGAAGTCAATAAGAAAGATCATCCGAACTATTGCCCTTACCACCAGATGCTTGGACATAAGATAGAAGATTGCATCACTTTCAAGAGTTGGCTTAATGACAATCTCCGGAAAGGGAACATAACGATCCCAAAAGAATACATGAAGGAGCCCCAGAAGGGAGGTTCTGTCAATGTTATTTCAACGGATCTCATTGTTCTGATAGACCCTTACACAACTGATGATGGATGGAGTACTGTCTAGACAAAGTCATCGAAGAAAATTTTGGATCGCATCTAGGCCGCTTTGGTATACGCTTTAACTCAGAGTTCGAAACCTGTCGAGCCGGCACTATCACTTGCGATTGAAGAACCGCCCCAGAAGGAGGAGAAGATCATAGAAGAAAAGAAGACCGAGGCTCCGAAGGGTAGACTAGGGGCTGCTTATCCTAGGATGGTTGTTTCCGATTCGGGGGAAAAATCCCTCGAACTCCTGACTCTGTATAATTATATGCTCACTCCGGCGGGATCTTATAATGATAAGGGTTATGGCGTTGGCTACGTTTTGACTGTCTCTAATGATCACATAACTAACGATAACTGGCTTAATCCAAATCTCAATTCCAGTACAAATAACGATTCTCAAATCATACATGACGTCGACGACCACGACGAAGAAGATGTTCACAAAGGAGGCTACAAAAGCTCGATAAGCAACGAGTCCATTTATGAGTTTCGAGGAGCTCCGATCACGATAGAATTAGAACCATCAGACACCGAAGCAACTCCAGAAGAGCCAGTGGTCCCAATTCAAGAGGATACACAGGCAGATTCAACACCAAATTCAGAAGAAATAACTAAAGTAAATTTGAGAAGGGGAAAAGTTCTACCCCCGAGAATGGGTCCAAAGGATAAAGGTAAGCAGGTGGTTGCCCAGGAAGAGCCAACCCCAGCAGAGGAATTGCCCATTCGGGAAGAACCCGAGGAACATGGTAATAAAGTGGACTACAACGTGCTAGCCCATCTTAGGAAGCTACCAGCCAAACTAAGCATATACGACGCTCTGATCCTGTCAAAGGATATGAGAGAGGCTCTGATCAAGGCTTTACTTGATCCAGAAATTTGTTTAGCTCAAATGGCCGGTAATTCCTTCGACGAGGTTTACTCGTTAAAAGAACAACGAGGTGTTACCTTCACAGACAATGATCTATTACTGGGAACAGCAGATCACAACCGACAGTTCTACATTTCAGTCACAATTGGAAAGTTTACGCTCTCCAGAGTGTTGGTTGATCCGGGAGCATCAATCAACATAATGAACCTTCGGACGCTAGACGCTCGCGAGCTTGAAGCAGACAAGATGCTATTAAGAGGCTTCAATAAAAAAGGAGAAAGAGCTCTTGGATCGATAACACTACTAATGAAGACCGGTGATTTAGCAAAGACAACCGCAAAATTCCACATAATTGATTCTGAGACATCGTTCAACGCTCTACTGGGTCGACCATGGATTCATGAAAACCGGATGGTGCCGTCGTCTCTGCACCAATGCATAAAGTATTACGAAGGAGGGGAACAGTGCATCAAAGGTGACTTGAAACCATTCTCCGTACACGAGATTGGAATTCATGAAGATGTGGCTTACTACGTGCCTCCGAAGAAAACAATCTTTTCCAGAAATACCATACCAAATGAAGCAAAAGAAATCCGAGATGACGAAGAACCTGAAGTTCTAGTTCAACAGTCACTCACCACTCCCTTACGGTGAGATGGTGAAGATTTCTCCAGAACTCGCACCCGAGGTCGAGGCCGGGGACGAGGACGTGGAAGAAATATCAGAACGGTTGGACAAAAGAAACCGGTCATCGATGTTGATTGGGAGAACACCTCCGAAGAAGAAGAAGAAATTAAGAAAGAAGCAGCAACAATAAATCAAAAGAAAACACAGTTCAAGATCTCTCTCGAAGATGAAAAGAATGAAGAATATAAATCAATGTATGAGAAGATTAACCATTATGTGCATACTATGACCCTGGCCCCGATCCATTCTAATAAGATCGAGGGTATGGTGGTCAAGGAAGTACATGGTGGTGGTACTAAGCCAATCAAGTTTTACCGTGGTGCTTCTTCTTCCAATGCCGAAAAAGATGTACAATTTGAAGATGTTACTTCATCTGAATTAATGGAACTACCTTTTGAGTGGTACTCTCCCTATGTTCAAAATTTAATTCAACGTGGTGTCTTACCTCGACAATGGACAAAAGGCCGATTACAACATTTTGAAAGACTATAGAATAATGCCGGTCGGCCTCCCAATTCAAAACATGGTCTCGGATTCGGCACAGTAGGTTCAGTTGACGATACGGAATTTTGCTTGGTTGTCACTTGCGAACCTAATAAAGACTGCTTGGAAGCTTCAGAGGACTTCGAAGATCTACCAGTTAGAGATGCTCCACCAGAATTTGAAGAAGAAATCAAATCTACAATAGACGAGTTAATGGAAGTTAACTTAGGTACTAGCGAAGAGCCTAGGCCAACCTTTGTTAGCTCCTTACTCAATAAAGAAGATTCTGAGGAAATAATCAAGCTATTAATGGAATTCAAGGACTGTTTTGCTTGGAGTTACGACGAAATGCCAGGATTAGCTCCAGAAGTCGCAGTTCACAAGTTAGGAGTTGAACCTACTTCTGTTCCAGTCAGACAAGCTCCCAGAAGAATGCGTCTAGAAATTGAGCAACAAGTAATAGCCGAATTCAAGAAGCTAATAAACGCTAAATTTGTCCGTGAAGAACAATACCCAACTTGGTTAGCCAACGTGGTACCAGTCAGAAAGAAAAATGGTCAGATCAGAATCTGCGTAGACTTCAGGGATTTAAATAAAGCAAGTCCAAAGGATGAATTTCCACTACCAATCCCAGAACTGATGATCGACATCGCTTCAACACATGAAATATTCTCATTCATGGATGGATCATCAGGATACAACCAGATAAAGATGGCACCAGAAGACGAAAAGCTCACGGCATTCAGAACGCCGATCGGAGTGTATTGCTACACAGTAATGTTATTCGGACTAAAGAACGCAGGAGCAACATATCGAAGAGCGATGACAAAGATTTTTGATGATCTCATTCACAACCAAGTTGAATGCTACGTGGACGATGTGGTCATCAAAAGCAAACTGAAGAAAGATCACTTGTATGATTTGAGAATTGTTTTCGAGTGACTAAGACAATACAACCTTAAGATGAATCATTTAAAATGCACCTTCGGCGTCACCTCCGGGAAATTCTTAGGATTTGTTGTCCGACATCGCGGGATTGAAATTGATCCGGAAAAGATTAAAGCTATCTTAGAAATGCCACCTCCTAAAACCTTGAAACAACTACGATCCTTTCAAGGAAATTTGGCATATCTTCGACGCTTTATATCAAATTTGTCGAGAAGGTGTCGACCTTTTCTCGCTTTAGTTAAGAAGGGTGCCAAGTTTACTTGGGATTCCAGATGTCAACATGCCTTCGATGACATCAAATGATACTTAATGACACCTCCTGTCTTAGCAGCCCCAGTCTTAGGTAGACCGCTGATACTTTATACCGCGGCTTTAGACGACTCCCTTGGAGCCCTGCTAACCCAGGTCAATGATGAGGGAAAAGAAAATGCTCTCTACTACTTAAGCCGTCGTCTAATCCCGACGGAAGTAAAGTATCCTCCTATTGAGAAGCATTGTTTGGCCCTGATCTTCGCCACACAGAAGCTCAGGCATTACATGCTTTCTCATAAGGTAAACCTTATTTCGAGAGTTAATCCGTTGCAATATTTGATGACCCGACCGACGCTTTCTGGCAGACTTGCCAGGTGGTCAATGATACTATTGCAATTTGACATAACTTTCGTTCCTCTTCGCGCCGTAAAGGGACAAGTACTAGCTGACTTCCTTGCAGCACACCCTTTACCGGCAGATTCGCCTCTCGACGACGATTTTCCTGACGAGCAGATAATGAGCCTAGAAGACACTGATGATCGACGTTGGGAACTATACTTCGACGGAGCGTCCTCAGCACAGAAAGATAAAGAATTGCAAACGATAGTGCCCGGTAAGGCAAGAATTGGACTAATCTTTATAACACCGGAGCGGGGGATGTTAAGATAGTCCTACCACTTAACAGAGCAGTGCACAAACAACGAGGCAGAATACGAAGTTCTCATAACAGGACTAGAACTAACCATTCAAATGGGAATAACGGACATCAACATCTACGGAGATTCTCAGTTGATCATTCAACAGGTCGCCGGACAATACAGAATTTTAAAGCCAAAACTCGAGCAATACTTTCAGTATGCCATGAAACTGTTGGAACAAATTCCGAATGTAACAATCTACAAGATCCCCAGAAGAGAAAATGCTCTCGCGGATGCGCTAGCTCGCCTTGCAAAAGAATTTGTCTGCTTACAAGATGAGTCAGTTGAAGCGTCAGTTCAAGAACGACAGGTCCTATCACAGATCGACATGGATATGATACAGAAATCGAGAAAAGCGAGAGGAATCGATTGCGGCGATGACGAAAAACACAGAAGATTGGCGTCAATCGCTAATAGACTACCTGCAAACAGGTAAATTACCAGACGATAAGTCATTAGCCCATCAAATCAAGAAAAGAACTCTGTCTTACGCATTAATAAACAATACATTATACAGAAAGTCTTTTGATCAAATGTGGCTGAGGTGCCTGAGCGAGTTCGAAGCTCGTGAAATTGTCAAAGAGGTACACTCAGGACTCTGTGGCACTCATCAGTCGGGTCCAAAGATGAAAATGAAGATTAAGAGACTAGGGTACTACTGGCCCTCAATGATGACCGACTGTATGAAGGTCGCCAATAGCTGTCACCAATGCCAAGTGCATGGAGTGGTTCTACATCAACCTCCAAATGTGCCACATCCGACAATTGCGTCGTAGACAATTGAGTGTTGGGGCAGAGATATAGTGGGTCCGATAGAACCACCTTCTTCAAGAGGACATCGCTTCATCCTTGCAGCTACAAACTACTTTTCTAAATGGGCAGAAGCAGTTCCACTCAGAGAAGTAAAGGCACACCACGTGCTACAGTTTTTCAAAAGTCAAGTTGTCTACCATTTTGGGGTACCATGCAGAATCATTTCAGATAATGGGTCCGTATTCAGAAGCACAAAAATCAACAATTTTGTCAGAAGACATGGAATCGATTAGCGATACTCAACAATCTACTATCCAAGAGCAAACGGCTTGGCCGAGGCTTTTAATAAAACTCTCGTTCAAATTCTAAAGAAAACTTTGGATGACAACAAGAGGAATTGGCACGAGAAGTTGTTAGAAGCCTTATGGGCCTACAGGACGACTTTTAGAACTCCTACTCAGTCTACGCCTTACGCTTTAGTATACGGTTCCGAGGCATTGTTACCATTGGAAGTCCAGCTTCCATCACTCAGAATTGCAGTTGCAAATAAAATTACTACAGAAGAAAATGCCAGATTACGACTGGAAGAACTGGAAAGCTTGGAAGGGAAAAGACTTGCAACGCAGCAAAATTTGGAACTATACCAAGCTAAGATGATCCGGGCCCATGATAAATCGGGTCCGCCCAAGAACTTTCAAAGTTGGTGACTTAGTTCTTGTTCTCAGAAGACCTATTCTTGCACATCGCAAGATAGGAGGTAAATTTGAGCCGACTTGGGAAGGGTCGTTTGTGGTCGAGGCAGTCTACTCAGGAGGCTCCTACCAACTTGTGAATTGCCAAGGAGAACGACAAATGCTTCCAATCAATAGACGGTATTTAAAGAAGTATTACGCAACCTGATGTTTCGAAGGGTGGCCTCTAAAATAGAATCTTATCCCTAGAAACACGGGTGAAGCAATCACTTTGTGACTGGGTCTAAACCCAAAAACATAAAAATGGATAAAAAAAATCATCATTAATATATATATATATATATATATATATATATATATATATATATATGTTTGTGTGTGTGTGTGTGTGTGTGTGTGTGTGTGCTAAAAATGAAATATGTGAAATCATAATAATAAAGTTTTACCCTTCCTTTCAAATCAAATCTTATTTCTGATCTTTCCTCATCTTTTCCTACCTTCCTTTAAATAAAAATAAGTGAATAAGAATCTTCAGTGATAAGTATTTTCTTAATGTTCTTGTTCTTAGTACAGCCCCTGATCCTTTCCTTGTCTTCTTCGCAGGGAAATGTCGAACGGGCGGTTGGTCCTAAACTTTAAAAATGGCGTGAGTCTCACACTCGATGAAAAGAGGGTGAAGGATGGAGCAGTGATAGAAATTGATTCTGACTTCACACCGACCGACCTTACGATACGAAGAAAATGATTGGGTCCCGAGTGGACCGAGAAGAGCTTCATAGCCAGACAGTGATGAAGAAGGGTGGCCCTAGCCACCAATCCAGCAACAAGAAAAGAAAGACAAACATCGAGGAAAGCAAGAAAATCAAGTCTGTAGTTGCCACAACAGAGGGCAGGCTCGTCAGCGCCGCGTCCGCAGAAATTCAAGGGGTAAGGAGAGCTACTCTCACTGCTACCCAAAGAAGGAATAAGAATCGCCGCATCCGCAAGATGTTGACTAAACTAGCAGCAGATCAACACGAGGAAACAGCCACCTTCGCTAAGACACACATTTCAAAGATACTGGTTCATCAGGAACCTGAAAAGAGGGAACAAGCTCCGAGAACAACAGAAAAGATAAGGGGAACTCTAAGAAGATCAGAGGCAGAGAGATTACCACGACGCTAGACAGCGCCACCAGTGGTAAGAAACCTTGTTGCGGAAGCAACCCCGGAGGATGTCCCCACAGAGACAATCCCCTAGGAGCCAAGGTATGCAGGAGAACATGACGTGATTGAGCCATACATCCCGCAATACGTTACTAGGCCTCGTCACTTGTAGATCATCCCAGAATATGAACTAGAAAGAATGCAAAATGTTGAGAAAAAGACTTTTGAATACTTTGAAAGGATTAGAGGCAAAAGAATCAACATTTTGGAAGGCCTCGAGTTACACACAGGTGTATTCTCAGAGTACGAGCAACAGTAGATTGTGGATTGTATCTTAGAACTTCAGAAAATGGGTCGAGCAAGTCTTCTGAGACAAAAGACTTATTCGGAACCCCGGAAATGGATGCCAGGGAAAGGAAGAGTCACAATACAATGCGGATGTTGTTATAACTTCGCGAGAGGACGGAAAAGGAAATCCACCGGGGATACTCCGTCACGGTGAGGTGGATCCAATGCCGAGGATAATTAAAAGAATGGTGAAAAGAATGATAACGTGGAGGGTACGCCGACGGATCGCATACCCAACGGTTGCATCATCAACAATTATCGAAGGGCGATCGCATACCTCCACACATAGACCACCATGACTTTGTCAGACCTTTCTGCACAGTTTCATTCGTCAACCAATGCAATATCATGTTCGGATCTGACCTCCGGATAGCAGGACCGGGTAAGTTCCGAGGGCCGGTGGAGATACCACTTCCGGTATGTTCCGTCATGATATTACAAGGAAATGGAGCATACATCGCAAAACATTGTATACCGGGAGTACCAGTGGAGCGGATCTCCGTCACTTTTAGAAGGATGGACGACAGAAAGGCGCCTTACCACTTCTAGCCAGATCCAGAATTGGAGAGTCTCCGGCCCTACGAGCTGTGAGTTACACGGGAAATAGCACACCTCCGATGCACATCCATGCGGCATTCCTGCCAAGGATGGCTTGGAAGGTGATGTTATTGACCGTGTATCTCATTATTCAGACATGGATTTTTGACAGATACTTTTTGGATGGATCAACAAGAATCATACATAGTCCGTTTTGAGTCATGGATTGTATGAGATATATTTCAGATCAAGTTGTATGCTGTATCTTCGAAAGATTGGAATGAAAGTGACTATGTCACATTTTGGCCTTTACCTCTTTTTGTGCAAATTGATTGGGAAACGCCATTAGAGTTAAATGAACTTTGAACAAAGAACAGAAAAGAAAAGGAAAATAAATAAAAATTCTTCCCCTTAAAAAAAAAAATAATCCAAATGTTAAAACGAACTCCAAATTCACATGAACAACAAATGAATAACAAAATTAAAATTGGATCGCTAAAAGACAAACAAAATGAGAATGAATCTCAAATTGAATTTCAATCTAAATCCATCTTTTCAAATCCTCCAGTTCTTTTCAAATCAAATCTACTTCAAACTCCTTTTTCGGGATGGTTCTTCCTCACGGGAGGCCCACACTTCTACTTCAAAATCTTACACCTTTTCGTCACAATCGAAATACGTTGATTTTCTGTGATCTCCTTTCCCTCTTGTAGGAAGATCGACTAGGTCTATTGACACGGAGCTACGAACTCTGTTCAATTTGGTTCCGATGGCATGAGACTGGGTCCTTCTTCATACGTACAACTTTCTGAGGCTGGTACCTACATTCCAGTCCTCATCTTGGGATCAGTACCTACATTCTGACTCCCGTACAACTTTCCGAGGCTGGTACCTACACTCCAGTCCTCATCTTGGGATCAGTACCTACATTCTGACTCCCGTACAACTTTCCGAGGCTGGTACCTACATTCCAGTCCTCATCTTGGGATCAGTACCTACATTACATTCTGACTCCCATACAACTTTCTGAGGCTGGTACCTACATTCCAGTCCTCATCTTGGGATCAGTACCTACATTCTGACTCCCGTACAACTTTTCGAGGCTGGTACTTACATTTCAGTCCTCATCTTGGGATCAGTACCTTCATTCTGACTCCCATACAACTTTTCGAGGCTGGTACCTACATTCCAGTCCTCATCTTGGGATCAGTGCCTACATTCTGACTCCCGTACAACTTTCTGAGGCTGGTACCTACATTCCAGTCCTCATTTTGGGATTTGTACCTACATTCTGACTCCCGTAAAACTTTCCGAGGCTGGTACCTACATTCCAGTCCTCATCTTGGGATCAGTACCTACATTCTGACTCCCGTACAACTTTCCGAGGCTGGTACCTACATTCCAGTCCTCATCTTGGGATCAGTACCTACATTCTGACTCCCGTACAACTTTCCGAGGCTGGTACCTACATTCCAGTCCTCATCTTGGGATCAGTACCTACATTCTGACTCCCGTACAACTTTCTGAGGCTGGTACCTACATTCCAGTCCTCATCTTGGGATCAGTACCTACATTCTGACTCCCGTACAACTTTCCGAGGCTGGTACCTACATTCCAGTCCTCATCTTAGGATCAGTACCTACATTCTGACTCCCGTACAACTTTCCGAGGCTGGTACCTACATTCCAGTCCTCATCTTGGGATCAGTACCTACATTATGACTCTTGTACAACTTTTCGAGGCTGGTACCTACATTCCAGTCCTCATCTTGGGATCAGTACCTACATTCTGACTCCTGTACAACTTTCCGAGGCTGGTACCTGCATTCCAGTCCTCATCTTAGGATCGTACCTACATTCTGACTCCCGTACAACTTTCCGAGGCTGGTACCTACACTCCAGTCCTCATCTTGGGATCAGTACCTACATTCTAACTCCCGTACAACTTTCCGAGGTCGGTACCTACATTTCAATCGTCATCTTGGGATCAGTACCTACATTACATTCTGACTCCCGTATAACTTTCTGAGGCTGGTACCTACATTGCAGTCCTCATCTTGGGATCAGTACCTACATTCTGACTCCCGTACAACTTTTCGAGGCTGGTACCTACATTCCAGTCCTCATCTTGGGATCAGTACCTACATTCTGACTCCCGTACAACTTTCCGAGGCTGGTACCTACATTCCAGTCCTCATCTTGGGATCAGTGCCTACATTCTGACTCCCGTACAACTTTTCGAGGCTGGTACCTACATTCCAGTCCTCATCTTGGGATCAGTACCTACATTCTGACTCCCGTACAACTTTCCGAGGCTGGTACCTACATTCCAGTCCTCATCTTGGGATCAGTACCTACATTCTGACTCCCGTACAACTTTCCAAGGCTGGTACCTACATTCCAGTACTCATCTTGGGATCAGTACCTACATTCTGACTCCGTACAACTTTCCGAGGTCGGTACCTACATTCCAGTCCTCATCTTGGGATCAGTACCTACATTCTGACTCCCGTACAACTTTTCGAGGCTGGTACCTACATTCCAGTCCTCATCTTGGGATCAGTACCTACATTCTGACTCCCGTACAACTTTTCGAGGCTGGTACCTACATTCCAGTCCTCATCTTGGGATCAGTACCTACATTCTAACTCCCGTACAACTTTCCTAGGCTGGTACCTACATTCCAGTCCTCATCTTGGGATCATTACCTACATTCTGACTCCCGTACAACTTTCTGAGGTTGGTACCTACATTTCAGTCCTCATCTTGGGATCAGTACCTACATTCTGACTCCCGTACAAATTTTCGAGACTGGTACCTACATTCCAGCTCTCATTTCGAGATCGATACCTACATTTTGATTCTCATTCAAGTTGATACCTACGTTTCAATTTAAAATTTCCGAGACTGGTACCTACATTCCAGTTCTCATTTCGAGATCGATACCTACATTTTGATTCTCATCTGAATTGATACCTACATTTCAATTCAAAATTTCCGAGACTGGTACCTACATTCCAGTTCTCATTTCGAGATCAGTACCTAAATTCTTATTCTCATCCTTTTCGAGGTCGATACCTAAATTTTGACTCTCTTACGAGATTGATACCTAAATTTCAATTCTCATCCCTTTCGAGATCAGTACCTAAATTCTGATTCTCATCCTGTTCAATCGACACTTAAACTCCGATTTTCACTCCGAGGCTGGTACCTAAATTCCAGTTCTCTTCGTAATCCCGAGGTTGAAACCTAGGTTTAAATTCTCATTTCAAATCCAAATTTCAAATTCAAAATTTTCTTAAATCGATTTTAAATTAAACTTCAATCCAAATTAAAACTCAAAATCTAAACTTACACATCAAAACTTGAACATAAAATGAAACGAAATATAAACCGAAGTTCCCCAGATCTTGTGATTTAGAGCTCACCTCCTTTTCCATTCCCCAGCGAGAGTTCAGGAATCTCCAGTCTTAGAAATATACCTGATACTCCCCAGCAAAAATTCTTCTACTTCGTCCTAAGTTTGTCACTTGGACATCCGTTGTTGACCTCATTTTTGATGAGGTCTTCTCTTCTCTCTTTAGTACTTAGGATCTAGCCTTAGGCTTTTCCTTTGACTATCCTAGAGGATTAGAATTGGGACCCACCACTTAGAAATTCAAACCACTTCTTAACTCCTCGCAAACTCCACAAAATTGATTGTAGACCCCTAATCACCTAGAGGGTTGAAATTAAATGTGGAAGTTTAAAGGATGAGTTCCTATAGGATTCTTTGGCCTTAGGATCGCCCACGGGTGGCTCGGTCCGGTGAAGGGGCTGACTTACACACACACTACACCTATACACTGCACTTTCACACACCTCTTAAAACCACACCCATACCCGATTTGACATCCCGACTCATGCAAGTGGTTCGCATGGATGGTCCTTAACCCCTAAGCCCTTGGCTAAGAGGGTTAGGAACAACATATTGGATGCCTCAAATGAGTCCCTTCATGGCTCATGTGGGCTTGATATGGCTTCATAGCTCAACCAAAATGAGTTCATTCCACTTACATTTACTCAAACTTCAATTTTCCAAATTTTCAATTTTTGACCTCGGGACCTACACCCGCTAGCTTTACCCAAAACCCTTAAAATTACCCAAATTTTTCAAAATTTCCAAATCACCCAAAATTCCCCAAAAACATTCCTAAACATTTACTCACCAATCAAATTAATCATCCATACCCAAAAATACCAAAAATTCCAAAAATACCTCCCAATACCCTCCAAATACCCAAAATGCCCCTCTTAGCCAAAAAATCCAAAAATTCAGAAAATTCACAGAAAATTCCAGAAAATCCAAAATATTCCCAATTTCATTTTGTTCAACTACATCATGGGCCAATTTTGTCAATTTACCCCACTTTTATCAAAACCCCCAATTTGACCCATTTTAACCCAAAGTGAACCCAATGTCAAACCAAACCTACCCAATTGACCCAAATTCTGGTCCAATTCAATTCTAAACTTCAATTCAACATCCCCAACACCAATCTAGACCAAATCCAAGCCCAATTTGATTGGCATTGGGATCCAATTTCACTTTTGGCCTTAAAGCCCAATTTGGACCCATGACCCAAACTTAGCCCAAACTCACCCAATTCAACTCCAATTAACCCCAAATCTTTTCTAAACCTTCCTTAACATCCCCATAAACAAAACACTAACATGATTTGCCCAAGATTTTGACCCAAACCCTATTCAAATTCAACCCAAAACCAAAATTCCTTAAATGGGCCTACACCCAAACCCAACCCAAATAGGCCCAAGTCCCAAAATCTAAACCCAACCAAAAATTGAAACTTCTTTAAAACAGCCCCACAAACCCTTCTCAACTCTAATTTTACATCAATTTCAACTTTAGCCCAACTTTGGCCCATGGTAGCCCATTTTGGCCCACCTTAGCCTCTTTACCAAAAAGCCCAAATTCAACCCAATCCAAACCCAAATCACCCCACACTTGTTTCAAACCACTCATGACACATCCCTAAACCAAACTCAACAATTATTTGGCCCAACCTCTTTACAAAATTCCCATCCATAAATTCATTTTTAAACTTAAAGGCCCATTCCTTAAACCATTTTAAAAGCCCATCTTTTACCACATCCAAAGGCCCAAAATTGGTCCCAAAGCCCATATGACATTTCCCCTCATCATACTTTCAATTAAACTCAATACCTAAGTCCTAAATTCATCATAAAATCATCCCAAATCAAGCCTTATCCAAGTTCTCATTAAATTATCAAAAGAATCCCAAAACCCATTTTCATGAAATTGACTAAACCTTTCCCCAAGCCAAAGGTGAGCCATGAAGCCATGCATGAGCCACATGTGAGCCATGAGAGCCTTGGACACTCCACCATGCCATATTGGGTAAGAAGAGGGAGGGCTTTCCTTAATCCCTAAAGCTCATTAGCCTTAATCATGATTCACCTAAACTTAAATTTAATCCAAATATATTTGGATGGAGACTTCTTCATGCCAAACCAGCTGATCCCTTTGATCCCCCACAGCACCCAAAGCCACCTTGAAGGGTGCACCAAGCCCAAATGGGTGGGTTGACCCATTTAGACTCAAAACTAGCCATGCCCCATTCTACTTTGGATCAAAGCCTTTACACATGGCAATTGCCAATTGCTTGCACCAAGTCCCACCCCGACCCACTCGACCTTGAGGGTGACCCATGCTCGGCCGGCCGGCCACCCGACCGCTGGAAAACACCATGCCCGAGACCTTGGGAGAGGCCAAGCTTTGGAATTCTACCTTGCCGAGCCGCCCCATGCCCAATGGCCACCATGGCTGTTCTTCTCCTCACCTAAGCGAGCGATCCCGGCCCTCGACTCCCCACGGGAGGCCCTCCGGCCTCTCCTATTTAAACCCCTCACCCTCTCGGCTAAAAGAGGTGCTGAACCAAACCTTAAGGAAACTCGCCAAAATCATTCCGGATCACTCTCCACACATAGAGCACTTGATCCCCACCGAATTCCGGCCCCAATTCCCTCCGAGTCGAGCTCGATTTCGAGCTTAAACTTTAGCCCAAAACCAGGACACTTCTTCACGGTGAGCCAATCCCCAAATTGATTGGTCCTACACCTTCACTGGACCAAGAGGAGAAGTTTCCCACCGAAAGCCCCATCTCCAGAGCCACCCGGTTGCTCAAGCCTCCAAGCTTTATGATCGGGCTGTGGTCACTTTCATAGCTAGACAATTCACCGAGCCAAGGGACTTCATCCGGAGCTTACTTGGACCCGATCAAAGGTGACACAACTCTCGGATCGAAGCTTCACTTCTCCGAGCAAAGGTATGGACTCCCTCTTCTTCCCGAGTTTCCGAGAGATTCTCATTTTAATTTGAGTCAATTTAAATGCATGTTTACCGTATGGATGTATTCGTCTCTTCGAGACGAATCCATAGAGCATAAGAACACGAAAATCCGTTGAGAATCGAGTGAGAAATTAGGGTTAGAAGGTTGACGGTCACGGGTGCACACCAGTCGTAGACGATGACCAGGAGCCGTTGGATCGCGCGTGTATCGAGCGGACGGTTCAGATTGCGCCGGATCAGAGAATGTTACGTGAACCGCGGGTCCCGGGACGGCTGACTCAGATGGCGGCGCCCAATCACAGCGCGACACGTACCCCTTTGGAGCTGTCGATGTTTCGCTGGCGCCGCGTGGATAAGTAGATAAATAGGGTATTTAATGTATTTATTAAATATCAAAAACTTTGAAAATTCATATCTTTGTGTAGAAAAATCACAAAAATAAAATAAAAATACCCTCTTACTCAGTGAACAGAGGAGAATAATGTGGAAAAGAAATTAATTAATTATGTCCAGTACTTTATTTTTAATTAATTATTTACTCCCTGCATTGTTTTAATTCTCCATGCATTCATACAATTCACCATGGTATGAGACCATAGGGCTTTTGAAGCCTCCGAACTTGGGAACATTCCCTGAATTTTCTAAGGTCGAGAGGCCATCTCTGTGAAAAGTTATTGATTTTTCAAATGCATGTTGCTGTTTTGAGTATTTTAATTTCAAAAATTAGCATGTTGTGAAATAAATTCTAGGAAAATTTGGTGATGTTCCTTATGACCGGAGAACCCTAGGAAAAATAGGACTTGAGTTAATTCACTCGGATTAACCCTAATTGGCCTAAATACCCAAAATTGAACTTTAATTAATTAGAGTTAACCATAGATCAAATTGACTTGAAATCAATTCTCCACTGACCTTTAGGATCAGAGGAACCCACCATAAAATTTTGAAGTCAATTGGGTTTGGTTAACCCTATCAAATGGGTTGATTAAGCCATTTAGCCAATTTAAACTTTGAAAATTCATAACTTTCAAAACACTTTTCAAAAATTCACCAAATTGGTTTTGGAGCCTCTCTGATATTAGGGGAATTTAAGAAAATTAAAATTTCAATTTTCTAAAAAAGTTGATTTTTTGTATTATTTTAATATTTTAATAATTAAAAAAATAATAAAAATCACAAAAATAATAAAATTCACCAAAATGTCACATTTTGAATTCTAACCACTTAGGAACAAACCCCATATTTTTCTTATTTCTCTAGGTTGAGATATTAAATTTTAAAGCCTTGGGGTAATTTTTAAAATTAAAAAAATACATTTTCTAACATTTCCACTAAAATAATTCCAATAAATCAAGGAAAAATCACAAAATTGTAAAATTTGGTTTTCTGGAATCCTTGATATCAGAGAGAATTTTAAAAATTATAAAATTCATTTTTCAACTTATATTCTATTTTTAAATTAATTAATACTCCATAACTTAAAATAATTTTAATAAATAAAATATAATTCAAAAAAATCACAAAAATTGGTCCAAGTGGTCCTCTGGTCATTAGGAATGTCCCATAATTTTCTTAAGGACAGAAACTTTCCCTTGGTCATATCATTAAATTTTCCTTGGAAATCCTTATTTTCCACCAAAAATAATTACATAAATAAATTAAATACAGAAAAATCACATTTTCTCCTCTAATGTCTTTATTGACATATGAGTAAAGTCACATAAAAATTTCAAATTCATTTGAGCTCAATTTCGTGAGTTATGAAATTATTAAGCTTGAAGGGCAAAATGGTAATTAAAATTTTAACCCTTAATTAAAACTTTAGGCTTAATAAAATTAAAGAGTAAAATATTTGATCCTAATCTGATTTGGATGATTGAAATTTAAATAATTAAAGGGTAGAAACCTATTAAACAATTCAAAAATAATTGAAATGAACTTTAGTTAAAATAATTAATTAAATTTGGAAGAATAGTAAAATTGGAGTTATTAAAATAGGGATGTTATTAGGAAGAAATTTGTTCTTTAATTTAAGAATCCCTAAATTAATCATCTCAATAATATTTAATTCCTAATTAAAATGATAATCCAAGTTTAAGGTTTAAAATGCTAAAAGACTTAATCATTAAATTAAGTTAAGGTTAAATTATTTAAAGCAAATCCCTTTAAAATAAAATATTAAATTAAATTAAATTAAATTAAATTAAAACAAATTAAATTAAATTAAATTAAAACAAATTAAATTAAATTAAATTAAATTAAAACTAAATCAAATTAAATTAAATCAAATTGAATTAAATTAAGCTAAAACATATCATATTAAATTAACTTAAATTAAATTAAATTAAATTAAACCACATTAAATTAAATTAAGTTAAATTGAATTAAATTAAATATAACATCACCTAAGACATGAAGAATTCAAAATAAATCTAAAATAACTTGAACACTATTCCAAACTTAAATCATTAATTTGAACTTAAATTTGAATCACAAATCATTAAATATCATTTTGCCCTTAGGAGCTTTTACTATTATAACTCCTAAATGGAGTATCAAGTGAAATGTCACTTCACTCATAAGGATATTCAAACATCCTAATTCACCGAGCAAGAAATAAAACATAACTTAAACGCCCTGGATGATTAATTCACTTGCACAATAGAATTCATTTGGACTTAGGACAATTCCCGAAATATTGAAAAGATGTTTAAGATTCGTCTTAAACACTTCCTCAATATGATGGAATGTCCTTAAGAACAAATTGAGCATAGTTGTTCTTTGGTGAAGAAAATCATCCTTAAAACCAAAATTGAAGACCTAGACGTCATAGGAATGACTAGCTATAGGATTAGGATTTTGGTAGAAAACCATAACCCTTCCCTTAGCTTTACCTAGGAAATTGCTTATAAATGCTTAAATGCTCTAAATTGTATTTTAAGTGCAGCTTGGGATGACGGGAAGACCCTCCAGGTACGCTTTTATTTTATTGCAATTTATCTTACCGCAATTCATTTACTCGTGTTGCACTTTACCTTTCTTGCATGATAAACAACAGTTGCATGAAAACCTACACCTTTAGGACGGATACCAAAACCGAAACCCATAACTAAATTAAAAGACACTACAAGATAAAATTCACCGCCACAACATTCAAAATATAAAACAACTCAAAATTTAATCACAAACAGAACAACAAAACTACAACTACAACTAAATTAAAACGTCTCGTCGAATGATCGGGAATACCTCGGATGATGTAACCCACGTGTTGCTAACGGGATTTCCCACGGTCTAAATGAAAGTGCGGAACTCATTTAGTTGAGTTTAGCAAATTCATCTGGACTAAGTGAATTCGATGAAAATAACGGTGCCGGGATGACGGAACCGTGGGATCTTAATCGGTTCTGTTTAATCAACTTTAAGACCTGTTTTAATTAAAACATTAAAGACACATGGAAATTAAGACTTTCTCTAAAACCAAACACTTCCCTCATCTCTTGATTTATCACCTTCTACAACTAAACCTCTGCAACAACAAGGAGCTTGGAGCTTAATGGGCAGCACGACCATCGTCATCAGCAAAACATGAATTTGCTTCAACAGAAACTTTTCTTTAGTTTAAACAATCAACTCATAGGACTTCGAGGTAGTTTGCACGGTGCAACATAAAACCTCAACCTTCTTGTTAGGCATTTGCTTCGCAAATTAAGTCCTAATCGACCTTAGGGTTCCGAGGTAGTCGTCCGCTACGACATAAACCCTCACACCTTCGAGGCTATTTGTATGATTTTATCATACAAATATAAGTCCTAACTAATTAAAATTGGCAAGATCAAAATATTAAATAAACATTAGGACCTTCCTAAATTCAAGCCAAACAATAGGATAGTCGGGAAATTACCGAAGTTCGCTTCGAATCTGTGATTTCTCCTACCTTTCTTCCTTTGAATTCCCAAAATAAAATTGTTCAAAATTTGATCCATTCCCTATTGAAATTCCAAAAAAATTCAATCCTCGAAAACTTAAACTTTGAAATTCTTGAGAGCGGAACTACTAATTATTATCGAGAGTTTTCTTAGGTGATTCCCGTCACTTAAGATGTAATTAACTATAGGGGCTTGCCCTTATAGGGAATTTTAAGAACCCGTGTAATATAAACCCTCGCTTAATTCATTTATATTAAGCGGGGAACTTGTCGGCTTATAAAATTGGTTCGCGGACCAAACGGACGTCACAAATCTTCTAGTTTATTTAATCGAGCCCCATCATCAGGCAGTGTGTCTATTCTTCGGGATAGATACACGGTTTGTGATGCGATGCTCGTTTATATAAACTATTTGGGATGTGAGATCGGTTTGATTTCATATCTTAAAATTTTTAAATTTAAAATTATTTTCAAAATCAAATATTACTTTTCAAATTATTTATTTAAATTAAAATTAAAATACGCCGACATCTGTGTTGGTCTTATTGATCTCTTCGGTCAATGATAATACGTGCGGTGTGCTTGGTTAGCACACCCCACCTATTGGGGGTCCATTTGTTGACCTCATTTTTTATGAGGTCTTTTCTCTTCTCTCTCCTTAGTTCTTAGGATCTAGCCTTAGGCTTTTCCTTTGACTAATCTTAGAGGACTAGAAATGGAACCCACCCTTTAGAAATTCAAACTACTTTTTAACTCCCTGCAAACCCCACAAGCTTGATTGTAGACCCCTAATCACCTAGAGGGATGAAATCAAATGTGGAGGCTTAAAGGATGAGTTCCCTATAGGACTTTTTAGCCTTAGGAATACCTTGGATGGCCTAGTCTGGTAAGGGTTGGCTTGCACATACACTATACTCTCACACACATCCGAAGTCCTAAAACCACACTCTCACCCAACTTGACTTCCTGACTCATGTAGGTAATTCATATGGATGGTCCTTAACCCCTAAGCCCCTGGCTAAGAGGGTTAGGAACAACATAGTGAATGCCTCAAATGAGTCCCCTCATGGTTCCTATGGAGTTAACATGGCTTCATGGCTCAACCAAAGTGATTCCACTTTACTCAAATTTGATCAATCTTTATTTTTCCAAAATTTCAATTTTTGACCCCCGGGACCCCTACACCCATCAAACCTACCAAATGCCCTTGGAACTACCCAAAATTTGCAAAATCACCTAAATTGCCCAAAATTCCTAAAAATCAATCCTAAACACTTTCCCCCACTCAAATTGACCATCTCCAGCCAAAAATACCAAAATTTCCAAAAATACCCCCAATACCCTCCAAATTACCAAAATGCCCCTCTTGACCCAAAAATCCAAAAAATTCAGAAAATTCCCAGAAAATTCCAGAAAATCCCAAATATTCCCAATTTCATTTAATCCGACTACACCATGGGCCACTTTTGTCAATTTACCCCACTTTTACCAAAACCCCCAATTTAGCCCATTTTAAACCCAAATGAACCCAATGTCAAACCAAATCACCCCAATTGACCTCAATTTTGGTCCAATTCAATTCTAAACTTCAATTCAATATCCTCAATATCAATATAGACCAAATTCAAGTCCAATTTGATTGGAATTTGAATCCAATTTCATTTTTTAAGCTTAAGGCCCAATTTTGACCCATGACCTAAACCTAGCTCAAACCAACCCAATTCAATCCCAATTTGACCCAAATCTTTTCTAAACCTTCCCTAACATCCCCACAAACAAAACACTAACATAATTTTCCCAAAAATTGCACCCAAACCTTACTCAAATTCAACCCAAACCCAAAACCCCTTAAATGGGCCTACACCTAAACCTAACCCAAATGGGCCCAAATCCCAAAATCAAAACCCAACCAAAGTTGAAACCTATTTGTAACATCCCCACAAACATTTTTCAACATTAATTTTACATTAATTTCAACCTTAGCCCAACATTGGCCCAAATTAGCCCAATTTGACCTACATTGGCCCCTTTACCAATGAAGCCCAAATCCAACCCAATTCAATTCCAAATTACCTCAAATTTTCTTTAAATCACTCATGACACATCCCTAAACCAAACCCAAAAAATTATTTGGAGCAAACTTTTATAAAATTCCCATCCATAAATTTATTTTAAAAGCCTAAAGCCCATTTTCAAACCTAAATCCCATCCAAAACAAATTCAAAAGCCCAAAAAAAATTCATCCAAAGCCCATATGACACTCTTCTTCATCATGACTTCAATTAAAACCATCCCTAAAGTTCCAATCAAACATCAAATTATTCTAAATCAAGCTTCATGCTAACTCCTCATACATTCATCAAAAATTCCAACACCCTTTCTCATGCAAGTGAGCCATCTTTTCCCCAAGCCATATGGAGCCATGAAGCCACATGTAAGCCATTGGCAAGCCATGAGAATCTATAATTTGTCAACTCTCCTTAAATGGTAAAAGGAGGAGGTCATTTAAGTACCTCCTAAAACTCATTAACCCTAAACATGTTTCCCCTTAACCCAAATTTAATCCAAATATATTTGGATAGGGACTTCTCCTTTCCAAACCAGCTGATTCCTTTGACTCCCCACAGCACCCAAAGCTACCTTGGAGGGTGAACCAAGCCCAAAGTGTTGGGTTGACCCAAACCAAGCCAAAGAAGCCATGCCCCCATTCCATTTTGATCTAACCACTTTACACATGGCAACAACCAATTGAACTCACAAACATCAAGCCCAGAACCTCCTGACCCTGAGGGTGACCCATGCCTGCCGGTCAGCCACCTGGGCCGCCGGAAAACACCACACCCGAGAGCTCCCATGTGAGCCCACTTTGAAATTCTCCCTTGCTGAGTTGCCCCATGCCCAATGGCCACCATGGCTGTTCTTCTCCTCACTAGAGCAGATGATCCCAACCCCTAACTCCCCCTGGGAGGCCCTCCAACCATTCCTATTTAAACACCACCCCCTCTCGGCCAAATAGGAGACTGAAACAAACCATACAGAAACTCTGCCAAAATCATTCCAGACTCTCCCCCACACCTGGAGAACTAGATCCCCACTGAAATCCCCCTGCCATTTCCTCTCTGTGAGCTCAATTTCAGAGTTGAAATTTAAGCCCAAAACTAGGACACTTCACCACAGTGAGTCAATCCTCAAATTGATTGACTCTACACCTTCACCAGACCAAAAGAAGAAGTTTCCCAGCAAAAGCCCCCTCACCAAGCCAGCCATTGCTTCCGACCTCCAAGCTTTGTGATCGGCCGTGGTCACTTTTGTACCTAGGCAATTCACCAGGCCAAGGGACTTCATCTGGAGCTTGCTTGGACCCAATCGAACGTGACACAACCCTCAGATTGAAGCTTCACTTCTCTGAGCAAAGGTTTGAACTCTCTCTTCCTCCCGAGCTCCTGGAGATTCTCCATTTAATATGAATCAATTTCAATGCATGTTTACCGTATGGATGTGTTCGTCTCTTCAAGATGAATCCGTAGAGCATAAGAACACAAAAATCTGTTGAGAATCGAGTGAGTTCTTAGGGTTTTAGTGTGGACGGTCACGGGTGCACACCAGTCATAGACGATGACCAAGAGCCATCGGATCGAGCGTGTATCGAGTGGACGGTCAGGATCGAGCCGGACAGCGCGATGGTACATGAACCACAGGCCCTTGGAGAGCTGAGTCGGATGGCGGCGTCAAACTAGAAAGCGCCGCGTGGCTGTTCGGAGATGCTAAGGATGACGCGGCGCCGATTCGGATAAATAGAAAAATAGGATTTTATGGATTTATTTAATTACCAGAACTTAGAAAATTCATAACTTTGTGTAGAAAAATCCTAAAAATAAAATAAAAATACCCTCTTGCTCAGTGAACAAAGGAGAATAATGTGGAAAAGAAATCAATTAATTTCATTTAGTATTTTATTTTTAATGATTTAATTACTCTCTGCACTATTTCAATTCTCCGTGCACATAGACAATTCACCATGGCATGAGACCATAGGGCTTTAAAAGCCTCTGAACTTGGAAACATTCCCTGAATTTTCCAAGGTCAGAGGCCATCCCTATGAGAAGTTATTGATTTATCAATTGCATGTTACTGTTTTGAGTATTTTAATTCCAATAATTAGCATGTTGAGAAATAAATTCTAGGAAAATTTGGTGATGTTTCTTATGACCAGAGGAACCTAAGAAAAATAGGTTTTGAGTTAATTCACATGGAGCAACCCTAATTGGCCTAAACACCCAAAATTGAACATTAATTAATTAGGGTTAACTACACATCAAATTAACTTAAAAATAATTCTCCATTAATCTTTAAGATCATAGGAACATAACATAAAAATTTGAAGTCAACTGGACTTGATTAACCCCACCAAATGGGTTGATTAAGCCTCTTAAGCAAAATGGATAAAATTAAACTTTAAAAATTCATAAGTCACAAAATACTATTCAAAAATTCACAAAAATGGTTTTGGAGCTTCTCTGATATCAGAGGAACTTAGGGAAATTAAAATTATAATTTTCTAAAAAAGTTAATTTTTATCATTATTTTAATATTTTTAATAATTAAAATATAATAAATATCATAAAAATATTAAAAATCACCAAAATGTCACATTTTAACTCCTAATCACTTAGGAACAAACCAAATATTTTTCCTAAGTCTCTAGGATAAGATATTGAAATTTAAAGGCTTAATGTAATTTTTAATATTAAAAAATATATTTTTCAACCATTTCACTAAAATAATTCTAATAAATCAAAGGAAACTCAGAAAAATACAAAATTTGTTTCTCTAAACTCCTTGAGGTTAGAGAGAGTTAAGAAAAATATAAAATCCATTTTTTAAGTTTAATTTTATTTTAAAATTAATTAATACTCCAAAAGTCAAAATAATTCTAATAAATAAAATATGATTAAAAAAATCACCAAAATTGGTCCAAATGGTCCTCTGGTCATTAGGAACATCCCATAATTTTTTTAAGGACAGAAATAATTCCTTGGTCATGTTATTCAATTTTCCTTGAAAACCCCTATTTTCCATTAAAAATAATTACATAAATAAATTAAATACAGAAAAATCACATTTTCTCCTCTAATGTCTTAATTTACATGTGAGAGGTTACATAAAAATTTCAAGTTCATTTGAGCTTAATTTAGTGAGTTATAGAATTATTAAGCTTGATGGGCAAAATGGTAATTAAAAATTTCAACATTTAATTAAAATTTTGGATTAATTAAAAGGGGAATGGTAAAATATTTGACTTTAAACTGATTTTGGATGATTGAAACTTAAATGATTGGGGGTAGAAACCTATTAATCATTTCAAATGTAATTAGAATAAATCTTTAATTAATTAATTGAAATTTTGGAAGAATAATAGAAATTGGAATTATTAAAATAGGGATATTATTAAGAGGGTATTTATTCTTTAATTTAAAAATCTCTAAATAAATCACTTCAATAATACTTAATTCTTATTTAAAAAAAATTAAAATAATAATCCAAATTAAAATTAAACTAAAATTAAATTAAATTAAATCAAATTAAATTAAATTAAAATTAAATTAAAATTAAATTAAATTAAAATTAAATTAAATTAAATTAAAATTAAATTAAATTAAATTAAATTATATTATATCAAATTAAATTAAATTAAATTAAATTAAATTAAATTAAATTAAAAAATCAAATCAAATCAAATTAAAATTAAATTAAATAGAATTAAAATTAAATTGAATTAAATTAAATTAAAATCATTTAACAACAAACATAAATTAAATCATTAAGAATTAAATCTAAAATAACTTGAACACTATTCCAAACTTAAACTAATTTTTTTTATAATTAAGTCAAAATTCAAAAATTAAATCATTATGTTTAAATCATTAAAATACTTAATAAGTTGTTTTGCCCTTTTAAAGCTCTTATTATTATAACTCTTAAATGAGGTATCAAGTGAAGTGTCACTTCACTTATAGGATATTCAAATGTCCTAGTCCACTGAGCAAGAGAACAAAACTTGAACTCCTGGATGATTAATTCACTTGTATGATTAAATTCCCTTGGACTTAAAACAATCCTAGAGATATTGAAAAGATGTTTAAGACTCGTCTTAAGCACTTCCTCAATATGATAGGATGTTTATAAGAACAATTGAACTTAATTGTTCTCTGATGAAGAAAATCATCCTTAAACTAAAACACAAGAATCTAGACGTCACAGGAGATGACTAGCTATAGGATTAGGACTTTGGCAGACAACCAAAACCTTTCCCTTAGCTTTACCTAGGTAATTGTTGAAATATTTAAATGCCTTAACATGTGTTTTAAGTGCAGCTTGGGATGACGGGAAGACCCTCCAGGTACGCTTTTATTTTATTGCAATTTACTTTATTGCAATGTACTTTACTTTTTTTGCATGTTAAATAAAACTGTTGCATGAAAACCCAAAACCTTTAGGATAGTCCCTAAACTGAAACCAAAACTAAATTAAAAGTCATTACAAGATAAAAAATCACCGCCACAACATTTCAAAATATAAAATAACTCAAAATTTAATCACAAACAAAACAACAAAACTACAATTACAAATAAATTAAAACGTCTCGTTGAATGATCGGGAATACCTCGGATGATGTAACTCATGTGTTGTTAACGGGATTTCCCACGGTCTAAATGAAAGTGTGGAACTCATTCAGTTGAGTTTAGGAAATTCATCTGGACTAAGTGAATTCAATGAAAATAACGGTGTCGGGATGACGGAACCGTGGGATCTTAATCGGTTTTGTTTAAACGACTTTAAGATTTGTTTTAAAACACTTGGATTTTAAGATTTTCTATAAACCAAAACACTTTTCTCATCTCTTGATTTTCACTTTCTAAAACAAAACCTCTGCAACAACAAGGAGCTTGGAGCATAGTGGGCAGCACGGCCATCGTCATCAGCAAAACCTGAGTCTACCTCAGCAAAACCTTTCCTAGTTTTAAACAACAAAGCCATAGGATTTCGAGGTAGTTTGCTTAGTGCAACATAAATACTCAACCCTTTTTGTTAGGCATTTGCATAATCATGTTATGTAAATTAAGCCCTAACTGATTTTAGGACTCTGAGGTAGTCGTTCGGTACGACATAAACCCTCACATCTTCGAGACTATTTGTATGATTATGTCATACAAATATAAATCCTAATTAATTAAAATTGGCAGGATGGAAACATTGAATAATTCTCTCAAATTGAAGCCAAACAATAGGATAGTTTGGGAAGTTGTCAAGATTCTTCTTGGATCCTCAGCTTCTCCTACTTCTCTTCCATTGGACTCCTAAAATTAACTGTTCTAAATTTGAACTAATCCCTATTGAAATTTCCAAAATTCAATCCTTTGAAAACTTTAAACTTTGAAATTCTTGAGAGCAAAACCACTGATCATTATCGAGATTTTTCTTAAATGATTCCCGTCATTTAAGATGTAATTAACTATAGGGGCTTGCCCTTATATGGAACTTTAAGAACCCAGGTAATATAAACCCTACTTAATTCCTTTATATTAAGCAGGGGAACTTGTCGGCTTATAAAGCTGGTTCGCAGACCAAACGGATGTCACAAATCTTTTAATTTACTTAATCGAGCCCCATCATCAAGCAGTGTGTCTATTCTTCGGGATAGATACACAGCTTTTGATGTGGCACTCATTTATATAAACTATTTGGGATGTGAGATCAGTTTGATTTCATATCTTAAAATTTTCAAACTTAAAATTATTTTCAAAATCAAATACTACTTTCTAAATTATATATATATATTTAAATTAAATTTAAAATCTAAAATTCGCCGACAACTTCTGTAGGCGACCCCTTTTTAAAATATAACACAACCTAAAAATATGCCGACAGGCGCAACTGCTACGGCCATCGGGGTTTCTTCCTTGTTCTGTTCTTCTGTTAATTTCTTCAGCGTCTTGGCGATACGGCGATTTTTGTTTCTTCTCTGAGTTGTGGTCAGGGTGGCTCTCCTCTACCCCTGAATCTCGGTAGGAGCAGTACTGACAAGCTTTCCTCCTGCAGACGTTATCACTGATTTCATCTTGTTTTCCTCGATCATATTGATCTTCCTCTTCTTGTTTGCAGCTTGGGGAGCCTTCTAGTTGAGCCTCATCCCTGTCTTCCCACGTAACTGCTCGGGATCCACAGCAGTCTAAGCAGTTTCCTCATATTCCAATTCCAGTTGTGCAAGGTCCGAGCCAACCTCTATCACAGCATCAGCTTTCAGCTCTTCTTTATTAAGTGCAAGACTTACGCCATCCTTAAAGTTCAGGAACAGCCGCCCGTTCGACATTTTCCTGAAAAGAAAACAAGGGAAGGATCAGGGGTTGTACTCAGGAAAAGAACAATAAGAAAATTTACTTATTAATGAAAAATTCTTATTTAATTATTTTGAATTTTATAAGAGTAAGAGAAGATGAGAAATGATCAGGAGTTAGCTTGTCTCGAAAGGAAGAATCAAAATTTTATTATTACTTCAATTGCATATGTTTTCCTTTAACACATTTTTTTTTTCATTTTATTTCGGGTTATGACCCAGTTATAAGTGATTACTCTACCCGTGCTTCTAGGAATGAAATTTCATTCTTCGAAACATCAGGTTGCATAATACTTCTTCAAATATCGTCCATTGATTGGAAGCATAAATCGTTCTCCACGGCAATTCACAAGCTGGTAAGAACCTCCTGAGTAGACTGTCTCGACCACGAACGGCCCCTCCCAAGTTGGTTCAAATTTACCTCCCATCTTGCGGTGTGCAAGAATAGGTATCTTGAGAACTAGAACCAAGTCACCGACTTTGAACGTCCTCAGGCGGACCAGTTTATCGTGGGCCTGGATCATCTTAGCTTGATACAGTTCCAGATTCTGTTGCGCCGAAAGTCATTTTCCTTCCAAGTTTTCCAATTCTTCCAACCGTAACTAGGCATTTTCTTCTGTAGTGATCTTCTCCGCAACTGCAATTCTGAGTGATGGGAGCTGAACTTCCAAGGGTAGAACTGCCTCGGACCCGTACACTAGAGCGTAGGGCATAGACTGAGTAGGAGTCCTGAAAGTCGTTCTATAGGCCCATAAGGCTTCCAACAACTTCTCGTGCCAATTTCTTTTGTTGTCGTCCAAGGTTTTCTTTAGAATTTGGATGAGAGTTTTATTAAAAGCCTCGGCCAAGCCGTTTGCTCTTGGGTAGTAGATTGTTGAATGACGCCAGTCGATCCCGTGCCTTTTGACAAAATTGTTGATCTTCGTACTTCTGAACGCTAACCCATTATCTGAAATGATTCTGCGCGGTACCCTGAAGCGGTAGACGGCCTGATTCTTGAAGAACTGTAGCACGTGATGTGTCTTCACTTCTTTGAGCGGTACTGCTTCTGCCCACTTGGAAAAGTAGTCAGTGGCTGTAAGGATAAAATGATGTCCTCTTGAAGAAGGCGGTTCTATTGGACCCACAATATCTGTGCCCCAACATTCAAATGGCCACGACGCAATTGTCGGATGTAGCACATTTGGAGGTTGATGTAGAACCACTCCATGCACTTGACACTGGTGACAACTCTTGGCGACCTTCATGCAGTCGGTCATCATTGAGGGCCAGTAGTACCCTAGTCTTTTAATCTTCATTTTCATCTTCGGACCCGACTGATGAGCGCCACAAAGTCCCGAATGCACCTCTTTAACAATTTCACGAGCCTCGGACCCACTCAGGCACCTTAGCCCATCTGATCGAAAGACCTGTATAATGTAGACTTGTCACTTACTGAACTTTCGTAGCCATCCTTGTGAATGTCCTCCTCTTTGTCGTGGTTATCTATGTTTTTTATGATTTGAGAATCGTTATTCGTATCGAAATCGAGATTCAGATTAGGTTGGTTGTCGTTAGTTACGTAATTGTTAGAAACAGTCAAAGCGTAGCCAACACCATAACTCTTATCATTATAAGATCCCGCCGGGGCTAGCAAATAATCATACAAAGTCAGAGGTTCGAGGAATTTCTCCCCCGAATCAGAAACAACCATCCTAGGAAAAGCAGCCCCTAGTCTACCCTTCAGAACCTCAGTCTTCTCTTCTTCCACAATTTTCTCCTTCTCCTGGGGCGGTTCTTCAATCACTAGCGATAGTGCCGGCTTGGCAGGTCTCAAACTTTGAGTTGAAGCGTGCACCAAAGCAGTCTGGATGTGATCCAAAATTTTCTTTGATGACTTTGTCCAAACTGTATTCCATCCATTGTTGGTCGTGTACAGGTCGATCGGAACAATAGGCTCCATCGAGATAATATTGACGGAACCTCCTTTTTGGGGTTCCTTCATGTATTCCTTTGGGATGGTTATGTTCCCTCTCTGAAGATTATCTTCCAGCCAGTTCTTGAAAGTGAAGCAGTCATCGATCTTATGTCCGAGCATCCTGTGGTAGGGATAGTAGTTTGGATGATCTTTCTTGTCGACTTCCTCGGGCTTCCTGGGCTCTGGCAACTGAAAGTTGGGTGTCTTCATCAAACCGTGAAACATCTTAGCCACTGCCTCAGTCTTGAAGGGGTATTCTTTGTTCAAAAGTTCCTTCAGAGGACGGAGCGGACAAGGCGGCGGCTGATCGTACCGCGGCGACTGATAACTCGGTCGAGGCTGAAAACTCTGCTGAGGCTGATAATTCTACTGAGGGTGTTGATAAGTCTTTTGCGGTGGTTGATAACTCACCTGCTGTCGCTCTGGCCATATTTGCACTGGCTGTTTATCTTTGTCCACTGCTGCGACGGTCCCGGATTTCTTCTCGAAAGCTTTTACAGGCTTCTGCTTATCGGTCTTATCGATGAAAATTAGCTCAAATTTTACAGGCTTCTGCTTATTGGTCTTATCGATTGAATTTTGGAATTTTAGAAGGGGTTAGCTAAAATTTGGAAGAGTTTATTTTGGAGTCCAATGGAAGAGAGGTAGGAGAAGTTGAGGATCCAAGAAGAATCTTGGCAACTTCCCAAACTATCCAATTATTTGGCTTCAATTTCGGATTTTATTTAACATTTCAATCTCGCCAATTTTAATTAATTAGGACTTATGCCTGTATGATATAATCACACAAGTAGCCTCGAAGATGTGAGGGTTTATGTCGTACCGAACAACTACCTCGGGGTCCTAAGACCGGTTAGGGCTTAATTTGCATAACATGATCATGAAAATTCCTAACAAAAAGTTGAGGATTTATGTTGCAGTTGGCAAACTACCTCGAAATCCTATGGCTTGGTTATTTAATTTTAAGAAAGGTTTTGCTGATGTAGACCCGAGTTTTGCTGATGACGATGGTCGTGCTGCCCACTATGCTCCAAGCTCCTTGTTGTTGCAGAGGTTTAGTTTTAGAAGTCATAAATCAAAGGATGAGAGAAGTGTTTTGGTTTAGAGTAATCTTAAAATCCAAATGTCTTTAATGTTTTATTAGGGAAATCTTAAAGTTGATTATAACAACACCGATTAAGATCCCACGGTTCCATCCTTCCAGCATCGTTATCTTTATCGGATTCACTTATTCCAGATGAATTTGCTAAACTCAACTGAATGAGTTCCACACTTTCATTTAGACCGTGGGAAATCCTGTTAGCAACACGTAGGTTACATCATCCGAGGTATTCCCGATCATCCAACAAGACGTTTTAATTTAGTTAAAGTTGTAGTTTTGTTGTTATGTTTGTGATTAAATTTTGAGTTTTTTATATTTTGAAATGTTGTGGTGGTGAATTTTATCTTGTTGTGACTTTTAATTTAGTTTTAGTTTCAGTTCAGGGACTATCCTAAAGGTTTTGGTTTTCATGCAACAGTCTTGTTCAACATGCAAGAAAAGTAAAGCGCAGTGTAGGTAAAGAAAATGCAATAAAGTAAATTGCAATAACATAAAAGCGTACCTGGAGGGTCTTCCCGTCATTCCAAGCTACACTTAAAACACATGTTAAGGCATTTATGTAATTTGCAAGAAAACACCTAAGTAAAGCTAAGGGAAGGTTTTGGTTGTCCACCAAAGTCCTAATCCTATAGCTATTCAATTCCTATGACGTCTAAGTTCTTTTGTTTTGGTTAAGGATGATTTTCTTCACCAAAGAACAATTAAGTTCAATTGTTCTTTAAAACTACCCATCGTATTGAGGAAGTGCTTAGAACAAATCCTAAACATCTTTTCAATACCTCTGGGACAGTTTTGAGTCCAAGTGAATTTAATTACACAGGTGAATTAATCCTCCAAGGGTTTAGTTAATTTTTGTTCCCTTGCTCAGTGAACTAGGATGTTTGATTATCCTATGAGTGAAGTGACATTTCACTTAACGCTTCTTTTAATAGTTATAATAATTTAAAGCTTTCAGGAGCAAGTTAATTTGTTAAAGACTTTAATGATTTGAAGTTAAAGTTGATGATTTACTTTAATGTGATTTAATTATGAAATTTTAATCAATGATTTTTAAGTTTGGAATGGTGTTTGATTCATTTAAGTTAAACCTTTTATAAATGATATCAATATTTTATGTTAATTTTATTTTTTAGATTAACTTAGGTCAAAAGAGGTGTTAAAATTATTTATTAAATTTTGATGATTTAATTTGGATTAATTATATTAATTAATTTAATTTTTACATTATGTTTTAAGGTAAGTTGTCTTAAAATTATTTAAAATTTGCAAATTTGATTTAAGTTTGTTTTGAAATGATTTTAAATTAGTTTCAAATATTTTAATTATTTAACATTTTTTGCTTTAATCAATTATTAAATTATTTAATGATGTAGGTTTTAATTAAATTAAGAATTATTTACTTTTAATCATTTAATTATTAATTCCACTTATCCTCTTAAGTTTAAGAGTTAAATATTATTAAGTGGTTTATTTAGGGATTTTTAAATTAAAGAATCAGTGTCCTCTTAAATTATATCCCCATTTTAATAATCAAATTTTAATTAATCTTCCAAAATTTAAATTATTTAATTAATTAAAGTTTCATTTTTGGTTTATTAAAGTGATTAATGGGTTCCTACCCTTTGATTTCCCAAAGTTTCAATCATCTAAGAAAAAATTAAAATCAGATATTATACCCCCATTTTGATTAAACCTAAAGTTTAAATTAGGGGTTAAAATCTTTTAATTACCTTTATGCCCCTTTGAGCCTATTTATTTTATAACTCATTAAATTAAGCTTAAATGAACTTAAAATTTTTATCCCTCTTCACACACATATCAATTAAGACATTAGAGGAGAAAATGTGATTTTTCTGAATTTAATTTATTCATATATTTATTTTTAATGGAAAATAGGGGTTTTCAAAGAAAATTCACCAACATGACCAAAGTAAAGTTTCTGTCCTTAAGAAAATTATGGGATATTCCTAATGACCAAAGGACCGGTTGGACCAATTTTAGTGATTTTTTGAATTATATTTTATTTATTATAATTATTTTAATTTTTGGAGTATTAATTAATTATAAAATAAAAATAAAGTTAAAAAATAGATTTTATATTTTTCTTAAATCTCTCTGACCTCAGGGAGTTCAGAGAAACAAATTTTATATTTTTATGATTTTTCTTTGATTTATTAGGATTAATTTAGTGGGAAGGCTAGAAAATACATTTTTTAATTCAAAAATTGTTTTAAGGCTTTGAAATTAAATATCTTAACCTAGAGACTTAGGAAAAATATTTGATTGGTTCCTAAGTGATTTGGGGACCAAATATGACATTTTTATGATTTTTATTATTTTTGTGATTTTTATTATTTTTTAATTATTATAAAATATTAAAATATGTTTAAAAATAAAAATTTTTAGAAAATTCTAATTTTATTTTTCTTAGACTCCTCTGATATTAGAGAAGTCCCAAAATTAATTTGGTGAATTTTTGAAATATATTTTTGGAGTTATGAATTTTTAAAGTTTAATTTTGATTATGTGGCTTAATAAATCCATTTAATAGGGTTAAACATTTCCAATTGACTTCAAATTTTTATGTGAGGTTCCCCTGATCCTAAAGATCAGTGGAGAATTATTTTCAAGTCATTTTAATGTGTGATTAACTCAAATTAATTAAAGTTTAATTTAGAGTGATTAGGCCAATTATGATTATCCTTAATGAATTAACTCAAACCATAATTATCCTAGGGTCCTCTAGTTGTAAGGAACTTTACCAAATTTTCCTAGAATTTTCTAAGCAACATGCTAATTTTTGAAATTAAAATATCAAAAACAGTGTCATGAACTTGAAAAATACATAACTTGTCATAGGGATGGCCTCTGACCTTGAAAAATTCAGAGAATGTTCCCCAAGTCAGAGGCTTCAAAATCCCTATGGGCTCATGCCATGGTGAAATGTCTATGCAAATGGAGAATTGAAATACCAAAATGAGTAAATAATTAATTAAAAATAAAATACTCATCAAATTAACTCAATTCTTTTTTCACATTATTCTCCTCTGTTCACTGAGAAATAGGGTATTTTTCTTTTATTTTTGTGATTTTTCTATGTAAAGATATGAATTTTTTAAGTTCTGGCTATTTAATTAAATCAGAAAATCCTATTTTCCTACTTATCCACGTCGGCGCCGCGTCAACCTACGGCGGATCGAACTCCACGCGTCGTCTTCTGGTTCGGCGCCACCATCCGACTCTGCTGCCACGCGGTCCGCGGTTCACGTTCCATCTCCTCGTCCGACGCCATCTGAGTCGTTCATTCGATACACGCGCAATATGACGGTGGCCGATCATCGTCTCTAACTGGTGTGCACCCGTGACCGTCGACCTTCTAACCCTAATATCTCCCTCGATTCTTAATGGATTTTTTAGTTCTTATGCTCTATGGATTCATCTTGAGAAGACGAACACATCCATACGGTTAACATGCCATGAAATTAAGCCAAACTAAATGGAGAATTCACAGAAGCTCGGGAGGAAGGAAGAGTCCATACCTTGGCTCTGAGAGGTGAAGCCTCAATCAGAGATGCTCGGCACGTTCGTTGGAGTCCAAGGAGGCTAGGGATGAAGCCTGAAGCTGTGGTGAAATGCCTAAACTTGATTTCCACCAGGCCCGATCACAAAGCTTGGAGGCTGGAACAACTGGGTGGCCTGGAGAGGGGACTTTCACTGGGGAACTCCTTCTCTACCTCTGGTGAAGGTGTGAGAGGAGTTAATTTTGATTTGGTGAAGAATTGGGGAGTGTCCTATTTCGGCTCGATTTTTAGCCGAGAAATCGGGCTCGGTCGGGGGATTCGGTGCGGGGAGAACGAGTGGGGATGAGCTTCTCTAGGCTAGGAGGAGTTCTAGAGTGATTTTGGCAGAGTTTCCTTAAGGTTAGGTTCAGCACCTTTCATGGCCGAGAGGTGTGGTGTTTAAATAGGCAGAGCTGGAGGGCTTCCCAAGGGCAATTAAGGGCTGGGATCAGCTTGCTAGGGGAGAAGAAGAAGACCATGGAGTCCAATTAGAATGGGACAGCTCAACAAATTGATTTTGAATTTTTGAATCCACCTAAGCCTCTCGGCCTGGTGTTTTCCGGCGACTGGGATGGCCGGCCGGCCAACGTCAAGTCGGGCAGAAGTTCAGGGGGGTCAAAGGGGTTGAGTGGTGGCATCAATTGGAGTATTTCATGGCTTTAGGGTAGAGATTTAATGGATATTTAGGATTTGGGTAAGGTGAGGCTAACTTGGGTTTAGCCCTTGGTCCAAAGGCTAGATCTTTGTCCAAAGTGATTGGAGCTGGTCTTGAAGTCCATCGAGAGGTTTGGGTAAGCTTAGATGGCTGGTTTTGAAGTTTGGGGAGGAGATTTGATGGTTTAAGAGTGAGGGAAATTTGATAAGAAGGGAGAAGGGAAGGGTCACCTCCCCTTGCCCAATTTGGCAAATATTGACTTTGGTATGGCTATGGGATGATGCACACGCCATGTTATGCTATGTATTAGCCATTAGAAAGTTTCATGCAAAAGGAATTAAAAGCTTTTATGAATTTTAGGGATTTTGTGTCAACATGCTTAATTTGGTTAATGAGCCATGTATACATGCAATGCTTCATTTAATGCCATGGAATGGTGTTTTAAATATCATGAGGTGATAGTATGATAAAAAATATGTCATATGGGCTCACTTTTGGGCTTTTAAAATTTAATTAAGTGGGCATTTCAAAATGCATAAGGGTATGGGCCTTTTAACATGCATGTGATGATTTGAAATTTTGAAATCAAATATGGGATGACCAAATTGAATTGGAATTTATTGAAATTGGCTTTAGATATGTTGAAGTTTGATTGAAAATTATTTGGGAATTTTCATGGGCCATAGGATTCAATTTGAAGAGGGTTTGGGCATATGGGCCAAAATTGGGCTTCTTGGCCCAAGTGAATTTTAAGAGGGTTTTAGGCCAAAATTTTGATCAAATGAATGTTGGTTTAGGTATAGAAATGTGTTAGGCAAGTTTTAGGACAATTTTTAAGAAAATTTGAGTTGATTTGGATTGGATTTGGGTATGTTTGGGTTCATGGATGATTTAGGGCAAAAATGGGGTCTTGAGTATTGAATTCAAATGTGAACCAAATTGAGCTTGGTTTTGGTTTAAATTGGTATAAGAATATTGAATTGAAGTTTAGGATTGAATTTGATCAAAATTGGGATCAATTGGGCTAATTTGGTTTGACATTGGGTCCACTTGGGTTAGGATTGGGTCAAATTGGGGATTTTGGCAAAAGTGGGCTAAATTGACAAAATTGGCCCATGGTGTAGTTGAACAAAATGAAATTGGGAATATTTGGGATTTTTTGGAATTTTCTGGGAATTTTTTGAATTTTTGGAATTTTGGGCCAAAAGGGTATTTTAGGGTATCAAGAGGTTATTTGGAGGGTATTGGGGTATTTTGGTGAATTTAAAAGGTGGGGGTTGTTTTGAAATGATTTTTTAGGAATTTTGGGTAATTTTTGGAAGTTTTTGGAGAGTTTTGGGGTAGGCTCATGGCTATAGGGGTAGGCTTATGGATCTCAACCAAGTCTAACCACTTTGGGACCAAGTTTAGCCAAATAGTAACCACTTTATGATTCTTCACATATTGACTTTAGCCATCTTAATCAAAGATCAGTGCCTTTAGTTCAATTATGTGGGTTTCTTAAAGGGTGAAAGGGGCAAAGTTCAAAGTTTAGGGTTAAAGGGTAAACTGGCTTAGGAGTGTGTGTGTGTGCAAGAGAAGCTCAGGGCACCCAGGGTCACCCTAAGTTCAAACAATCCTATAGGAACTCACTATTGATTGCCCACATGGTGATTTTAACCTTCCAAGGTGATTTAGAGGTTTGCAACCATCCAAGTGGGATCCCTAGAGGATTCAAGAAGTAGCTGAATTACTAAAGGGTGGGTCTCAATTCTAGTCATCTAGGATAGTCAATGAGAAACCTTATGGCTAGATCCTAAGAAGCACTGAGGAGAGAAAAGACCTCACCAAAAAAATGAGGTCAACAGATGTTCCTACTGACTAGAGGACCACTTGGACTAATTTTGGTGACTTTTTGAATTATATTTTATTTATTATAATTATTTTAATTTTTAGGGTGTTAATTAATTATAAAATAAAATTAATGTTGAAAAATGGATTTTATATTTTTCTTAAGTCCCTCTAACCTCAAAGAGTTCAGAGAAAACAAATTTTATATTTTTCTTTTTTTTTTTTTGAATTTTTAGAAATATTTTAGTGACAAAGGTTAAAAGTCCTTTTCTTAATATTAAAAATTGCATTAAGCCTTTAAAAATCAATATCTTTTTTTAGGGACTTAGGAAAAAAATTTGGTTGGTTCCTAAGTGATTAGGAGACCAAATATGACATTTTTGTGAATTTTAATATATTTGTGATTTTTATTATTTTTAATTTTTAAAATATTTAAAATAGGGTTAAAAAAGAAAAAATTTAGAAAATTCCAATTTTAATTTTCTTAGACTCCGCTGATATCAAAGAACCCACAAAACCAATTTGGTGAAGTTTTGAAATATATTTTGGGTTTTATGAATTTTTAAAGTTTAAATGTGGCCATGTAATTTAAATAATTCATTTAGTGGGTTAAATCATTTTCAATTGACTTCAAAGTTTTTATGGGGTTTCCTCTGATCCTAAAGATCAGTGAAGAATTGATTCCAAGTTATTTTGATGAGTGGTTTCTTCAAATTAACTCCATCTTGGTTTTAGGGTTTTGGCCAAATTAGGGATCATTTGGATGATTTAAGCCAAGCTATAATTATCCTAGGGTCCTCTGGTCCAGAGATACTTCCCCTAATTTTTTTAGATTTTATTAATCAATATGCTAATTATAGGAATTAAAATACCAAAACAGATACATAAACTTGGAAAATAAATAACTTACCATAGAGATGGCCTCTAACCTTGGAAAATTCAGGGAATGTTCCCAAGAACAGAGGCTACAAAAGCCTTATGGTCGCATGCCATGGTTAAATATATACATGCATGGAGAATTAAAACATTCTGAATAGTATTAAACTAATTAAAAATAAAATACTCAACAAAATAGATGAAATCTTTTTCCACATTATTCTCCTCTATTCACTAAGCAAGAGGGTATTTTTAGTTTATTTTTATGATTTTTCTATGCAAAGATATGTATTTTTAAAGATTCAGGTATTTAAATAATTCAGAAAATCCCAAATTTCCTACTTAACCACGTCGACGCCAACTAAACCTACGGCGGATTGAACTCTACGCGTCGCCTCCTGATTCGGCACCGCCATCTAACTTGGTAGCCATGTGGCCTGCAGTTCATGTCCCGTTGATCCGTCTGACGCGATCTTAGCCGTTCACCTGATACACAAACCATCTGACGGTCCTTGGTCATCGTCTACGACTTGTGCATCCCGTGAGCCGTCCACTTTCTAACCCTAAGATCTCGTTCGATACTCAACCAAATCACACATTCTTGGGCTCTATGAATTCATCTTGACAAGATGAACACATCAATATGGCTATGATGCATTAAAATTAAGCCAAACAAAATGGAGAATTTGTAGAAGCTCGAGAGGAGGAAGAGGTCAATACCTTTGCTCTGAGAAGTGAAGCTTCAATTAGAGAGTTGTGGCACCTTCGATTGATTCCAAGGAAGCTCCAGATGAAGTCTCTGGCTCTGAGGAATTATCCAGGTATGAAAGTGACCAAGGCCAACTTCAAGCTTTGATGGCTTGAGAGATTGGGTGGCCTGGTGAGGGGGCTTCCACTGGGGAACTCCTTCTCTTGGTCTGGTGAAGGTGTGGGTGAGTTTAATTGGGTTTCTGTGGAGGTTTCAGGGATGTCCTGTTTTCTGGCCTGAGATTGAGCTCAAAAATTAAGCTCAACCTGTCGGGATGAAGGCAGGAAAACAGTGGGGTTCTTCTTCTCTAGGCTAGGAGAAGCTCTGGGAGTGATTTGCGGAGGTTCTGTTGAGAAATTTTTCAACACCCCTCTCATGGCCGAGAGGTGTGAATTATATGGCCAGGGCCATAAGGCTGAGCCGGAGCTCAATTGGTGGGTGGATTCCACTACTTAGGTGGAGGGAAGTGGAGCTCCAAAGTTTAATTTGGCTGAGGTGGCCAATTGGTGTAGTTTGGGTGAGTATAGGCTAATGGTGGCTCTCGATTTTGACCCCCTCTGGTGGCTAGGTCCACCGGCAAGGACAGGGGAGCTGGCCATGGGTCAGGTCAACCAAGGAGTAGGGTTTAATGGTGATAAACCAGGAAAAGGGGATTTGGAGTGAGGCAAAAGGTGGATTTAACCATTTAAGGGAGGATATCCCTTAAAATGGGGAACTCTTGGTCCATGGCTCACTTAGCTTGGGCTAAGTGGATCTAGGGTGGTTCCTAGGGTTCACTTGGTGGCTGTGGAAGATTTGGTTTAGCCACATTTGGTTCAATTTGGTTTGGTTAGGCTATAAGTTCAAATTGGCTCACTTGGGTTAAGGTTAGGCTAACTTGGGTTTGGGTTTGATTTAGGTCCAAGTGTCTTGAGCAACATTGTAGAAATGATTGTCATGAAAAACTTTCATGAATACATGGAATGGTTTTGAGTTCAATTGGAAGGTCAATTTGGTGGATTTGAGAGGTAGGAATTATTTTAAAATGACTTTTAGGAATTTTGGGAATTTTGGTAATTTTTAGGAAATTTGTGAAGGGTTTGGTGGTTGTAGGGGGTATTTTAGGCAATTTTTGGGTATGCTTGAGGACCCAATGTCAAAACCATAAATTTTAGTAAAATGGAATTTGGGTATGGTTGAGGGAGTGGAATAGCTTAGAGTGAGCCATGGACCAATAAATGTCCATTTTGAACATCTCATAGGTTGTTCTTAACCCTCTTAGCCAAGGGCTAGGGGTTTGGAATTAGCCACATGAGTGCTCCAATGAACCAGGAGTCAAGATTGGGTAAGGATGGTTCAAGGTTTAGGATGAGTGTGGGAGTGCAGTGTGTGTGCTAACCAGCCCTCACCAAGACCAGGCCACCCAGGGCAGTCCTAAAGTTTAAACATCCTATAGGAATTCATCTTTTTCTTCTTACACATTGGTCCCAACCTTCCAATTTGGAGGTTGATGACCATCTATGTAGGATTCTAAAGAGAATCAAGACTTGGTTTGAATTTCTAAAAGATGGGTTCCATCTCTAGTCCTCGAGGATAGTCAAGGAAAAGTCATATGGCTAGATCCTAAGCACTAAAAGGAAAGGAGAGGACCTCACCAAAAATGAGGTCAATAATGAAGTGAGTAAGATGGCTAATGTGTCATCTTCCCTTAGAATTTACCAAGTGAAGTTGTGGTTTTCCTAGGGGAGCTGAATTCAGCATGATTCAACTTGCCTTATCCACCTCTTTGAAGAGCAAATGAGAAGATGGAAAGCCACCAACTCAAGGTGAACCATAGGCAAACCTCATGAGGTTTAACCTTGGAAACTTCAACCCATCTCTGAAGTATTTTAATTACAAAAAATTAACAATAAGTTAGAGAAATATGAAAATTTGAGGGATCAATCTTTAGATCCTTAGGAACTATCTCTGCTTTTTCCAAGGATAGAAAAATTCTCTAGGAGAACATTTCCTAATTTTCATGAGATTGGACAATTATTTTTAACAATAATTCAAAAAATCAGAAAATAGGAAAATTAAATTGGAAATTAGTTAGAAATTTAGGGGGACAAATCTAAACCCTAAAATGACAGATTCTAACCTTTGAAAAATTTTAAAATGACATTTTCTTTATAGGGTTAAGATTTTAAAATTTTTAAAATATAAAAACCCTAAAGTATTTTTAAAATTTGAAACTCTTTATCTAACTCATGTCACCATGAGTTAAGATTGAGTTCAAATGCTCAATGGACACAAATCAAAAAATAATTAGGATTAATCGAATATTAACCCTAATTAACTTAATTAATCATTAATTAAATTTGGATTAAAGACAAAATTAAAATTCAATTAAGCTTAATCACACATTAAACCTAGTTAATTCTCCTTTAGCCTTCATTACATTAGGCCTAGGACAAAATTAAACTTTAATAAAGCTTAAGATATCACTACGCTTAATTAAAACCTATTAAACCTTAACTAAATTAGGTTTAATACAAAATTAAACTTTAATTAATCTTAATACATCACTAGGCTTAACTAAAACCTATTAAACCTTAACTATATTAGGTTTAATACAAAATTAAACTTTAATTAAGCTTAAGACATCACTAGGCTTAATTAAATCTATTAAAACTTAACTAAAATAGGTTTAATGCAAAATCAAAATTTAATCAAGCTTAACACATTACTAGGCTTAATTAAACCCATTAAACCGTAACTAAATTAGGTTTAATACAAAAAACAAACACTAATTAACCTTAAGATATCACTAAACATAATTAAACCTTTTAAATCTTAATTAAATCAGATTTAGTACAAAATCAAACCCTAATTAGATTTAACCCATTAGGCCTAATTAAATTATTAAGTCTTAACTAAATTAGACTTAATTAACCTTTAAACCAATTAGACTTAACCCTAATCAAGTTTATTTAATCAATTAAACCTTACCCAAATTAGGTTTAATTAATCTTTAAACCAATTAGACTTAACCCTAAATAAGTCTAATTAATCAATTAAACCTTACCAAAATTAGGTATAATTAACCTTTAAACCAATTAGACTTAACCCTAATTAAGTTTAATTAATCAATTAAACCTTACCCAAATTAGGTTTAATTAACCTTTAAGCCAATTAGACTTAACCCTAATTAAGTCTAATTAATCAATTAAACCTTACCCAAATTAGGTTTAATTAACCTTTAAAGCAATTTGAATTAACCCTAATTAAGTCTAATTAATCAATTAAACCTTACCCAAATTAGGTTTAATTAACCTTTAAACCAATTAGACTTAACCCTAATTAAGTGTAATTAATCAATTAAACTTTACCAAAATTAGGTTTAATTAACCTTTAAATCAATTAGACTTAACCCTAATTATGTCTAATTGATCAACTAAACCTTACCCAAATTAGGTTTAATTAACCTTTAAACCAATTAGACTTAAACTTAATTAAGCTCAATTAACCTATTAAACCTTACCCAAATTAGGTTTCGTTAACCTTTAACCTATTAAACTAAACTATTTTAAAGTCTAACACATTAGACTTAATTAAAATATTAAACCTTAACCAACTAAGGTTTAATCAATTCTAAACCATTATTAAGTCTATCATATTAGACTTAATGAATATATTAAAACTTAACCAACTAGGGTTAAATCAATTTTAAACCATAATTAAGTCTATCATATTAGACTTAATGAATATATTAAAACTTAACCAACTAGGGTTAAATCAATTTTAAACCATAATTAAGTCTATCACATTACATTTAATTAAACCTTAACCAACTAAGGTTTAATCATTCCTAAACAATAATTAAGTCTATCACATTAGACTTAATTAAACTATTAAACCATAATCAACTAAGGTTTAATCAATTCTAAGCCATAATTAAGTCTATCATGTTAGACTTAATTAGTCTTTTAAACCTTAACCAACTAAGGTTTAATCAATTTTAAACCATAATTAAGTCTATCAGATCCGACTTAATTAAACCTTAACCAACTAAGGTTTAATCAATCACCCAGAAAGCGCATAAAGTTGTTTTAAATTGGGAATTATTATTAAAATTTGGAGGATAGGTTGGTCTATAATTATTATTCCCTTAGTTGTTCTAGTTCCCCAATGGGTTTACTTGATTGTTCTCCCATTATTGATTACTACCACCCTGATTATTGTTGTTCTAGTTAAAGTATGGATTGTTATTCCCTCCTGGGTTATAATAATTCAAATATGGGTTATTAGGCATATTTATGGCATTCAAAGTTTCTAATGATGTTTGAGAATCAGCCATTAGGCCTAATGAATTTTCTTCAATCATGGAAATTAGCTAAGAAAAATTCATTCCAAACTGGTCTATCTTCCTTGAAATTGCAGCAACTTGATTTGCTAGCATTGCAAAAACATTATTTTCATGAATAATGGTTATCTTCCTTGAAATCTTCAAGTGATTCACAAACTGGATTGTTAAGAAATATTTTAAAGAAAGTGAGTTTTAACAGAGAAGACGTTGGATATATGGATAGTAAGATAGAAAATATTGAATGGTATATTGTGAAACATGATGAGTATGAGGAGAATTATCAGCAGTACATGGACAGAGTGATTAGAGTTGATAACAGTGCTGAGATGCCCCCTCATCCTTTTTATATATTTTATGTGCCATCTAGAGATTGGAATGAAGATGATAATGATGAGGATGATGATTAGGATTGTTGTGTTGAGTTTGTGATGTTGTTATGATATTTTCTTATGTGTTGTGATGTTTTTATTTAATGTTCTCATATGTAATGTGTTGATTAAATTTTTTATGTGATGTATTTTGGTATGAACTCTAATATTTTGTAGAGCATTGTTGGGACTATTTCTTTCATGCACATTCAGATGTTTCTGTGATGAATTGATGTTTTATGTTGTATGTTTGTGATATGTTTGGGGTAGTAAAAGTTTTAAATGTGTATCTATTGTTTGAGTTTTTAGTAGTGTATAATTTAATTCCAAAACTATTTGGAAAATTAAGAACACTATTAGAAAGCTGTATTTAATTTACATGTGTAAACTCTTCAAAATCTGCTACCATATATTATCTATTGTTGTTGTGATTTTACTCATGTTAAAGTTGGTGTGTGTTTGATTTGAGACTTCTGCCATAGTTTGAGGGTGATCAGTTGTAGCAATTTTATGCTTAATTCTAAAATTGTTAAGTAATTTTTTAATCTTAAAATTCTTAATGTGACTTCCCCCATCGGTAATAATGATTCTAGGTATTCTAAATCTAGTCAAAATCTTTTTGATTAAATTTTGAAACATTTTTAGCATCACAATGAGGTAAAGTTACAGCTTCAATACATTTAGAGATATAATCAACAGCTAATATTATATAAATTTTTCCAGAAGATGGTACAAATGGTCCCATAAAATCCAAACCCCATATATCAAATATTTCAACTTGTAAGGTGAAATTCAATGGCATTTCATCTCTTCTATAAATATTGCCTACTCTCTGACATCGATCAAAAGCTTTTAAATATTTGCTAACATCTTTAAATAACGTAGGCCAATAAAATCCAGATTGTAAAATTTTAAATGCAGTTTTATCAATACCAAAATGTCCCCAAACTCAGAGTTTTGGCATTTGTGAATGATTTCAAGTGTTTCATTATTAGGTACACATCTTCGAGTAACAGAGTCTTTACATTGCTTAAATAAACAGGGCTCATCCCAGAAGTAAAAATTTGAATCATGCATGAATTTCTTTTTTTGATGGCTAGTTAATCCATATGGTAAAATATTACTAGTTAGATAATTAACCATGTCAGCATACCAAGGAACTTACCACCCAGAAAGCGCATAAAGTTTTTCATCAGGAAAATAATCATTAATGTTTTCTTCAAAATTCCTTTTATTATTATTTTCAATTCTAGACAAATGGTCAGCAATTTGATTATCAATACCCTTTCTATCCACTATTTGAAAATCGAATTCTTGCAAAAGAAGAACCCATCTAATTAACCTCGGTTTAGCAACCTTTTTTGACATTAAATACTTAATAGTGGAATGATCAATATGGACTATGCATTTTGCTCCAAGTAAATATGGTCTAAATTTATCAAAAGCATATACTATCGCTAATTGATCTTTTTCAGTAGTATTATAATTAATTTGAGCTTCATTAAGGGTTCTACTGGCATAGTATATAACTTTAAAAGTTTTATATTTTTGACACCCCAATGCTTGCACCTTGCTTGCGCCTCCACTGGTATTTATGCACAATTGATCTAGTTTCAACCATAATGCAGCAACGGTCTTCTCAATCAAAATAACTTGTAGAATTTAATTTGATAGATGAAGATTAATTTAAGAAAGAGCTTTTTAATCCTAATCTTGTTTCTCCTATATATATATATATATATATTCAGAAGAAGCCAACCTGTGCTCCCTATATATTTAATAAGGAAACATTACAAAACAGATGGGAAGAAGGATCCCCCTCTAATCCAAAAACATAAGCAATTAACATTCTAGGGGCTCCTTCTTCATTTACAACTCCACACAAAGAAAAGCAAAGGTTACAATTAATGTTAACACCCATCCGTATTGATATTTGTATAAAGCTCAAAAGATAAAGTTAGTTGGTCTCTATTCTGAGGTGTGGAATAGCAAGTAGGTCTCCACATACCAAAAGTTTAAGGGGGGGAGGAGGAGTTGAGGAGAGGACCACAAAGGAGGAGTGTGATCCAACTCGAGCTAACCAATCTGCAGGTTTGTTACCCTCTCTATAAATGAAGTTCAAACTAACCATTAATTGGGACTAAAGGGATTGGATTCTCTGGACCCATGGAGAGTGTTTCCAGGAGGTAAAGCTATCAGTTTTAAGCAGTTGGAGAAGGACCTGGGAGTCACCTTCCACAATTAAGGATTTTCACTGATTTCTAATGGCCAGCTTAAGAGCCCAGTAGACAGCAATTAATTCAGCTTCCAAAGCATCAGATGCAATGATGGGGGCATGGCAGAATAGTAGGCAAACACCCAAATGATTTCTGAATATACCCCCCATGCCAACTCCCTACATACAGAAGCTATCATCTGTGTTAACTTTAAGGGAGTGAGTGCTGGGGGGGTGCCAAGGCACTTGGATAATCCTTGGGGGATTTGTTTTATGGGTTGTAAGGATGGAGAAAATGTTGGGAATTTTTTTTATTTGATGAGTTTATGCAGATAAGTAAGGTAATGACTGACCACTCTCTTCATACATGGCAGCTTTCCCTCAAAAGTAGCCTGATTTCTGGACATCCAGATGAACCAAGCAATGAGTAAAGGGATGACACCAGCTCCAAAATTATTCCAACTAGCCCGGCAAGTAAATATGGTGTCCCATTGAAGTTGTTGGGAGTTCATGGTGAAAGAGTTAAGCAAAGTATTCCATACTTTCTAGGAGAACTGACAAGTAAAGAACAGACCGGGGATGGATTCTTCAACATTTAGGCATTGTCTGCAATAGGAAGGATCACTTATTCCCTTTAGCTTAAGTATATCATCTGTGGGGAAAAACATTTTGAAAATCCTCGAGCAGAAAAGATTCATGGAAGGGAAAGATAACAGTTCCAAATGTTATCCCCCCCCCCCGGGGAATTGTCTCCCAGTTGAAAAGCTTAGAGTAGATGGCCTTGGACAGACTCTGGTTGTGGTGAGCTTGCCAGACATTTTGATCAGATTTACTTCTATTAAACTGCACTGTAGGTACTTGACTAGCAGATGGAGCCTGTATGAGGGTCTGAAGAGTGGGTAAGGACCAACTATCCCCTTCCCAACAGTCAGCCACCTGGAGTTTAAGATTTAGATTGGTAGTGTAAGGTTGCAGCTAATCAGTGGGACACCAGTGATCTAACCAGAATTGAGTTCCCCTTTGCCAAGGTTCCATAGAAACATATGTTCTACCAAAGGCCTGATTTTTAGCATGGCCACCCACAATTTTGAGTCACCCAGTTTTTTAGAAACCTGAGAAGGGTGGGAGTTCTTACAATATTTTCCAGATAGGAATTTGGCCCATAGTGAATCCTGGGATCTAAACTTAAGCCAAAGTTTACATATATTTACTTGAATAATCTGCTGAAGTCCTTTAAATCCGAGACCTCCTGCCCAAGCAGGTTTAGCCACCTTTTGCCATGAAGCCCAGTGAATTTGGTGTCTTTGACCTGCCCAAAGAAAATGGTTGAATGCTCTTTCAAACTGCAGTTGAGTGCTTTTCTTCATAGTAGTCATTTGCATTGCATTAGAGGGAAGAGTGGTGATTATACTCTTGAGCAATGTAAGTCTGCCTCCATTAGACAAGTAAAGATGGGTCTAGTTGGCCAGATAATGGCTAACTTTATTTAATATTTCATCAAAATAGCTTTTTTTGGTTCTGCCAGTAGTGAGCTGCACTCCAAGGTATCTCAAAGGGAGCTGTGTTCAAGAAAAACTAGTATAATAGAGGATCCAGTTCTTCCCTTCAAGGGAGATCTTGTTAGGGAATATGATTTGGCACTTTATAGGGTTAAAATACATGACTGAATGGGTTTGAAACAGCTATAGATTTTCATAGACATGCTTCACAGCATTTTTAGTAGCATTGGAGAAGATCATAACATCATCAGCATATATAAGATGGGAAATTAGGAGATTGGATTTGTGATGGTACCTTATAGAGTTATGAGAAATTAGTTGATGATTCAGCATTTTGGAAAAATAATCCATTGCCAGAATAAAGAGAGTCGGGGAAAGGGGGTTCCATTGCTTCAGCCCTATAAATGCAGTGAAAGAACCCCAGAAAGAACCATTAATGAGAATGGAGTGACAATTGGTATTTAGCCATCTGAGAATTAGGGTACAGAAATCTCTTTGGAAACCGCTAGTAGTAACGATATCCATAATGAATTTCCAATTGATAGTATCATAGGCTTTCTTTATATCAAGCTTGTAGATTAAATTAACCCCTCTGCAATGCTTGTTCAGATCCAAAAGAAGCTCCTGGGCTAGTATAATATTATCTGAGATTGATCTTCCCTTAACAAAAGCAGTTTGGTTCAAGCTAATAAGCTTACCTAGGTGTAGTTGAAGCCTAGCAACAATGATCTTGCTAATGGCTTTACTTAAGACAGAAGTGAGGCAAATGGGTCTAAAATGATCCCAGCTTTTTTGGTCATTGTTCTTGGGAATAAGGAAAATGTTAGAAGAACTGAAATAGTGGGGGATATCCACACCTTGAAAGAAACTGGTAATTGCTTCAATGACCTCATTCTTAATAATGGGCCAAGCCTTCTTGTAAAAATCTGCAGTATAACCATCAGGTCATGCAGTTTTTGAGTTATCAATAGAGTTTATGGCTTGCCAAATTTCATTTTTAGTGGGAGGAGTGGTTAAGATCAGGTTGATGGTATAATGATAATGTTCCTGAAAATAAGAAGGATTAATGGGAACTCTTTCCACAGATGACTGTTCTACCAGTTTTTTAAAATATGAAGTAGCACTCCTGCCAATATCACTGTTATTAGAAAGCCAAATTCCATCCTCCTGCTGAATGCAGTGAATTGTTTTACATTTCCTTCTATAATTTATATTTGCATGATAAAATCTGGTGTTTCTGTCCCCCTCAGTAAATATATTGAGTGAAGCCTTTTGTTTGAGGAAAAGATCTTGTATTTCAATGGTATTGAGCAGTTTTTCCTGTGTTGCCATAAGTTGCTGTTCAGGAGCCCTATCAGACAAAACTTGTATCTCCAGTAATTGGACTTCTTTCTCAGCCTCTGCACTGCAGTAAACACATTTCCAAATTCATTCCAGCCCCACCTTCTGAGATCTTTGCTATGCTTCACATGAAGTAAACACAGTTTGATCCAGGGATCAGGATGAGCCACACCTCTCCAATGGGCAGTGCTAAGCTGTAAAAAGGTAGGATGGGCAAACCAGATGTTCTGATATCTAAAAGAGGGACTGAAATTGCTCGGTGAAGGAGCAGTAATTGTCAAAAGCATGGGTTAAGAGATAAATGTGTGACAAAAGTGAGTAGAAAATTGGAGTTCTAATGTTCATTAACCAAAAATCTATCCAACCTCTCCCACATATGACCTCTCTTCCATGTGAATTGAGGGCTCTTAAACCCCAAGTCAAAAAGGCCAGCAAGATTAATATTATCACAAAAGGTGTTCATAGTATTAAGATGAGGGGTTATACCTTCCATTTTTTTAGCTGGATTAGCAATACAGTTAAAGTCCCCACCAACAATCCATGGGGAAGCCATGTTGCTGCTAATGTGGTGGATATTTTCCCACAGATTAATTCTGTCTAATTTCCTACAACCTGCATAAATGAATGTGGCAAAAGCAATGTGGCCAGCAAGTTGAAAAGAGAGATGGAAAAACTGATGGTGGTCAATCAAAACTGACCAGGTGACCTCTTTCCTACATTGAATCCAAATTTTGTTAATGGAATTGGCATAGTGAGAAAAACCTGGGAATTTGCTAAGGATTTTAGCTGAATGTTGATGAACCATAGGTTCCAAAATTGCTAAGCACTAAATTTTATGTTTTTATTTAGGTGTATTAGTCTTTTCAATGAGTGAGGGTGAGCCACACGTCTAATGTTCTAACAAATGAAATTAATCATGAGATTTGGGAGAGGTGGGGGATGTCTGGGATCTAGATCTGGTCCTAGCCCTAGCAAAAGAGGGTGAACCATCTCTCCTAAAAGTGGAAGGTGTGTCTAAGAGTTTTTGGAGTTCTGACTTGTTTCTCTTTTTCTTCTTAGCTATCTGTATAGTCCAATCTTCTTCCATATATTGTTGCATTTCACTCATCATTTCTATAGAGGGGCCATAAAGAGGTTTACCTGTTTCCACATGCAGGACAGGATGAGTTGGGCTTTCCAAATGACATGGGATAAGAGTAGGTTGAGGAGGCACCTCAGCAGGAGCGATTGCCTCAGATGTTTTAGCTATAAAAGGATGAGGTTTTTCATGAGAGGTTTTTGATGGCAGGGTGTTAATAGATGCTGCTCCAGGTGGGCGGTTATCCATCCTTAAGACAGCAGATGGGTAATTAGAGGTTTTTTCTACATAATGAGGTAATCTTGCTGGAGAAGTTGCTGCTGGCAGATTTCCAGTAGAAACATCCCCAGGAGGAGGGTTAGGGGTCTGCTGATCTAACCTAGTGACATCAGGTAAGTTAGCAGTGATTCTAGCAAAAGGGACTTCTCTAGCAGTAAGAGAAGATTTCTCGGAAGGTGGGTGGAGCACGTAGCATCTCTCTGTGGTATGCCCAAACATCTTGCAATGGGAACAGTAATAAGGTTTTTGTTGCATAATCACCTCTTGCCAAACTCTATCTAGAGCTGATCCATTCCAAATTCTTTAAATTTCTAGAAGAGTTATATCTCTCTCAATTTGAATTCTTGCAGCTTCTAGTTTAGCTTTATTGAAGGTTGCAACATCTAATCTCAAAGGTGTGCCAATTGATCTTCCAATTTGGAATAAAACAATTTGATTAAAGAATCTGTAGGGAAGGTTGGGGAATTTGAACCAAATAGGGACAACAGGGGGGTCCTTCCTTAGGTCAAACTCAGATGTCCACATGAGTAGTTTCATTTCCATTCCAGCAATAGAGACAGCCTGTTTAGCAAATAGTCGAGCATAGTCCTCCTCAGCAATGAGATGGATAAGCAAATGTTTACCATCAAGTGGTCAAATCTTCCAGTTACCAATAAAGTTGAGGGAATCAAATAAACTTCTGAACAAATACATTTTTGGATGACCAAGTCCAAATTTACCAATCAAAGTAAGCTTAACCTCTGCATTAAGGGCTTCAAATTCTTTCTCAGAAAATAATACAGCAGGACAGCCATCTTTAACTCCAATTGGATGAATAAAAGGATAGGTTCCCTTACTTGATAAACGATACGTATACTTGCGTAGCATCCCATATTATAAAATCATAATTTTCATATCTAAATCATCAGCACAATATTCCTCGCGGCCCAAGTTTTTGGCGTCGTTGCCGGGATCAAGTTTTTAGCGCCGTTACATTTATCCAGCAGAGTCAAGTTTTTGGCGCGCATATATTTATTGGGGATTACAGGTTCCCAATATTTTGTACCAGTGGGGTGAATAAACGGGCATGATGTCCTGCCAACAGCTGCTTCATGAAGGTGCTGAGGATAGAAAGTCTTATCAGGGTTAGTCTCAACATTGCTTCTATTCCCAACTACACTTGCAAAAATGGCCTTGGTCCATTGGATATTAGTTTCCATATCCAGAGGTTGTGCCATGGGGAAAAGAGAACCACAGGGAGCCTCAGTCCAACAGAGCTGCCACCACCAAACAGAGAACCTCAATCCAATAGTAACTCAGCCCAAAAATTTGAAAAAGCTGAACTCGGGAAGAGAGAAAAGGAACAAACCACCACTTAGAGCCACCACCACCAGGGAACTTACCAACCAAAGTCACCCACACACCAACAGAGGCCAGCAAGACAGTCACCACCGCTATTGGAGCCACGGAAACCCTAACAGAGCACCATCTCCTGCCATATATATATATATATATATATATATATATATATATATATATATATATATATATATATATATGTATATTAGCAAAAGCTAGTCTTTCAGCTAGAGAGAAAGAAGATGACTAGTACGCTTTTTAAAATTTATTTACAGCATGTTACTTACTGCTCTTTACTTTCCAGTACTTTTCATTTTCTGTAATTCACTTCACTTCGCATGCAAAACAAAACCAAAACTGAAACTGACACTTAAAACAAAACCAAAATTGAAACTAACACAAAAAAAACCAAAACCAAAACAAAAACAAAACAAATTTTCAAAATTAAACAATATTTGTAAAAAAAACAAAAGAAATATAAATTAATATACCCTCTTTAGATGATCGGGAATTCCTCAAAGGAGGCAACCTACGACTGCTAAAGATATTTCTCCGGTCTATATGAATTTAACAATTCATTTAGACTAAGTGAATCCGAAGAAAATAGTAGTACGGGAATGAGGGAATTGTGAGATCCTAACCAATATCACTTAATAAACTTAAACTTCTCCCATTAGACATATACAATGACAACAGTAATTGCAAACAACAAAATTTGACATATACACCTTAAATGTCTTGGACCTTCCTTGAACTTCTTTAACATTACATTTAAAACTTGAAACCCTTTACAACAAGAAGCTTGGAGTATGCACCATCGGTAGCACGACAAGGATGTAGAGAAGAACATCTTCGAGAGAACAAATGAATCTACAATAGTAAATCTTTTTTCCTAGAGTTAAAAAATAAGCCATAGGACTTCGAGGTCGGCTGCCTAGTGTGACATAAATCATTAATTGATCTTTTATGCCTTTGTACAACCCTTTTGTACAATATAATCCCTAACTCATCCCAGGATTTTGAGGTCATCATTCGATTCTGGATAGACCCTGTTATCATCCAGGATATTTGTATGATCAGTATCACACAATTGTAAGCCCTAAATAGTAAAAATTTGCAGGTTGAAACATTAAATAATTTCTCTTCGAAGTTGAAGTAAAACCATAGGATATTTTGGGAAGTCACCAAGGTTCTCCTTAGGATCCATGACATCTCTTAGTTTTCCTCCTTTGGATTCTGAAAATAATTGTTCCCATTTGCACCTTTCCAATTTGAATTTCCTATGTCCGACCTTTCAAAACCTTAACCTTTTTTTATTTCATGAAGACGATATTTTCTGATCTAAATTTAAATTTTTTATTAGGTGACTTCATTCATTTAAGATGTAATTAACTATAGGGTCTTGCCCTCATAGGAAACTTTAAAAACTTGGCTTAATATAAAATAATATCTAAAGTAATTATAATAAATAAAATAAAAAACAAAAAATATGAAACTTACTTCTCTGGGTTTCTTGGACTCAGAGAAATTTCAGAAAAATATAAAAAGTAATTTTCAACTGAAATAATATTTTATATTTAATTAATACTCAAAACAAAAAAATAATTTTAATAATTAAAATAAAAATAAAAAAATCATGAAAATTGGTTCATGTGGTTCTCTGATAATTTTCCTAAGGGCAGATAATGTACTTTTGATGAGTTAATGAATTAACTAGAAAAATATCTATTTTTTCATTAATAATAATTATAAAAATAAAATTAAAATCAGAAAATCACATTTTCTCCTCTCATATTTTAATTGATCCAAGAGTGGGGTAACATAAAAATTTCAAAGTCATTTGAGTTAAATTTAAAGAATTTTGAATTATTATGGCCTTAAAGGGCAAAATGGTATTTAGGCTTAATCAAAGGGTGAATGGCTAATGTGTGATCATAATTGAATTTTTTTAAAGTGGTTGAAACACAAGGGATTAATGGGTAGAAACCAACTCATCACTTTTTCTTAACAAGGGCATAATTGTAATTTTCCCCTAATTATCATAATTTGGAAGCTAATTAAATTGAGTGATCTTAGGGTGAGGGGTTTGATTTTGGAAAACTATTACTTACTAATCAAAGAACCCTAGCTAATGGTTAGATTATAACACAATATTTGATCAGGATTAAGCTCACCAAATTTAACATTACTAAAATTACAAGTCTACCCTTGCAATCTTAAGGGCTTAATAGTGAACTTGGGTTGATCCAAGATTGTTTAATGAGGATTATAAAAGAAAATATAACTAATTACAATTACTTTTAAAACGCTACTAGCTTAACTCTAAATTTAAATTAGCTAAGTTCCTTAGCAAATCAATTTACCCTTAAGGGCCTTCACTCACATAATTTATAAATGAAACACCAAGTGATAGTTACCTCACAAATAAGGATGATTAAGACATCAAAGTTCATTGAGCACAAGGCTAAACACCCATCAAACTATAATGGTTGAATGATTTACCAACATAATAAGTTTAAAAGAACTCGAAACATTCCAAAAGATCTTAAAAGAGGTGTAGGGTTATGCCCTGCACTCATTAATGGTCTTTTTGATAACTTGGAGGACAAATGAGCCCATTATATCATTGCTTAAGAAGATCATCCTTTAAATAAATTAATAGGAACCCACCAGGTTATAACTAGGACTCAGTGGGCATACACCTTGAACTGCTTTTTTCTGCTTTACTTTCTGGCAATTAATTTAAGTTTTCATGCAAAATTATATATATATATATTGCAAAAGATAGTCTTTCAACTGGAGTGCAAGAAGATGACTAGTATGTTTTTTTAAAATTTATTTACATCATGTTACTTTACTACTCTTTACTTTCTAGTACTTTTCATTTTCTGTAATTCACTTCACTTCGCATGCAAAACAAAACCAAAACTGAAACTGACACTCAAAACAAAACCAAAATGGAAACTGACACAAAAAAAAACCAAAACCAAAATTAAAACAAAACATCTTTTCAAAATTAAACAATATTTGTAAAATAAAAAAAAGAAATATAAATTAATACCCCCTCTTTATATGATCGGGAATTCCTCAGAGGAGGCAACCTACGGCTGCTAAAGAGATTTCACCGATCTATATGAATTTAACAATTCATTTAGACTAAGTGAATCCAAAGAAAATAGTAGTGCGGAAATGAGGAAACCGTGGGATTATCACCAGTATGTCTTAATCAACTTAAACTTCCCTCATTAGACATCTGCAATGACAATAGTAATTGCAAACAACAAAATTTGACATATACACCTTAAACATCTTGGAGCTTCCTTGAACTTCTTTAACATTACATTTAAAACTTGAAACCCTTTACAACAAGAAGCTTGGAGTATGCACCATGGGAAGCACGACAAGGATGTAGAGAAGAACATCTTCAAGAGAACAAAAGAATATACAATAGAAAATCTTTTCCTAGAGTTAAACAACAAGCCATAGGACTTCGAGTTCGGCTGCCTAGTGTGACATAAATCCTAAAATGATATTTTATGCATTTGTACAACCCTTTTGTACAATATAATCTCTAACTCATCCCAGTATTCTGAGGTTATTTTTCGATTCTACATAAACCCTGCTATCATCCAGGCTATTTGTTTGATCGGTATCACACAGATGTAAGCCCTAAATAGTAAAAATTAGCAGGATGAAACATTAAATAATTTCTCTTCGAAGTTGAAACCAAACCATAAGATATTTTGGGAAGTCGCCGAGTTTCTCCTTAGGATCTGTAACATCTCCTAGTTTTCCTCCTTTGGATTCTGAAAATAATTGTTCCCATTTACACATTTTCAATTTGAATTTCCTATGTCTGACCGTGAAAATCCTTAACCTTTTTTTATTTCATGAAGATGATATTTTCTGATCTAATTTAAAGTTTTATTAGGTGACTTCAGTCATTTAAGATGTAATTAACTATAGGGGCTTACCCTTATAGAAAACTTTAAAAACTCGGCTTAATATAAATTATATTCGATCTTTCATATTAGGTAGAAGAACTTGTCGGTCAACATAATTGGTTCGCAGGCTAAACAGATATAATAGATTCTTTAGTTTATTTAAATGAGCCTCATCATCAAGTAATGCATCTATTCTTTGGGGTAGATGCATGGCTTGAAATGTTTTGCTCTTTTATTTAAATTTTTACATATATGAGATAAGTTTTGATTTCTTATTTTCAAATTAAAATGTTATTTTCTAAACTAAATTAAATCAAACATCTAAAACAGCCAACACAAGTCATTAATGATGTGTGTTGTATCACATTGATAGGTTGCCCCGGCTTTTTTAAAACCAAAAGGCACAACCTTATTGCAAAGGATACCAATTGGGTTACAAAATTTTGTATGATATTCTTCTTTTGGTGTCATTTGAATTTAGTTATAGTAACAAAAGCCGTCCATAAAAGGAAACATAACAGGAGAAGAGGCAACATCTATCTTGAGATCTAGTGTCCATAATGAAAATCATCTTCAAGACAAGCTTTATTTAGGTCCCAAAACTCTATGTAATCTTTTATTTGTCGATTTTTATTTCAAACATGCATGATTTTTGCTAGCCATGTAGGTTATGAAATTTTCCTTATGAAACGAACCTCGATAAGCTTTTTGGTGTCCTTTATAACAATTTTCTCTATATTAAGACACATTCTCTAGGGTTATCATTTCACAGGAGCAATGCTCAGATCTATGAAAAAAATATGAACAACTATCTATGCAAGCTAAGCCAGGCACCTGGTCATAACTCCATGCAAGTTATTCATGGAATTCCTTCAAAATTTCTTTGATTTTATTAGCTCTATAATCTAATAAATGTTAGCTTATATAAGTACGAGAAGGATCATCATCCATATCCAAATTGATTTCAATCAAATCATCTATTTTTTAGGAAAACCATCCTCCAATTCAGGAGAGGTGTCCTTGACTTCAATTTTCTTAATATTAGAGGTAAGAACCTCATCATCTTTAAATTTTGAAATCATTATATATGAGAAAAAGGTAAGTTTGGCTTTATTTAGCTTTTTTACATATCTTAAACCCAACTTTTCTTTAAAGGCTTTATTCTGCCACATGGCTTCACACACATTGTCTTACCGAACAGACCACCTTTTAATGAATAAACCATTATTCAAAAGTTTATTAAAAAAAAGGAGAAAAATAATAAGAAAGATAAATATCCTCTATAATGTCATTACCATTAAGTAGCAAAATTAGAGCTTGTTATATATGTTCCAACTTTATAAAATAAAATGTCATACTCTCTAGATCAAGACCTTAGAGTTACATAATACATGTGCAACTCATCAATCATTGATACACTTGAAACCATCAAGATCTTGTATTGTCCTCATGACACTGGTTCCATAGTTAACACCTCATATATCAAGACCAAATTAGATAAAAAAAAAGGGACTATGAGTGTTTGTAGTGCATCTTCAAGCAAAGTCTTCAAGGATATCTCCTCACAAGCATCTTCTAGCTCTTGGGCTAATTTTGAACCATCAATGCTATGTAAACTTTTATTATTATTCATTTTCAAGATCTCATCTGACTTAGAATCAGTGTATTATTCAACTTATTTTTTATTCTAGAATATGACAAACTGAAGAATACTCAGTATGCCTTGTATCGTCAAAGTATGATTCCTTTTCTCTTGCCTTACTATCTCCTTACCTTTAACTGGTAAAGAACTAATAAGGGGAAGGGCTTGCGAACATCCTCTAGTAAACTCATACCTCAGATGGGGCACCAAGAGAATTTAATAGGTAATACTGTAAGTTTCTAACTTATTCAACTTGTTTATTGAAGTCAAACAAAATTGTTTAATTATCATTTTAGGGTTAATTATTCTTAATGTTTAATAACAATCTTTTTCTTAATTCCCTTCATTTTTTCCCAAGGAGATTTCAAAGTTTTTAAATTGGTGACAATTAAAATGTCTTCACTAACCTCTAATGTCTTAAGGCAATTTCAGTGGAACCAGCCAATCTAATCCTATTTAAAAATTTTTTCTTGTAGATAATAATAGATGATTTTTATCAAAGAATCCTGCAAAAGACTTATCACTCATGTTCTACTATGATCCCTTCCACGCTTTCCTTTCAATTTTTTTGCCAACTTCAAGCTTCTTCTCAGAGTTTTTACATTTGTACTTTTTCTTTGCCTTCTTTTTCTCTCTTTTTCTTTTCTTTTCTTTCCTTTTCTTTTTCTTTTTTCTTGTTTTTTTTTCTTTTTCTCCTGAGAATTTCTATATCTAATTAAGCAACTTTCTTTTTCTCTTTTAAAAGAAGATGAAGGTTAATTCTCTAAAGTAATAAATCTTAAAAAATTTATTGTTTAATGTCACTTCTTCAACTTATCTTTTTAATTAAAAAATAAATACAACATTAAATTGGCAAAAAAAAACTAAAAAGATTTAAAACATCTTTAATTTGGTATCAATATTTTAATTACACCTTTTTAATTATCAGGAGATTTCTTTAATTACAATTAAAATTTGTTAAGTTTTGAAATCTCATTATTGAACAATAAAGTTAATCATTCATAAATGATATTTGTCATCTAAAAAACCTTTTGATAAGCAGGTTAAATTAATCATTATTCCTAGCAAGGGTTACCAGATTAACATTTTTAATCTTTTACTGATTTATGTGAACTACGCTTTCCCCACAAACTTACTTTTTTCCATAACATATGTAACCTATATATAAAATTAAACATCGGTACATCAAGTAAATGCAGGAAAGAGAAAATACAAGAGCATTCACCTCGTAGAATTTAAGTATGTTAAATATGTAATAATGCATAAGTTGGGAGAGGGACGGAGCCAAATGAAAGAAAAAAGTATAACATATTTTGAAGCAAATTTTGAAAAAAAAAATTGAAATAAATTAAGAAAATAAAAACATGCTTAACACATCAGGTAATGCTTGGCCTGCCTCCTAAGATAACACTTGGTTTAGTGTCGTCAGCCTGACGAAAAAGGGTTCGCCCAAGATCAAAAATTTCATATTAGTGATCCCCAATTAATCGCCCAATCTTTTATTAGCTCTGGAATTTTTATTAACTTCTCAAAATTTAATTTTTCTTTCAACTTTGTCCTCTCAGTTCGATGGCATCCATCTAGAGGGTATGTAGGGGGTATGTTCAGATTATCATTCATAAGATTATTTTCTAAATCCAAAGTTCTACTAACTAATTCCTCTCTTTGTATATCAGTGTTTTCATCATAATTTGCAAGAAATGTGTCCCTATAAGATAATTTGAGGGTTCTTAAATGTTGGGTACTCCCTAGGTTTTCAAGTTCTTGATCTAATTCTACTAGGCCATTCTTCTGCTTAGAAAGATAGGAGGATTTACGTCGAACTGAACGATGACATCGGAATCCTAAGATAATTTAGACATATATTGCACAACATGATTGTGCAAAAGCCTAAAGAGATATATTGAGGAATTATGTTGTGCTAGGTAAACAACCTAAAAGTCCTATGAGTTTCTGTTATTTAAGACTAAGGAAAAGTTTGCTGAGGTAGATTAGATTTGTTGTTGGGGCTTGATTGTCCTCTGAAGTTTTCTTCCTTCTGCTTGCATCTTCGTCTGGTTTTCTTAGAAAACTGGTTCTCATTTGGTCTGCGGAACAAATAAAAATAAAATACAAATAGAGTGAAAATGAAGTAAAATATAGGAATATATAATGCAGGTTTTACACACATCAATGTCACGAGATTCGATCCCCTCAACTCCTTTATTGTCTCAAACATATGAATTGCAAGAGGATCCTTAGGGGGTGCTCCTTCTTCACTTGTCCTTAAGTCTCCCGTCACCCTATCTTTTTCTCTAGATCTCGATCAACTTTGAGGTGGTCCTCCTTTTTCTATTTCTACTAAAGGCCTGCACTCTATTCTCCCTCAGAATACTAATTCTCCAATAAAAGTATGATCAATTGGAAAAACAAATAGAGAAGGTGAAATAACTTGAGAAGATATTTAGTAGATGACTCTTTTAAAAATGTAAACCCATCAAATAACTCCAAGAGCCCACAAAGCACCTTTATAGAAAAGGGGAGTTAGTATGTGAATGACCCATCAACTACCAAATCATTATTGCTTTTAAAACTCTTAGTGTTTTTTCAAAGTATAATGATATCCAATATACACTTGATAAAGTCGCACGAGACCAACCTTAAATCACATGATGAGTTTTCTCTAACAAAGAAATTACATAAAAAGTTGAACTGAGCAACGCTATTAGCTCAGGGAAGTCTCAAACATTTTCTTATATTCCTTAACAGATAGATATTTATTCATACCTCATACAAAATATAGTAATTCATTAAGACGAATTAAGAAAGATGTTGTTTATTTTCTTTTTCATTTTTCTTTTCATTTTTTTTTTTTTTAATTTTTCTCTTCCGCAATACAAATGAAAGCCCCCCGCTCCCCGGCTTTCCTTTACTTATTTTACGTATACGAAAAGACTTAAGGTTTAATTTCAAGTTTAATCAATGAGCATTACGAGTTTAGTAGAAATTGAGAGTATTATATAGTCTTTGATTATCTTCTTTATAATGTTGATTATGCATTACAATTGTGATTACCCGTCAACATCAATTCACCTTCTCATTTTTTGTACTTTGTATTCATTAAATACAAAGAAATTTGTTAAGTTTTCTTTCCAAAGATCTTACAGCTAGGTGCCTATTAAGAATACCCTTGTATGATACAACTCAACCGTACAAAGGGATATGCCTTTTGATTCAGGAACTGAAGACTATGAAATCTTGACCTAAAAAAATCAAGAAGTTCAAGTAATCGCTCCATGTTGGAGAACTACGTCCCCACGTGAAAGAAAATCCAAACACTAACAAAAATAATTACAAGCCATTTTTGGTTGATTTGTAGCTATAAAAAACATGTACGTTCAAAACGCAAAAGAGAAAACTGATTTATCGATCACAACATGAGGTCATTATCATCCCCAAGAATGGCAAAATCTCTCTGAAAGACGTAAAGCATTGTGAGAAGGTCTCCCCTCAATAGGGTCAAAATACCCAAGGAAAGAAACATGCATAATAGAACATACTTGGACGTTTTTAACTTATGCATATTACATTGTTCAAATGTGGAAGGGCAACAAATGAAACCAAGATTCTCATTTTATTCTTTCGCAATTGATTCCCAAAAAGATCAAAAAATTATGAAACTAAATATGTATAAAAACAAGTGTTTGTTATGGGCCGGAGTTAATGCCAACAAGCCCAACAAAGCAAGATAACAGTTTAACCCAATTATTTGTACATAAATTTTGCTCTATTATTCTCGTCTTTTTGGGAATCAATTGTGAAAAAAAAATAACAGGATGAATCCTGTTATATTATCATACTGTACTAAAATCGTATTACCAATCAAACAATTTAACCTATCAAATATCAACTATCAATAAAGAAAGATTATATGTCCTATACACCTAACCATGGACCATCCGTCATCTCCATCATGTAAATCTCACATTATTAAGTTATATAGACTACATTACTCTTTGGAACCAAACAAAGGAGAGATATCATCTCAAGCCCTACAAATAGATATGATCTATTGCCCTCAAGGGAGATGTGATCAGAAAACTCTTATTCTTTACCAAAAGTGTGTACTCATTCCTCTATAATTTCTCGAAATATTGCCAAGATTATGAGCCCATGAACAATTCAAAACTCAACACTAATCATTTCTTATGCATTTAAATAACTGGCATCTAAATTTTATTTTTTACATTTACATTACCCAAATAATTCACATCAAAAGTATCACAATTTTAACTTTAAAAAAATTGAATACATCTTTATGCATTTAAATATCTAATATCTAAATTTTAATTTTTACTTTTACATTACCCAAATAATTCACATCACATCAAAAGTATCACAATTTTAACTATTAAAAAATTAAATACATCTTTTCATGCATAGGTAATACATCAAATATATAAAAAAATATAATTTAAAAGTTAGATAAGGAAATAAGAAATTAAGTGACATGCCGTATATCTTTTTTTAATATATATTTTCTTACATGGTGCATTTATCAGATGCCTTCACTTACGTGTAGCTTTCTTAACATCTCACTCCTAAAAGTTTATATAATCAAAGAAAACGCTTTTTTATATCAAATTCACACGCCAAATTATTTAGATTTCATTTTAGACGTCTAATTATTTATAAAAAAAACTATAAAAAACACTCTTACTCAAAAAATAATGATATAAAATTTAATTTTCCATCATGAGCCCCCGAGTTTAAATACAATAATATCCGACTCATCTTTCTCGATATATATATATATATATATATATATATATATATATATATATATATATTACAAGCCCTCAACCACCATCATGTGTCTAACTCTTCGAAAACCACACTCACTGCCGACAAACTGGCCAAGAGGGGATTCAAATCCATGACCTTCAAAAGGGGCTGCACTACCGAAAAGTCACGACATATAAATATTTCAAAACTACCTGTGTATACCAAAGATAGGTATACACAAGTAAGGAACTTCATTACTCAAGGCTATTACAAGTTCTAATGTAGGGGGAATCCAAATTATCCCCAAGCAAAATTTAAGAAAGAGGAGGGGAAGGGATTTTTTTTATATCGATTACAAAATTCATTCTACTCAATCTAGCAAGCCAATTAGCAGGCCTAAAATCTAGTGGCAATTTGTCCAGCCAACCTGTTGATCTTTTGATTCCAATGCACAATGTGACAAGGAGGAGAAACTTGATCTAACAAAATCTGCACCAACAGCTAGGAGTCTGATTCCAGTTGGATAAAGCGCAATTTACCCAATAAAGAAACTCTAAGAGCCCAATACATAGAAATAACTTAATCTTCCAGAGCAACTTTAGCCAACACAAGAGACAGAAAGTGAAGGAAGCAAACACCCAAATCATTCCTAAACACTCCGCCAATACCAGCATCTTCCTTATAAAAACTTCCATCGGTAATGATTTTAACCCACGGTAAGTGAGGCTTCTCCCATTGAACTGTAGAGAGCTTAGTTCCAGAGGTTATCCCCCCACATTCCATATCTTAGAACAGATATTTGGAAAGCCTTTAAGTTGAATTAGCTTCAAATGCAAACACATACAGTTACTGGCAACCAGAGAGGAAGAAGGAGGGCTCTCCTCATATCTACTCTTATTGCTTGTCATCTAGATAACCAAGCATTGACCCTTGAAATAGTAGAGAGGTGATCAAAATTCCAATCCAACCAACAGTCTACAAAGGATAACCATTTGAGGTGACTCGCCTAAAAAATGCTTGATTTTTCATACACATTTATGCTTAATTTTAATGATATTGCACTTTAAAGGAATGTATTTTGTATGTTTTTGGTTTTAGGTACAAGAAATGAACTTTTGGAGAAAAAGAATAAAAAACAGTGTAATTTGGAGCAAAAACGAGCAAGAAAGCAAATTTTGGCTTGGCACATTTAGATATGTCTTTCTATGTTTAATCTCTTTTACTCTTCTTACATATTTTTAATGAGATTACACTTTGAACAAAGATTAATTTTATGCTTATCTTGTAGATGAAGATGTTAGGAACGAAACACAACTGAAACGGGGCGAAACCAAGCTAAAACGGAGCCAAACAGAGCAAAACGGTGGACCTGCGCAAAGTGGCGCCGATGGAATCCCAAAAGTAACGATTTTGGGCGCCAACACACCCAAAAACGGCGCTGACGGCTCCAAGGATAGTTATTGGCCATATACATTGAATTTGGACGTTTATTGGAATGTTTATTGTGGCAACTCTTAGGAAATTCGTCCCTACACAATAATAGAGTGGTTGCATGTCAAAAAAAGTGGTGTGTGTGAGTAAGAAAACCTAGAGAATGTTTAGAGTTCTTAGAATAGGAGTAGAAATATATATTTCTACCTTTTTGGAGATATTGGTAAGGGTATTTTGAGAGAATCTGTAAGAGAATTTTCTAGCATTACATGGATCAGCGGGAGACTTTTTGGGAGAGATTTTATCTTTCTTTCAAAGGGAAAAGGCTAAGTATTGTGTTCTTCATTATCTTATAATTTTGTAAACACTTATTTTGTGGATTTTCTTTGATGAAATGAAGTTTTTCGTTGTGTTTTTTTTGTGCTTTGTGATGTGTTTCTCTTACTCTTTCTTCTTGTTTAGAAATAATGGCATAACAAAATTATATCATTGTTTCATTTTACTTTTCTTTTACAATGAGTAGAATTTATGTTTAGGATATTAGGATGAATGTTAGAAGAAATTTTAATTATAAATGTGATGGTTTTTACTTGCACTTCATTTATATTACAAAAAGAGTTCATTGTAGTGTTAAAATTCATTGTAATTGCACTATGATCCGAGAGGGCAGTGTAATTATCCACAAAGTGAAACCACATTCAATGTCCATGAATGAGTGATGTAGTTCATGGGGGTTAGGTGCAAATAAAAAGGGAAATATGGTTTATTGGGCGTAGAATTGGATATTTTAGGATGACAGACTAAAATCCTCAAATTGGTCCTAATGTTTTGAAACTAAAGCGAGAGTTAGCCTTCAGGCAAAGGGAAGTGGGAGCTCTAGAGTGAGAGCCAGTATCCTTCTAGCCTAACCACTGATTTAGGGACCTAAGATTGGCCGATGTTTTTTATAACACTTGGAAGAGGGTAAAGAATAGGATTGCTCATATTTGGTACATAAAATATTTAATGTATCTCATTCCTAAATGTTATTCAATTCACTGCACAAGAATAGTAGTTTTAACATCTCAAAATTCTTCAAACCAATTCATCCAAAAAGCGTTGTCTTTAGAATTAATATTTTCCTTTAGGAGTAGTTATTAGTTGTTTTATACTTAAGCTTATCTTTAGGAGTATTTGTTAGAAAAATAACTTAAATTGATCTTCCAAACTAAGGTCTTATGGTAGTAGACTATAATTTGACTAAGGACCTCTTACTTCGCTTCCTTGTGGGATCGATAAACTGGACTCCACTACTGTCCTGTATTACTTGAATGATACGTATATTTGTGTCGAACCTCTAGTGTGTGCTCGTACTTACGAACATAAAACACGTAGAAAAATGGCACACGCCGGACGCGCATCAAGTTTTTGGCGTCGTTGCCGGGAAGCTTCGGTAAGAAATTTAGGAGAATTTTAGTTAAACTTATAAGACCTAGATTTAGAATTTATAGTATTATTATATACTGTGTTTAATTATTGTGTGTTTATTTTTAAAGAAAATACAAATTACCAAAAATATTTTTTATATCTTTTTTTTTAGTTAAGTCTTTAGATTTGTATGCATAGTTCAGAAGCTGCAGACCTTGAATTTTACGACTCGGATTTAAGAGAGAACTTTGGGGAGGATGATGAATCAAAAAAGACTCCATGAATTTAATGTAGAAATGGCGGATCAATGATATAATGAATTTTTAGATTTGGATTATAATGCTAGTAGCTTCAAAAGAGTAAACCCCATGAGATTGGCGAATTTTCAAGAAGATATGCTTACTATTTAATTTCTCAGGTTACAGATATTGAGAGGAAGTTAGATCAATACATAAAAATTTATTCTCAAGGTCCCCCAATTATTAAGAGAAATTTATTTGGACAATTAATTGCTATTTTGAAACTAGCCATGAGATACATAATCCTTATTCTGATTATTACAATCCAAGTTGGGAAGATTATTCAAACTTTAACTGTAATAATAATTTTGGAGGAGAAAACCAATTTTGGGAAGATAATCAATTTAATTAGACATGTAATTAGAATAGTCATGGTGATTTTAACGATGAAATCTCTTATTCTCATAGTTTTAACTTCAACCCACATAATGAGGAGAAGAAATTACTATTGGAAGAGGATGTTAATCAAATGCAGAGTCAGTTGGAAAGTCAAGGGGCCAAAATAAGGAATATGGAAAACCAACTGTGGCAGATTATTAATGCAAATAACAGTTACACCTCAAAGATTTTACCTAGTGACCCTGAAATACACCCTAAGCAGATGAATTATTAGCAATTTAAAGTTATCGAACTAATTTTTAGAAGAGAATTTGAGGATATGCTTCAAAATAACATTGAATTGAGAGTTGAAGATAAGGAGATTGAAAGACCAATGAAAGAAATTCCTAAGGAATTAGAAAGATGTATAAAAAGAACACCTATAACATTTATGCAATACCAAGGGGAAGAATTGGAAGATAACTTGAAACATAAGAGTAACATAGAAGATTTTGATCCAGAATCTGAATTATCTAGAAAGAATCTGATCAAAATTTGGGAGATCTTGAAGTATCGTATAAAGATCAATTTATTCAAAATTTCAAGGATGATATTAGTATGAAAATTGATAAAATTAATAGAAGATTATTGGATCTAGAAAGAAATATGAAGAATAATGATATGAATCAATTTGAAAAGGAAGAGCTAAAAGAAAAATTACAATTCATAAATTTTGTAGGAATCCTTGGATCTGGAAAAGATTAGGCGATTGATCGAGGATTACTTAAATAGAATTTTGATCCAAGTGGAATCATTTGTCGGGTTTGTGATGTTAAACCAAGCGCTTTATGGGAGGCAGACCATAGTTATCAATGTAGTTTGATTTAGTATGCTTGAGAGTCATGATTTTTAGTGTTGTATTATTTTTACTTTATTATGGATTATTCATTTTGATTGCTAATTGATAGTTCTTGGATTGTTAGTGGTTTGATTTGATCTTTGTCGGTTTCATGAGGGAGGTGATTCTTTAACTTCTTATTATGATTTGACTTTTATGTTCTCTTGTAATAGTTGGATTGACGAGTCCACTACGACTCAGGTTCACCCAAACTTGAGATATCATGAATTTGAACAGTGACAGATCCATATCAATTTTATTACTTCCTTTCTCTAGTTTTGTTTTCATTAGGTAAGAGTCATGAACCTATTTAATGAATAACTTGTGGATGATCTTACACTACAATTTATAACTGTTAGAGGTGCTTAATTAAGGGGATTGGTGATGCCTAAGGTTGGTCCACGTGAACCAATACATCAAGGATAATCTTATCTTTGGGAACATAATCTATAAAATCATTTCAAAAGTACCTAATTTATTAGTGTAGTGATTCTGTTAGAATTTGAAAGTAAGTGAGATGTGATGAGTTAATGGAAGAATTGACCTCATTTATTATGTGTGTTTTATGTTTGTGTTACAATTTTATATAGGACTTGAAGAACATTTTTATATTTCTATGCTGATACCTGCTTTGCTAGTTAGAATTATTTCTAGTCAATTTCATTCTAGCATGTTTAGTTTTGATTTACTTTCAGCTGCATATTGTTTTATCCTAATAAATAATTTTAGATGTTTTTATAGACATTTGTGTTAGATAGAATTTCTAAACTGTTTTTCTTCCTGGTTATATTTTCCGTACTAAATGTTATACATCATAAAAATCAAGTTTGGGGGTAGGAAGAAAAATAAAATTTTAAAGTGAGTATACTTCCTTTTAGTTTAATATTATTGCAAGCATGTTTTAGGCTAGCTTTACTTTCTCCTACAGTCATTTTATCCTAAATATGAATATATATGAAATTGATAGGATGTTGTAGTAGCTAGTAAATTCAATTACTTTTTCTTCCTGCTACATTTTATGGATTTAATTGCATAATATTTAAAAATTCAAGTTTAAAGGGAAGAAAAACTTTTAAAACTTAACTTTATTTGTCTTAAGTAGCCTGTATTTGTTATAATATCATCTTTAAAATGACGTGGTATGTGGTGTTACGTTTAGGTTACTATAATTTCAATTTTATGAATGTTAGATAAATAACTTAGTTGAAATTCTATGTGAAGAAACTATTCTAAAGTTAAGATATTTTGGAGGAAACATTAGAAAAATAATTTTGCTATTTATGGAAGAAATGAGTTAAATATTTGAAACACTAAGATTCTTAAATTTATACTTATTGAGAATTGAGCCTTTATTGAAATATTTTTAAAACTAATACTTGCACTTGAAAAAGTGAGGGAAAGTTTTGAGTTTTGGACTTTAGAAATGAGATAGTGAAATTTAAAATTATTATAGACCTATCTAGATATAGTAATTCTCACACATAAAAAAAACAAAAAAAAAAGAGTAAGGATTAAAAAGATCCTGAAAAGAAAAAAAAGGAAAAGAAAAAAAAAAGAAAAAAAATATGTGAGGAGAAGCTTGAGGAGAAGCCTAATCAAAAATTGATTTTAATTGAATATTTTTAAATGAAAAGATTTAGAAACAATTCTAAGCTTATTCTTATTTTAAAAAAGTATTGGTCAACTTAGTATAGATAATGTGCTTAAATTCTATTTTTTATACTTTCTATAAATCTTTAGTTTGACAAGTTTCAATAACTTTTGAAGTAAATAAAAAAACAGGATTCCTAAGTTGAATATGAGATATTCTTACACTTTAGTCCTAGGTTGATTTGTTATAATTTCTCTTAAGTTACACTATAACATTTTTTAGACAAAATTATATGAAACTCTATTGAAACCCACTACCTCAAATCAATAAATTTAGTTTTTAAAGTTATAGTGTTACTTGAGGACAAGTAACAGTTAAGTTTGGGGGAGTTGACAAGCCTAAAAAATGCTTGATTTTTCATATACATTTTATGCTTAATTTTAATAATATTCCACTTTAAAGAAAGGTATTTAGCATGTATTTGGTTTTAGGTACAAAAGATAGACTTTTGGAGAAAAAGAAGCAAAAGTGGTGATATTTGGAGCAAAAATAAGCAAGAAAGTAAATTTTGGCTTGGCACATTTCGATATGTCTTTTTATGCTTAATCTCTTTTACACTTCTTGCATAATTTTTAATGAGATTAAACTTTAAATAAAGGTTTTTTTAAACTTATATTGTAGGTTAAGATGTTAGGAATGCAACCCAACTGAAACAGGGCGAAACGGAGCTAAAACGAAGCCAGACGGAGCAAAATGGTGGAGCTGCGTAGAGTGGCGCCGACGGCGCTAGAATTTTGAGAGCCACGATTTTGGGTGCTGACAGCACCCAAAAACAGCGCTGACGGCGCCATGGACACTTATTGGCCATATACATTGAATCTTGATGCTTTTTAGAAGATTTCTTGAGATAACTCTTGGGAAATTCATCCCTACACTATAATAGAGTGATTTTTTGTCAGAAAAATTGGTGTGTGAGTGGTAAAACATAGAGAATGTTTAGAGATCTTAAAATAGGAGTATAAATGTAGATTTCTACCATTTTGGAGAGATTGGTGAGGGGATTTTGAGATAATCTGTAAGAGAATTTTCTAGCATTACATGGATCAGCGGGAGACTTTGTGGAAGTGATTTTTATCTTTCTTTCAAGGGGAAAAAGCTAAGTATTGTGTTAGTCATTATCTTATGCTTTTTTACACACTTATTTTGTGCATTTGTTTTGATCAAATGAAGTTTTCCGTTGTGTTTTTCTTTGTGCTTTGTGATGTTTTTCTCTTACTCTTTCTTCTTGTTTGGAAATAATGGCATAAGAAAATTATGCCATTATTTTTTTTTACTTTTCTTTTGCAATGAGTAGGATTCATGTTTAGGATATTGGGATGCATGCTAGAAGAAGTTTTAATTATAAATGTGATGGTTTTTACTTGTACATCATTTACATTAGGAAAAGAGCTCGTTATAGTGTTAAAATTTGGTGTAATTGCACTATGATCCGAAAGGGCAGTGTAATTATCAACAAAGTGAAACTACATTCAATGTCCATGAATGAGTGATGTAGTTCATGGGGGTTAGGTGCAAATAAATAGGGATATATGGTTTACTGAGCGTAAAATTGGATATTTTAAGGTGAGAGAATAAAATCCTCAACTTGATCCTATTGTTTGGAAATTAAAGTGAGAGTTAGCCTTCAGGAGAAGGGAAGTGGGAGCTCTTGAGTGACAGTCAGTATCCTCCCAGCCTAACCACATATTTAGGGACTAAATCTAGGATTAGCCGATGTTCTTTATAGCACTCAAAAGAGGGTAAAGAATAGGATTGCTCCTATTTGGCACATACAAAATTTAATGTATCTCATTCCTAAACATTATCCAATTTGCTGCATAAGAATAGTAGTTTTAAACATGTCAAAATTCTCCAAACTAATTCATCCAGAAAGGGTTATCTTTAGAATTAATATTTTCCTTTAGAAGTAGTTATTTGTTGTTTTAATGTTATGCTTACCTTTAGGATTACTTGTTAGAAAAACCACTCAAACCGATCATCCAAACTAAGGTCTGATAGTAGTTGAATATAATTTGACTAAAGATCTCTTACATCGCTTCCCTTGGGATCAATAAATGAGACTCCACTAGAATCTTGTATTACTTTAACAATATGTATACTTATGTAGAGTCTCTTGTGTGTGCTCGTACTTACAAACATAAAACACACATAAAAAAAGCACATGTCGAAGGTGCATCATTAGGTTAAAAGTAGAAATTGAAAGCTGGACTGTAAAAGAATTCCACACCTCTTGAGCAAATGGACAACAGAAAAATAAGTGATCCAAGGTTTCCTCCTTCTCTATATAGAAATTGCACCTAGAGGGACCCTTAAGCCCTTTGATTTTTAGGATGTTATCAGAAGGAAGGAGGTGATGAAAAAGTCTCAAGGTAAAAAATGACATTGAGGTTTGATGCACAAAAAATATATACAGTTTTTGTTATATGATTGTACTCATTATTGGTGATATTACACTTTAAAGGAAGGTATTTTTTATGATTTGTTGCAGATATGATGATTTTAGGTGATTGGGGCAAAAAGAAGCAAAAAGGGTACAATTTGGAGCAAAAACGAGCAAGAAAACAAATTTTAGCTTCACATAAGTCTTTGTATGCTTAATCTCTTCTACACTTCTTGTATATATTTTAAAGAGATAAAACTTTAAAGAAAGATTATTTTTATGCTTATTTTTTGGGGCTATCTATTGGGAACGTAACGCAACTGAAACGGGGCGAATCGGAGCTGAAACAGAGCCAAACGGAGAAAAATGTTGAAGTTGTGCAAAATGGGCGCCAGCAGCACCCGATAGAGCGTCGGCGGCGCCAGAAACCCGAGAGCACAAAAAATAGGGCACCGCCGGTTGCACCAGGGGCGAATATTGGCCATATACATTGAACCTGGATGCTTTTTCGACGGTTTCTTCAAGCACCTCTTGGGAAATTCATCCCTACACTATTTTAAACCGAATTTGAAGCCAAAATAATGGGGGAGATGATGGGGAAAACGTGGAGAATGATTAGAGATTTTAGAATAGGAGTAGAAATGTAGATTTCTATATTTTTGGAGAGATTAGTGAGGGATTTTGAGAGAATCTGTAAGGGAATTGATCACAGAAAAATTCATTAAGAAATTCTTATCTATTTTTTGATGAAATTGCACTTTAAAGAAAGGTATTTTCTTTATTTTACTGCAGGAATGAAGATTTATAAGTGATTAAAGCAAAAAAGCATGAAATGGAGCGAATTTGGATCAAAAAGGAAGAAATTCATGCAAATTGAACTAAGTCGTCGACGGTGAGATCGAGGCCGCCGACGGCGAGGTCGTGAGGAGAATTTCTGAAGGAATTATAACTACCTCGCTGACAGCGAGCCCGAGCACGCTGACAGCGAGATTGTGCGGTTTGAAGACCTTCTAGAAGCCCCGCTGACGGTGAGGTCGTTTCCCGCCGATGGCGAGACAGTTCAAAATGCAAATACATTGAACCTGGACACTTTTTGAAGAGGTGTTTAAGCACCCCTTGGACCTTTGCCTACCTATATAAATAGAAGCCGAATTCTAGTGTCTAGGTGTGTCTATTTTTAGAGAGTCTGAGTGTATTTTTGGTGTCTTAAGTGAGTCTGTTTTTAGTCATTAGTGAGTTTCTTTAGTTTATTTGAGTGCTATTAGAAGTTTGCTGTACTAGAAGGAAAAATCAAAGGAACTTCGAGGAGTCTGCTTGGGGAGGAAATTAAGATAAGTATCTTTGTTATTGTTGTTAACTTTAAATGAAATCCATGCTTTGTTTTATTTCCAAGCATTCTGAGTAGTTTTCTTAGTCTTTCTCCTTGTTTATGAAAATTATGCGGATTGATGAAATTAAATAGAAGTACCTAATATATTAAAATAAATTGTGATAATTTTTACTTAAAACTTAATTTACTTTCAATCCGGCCGATTGAGTTGTTAAAATATGTTGAATTATCAACTATAGTAAAAATTACATTCAATATTCAGGGAAGTCAAAAACCTTGGAAGGAGGGTGCAAATAAATAGGGAAATATTATTTATCGGGCGTAGAATTGGACATTTTAGTGTGACAGACTAAAATACTCAATTTGGTCCTTTTGTTTGAGAGCTGAAGTGTAGATGTTAGCCCTCAGGTGAGGGGAACGTGGGAGCTCTGAAGTGGCAGCCGGTATCCTCCCAACCTAGCCGCAGATTCAGTAATCAAACATAGGATTAGTCAATGTTCTTTGCACGTGGACCAAAGGGTAAAGAATAGGAATGCTCCTATTTGTCACAATACAATTCAAGAATTCTATTTAAATTCATCATTCACTTAATTTTCTAAAAACAAGGAGAAGGATACTTTTTCTGAATTATTTAAATCAACTTATTTCAAGCATTAGTTTACTTTAGTTTGTTTTAGTTACTTTAAATTTTTGTTTACTATATTAGTAAGTAATTCCTTTAAATTTAGCTGATAACAAATCTGTTAAAAACTTCCCCGTGGGATCGATAACGAGGACTCCACTAGAGCCCCGTATTACTTGATACGATACGTATACTTGCGTAGAATCCACATTATATATTTCATCATTAAATCATATATATATATATTTAAAGCGGGATCAAGTTTTTGGTGTCGTTGCTATAAACATAAATTACAAACATATTAAAAGTGGGTCAAGTTTTTGGCGCCGTTGCCGGGGAAGTAAAGAAATTATTTACTAGAGTACGGACTATTTTGTTTTATAAAATTGTATGTGAAAATTTGGAAACGAAAATTTAATACCTTACGATTCAAAATTAGAGCGTACAATTAAAAGAATTAGAAAAAAAAGAGAAATTATAAATTTAACACAAATGGCAAATATTCCTGAAAATGAAAATATCAATCAACCAAGATCATTACGAGATTATGCCAACCCTACATTAGATGAAATTCATTTAACTATTCAAAACCCCGATGTAGTCGCTAATTCATTTGAACTTAAATCGCAATTATCCAAATGGTACAAAATAATCAATTTAGTGGTTCACTTATCGAAGATCCTAATTTACATCTTGCTAGTTTTTTAGAACTATGTGCTACTTTCAAATATGAAGGAGTATCTAACGATGCTATTAGACTTAGACTTTTTCCTTTTTCTTTAAGGGATAAGGCTAAAATGTGGTTAAATTCGTTAGCACTTGGATCTATTAAAACTTGGGGAGAATTATCACAAAAATTTCTATCCAAATATTTTCCACCATCTAAAACTGCTAAGCATAGAAATGATATAACTTCTTTTAGTCAGTTTGATGGAGAGTCAATATATGAAGCTTGGGAGAGATTTAAAGAACTTCTTAGGAAATGCCCACATCATGCGTTACCAGATTAGTTAATTATCCAAACTTTCTATAATGGATTAGTAGGATCTTTAAGATCAATCATCGATGCTCTTCGCTTGGAGGATCATTAATGTCAAAACCATTTGATGAAGCCTATGAACTAATCGAAGAAATGGCAACCAATAATTTTCAATGGCCTGCTGATAGAATGAATCCGAAAAAATAGCTAGTATTCATGAAAATGATGCAATATCTATGTTAGCTTCGCAAATCGCTACTGTATCTAAAAAATTAGATCATTTTGGAATGAATTACTCTCCAACTATATCAGAAGAAAATTCATCTGGACAACTTATAGAAACCCAATCTCAATATGAAACTATTAATGCAATTAACAACGAGACCCAATAATCCTTATGCAAATTATATAATCTTTGGATGGAAAAATCATCCTAATTTTAATTGGAATAATAACACAACTAATCAACCATGGATGAATAATATGACACAACCATTAGGAAATCCATCTAATCAAGGAAATCCTAATTATAAATATAATTATCCACCTGGATTTAATAACCCACAATTTAAAGATAAGAAATTATCTATAGAAGAATTAATATTAAATATGGGTCAACATTTACAAAATCAAGGAAATCAATTACAAATACAAGGAAACCAATTACAAAATCAAGGAACAACTATCAAAAATATTGAAACTCAACTTGGACATATCGCTACTGCACTTAATAATAGAATACCTGGAACATTTCCTAGTAATGTGGAAATAAATCCCAAAGACAAGGGAAATGAACAAATTAAAGTGATACAATTACGAAGTGGAAAAGAATTAGAACCTAGAATTCAGAAAGAACTTGCAAGTCAAAAAGAGGAAGTGGAAATTGAAAAGGAAAAGAATCAACATGATCCAAACTTAGAAAATCATTTAATACCTATGAAAATTTCTGTTGAAAAACCTCCACCGCCATTTCCTCAACGACTAATTCAACATAAAAAAGACAAACAATTTGCTAAATTCCTTGAAATTTTGAAGAAATTAACGATAAATATTCCTTTCTTAGAAGCTTTAGAACAGATGCCAAACTATGTAAAATTCATGAAAGATATTCTAAATAAAAAAAGAAAATTTACCGATAATGAAATGGTCGCACTTAGTGAAGAGTGTAGTGTTATTATCCAGAAAAAACTTCCTGAAAAATTAAAAGATCCCGGTAGTTTCACTATACCTCGCGCTACTGGAGAAAAATTCTATGGAAAAGCTTTGTGTGACTTAGGAGCAAGCATCAATCTAATGCCTCTATCAATTTTTAAAAGATTAGGATTGGGAGAAATTTCACCTACTTCGATAACTCTTCAGTTAGTTGATCGCTCTGTTACATATCCTAAGGGAGTTATTGAAGATGTATTAGTAAAAGTGGACAAATTTATCTTCCCTGTAGATTTTATTGTCTTAGATATGGAAGAAGATAAAGAAATTCCTATCATTTTAGGAAGATCATTTTTAGCCACTAGAAAAGCTATGATTGATGTTCAGAAAGGAGAATTAACTATGAGAGTAAATGACCAAAAAGTAACTTTTAATATTGTTAAATCAATGAAATATCCTGCGCTAGAAAAAGATGATGAGTGTTTTCGAATGGAAGTACTCGATCATTTACAAAAAGAACATTTTAAGGAATATTATGAAGAAAAATTAGAAAAAGAAAATATTGAATTAATTGAAAAATCTGAGATAAATGAAGAACTAGATTATATTCAGGAGAAATTTGAATTTTTGGATAACACAGAAAACACTGAAAAAAATATAGTTTCATCGATTAATAAACCTCCTGAACTTGAGTTAAAAATGTTACCTAATCATTTAAAGTATGCTTACTTAGGTAATTCTTCAACTCTACCAGTTATTATTTCATCTGAATTAAATGAATCTCAAGAAAAAAAACTTTTAGATACATTAAAAAAATATAAGAAGATTTTTTGTTGGACTTTAGCAGATATTAAAGGAATTAGTCCTTCAATTTATATGCACAGAATTATTTTAGATAATGAACATAAACCTAAAGCAGATCCACAAAGGAGATTAAATCCAATAATGAAAGAAGTAGTCAAGAAAGAAATTTTAAAATGGTTAGATAATGGTATTATATATCCTATTTCTGACGATGCTTGGGTAAGCCCATTTCAGTGTGTACCTAAAAAAGGAGGGGTGACCGTCAAGGCTAATGAAAATAATGATCTTATCCCTATAAGACAAGTTACTGGATGGCGAATATGTATTAATTATAGAAAATTAAACACAGCCACCAGGAAAGTTCACTTCCCTTTACCATTTCTAGACCAGATGTTAGATAGATTAGCCGGACATAAATATTTTTGTTTCTTAGATGGATATACCGATTATCATCAAATACAAATTGCTCCCGATGATCAAGATAAAACTACATTTACTAGTCCTTATGGAACTTTCGCTTTTCGAAGAATGCCTTTTGGATTATGTAATGCACCTGCAACATTCCAAAGATGTATGATGTCTATATTTAGTAAATTAATTGATAAGGGAATAGAAGTATTTATGGATGATTTCTCTGTATTTGGAACAACATTTGACACATGCTTAAATCACCTTGAAAAAGTATTTGAAGTATGTGAGAAAACTAATTTGGTTCTTAATTGGCAGAAATGTCAATTTATGGTTACGAGCGGCATTGTATTAGGGCATAAAATTTCGGAAAAGGCATGGGAGTAGACCTCGCAAAAATTCAAGTTATAGCTAAATTACCACCTCCAACTACGGTGAAAGGGGTAAGAAGTTTTCTTGGATATGCTGGATTCTACAGATGTTATATTAAAGATTTTTCAAAAATTACTAAACTTCTATGCCAACTTCTTGAAAAGGACAAGAAATTTGAATTTACAACTGAATGCCTGAATTCTTTTAAATTATTAAAAGATAAATTAATTACAACACCTATAATAGTTTCACCTAATTGGGAGAAACCATTTGAGCTTATGTGTGATGCTAGTGATTATGCTATAGGAGCAGTTCTTGGGCAAAGATATGATAAGATTTTCAAATTTAAATACTATGCTAGCAAAACTCTAAATGATGCTGAAATAAATTATACGATTCTCGAAAGAGAATTATTAGCAGTTGTATATGCTTTTAATAAATTTCGGCATTATCTAATAGGAACTAAATGTATTGTACATACCGATCACTCTGCTATAAAATATTTAATGCAAAAGAAAGATTCTAAACCAAGATTAATCGGATGGATATTATTAATGCAAGAATTTGATTTTGAGATCATTAACAAAAAGGGAACTGATAATCAAATTGCAGATCATTTATCAAGATTAGAAAATGATGAATTATCTGATACTAATAATGAAATTTTAGACAGTTTTCCTGATGAACAACTTTATAATATTAATGAGTTGAGAATACCTTGGTATCGTCGATATAGTAAATTATATTGTAAGTGATATTTTACCACCTATGTTAACTTTGCAACAACGAGAAAAAATTCATTCACGATACTAAAACATACTTTTGGGATGAACCATACTTATATAAGCAATGTAAGGATCTAATCATTAGAAGATGAGTGCCTTATGAAGAAACCGAACCAATTATTCAAAAATGTCATGACTCGATTTTGGAGGACATTTTGGGACGGACATAAACCGTGTATAAAATTCTACAATCCGGATTCTACTGGCCTACTCTATTTAGAGATGTATATAGATATATAAAAACCTCGTGATAAATGCCAAAGAGTAGGAAACATATCGAGAAAAATGAAATGCCTCCGAATTTTATATTAGAAGTTGAAATTTTTATGTTTGGGGATTAGATTTCATGGGACCTTTTATTCCTTCATTTGAAAACTCATATATATTAGTAGTTGTTGATTATGTTTCCAAATGGATCGAAGCACAAGCTTTACCTAGGTGTGACGCTAAAAGTGTTTCAAAATTTTTAATGAAAAATATTTTTACTAGATTTGGAATGCCGAGAGTGATTATCATCGACGGAGGAACTCATTTTAGAAACAAATATATTCACAAACTAGTAGAAAAATATAATATTATGCATAAGATATCAACTGCTTATCATCCAAAAACTAGTGGATTAGCTGAAGTTTATAATCGAGAGATTAAGCGTATATTAGAAAAATCAGTAAACCCTAATATATTAGACTGATCTATAAGACTAGACACTGCATTATGGGCATACAGGAATGCGCTATTTTAAACTACTGTATTCAAATTGGATTACCTATCGATGTTGGATCAATAATAGTAAAGTCTGCATTGGGATTGATTGTGCATGGGTCAGTACATGGACTTGGACACTCATCGACTATATTTGCTTTATGCAGTCAGTACCAAGTTTCTTATGAGGCTAGGGAAAAAGTACTTTTACCATGGAAACCACTGGATCCTACTGATATGTTTCCAACTTTGGATAACAATGATGAGATTACCATTATTTACGACGGACCATCACAGAACAATCCTTTAGCAAGGCCCTTTACTGATAAAACTAATTTCATTTTGAAGAAGATTAAAGGATTGGAGAAAGAATTGCAAAATGTGATGAATTCCATCGACAATATCTCTGATATGTTTGATCACATTGACTGGAGAATGAAGGAGCACTTTGATCATACTGGACATCTGGAGGCCAGTTTTATTCATCTACTAAGACAAAAAGGATGGATTAATGAAGAATCTACTGCAGAATTCCCTTTCAGGCCTTTCTACAATTTATTTGTGCACCTGCGTCGCATCGGGAATATCAGAGAAGATATTAGTTCAGACACTGAAGAGTAGGAAAGATTTCTATTTTATGTCATATATTTTCATATATATGTGTTGATTTGGATTTAGGTTTTATTATGAGTCCAACTTTGATTTGATCATCTCAGAATTGATGAGATTTTATGTAATTGTTATGTCTCAGCATTTAGAGTGTTGTGGTGTGGATTGCGATGCTGAGTTTTATGGATTTGAACATTTAAGTTAAGTATGTGTTAAGTTGTTAGTGTGAAGTTTGTAAGTTTCATGGATTTCATATATAAAGTCATATTGTTTGTGTTTTGTGAACTTTTTGTGAGTATAAGTATCTAATCTTCGTATTATTATTAAATTAAGTGATCGAAAGATTGATTAAGGGCAAATCGAGGTTGAAAATGATTGACGAATTTTAAAAATTTTAAAATTCTAGGAAGTTGCCGACAGCGAGAATTATCTCGCCGACAGCGAGAAACCCCGCTGACAGCGAGACCGAGTTCGCCGAAGGCGAATTTTTTTCACAACTTTTTGCCTTATCAAATTAATTAGCTTGCTGACGGAGAGAAAAATCTCGCCGACAACGAGATCGCGAAAAGACCTATATTGACCGGTCAATCGACACTATTCATCATCCCTTTCCTCAAATTTTCAAAAAAACCGACCTAGGGCTTGAGAGATCTCGGATTTTATGCAATTTCAACACTTTTGACACCGGATTTCATCTTTCCTTGGTAAGAGCTTCACTCCTATGCAAAAATTTTTTATTTTCACCATGGATATCTTCTACATTGGAGAATTTTGAAAAAATTTCGAAATGTGGAGAAAATACTTGGAAGAATTTCATGAAAATAGATTTAAATGGATTTTAGATGTTGTAGGAAGCCTTCTTAGTAATATTTTGAAGTTTAGTTAAGATTTTTCAAATTTCACAGATCGAGAAATGGCTCCACGACAAAAGCGATGGATATATTATGACGAAACCCAATTCATTAATGCAAGAGCACAAACTCGATATTTTCAAAACATAAAAGCAAGAAAATGAATTCAAGATCGAGTTTTCAAGAATCCAGGAGGAAAAGTTGAGCGAATCATTAAGGAGCGAGGATGGGAAAATTTCTGTTTTGTGACCAACAGAGCAGCTGTAAAAGTAGTAAAGGAATTTTATGCAAATTTAACACAGGCTGAAGATGCACCGTTTAAGATTAGAGGATTTTTTGTAGAATTTAACGCTGCTAGAATAAACGCTTATTATGATGTACGAGACACCTACACCAACGAGTATGAAACTTTTGGAACTATGGAAAGACCACTGGAAGAGGTGATCGACTTTCTCACTGATGGGAAAGGAGTCCGGAAGATAAACGACGGGAACGGGTAAACTTCCCCTTTCTATGCTAAATGCAACATCTAAAGCCTGGCATTATTTTATTTGTTCTACTTTGTTACCTACCTACCACCATAGTGAGGTAATAAGAGATAGAGCAGTTCTGAATTTCTATATTCAGAACCAGAAGAGTATTAATGTGGGAAATGTTATTTATAAAAATATATAAGCCACCGCTAGAAATGAAAGTGGAGGAGGACTAGGACATCCTGGTCTTATCCATGCACTCTGCCAATTATCTGGGGTTGAGGCAAGAGATGATGAGGAATGGATTGAACCTATGAAACCCCTTACTCAGGCTAATATAAAGAAATATGAATCCCACGAAGGATGGAGATCTGGGACAATGGATTATGTACATTCTTCAAGTAGAGATATACCCTCTACTAGTTATGAACCCCCTCAGTACACCACTCCTACCCTTCAAGATCTGATGAATGAATTAACCCTGAGTAGAAAGAGTTTTGAGTTATTTGGAGAAAATATGGAAAGAAGATTTGAGCATATAGACCAAAGGATTGGAGGCTTGGAAAGAAGACACGATTATGATAGCGAATATCTCCAGCGACATTCAGAGTACGAAATTGCATACTATGAGGCTGAACGTCGATATAGGAGTGGTGATTTAGATGTTGTCTTTCCTGAGTGCCCCCGCTATTCACAGTACCAGCCTGCTCAGCCTTCTCAGCCTGGAGATCAGGGAGATGACATAGTTTGGGATTTTGATGCAGAAGATTAGAGCCTTTGTTTAGTTTGTTTAGTTTGTTTAGATTTGTTGTTATTTTGGGAAACTTTATTATTTTGGATGTAATTATTCTGTACTTTCTAGAGACTATGGATGTTGGTATATTTGCTTATGTTATGATATTAGACTTCTTATGTGTGTTAAATTAGTTTGCAATTTTTTATATATATAGGATGTTAGTTTGAGTTTTTTATAAGTTATGAATGTTAACATTGTTTAGATTGTTTTAATATGTTTTAAAATAGATTAGTTAATTGTATGTGTAGTAATAGATTAAGTTTTCATTTGTTATGTTTGATACTTATTTTAAAATTTCATCCCTGCACTTTCTTTTAAATACTATATGTGGAAGAATACTAACAGTACAGGTTCTGTAAGTAATGAAAAAGCCTGCAAAAATTTCAAAGAAAAGAAATACCTAAAGCTCAAATGCATGATGAATTTTACTATATACTTTCCCTTTTTCACTATTTAGTATAGATAGAAAAATTTAAGTTTGGGGGAAGGTAAAAATACAAATTTAATTATTAAAGTTGTTCTCAATTTCTATTTTCAAAAATTATTATCAAATGATTTATATAGTAGTTTTTCAATTCAATAAACATGAATTACTTTATTTAATTATTATAGAAAGTTAAAGAAAATGTTTCCAGTAATTCAATTAATTAATGGAATAAGATATTTGGTTAAAAGGAATAAGAATATAGTAAACTATTTAAAGTAAGGAAAACTATATTCTAAAAATTGAAACTTCTTAAGTATTTAAGTGAAAAAGAAAGGATAGAAACTCAATGAAGTAAAGGCTATGAAATATATATAAGCAAGGAAATATTTTAAGTTTCAAATTTAGGAAGAGAAATTGAAGTTCAAAATTATGAACAGGCTATCCAGATACAGTAATCCTCACTTGAAAAAGAAAAAGAAGAAAAAGGATTGAAAATCAATCCAAAAAGAAAAAAAGAAAAGAAAAGAAAAACATAAAGTGAGGAGAAGCTTGAGGAGATGCCTTATCAAAAATTGGCTTCAATGAAATCAACCTAAAGGGTAAAACTTAAGTATATTTCTAAACTTATATTTATAGATTAGTATTTTACTAAATAGTATTTTCTTGAACTTCCTATCATCTAAATATCTTAAGTAATTTACTCTTTTAAATATAGTCATTCCTGAAATAAATAGAAAGCTAGAAATCTTAGACCTGATAACTAAATAATCTTATATCTATAAAGTTAATTTAATTACTCAGAAATATTTATATTTAACTTTATTATAATTGTTATTTAAATTTAATTCATATTATCTGAATTGAAAAATTCTATTATAGAAATCATTATTTTTATTTAGTATTAAAATTACTTGAGGACAAGTAATAATTAAGTTTGGGGGATTTTGATCACAGAAAAATTCAGTAAGAAATTCTTATCTATTTTTTGATGAAATTGCACTTTAAAGAAAGGTATTTTCTTTATTTTACTGTAGGAAGGAAGATTTATAAGTGTTTAAAGCAAAAAGCATGAAATGGAGTGAATTTGGATCAAAAAGGAAGAAATTCATGCAAATTGAACTAAGTCGCCGACGGCGAGATCGAGGCCGCCGACGGTGAGATCGTGAGGAGAATTTCTGAAGAAATTATAACTACCTCGCCGACAGCGAGCCCGAGCCCGCCGACAGCGAGATCGCGCGGTTTTAAGACCTTCTAGAAGCCCCGCTGAAGGCGAGGTCGTTTCCCGCCGACGGCGAGACAGTTCAAAATGCAAATACTTTGAACCTGGACACTTTTTGAAGAGGTGTTTAAGCACCCCTTGGACCTTTGCCTACCTATATAAATAGAGTCCGAATTCTAGTGTCTAGGTATGTCTATTTTAGAGAGTCTAACTCTATTTTTGGTGTCTTAAGTGAGTATGTTGTTAGTCATTAGTGAGTTTCTTTAGTTTATTTGAGTGCTATTAGAAGTTTGCTGTACTAGAAGGAAAAGTCAAAGGAACTTCAAGGAGTCTGCTTGGGGAGGAAATTAAGATAAGTATCTTTGTTATTGTTGTTAACTTTAAATGAAATCCATACTTTGTTTTATTTCCATGCATTCTGAGTAGTTTTCTTAGTCTTTCTCCTTGTTTATGAAAATTATGCGGATTGATGAAATTAAATAGAAGTACCTAATATATTAATTATCGGACGTAGAATTGGACATTTTAGTGTGACAGAATAAAATATTCAATTTGGTCCTATTGTTTGAGAGCTGAAGTGTAGATGTTAGCCCTCAGGTGAGGGGAACATGGGAGCTACGAAGTGTCGGCCGGTATCCTCCCGGCCTAGCCGCGGATTCGGTAATCAAACATAGGATTAGTTAATGTTCTTTGCACCTGGACCAAAGGGTAAAGAATAGGAATGCTCCTATTTGTCACAATACAATTCAAGAATTCTATTTAAATTCTTCATTCACTTAATTTTCTAAAAATCAAGGAGAAGGATACTTTTTCGGAATTATTTAAATCAACTTATTTCAAGCATTAGTTTACTTTAGTTTGTTGTAGTTACTTTAAATTTCCGTTTACTATATTAGTAAGTAATTCCTTTAAATTTAGGCGATAACAAATCCGTTAAAAACTTCCTGTGGGATCGATAACCGGGACTCCACTAGAGCTCGTATTACTTGATACGATACGTATACTTGCGTAGAATCCACATTATACATTTCATCATTAAATCATATATATATATATATTTAAAGCGGGATCAAGTTTTTGGTGCCGTTGCTTATAAACATAAATTGCGAAACATATTAAAAGTGGGTCGGGAATGTTCTAGCATTGCATGGATCCGCGGGAGACTTTATGGGAGAGATTTTCATCTTTCTTTCATGGAAAAAAAGCTAAGTATTACGTTCTTCATTGTCTTATGATTTTGTAAACACTTATTTTGTGAATTTGCTTTAAAATGAAGTTTTTCGTTGTGTTTTCTTCGTGCTTTGCAATTTCATTCTCTTACTCTTTATTCTTGTTTAAATAATTGCATAAGAAGATTATGTCATTGTTTTCATTCTACTTTTCTTTTGCAAAGAGTAGGATTCATGTTTAGGATATTGGGATGCTTGCTAAAAGATGTTTTGATTATAAATGTGATGGTTTTTACTTGTGCTTCATTTACATTACAAAAAGGGTCCGTTGTACTGTTAAAATTCGTTGTAATTGCATTGTCCCAAAAAGGCAGTATAATTCTCAACAATGTCCATGAATGAGTTACGTAGTTCATGGGGATTAAGTGCAAATAAATAGAAAAATATGGTTTCATGGGCGTTGAATTGGAGGTTTCAGAGTGACAAGCTGAGATCCCCAATTTGGTCCTAAAGTTTGGTAACTGAAGCTAAGGTTAGCCTTCAGGTGAAGGGAAGTGGGAGCTCTGAAGTGGCAGCCAGTATCCTCCCAGCCTAACCATGGATTTAGGGACTAAGCCTATGATTTGCTAATGTTCTTTATAGCACTTTGAAGAGGGGATACTTGGAAATGGGTAAAGAATAGGATTGCTCCTATTTGGCACATACAATATTTAATGCATCTCATTCCTATACATTATTCAATTCATTACATAAGAATAGTAGATTTTACTATCTCAAAATTCACCAAACTAATTTCCCCAAAAAGGGTTACCTTTAGAAGTAATATTTGCATTTAGGAGTATATATTATTCTTACATATAATCATCTACCTTTAGGAGTACTTATTAGAAAAATCACTTATCTCGACCGTCCAATCTAAAGTCTGATAATTGTAGACTATAATTTGACTAAGAACATCTTACCTCACTTCCTTGTGGGATCGATAAACGGGACTCCATTAGAGCCCTGTATTACTTGATACGATACGTATACTTTCATTTGAAATTGTGACTTTACAAAATCATTATAAATATATAAATCTGAGGTCATAAATTCTTACATATAAAAAAAGTCGCATCAAGTTTTTGGCGCCGTTGCCGGGAAACTTCGGTAAGAATTTTAGAAGAATTTTAGTTAAAGTAATTAAGCTTAGAATTCAAAAATTTTAGTGTCGTAAAATTGTGTTTGTGTGAAAGGTGTTTATTTTTGTATGTTGTGAAAAAAAAAACTATTTGTGTGAAAAATACGGTGTTTGTGAAAATGTTTTGTTGTGTTGAATATATTTTTCGTTTTATTTGTTTTATTGTTAATGTATTGTTTGTTGTGTTACATATGCAAAACAAAGGATCTGTAGGACTTGTGTCTTATGGTCCCGAGTTAAAAAAATGGTAAAAAGTAAAAAATAGAAAGGACTAGAAAAATTAGAAATGGAAACGGAAAACATTCAAAATAACAACTTGAAAAATCATCATAAATTTGTGCTACATTTCGTTATAATGGCATGTTAGAAGATGTTGTTAGGCTAAGGCTTTTTTCCTTTCTCACTAAGGGATAAGGCTAAAATGTGGTTATACTCATTAGCACCTGGTTCTATTAAAAATTGGGAGGAGTTAACTCAGAAATTTCTAGCTAAATATTTTCCACCTTCAAGGACTACTCAACTGAGAAATGATATTATCTCGTATTGTCAGTATGAAGGGGAATCAATATATGAAGTCTGGGAAAGATTTAAGGAACTCCTAAGAAAGTGTCCACATCATGCTCTGCCAGATTGGTTAATCATTCAAATTTTTTATAATGGGTTAGTAGGATCCCTTAGGTCCATTATTAATGCTGTTGCTGGTGGTTCATTAATGTCAAAAATATTTGATGAAGCATATGCATTAATTGAAGAAATAGCTACAAATGAATTTTAATGTCCCTTTATAAGGGTAAATAATAAAAATTTAGCTAGTGTTCATGATATTGATGTGATTGCAATTCTTGAATCTCAGGTTGCTGCAATATCAAGGAAGTTGGACCAATTTAGAATGAACTAACCTGAGTTTACTCCTGTAAGTGAGAAAAGTTCATTAAGAAATATGATTTATTCTAACTTATTTTATGAGACTTTAAATACCATAAACAACCCATATATTCTAACTTTTACAACCCATGTTGGAAGAACCATCCTAATTTTAATTGGAATCATACTACTGAGGGTGGAAACCAACAATGGAAAAAATAATCATGCAAATCCAAATGGAAGTTGGAATAATCAAGGGAACACAAGATATAGGCCTTCACATCCACTGGACTCTAATATTGATCAACAATTTGAGGATAAGAAGATGTTTGTAGACAAAGTGGTATTGCAAATGGGAAATCAGTTGCAAAGTCAAAATATTGCGATTAAAAACATAGAGAATCAACTAGGACAAATTGCTAATTCACTTGACAATAGACCCCAAGGAACACTTCCTAGCAACACTGAGATCAAACATAAAGAGAACGATAATGAACAATTATTCCTTGTTACTGGACAAACTATGTTAGATGTGCAAAAAGGAGAGTTGATTATGAATATTAATGACCAGGATGTCACTTTAGATGTGTTAAAGACTATGAAATATCCAACTAAAAGAAAAGAAGATGATTGTTTTTGGATGGATGAAATTGATTATGTAAGTAAATACCATTTCCAAGATAGTTTTGAGAGTAAGTTAACAGATGAGATCGAAATGGACTTTCATGATGAGTTAAAAATGTTGTTTAAAGAAGATTGTATGTATGTTCATGAGAGGTGTGAAATGATGGAAGCTGCCAAAAATAGTGAACTTTTAATTCCATCTGTTGAAAAATCTCATGAACTTAAAATGGATGTACCCCGTAGAATTTTAAAGCCTGCCTATTTAGGGAATTCATCTACACCACCAGTCTTTATATCTTCGTAATTAACTCAATTACAAGAAAAACCTGAATTGAAGGATGAACAAGATAAAGTTATTGAACTAAGACTTGGAAGAGAATTTGAGGATAAATTTTAAAAGAACTTTGAGTTGAGAAAAGAGGATAAGGAAATTGGAAGACCGTTAGAAGAAATTCATAAGGAATTAGAAAATTTTATTTCCTCAACTAAGATAGATCCTCCATCATTTAATAATTATAAAGGGGAAGAATTAGAAGATAACTTGAAATAGAAGAGTGACATAGAAGAATTTGATCTTGAATCTGAATTATCTAGAGAGAATCTGATCCAAAATTTGGGAGATCTTGAATTATCTTATAGAGATCCATTTCTTATAAATTTCATGGTTGATATTAATATGCAAATTCAGAAAATCAATAGAAGAATATTGGATATAGAAAGAAATATGAGGAACAATGATATAAATCCATCTGAAAAGCAAGAGCTGAATGAAAAATTATAATTTGAGAATTTTGTAGGAATTCCTGGATCTGAAAAAGATTGTACGATTGATCGAGGATTACTTAATTGGAATTTTTGATCCAAGAGGAATCATTTATCGAGCTGACGACGTTAAACCAAGCGCTTTATGGGAGGCAACCCATAGTTATCAATGTGCTTTGATTTAGTATGCTTGAGAGTCATGATTGTTAGTGTTGTATTGTGTTTTCTTTAGTGTGGATTGATCAGCTTAATTCATGTTTGGATTAGTGGATTGACTTGATCTTTATGTGTCATTATGGATTGATCAGTTTGATTGTTGTTGGTAGATGTTTCGATTGTTAGTGGTATGATTTGATCTTTGTGTGTCATGAGGGAGGTGATTTCCAACTTCTTATTATGTTTAGACTTGTATGTTCTCTTGTAGTAGTTGGATTGATGAGTCCACTCTAACTCGGGTCTTACCCGGACAAGTTTTACAGGAGTAAAATGAACTTGAACAGTGTTAGATCCATCTTAATTTTGTTACTTCCTTTCTCTAACTTTGTTTTCATTTGGTAGGAGTCACGAACCTATTTGATGAATAACATTAGGATGATCTTACACTACAATATGTAGCTGTTAAAGGTGCTTAATTAAAGGGATTAGATGATGCCTGAGATTAGTGCCCGGAAACTAATTTATCAAGGATAATCTTATCTTTGGTATTATAATCTATAAAATCATTTGAAAGTACCTAATTTACTAGTGTAGTGATTCCGTTAGAAATTGAAGGTAAGGTAGTGAGATTAGATGAGTTAAAGGATGAATTAACCTCATTTATCATATGTGTGTTTATGTTTGTGTTACAACTTTATTTAGGTCTTGAAGAACATTTTTATATTCCCTTGCTGATACCTGCTATGCTAATTAAACTTTTATTTAATGAATTTCATTCTGGCATGATTAGTTTAGATTTACTTTCTGCTGCATATTGTTCTGTCCTAATGAATACTTGTAAATGTTTTTGATAAACATGTGTGGTAGAGAGAATTTCTGAACTGTTTTCTTCCTACTTATATTTTCTGTACTAAATGCTATACATGTTAAAAATCAAGTTTGAGGGTAGGAAGAAAAATAAAATTTTAAAGTGAAAATACTTCCTTTAAGTTTAATATTATTGTAAGCATGTTTTAAGCTAGATTTACTTTCTCCTACAATCATTCTATCCTAGTTATGCATGTATATGAATTTGATAGGATGTTGTAGTAGTAAGTAGATTCAACCTTTACTTTTTCTTCCTGCTGTATTTTATGGAATTAATTGTAAAATATTTTAAAATTTAAGTTTGGGAGGAAGAAAAATTTTTTAAATGTAACTTTATTTGTCCTCAATAGCCTGTATTTAATTTGATATCACTTTTAAAATGACTTGTGGTATGTAGTGTTACCTTTATGTTACTATAACTTTGATTTTAGGAATGTTATAAAAATAACTTAGTTGAAATCCTATGTGAAGAAATTGTTCTATTGTTAAGATATTTTGTAGGAAACATTGGAAAATTAATTTTCTATTTATGGTAGAAATGAGTTAAATATTTGAAAAGCTAAAATTCTTAGATTTATACTTAATGAGAATTGAGCCTTTATTGAAAACCTTTTTTGAACTAATGCTTACACTTATAAAAAATGAGGGAAAGTTTTGAGTTTTGTATTTTAGAGAGAGGATAGTGAAATTCAAAATTACTAAAGACCTATCCATATATAATAATCCTCACATAAAAAATGAGTGAAAAAAAGGGATTAAAAATGATCCCGAAAGAAAACAAAGTGAAAAAAGGGAATGAAAATGATCCCGAAAGAAAATAAAAAAAAAAAGAAAAGAAAATAAGTGAGGAAAAGCTTGAGGAGAATCCTAATCAAAAATTGGTTTCACTTAAATCTTTTAAATGAAAAGACTTAAAAACAATCATAAGCTTATTCTTATTTCAAGAGGTATTGGTTAAATTGGTACAGATAAGGTGCTTAAATTCTATTTTTATACTTTCTTTTACATGTTTCAATAACTTTTGAAGTAAATAGAAAATCAGGATTACTCAGTTGAATTTGAGATATTCTTACACTCTAGTCCTAGGTTGATTTGCTAGAATTTCTTCTATGTTATACTATAACATTTCTGAGATGAAATTATAGGAAACTCTATTGAAACCCACAACCACAAATATTTGGTTTTTAAAGTTATAGTGTTACTTGAAGACAAGTAACAATTAAGTTTAGGGGATTTTGATGCACCAATAATATATACGGTTTTTGCTATATGATTTACTCATTTTTTGTGATATTACAATTTAAATGAAGGTATTTTTTATGATTTATTGCAAGTATGATGATTTTAGGTGATTGGGGCAAAAAAAAGCAAAAATGGTGCAATTTGGAGAAAAAACGAGCAAGAAAACAAATTTTAGCTTGACACCTTTCGATAAGTCTTTCTATGCTTAATCTCTTTTACACTTCTTGCATATTTTTGAATGAGATTACACTTTAAAGAAAGGTTTTTTTTATTCTTATTTTGTAGGACTATTTGTTAGGAATGCAACGCAACTGAAATGGGGTGAATCGGAGCTGAAACGGAGCCAAAAAGAGCAAAGTGGTAGAGCTGCGCAAATGGGCGCCGGCAGGGACCGATAGAGTGCCGGCGACACCAGAAACCCAAGAACACAAAAAAAGGGCACCGACAGTGCCCTATTCAGCGCCGACGGTGACAAAAACCCGAGGGCAAGAATTTTGGGCGCCGGCAGAGCCCAAACACGTAGCCAGGGGCACCAGGAGTGGTTATTGGCCATATACATTGAACCTGGACACTTTTTGGACGGTTTCTTCAAGAACCTCTTGAAAAATTCATCTCTACACTACATTAAACCAATTTGAAGCCAAAAAAATGGGGGAGATGATAGAGAAAATGTGGAGAATGATTAGATATCTTAGAATTGGAGTAGAAATGTAGATTTCTATCTTTTTGGAGAGATTGGTGAGGGGATTTTGAGAAAATCTGTAAGGAAATGTTCTAGCATTGCATCGATTCGCGGGAGACTTTATGAGAGAGATTTTCATCTTACTTTTAAGAAAAAAAAAGCTAAGTATTTTGTTCTTCATTATCTTATGATTTTGTAAATACTTACTTTTTGGATTTGCTTTGAAATGAAATTTCCGTTGTGTTTTATTCATGCTTTGCAATGTCTTTCTCTTACTCTTTCTTCTTGTTTAGAAATAGTGGCATAAGAAGATTATGTCGTTATTTTTATTCTACTTTTCTTTTGCAATGAGTAGGATTCATGTTTAGGATATTGGGATGCTTGCTAAAAAATATTTTAATTATAAATGTGATGGTTTTTACTTGCACTTCATTTACATTACAAAACGGGCCCGTTGTATTGTTAAAATTCGTTGTAATTGCATTGTCCCAAAAGACCGGTGTAATTCTCAAGTGGAACCACATTCAATGTCCATAAATGAGTTACGTAGTTCATGTGGATTAAGTGCAAATAAATAGGAAAATATGGTTTCATGGGCGTCGAATTAGTGGTTTCAGAGTGACAAGCTGAGATCCCCAATTTGGTCCAAAAGTTTAGTAACTACAGCTAGTGTTAGCTTTCAGGTTAAGGGAAGTGGGAGCTCTCCATAAATGAGTTACGTAGTTCATGTGGATTGAGTGCAAATAAATAGAAAAATATGGTTTCATGGGCGTCGAATTAGAGGTTTCAGAGTGACAAGCTGAGATCCCCAATTTGGTCCTAAAGTTTAGTAACTAAAGCTAGAGTTAGCTTTCAGGTGAAGGGAAGTGGGAGCTCTGAAGTGGCAGCCAGTATCCTCCCAGCCTAACCATGGATTTAGGAACTAAGCCTAGGATTTGCCAATGTTCTTTATAGCACTCTGAATAGGGGGTACTCGGAAGAGGGTAAAGAATAGGATTGCTCCTATTTAGCACATACAATATTTAATGCATCTCATTCCTATACATTGTCCAATTCAATACATAAGAATAATAGATTTTACTATCTCAAAATTCACCAAACCAATTTCCCCAAAAAGAATTATCTTTAGAAGTAATATTTGCATTTAGGAGTAGTTATTATTTTTACATATAATCATCTACCTTTAGAAGTATTTGTTCGAAAAATCACTGATATCGACCTTCCAATCTAAAGTCTGATAATTGTAGACTAGAATTTGACTAAGAACCTCTTACCTTGCTTCCCTATGGGATCAATAAACGGGACTCCATTAGAACCATGTATTACTTGATACGATATGTATACTTGCATTTGAAATTGTGACTTTACAAAATCATTATAAATATATAAATCTGAGGTCATAAATTCTTACATATAAAAAAAGTCGCATCAAGGGTATAAGAAATTTGTTCCAAATAGATTTTTCCCAAAAATTGTTGTCCCGTCTATGAATGGATTGATATATAATGGAGGAGGTGGTTTGGGAAGCATTCTTCTTAACAATGATCTTATCCTTAAAAGTGTTGTCAAAAGGAACCTTTAGAATAGCTATTGTGAGATCATGAGTGAGGATATTAGCAAGTACAAAACTATTCCAATCCTACCACACCAACAATCAGCCACAGATAGATTAGAATTAGCACTAGTAGGAACTTTTTGGATTAGTTTATCTTTTAGAAACCAGTTATCCAACCAAAATTAATTTGTTCTTCCCCCATCTCCCAAATGAACATCACTTCAGCTTGATCTCTTAATTTAAGCATATTTACCTAGATTCGGTAGTCTCCTAACTTTCTATTAATAAGAGTAGGACGAACCTCCCTGCAATACTTTCCCAACAAAAATTTTGCCCATAAGGAATTCTGCTTCCTAAAATTAATCTGCATCTTACAGAGGTTTATCTGGCATAGATTTTGTAGCCCTTTCAAGCCCAAACCACCAGCAGAAAAAGGTTTACAAAACTTTTGCCAACTAACCCAATGCATTTGCTTCCTCTGTCCAGCCCAAAATAATCTATTGAAGCTCCTTCCAAGTAATAGCAGAGTAATTTTCTACATGACTGTCATTTGCATAAATTAAGATGGGAAAAAAGTAAGTATACTTTTAAGTAAAGTGATTGTGTCACCATTAGAGAGAAAGGATGAGGTCCAGCATGAGAGTTGATCTTTAATTTTTGAGAGGATGCCATCATATTATATTTGGTTGGTTCTGTCTTTAAGAAGTTGTACACATAGATATTTGAGGGGAAGAGAGCTATCACAGAAATTGGTGAAGTCAGTGATCCAGTGCCTAATGGGAACTTTGACACCTTTCTTTGAAAAGGATGAGGCATTTCTGATTATTAAAGCACATGTTTGAGGTAAGCTGAAAATTCTGTAGGCATTTGTAGAGAAGTTTAATAGCAGCTTTATTTCTTTAGAAAATATAATTGCATCATCTGCATAAGACAAATGAGTAATTTATAAATTTGATTTATGACTATAATGCATATGGGGGGAAGTAGCAGACTTCAAGTTTAATAATCTGGAAAAATAGTCAAAGGAGAAGATGAAAAGAGTAGGGGTGATACTCCTAAAATATATAGTATTTTTATACACATTTTTATACCTATTTTTGATGATATTGCACTTTAATGGAATATATTTTGGGTATTTTTCTTACACGTATGATTAAATGGATATATTTGGTGAAAGCAGTGAAAAAGGATCAAATTTGGAGCAAAAATGAAGGTGCAAAATTGATTTGTGGAAACTAAGCGCCTGGACTTGAGCTTATGCGCCAGAGCCTCGCGGCTATGCACCCAGATCTGATGCTTACGCGCCAGAAGCTTCGCGGCTAAGCACCGAGACCTCACGCTTACACACGGTAGTTACTTTAGAGGAGTTATTTAATTTTTTGCGTCATTTTGAAGAGGTATTTGAGACATATTTTGGTACAAAAATGGGTAACTTCCTATTGGGCCCAAAATTAAAATAAATTACACTTAAATGGATGCATCTCTTGGAGGATTCATTGAATCTTGACACAATTTAAAGAGATACGAAGGCACCTGTTGGAAAATTATAAAAAGAGGAATTGAAGATCAGAAAAGTGGTTGTTGTTGGAGGGTGTGTAGTTTATGTTTATTATGTTGGAGAGTTTTTAGTAACACACGACTCCACGTCACCATTTCTACTTACTTTTGTATAGTTTGTATTAGGATTAGAAGTGAGAATTGGAATCCTTAGAGTTAGGCACCAACCTCTAAGGAGTTGTAAGGAAAAGCAAAGTATCAAAGGAACTTCAAGATTTTGGTAGAGAGGATTTACAGATAAGTCTTTATCTTTGTTATTACATGTGGTTTAATTATGAAATTTTGTGTTTTCACTATGATTTCTACTTTTAAAATAAGTTATGATTGCATTTTTTCTATGAATTCTGAGTTTTTTTCTTTATCTTTTTCCTTAAAATGATGAAGTGATAAAGTTATGGATGGGATAAATATCAGGGACCAAGTTCTTGGCGCTGTTGTCAGGGAAGAATAGTTAAAAAGAGTTAAAGTAGTTAAAAATAATATTTAAAGAGAATTTTCAAAAAAAAACTAATTTTTACTTTTTAAAGTTTTAGTTAAACTTGTTAGATTTTTTTTAGGAAATTGTTTTGTTGTTTTTATATATGTTAATGTTTTTATTATGATTTATAATAGTATATGTGTAGTTCAAGTTCTGAAGGACTTGTACATTACGATTTTGAATTAGAAAGAACTATTAGAAAAAATCAGAAAAATTAAAAATACAAAAAAGACAAAATTTTCAAGAACTGGCAAATCAAAATAATCAAAATGCTAAAATCCATCAAGAATTTAGACCTTTAAGAGATTATGCTAACCCTACAGTAGATGAATTTCATAGCAGTATTCAATATCCTGGTGTTGCGTTGTCAGCATATTTTTAGGTTTTGTGTTGTATTTTGAAAAGGGGTCGCTTAACGAAATTGTCGGCGAATTTTTTAGATCTTTAAATTTAATTTAAATATATATATATAATTTAGAAAGTAGTATTTGATTTTGAAAATGATTTTGAGTTTGAAAATTTTAAGATATGAAATATCAAAAAGATCTCACATCCCAAATAGTTTATATACACGAGCACTGCATCACAAATCGTGCATCAATCCCGAAGAATAGACACACTGCTTGACGATGGGGCTCGATTAAGCAAACTAGAAGATTTGTGACATCCGTTTGGTCTGCGAACCAATTTTATAAGCCGACAAGTTCCCCTGCTTAATATAAATGAATTAAGCGGGGTTTATATTACTTGGGTTCTTAAAGTTCTCTATAAGGGCGAGCCCATATAGTTAATTACATCTTAAATGACGGGAATCATTTAAGAAAACTCTCGATAATGATTAGTGGTTTTGCTCTCAAGAATTACAAAGTTTAAGGTTTCAAAGGATTTGAATTTTGGAATTTCGATAGGGAATGGATCAAATTTGGAACGGTTTATTTCAAGAATCCGAGGAAGAGAAGTAGGAGAAGGCGAGGATCCGAGAAGAATCTTGGCGACTTCCCAAACTATCCTATTGTTTGGCTTCGATTTGGGAATTTATTTAATATTGCAATCCCGCCGATTTTAATTAATTAGGACTTATATTTGTATGACATAATCATACAAATAGCCTCAAAGATGTGAGGGTTTATGTCGTACCGAACGACTACCTCGGAGTCCTAAGACCGGTTAGGGCTTAATTTGCATAACATGATTATGCAAATGCCCAACGAAGAAGTTGAGGATTTATATTGCACTAGGCAGACTACCTCGAAGTCCTATGGCTTGTTTGTTTAATTCTAGGAATGTTTAGCTGAAGTAGACCCGAGTTTTGCTGATGACGATGGTCGTGCTGCCCACCATGCTCCGAGCTCCTTGTTGTTGCAGAGGATTAGTTTTAGAAGGTGAAAATCAAGAGATGAGAAAAGTGTTTTGGGTTTAGAAATCTTAAAATCCAAGTGTTTTTAATATTTTAATTAAAACAAATCTTAAAGTTGTTTAAACAGAACCGATTAAGATCCTACGGTTCCGTCATCCCGGCACCGTTATTTTCATCGAATTCACTTAGTCCGGATGAATTTGCTAAACTCAGTTGAATGAGTTCCACACTTTCATTTAGACCAGTGGGAAATCCCGTTAGCAACACGTGGGTTACATCATCCGAGGTATTCCCGATCATTCGACGAGACGTTTTAATTTAGTTGTAATTGTAGTTTTGTTGTTCATTTGTGATTAAATTTTGAGTTGTTTTATATTTTGAAATGTTGTGGCGGTGATTTTTATCTTGTAATGACTTTTAATTTAGTTTTGGTTTACGTTCGAGGACTATCCTAAAGGTTTTGGTTTTCATGCAACAGTTTTATTTAACATGCAAGAAAGGAAAAGTGCATTGTAATAAAGTAAATTGCAATAAAATAAAAGCATACCTGGAGGGTCTTCCCGTCATCCCAAGCTGCACTTGAAACACATGTTAAGGTATTTAAATATTTCAACAAGTACCTAGCTAAAGCTAAGGGAAAGGTTTTGGTTATCTACCAAAGTCCTAATCCTATAGCTAATCATCTCCTATGATGTCTCAGGTTCTTGTGTTTTGGTTTAAGGATGACTTTCTTCACCCAAGAATAATTAAATTCGAGTTGTTCTTATAAACATCCTATCATATTGAGGAAGTGCTTAAGACGAGTCTTAAACATCTTTTGAATACCTCTAGGATTGTTTTAAGTCCAGAGAATTTAATTATACGAAGTGAATTAATCATCCAGGGAGTTTAAGTTTTATTCTCTTGCTCAGTGAACTAGGACATTTGAATATCCTATAAGTGAAGCAACACTTCACTTGGTGCCTCATTTAAGAGTTATAATAATAAGAGCTTTAAAAGGGGAAATCAAATTATTAAGTATTTTAATGATTTAAACTTAATGATTTAATTTTAATTTTGACTTAATTATAAAAAGTTAATTTAAATTTGGAATAGTGTTCAAGTTTTTTTAGATTTAATTCTTAATGATTTTATTTAGGTTTGTTGTTAAATGATTTTAATTTAATTTAATTTAATTTTAATTCAATTTAATTTAATTTTAATTTAATTTGATTTGATTTAATTTTAATTTAATTTAATTTAACTTAATTTTATTTAATTTTAATTTAATTTAATTTAATTTTAATTTAATTTAATTTTAATTTAATTTAATTTAATTTTAATTTAATTTCAATTTAATTTTATTTTAATTTAGTTTTAATTTAATTTAATTTTAATTTAATTTACTTTTAGTTTAATTTTAATCTTAATTTGATTTAATTTTATTTTAATTTTAATTTGGATTATTATTTTATTTTATTTTTAATTAAGAATTAAGTATTATTGAAGTGATTTATTTAGGGATTTTTAAATTAAAGAACAAATATCCTCTTAAAAATATCCCTACTTTAATAATTCCAATTTCTATTATTCTCCCAAAATTTCAATTAATTAATTAACTAAAGTTTATTTTAAATATTTTTTAAATGGTTAGTAGGTTTCTACCCTCAATCATTTAAGTTTCAATCATCCAAAATCAGATTAAAATCAAATATTTTACCTTCCCCTTTTTTTAATTAATCCTAAAATTTTAATTAAAGGTTGAAATTTTTTAATTACCATTTTGCCCTTCAAGCTTAATAATTCTATAACTCACTAAATTAAGCTTAAATGAACTTGAAATTTTTATGTAACCTCACTCACATGTCAATTAAGATATTAGAGGAGAAAATGTGATTTTTCTGTATTTAATTTATTTATGTAATTATTTTTAATGGAAAATAGGGGTTTTCAAGGAAAATTCAATAACATGACCAAGGAAATGTTTCTTTCCTTAAGAAAATTATGAGATGTTCCTAATGATCAGGGGACCATTTGGACCAATTTTGGTGATTTTTTGAATTATATTTGATTTACTAGAATTATTGTGAGTTTTGGAGTATTAATTAATTTTAAAATAAAATTAAAGTTGAAAAATGGATTTTATATTTTTCTTAAATCCCTCTAACCTCAAGGAGTTTAGAGAAACAAATTTTGTATTTTTCTGATTTTTTTTTGCTTTATTAGAATTATTTTAGTGAAAAAGTTGGAAAATATATTTTTTAATATTAAAAATTACATTAAGCCTTTAAAATTCAATATCCCATCCTAGGGACTTAAGAAAAATATTTGGTTTGTTCCTAAGTAATTAGAATTAAAAATGTGACATTTTGGTGATTTTTAAAATTTTTATGATATTTATTATTTTTTAATTATAAAAAATATTAAAATAATGATAAAAATCAACTTTTTTAGAAAATTACAATTTTAATTTTTCTAAGTTCCTCTAATATCAGAGAAGCTCCAAAATCATTTTTGTGAATTTTTTAAAAGTATTTTGTGAGTTATGAATTTTTAAAGTTTAATTTTACCCATTTTGCTTAGGAGGCTTAATCAACCCATTTGGTGGGGTTAATCAAGTCCAATTGATTTCAAATTTTTATGAGATATTCCTCTAGTCCCAAAGATCAGTGGAGAATTGTTTTTAATTTAATTTGATGTGTAGTTAACCCTAATTAATTAAAATTCAATTTTGGGTATTTAGACCAATTAGGGTTATTCCAAGTGAATTAACTCAAAACTTATTTTTCCTAGGTTCCTCTGGTCATAAGAAACATCACCAAATTTTCCTAGAATTTATTTCTTAATATGATAATTATTGGAATTAAAATATTCAAAACAGTAATATGCAATTGAAAAATCAATAACTTCTCATAGGGATGGCCTCTGACCTTGGAAAATTCAGGAAATGTTCCCAAGTTCAGAGGCTTTAAAAGCCTTATGGTCTCATGCCATGATGAATTGTCTATGTGCATGGAGAATTAAAATAGTGTAGAGAGTAAATAAATTATTAAAAATAAAATACTTGATGAAATTAATTGATTTCTTTTCCACATTATTCTCCTCTGTTCACTGAGCAAGTGGATATTTTATTTTATTTTTGTAATTTTTCTACACAAAGTTATGGATTTTCTAAGTTCTCGTAATTTAATAAATAGGAAAATAACCCTATTTATCTACTTATCCACGCGGCGCCGCGTCGAGCCTCGGCGGCTCCGAAGGGGTGCGTGTCGCGCGCGCGATTGGGCGCCGCCATCCGAGTCGGTCGTCCGGGACCCGCCTTTCACGTAACATCTTCCGGTCCGATACGATCCGAGTCGTCCATCCGATACACGCGCGATCCAACGGCTCTCGGTCATCGTCCATGAGCGGTGTGCACCGTGGCCGTCCACACTAAAACCCTAAGAACTCACTCGATTCTCAACGGATTTTTGTGTTCTTATGCTCTATGGATTTGTCTTGAAGAGACGAACACATCCATATGGTAAACATGCATTGAAATCAATTCATATCAAATGGAGAATCTCCAGAAGCTCGAGAAGAAAAGAGAGTTCATACCTTTGCTCAGAGAAGTGAAGCTTCGATCTGAGAGTTGTGTCACGTTCGATTGGGTCCAAGCAAGCTCCAGATGAAGTCCCATGGCCCGGTGAATTGCACAGGTACAAAAGTGACCACAGCTGATCACAAAGCTTGGAGGCTAGAAGCAATGGCTGGCTCTGGTGAAGGGGCTTTTACTAGGAAACTTCTCCTCTTGGTCTGGTGAAGGTGTAGAGTCAATAAATTTGAGGATTGACTCACTATGGTGAAGTGTCCTAGTTTTGGGCTTGAATTTCAACCCTGAAATTGAGCTTACAGAGAGGAAATGGCAGGGGGATTTCAGTGGGGATCAAGTTCTCCAGGTGTGGAGGAGAGTCTGGAATGATTTTGGCAGAGTTTCTGTATGGTTTTGTTTCAGCCCTCTCCATGGCCGAGAGAGGTGGGGTTTAAATAGGAGAGGCTGGAGGGCCTCCCAGGGGGGTTTGAAGGCTTGGATCAGCTACTCAGGGGAAGAGAAGAACAGCCATGGTGGCCATTGGGCATGGGGCAGCTCAGCAGAGGAGAATTTCAATGTTAAGCTCACATGGTGCTCTCGGGTGTGGTGTTTTCCGGCGATCCGGGCGGTTGGCCGGCAGGCATGGGTCACCCTCGGGTTCGGGTGAGTCGGGTACGGGGTTTTACGTATTCGATTGGTAGTTGCCGAGTGTAAAGTGGTTGGATCAAAATGGAATGGGGGCATGGCTAATTTTGGCTCAATTTGGTCAACTCATGTATTTGGGTTGGGTTCACCTTCCCATGACTTGGTTTTAGGCTGAGGGAATGAGTTAGGTTAGCGAGTCAAAGGTGGTGAGGTCCCTTTCTAAGAATATTTAAGTTAGATTTGGGTTTAAGGGAGACATGATTAAGGCTAATGACTTTTAGGAATTATGGAAAGAGCCTCCCTCCTTTCCTATCTTGGGTATGGTGAGGTACCCAAAGCCCTCATGGCTCCCATGGCTCATGCATGGCTTCAATTGGGTTGATTTGGTTTGACATTGGGTTCACTTTAGGTTAAAAATGGGTCAAATTGGGGGTTTTGGTAAAAGTGGGGTAAATTGGCAAAATTGGCCCATGGTGTAGTTGAATAAAATGAAATTGAGAATATTTGGGATTTTCTGGAATTTTTTGAGAATTTTTGGAATTTATAAAAGTTTGGCCAAAAGTGTATTTTTAGTGTATTTGGAGTGTATTTTTGGAAATTTGGGTATATTTGGCTATGGATGATCAATTTGAGTGATGTGGAAATGTTTGGGATTGGTTTTGAGGAATTTTGGGTGATTTGGAGATTTTGGAAAATTTAGGCATTTTCAATGGCTTTTGGTATGTTTGATGGGTGTAGGGTCCCTGGGGTCAAAAATTGAAATTTTGGAAGAATGAAGATTGATCAAATGTGAGTGAAATGGAATCACTTTGATTGAGCCATGAAACCATATTAAGCCCATATGAGCCATGAGAGGACTCATTGGAGGCATTCACTATGTTGTTCCTAACCCTCTTAGCCGGGGGCTTAGGGGTTAAGGTCCAATCCATATGAATTATCTACATGAGTCGGGGAGTCGAAGTTGGGCATAGGTGTGGTTTTAGGATTTGGATTGTGTGTGTGAGAGTGTAGTGTGTGAGTGTAGTGAGTGTGTAAGTCAACCCTCACCAGACCAGGCCACCCAGGGTATTCCTAAGGCCAAGAAGTCCTATAGGGAACTCATCCTTTAAACCTCCACATTTGATCTCAACCCTCTAGGTGATTAAGGGTCTACAATCAAGCTTGTGGGGTTTGCAGGGAGACAAGAATTGGTTTAAATTTCTAAGGGATGGGTCCCAATTCTAGTCCTCTAAGATAGTCAAAGGAAAAGCCTAAGGCTAGATCCTAAACACTAAAGAGGGAAGAGAAGACCTCATCAAAAATGAGGTCAACATGCGGCTAATTCATTTGAACTTAAACTGCTATTATCCAAAGAGTATCTAATAATCAGTTTGGGGGAGCACCAACAGAGGATCTAAATTTACATCTTGCCAATTTTCTTGAATTGTGTGTTACATTTAAATATGATGGTGTTTCGGATGATGCTATTAGCCTTGGACTTTTTCATTTTTCATTAAGGGATAAAGCAAAATGTGGATAAATTTTTTAGCACCTGGACCTATCAGAACTTAGGGTGATTTAGCGCAAAAGTTTCTTACTAAATATTTTCCACCACAAAGACTACAAAGCTTAGAAATAATATTACATCTTTTTGTCAGCTTTAAGAGGAATCTATTTATAAAGCTGTCGGCATATTTTAGGTTATGTGTTTTATTTTGAAAAGGGGGTCGCCTAAAGAAATTGTCGGCGAATTTTTAATTTAATTTAAATAAATAATTTGAAAAGTAGTATTTGATTTTGAAAATAATTTGTAAATTTGAAGATTTTAAGATATGAAATCAAGCCGATCTCACATCCCGAATAGTTTATATAAACGAGCACCGCACCACAAGCCGTGTATCTATCCCGAAGAATAGACACACTTGCTTGATGATGGGGCTCGATTAAATAAACTAGGAGATTTGTGACATCCTTTTGGTCCGCGAACCAATTTTATAAGCCGACAAGTTCCCTCGCTTAATATAAATGAATTAAGCGGGGTTTATATTACTCGTGTTCTTAAAATTCCCTATAAGGGCAAGCCCCTATAGTTAATTACATCTTAAGTGACGGGAATCACCTAAGAAAACTCTCGATAATAATCAGTAGTACTGCTCTCAAGAATTTCAAAGTTTAAGGTTTTCAAATTATCAGATTTTGGAATTTTCAATTGGGAATGGATCAAATTTGGAACAAGTTTGTTTTAGGAGTCCAAAAGGAAGAGAAGTAGGAGAAACTGAGGATCCAAGAGGAATCTTGGCAACTTCCCGACTATCCTATTGTCTGGCTTGAATTTAGGAATGCCCTAATGTTTATTTAATGTTTCGATCTTGCCAATTTTAATTAATTAGGACTTATATTCGTATGATGTGATCACACAAATAGCCTTGAAGATGTGAGGGTTTATGTCGTATCGGACGACTACCTCGGAATCTTAAGACTGGTTAGGGCTTAATTTGCAATGCAAATGCCTAACAAAGAGTTGAGGATTTATGTTGCACTAGGCAAACTACCTCGAAGTCCTATGGCTCGGTTGTTTAATTCTAAGAAAGTTTTGCTGAAGTAGACTCGGAGTTTTCTTGATGACGATGGCCGTGCTGCCTACCATGCTCCGAGCTCCTTGTTGTTGCAGAGGTTTAGTTTTAGAAGTCATAAATCAGGAGATGAGAGAAGTGTTTTGGTTTAGAGAAGGTCTTAATCTCCAATTATTTTTTTATGTTTTAATTAAAACAAATCTTAAAGTTGATTATAACAACACCGGTTAAGATCCCACGGTTCCATCCTTCCAGCATCGTTATTTTTATCGGATTCACTTAGTCCAGATGAATTTGCTAAAGTCAACTAAATGAGTTCCACACTTTCATTTAGACCGTGGGAAATCCCGTTAGTAACACGTAGGTTACATCATCCGAGGTATTCCCGATCATCCAACAAGACGTTTTAATTTAGTTATAGTTGTACTTTTATTGTTCTGTTTGTGATTAAATTTTGAGTTGTTTTATATTTTGAAATGTTGTGACGGTAAATTTTATCTTGTAATGACTTTTAATTTAGTTTTGGTTTCAGTTTTAGGGACTATCCTAAAGGTGTGGGTTTTCATGCAACAGTTGTTTATCATGCAAGAAAAGTAAGCGCGATGCGATTAAGTAAATTGCAACAAAGTAAATTGCAATAAAATAAAAGCGTACCTGGAGGGTCTTCCCGTCATCCCAAGCTGTACTTAAACACAATTTAGAATATTTAAGCATTTAAAGCAAGTTCCTAGGTAAAGCTAAGGGAAGGGTTATGGTTTTACACCGAGGTCCTACTCCTATGGCTAGTCATCTCCTATGACGTCCAGGTTCTTGTGTTTTGGTTTAAGGACGATTTTCTTCCTCAAAGAACAATTAAGTTCAATTGTTCTTATAAATATCCTATCATATCGAGGAAGTGCTTAAGACGAATCTTAAACATCTTTTCAATACTTCTAGGATTATTTTAAGTCCAAGAGAATTTAATTATACAAATGAAGTAATCATCCAGGAGTTCAAGTTTTGTTGTTATCTTGCTCAGTGAACTAGGACATTTGAATATCCTATGAGTGAAGTAACACTTCACTTAACACTCTGTTTAGGAGTTATGACAACAAGAGCTTTTGAGGGCAAATCGATGTTCAAGTGATTTGTGATTCGATTTAATTTTAATTAATGGGTTTAAGTTTGGAATAGTGTTCAAGTTGTTTTAGACTTATTATGTTACATTTAATTTAATTTAATTTTAATTTAATCTTGTTTTAATTTAATTTGGCTTAGTTTTTTTTTTCTTTTAATCCATTTTTATTTTTTTTAATTTAATTTTAATTTTATTTTAACTTGATTTTATTTTTTTTTATTTAATTTAATTTAATTTAATATGTTTTAATTTAATTTAATTTAATTTAGTTTAATGTGATTTAATTTAATTTAAATTAACTTAATTTAATTTAAATTTTAATTTAATTTAATTTAGCTTAAATTTTAATTTGATTTAAATTTTAATTTGGTTTTATTTTTAATTTTAATTTAATTTAAATTTTAATTTAATTTTATTATTATTTTTTTTTAATTTTAATTTAATATTTCATTTTTAATGCTTTAAGGATGATTTAATTTTAATTGTTAAAATATTAAATTAATTGAAATTTTAAAAGGATTTAATTTAAATGTTTAACTTTAATTTAATTTAATGATTAAGTTTTTTAGCATTTTAAATCTTGAATTTGGATTATTATTTTAATTAGGAATTGAATATTATTGGGGTGATTAATTTAGGGATTCTTAAATTAAAGAACAAATCTCTTCCTAATAATATCCCCATTTTAATAATTCCAATCTTTCATTATTCTTCCAAATTTAATTAATTATTTAATTAAGGTTTATTTTAATTATTTTTAAATTATTTGGTAGATTTCTACCCTTTAATTGCCTAAGTTTCAAAAATCCAAAATCAACTTAGTATCAAATATTTTACCCACCCTTTTAGTTAAACCTAAAATTTTTATTTATGGGTTAAAATTTTAATTACCATTTTGCCCTTTAAACTTACTAATTCCATGACTCACTAAATTGAGCTTAAATGAATTTGAAATTTTTATGTGCCTTCACTCATATGTCAATCAAGACAATAGAGGAGAAAATGTGATTTTTCTGTATTTAAATTATTTATGTAATTATTTTTGGTGGAAAATAGGGATTTTCAAGGAAAATTCATTAACATAACCAAGGGAAAGTTTCTGTCCTTAAGAAAATTATGGGACATTCCTAATGACTAGAGGACCACTTGGACCAATGTTGGTGATTTTTTTAATTATATTTTCTTTATAATAATTATTTTGAGTTTTGGAGTATTAATTAATTTAAAAATAAAATAAAGGTTGAAAAATGAATTTTATATTTTTCAAGAATCTCTCTGATATCAAGGAAACCAGAGAACTAATTTTTATAATTTTCTGATTTTTTTTTATTCATTAGAATTATTTTAGTGGAAATGCTAGAAAATACATTTTTTTTTAATTTTAAAATTACCTTAGGGCTTTAAAATTTGATATCTCATCATAGAGACTTAAGAAAAATATGGAGTTTATTCCTAAGTGATTAAAACTCAAAATGTGACATTTTGGTGAATTTTATTATTTTTGTGATTTTTATTATTTTTTAATTATTAAAAATATTAAAATAATACAAAAAATCAACTTTTTTAGAAAATTGCAATTTTAATTTTCTTGAATTCCTCTGATATCAGAGAGGCTCCAAAACCAATTTGGTGAATTTTTTAGAAGTATTTTGAAAGTTATGAATTTTTTAAGTTTAATTTTGGCTAAATGGCTTAATCAACCCATTTGATAGGGCTAACCAAGTCCAATTGACTTCAAACTTTTATGGTGGGTTCCTCTAATCCTAAAGGTCGAGTGGAGAATTGATTTCAAGTCAATTTGATGTATGATTAGCTCTAATTAATTAAAGCCCCATTTTGGGTGTTTAAGCCGATTAGGATTATTACGAGTGAGTTAACTCAAAAGCTATTTTTCCTAAGGTCCTACAGTCATAAGAAGCATCACCAAACTTTCCTAGAATTTATTTCACAACATGCTAATTATTGGAATTAAAATACTCGGAATAGTGACCTAGAATTGAAAAATCAATAACTCTTCATAGGGATGGCCTCGACTTTGGAAAATTCAGGGAATGTTCCCAAATTCAGAGGCTTCAAAAGCCCTATGGTCTCATGCCATGGTGAATTGTATACATGCATGGAGAATTGAAATAGTGCAGAGAGTAAATGAATAATTAAAAATAAAGTACTTGATGAAATTACATGATTTCTTTTCCACATTATTCTCCTCTGTTCACTGAGCAAGAGGGTATTTTTATTTTATTTTTCTGATTTTCCTACACAAAGTTATGAATTTTCCAAGTTCTAGTAATTAAATAAATAAGAAAAATCCTATTTTTCTACTTAAGTGACGCGGCGCCATCTCAACCTCGGCAGTTCCGAACGCACACGCGTCGTCTCCTGATTCGGCGCCGCCATCCGACGCAGCGCTCCAGGGCCCCGCGGTTCACGTACCATCGCGCTGTCCGGCTCAATCCAGACAGTCCGCTCGATACACGCTCGATCCGAGCGGCTCCCAGTCATCGTCTACGACTGGTGTGCACCCGTGACCGACAACCTTCTAACCCTAATTTCTCACTCGATTCTCAACGAATTTTTGTGTTCTTATGCTCTATGGATTCGTCTTGAAGAGACGAACACATCCATAAGGTAAACATGTATTGAAATTGATTCAAATTAAATGGAGAATCTCTATAAGCTCAGGAAGAATAATGAGTCCATACCTTTGCTCAGAGAAGTGAAGCTTCAATCTGAGGGTTGTGTCACCTTCGATTGGGTCCAAGCAAGCTCCGGATGAAGTCCCTTGGCTCAGTGAATTGTCAGGTATGATTTCGACCACGGCCGATTACAAAGCTTGGAGTCCGGAACGGATGGGTGTCTGGAGAAGGGGCTTTTGCTTGGTAAACTTCTTCTCTTGGTGTGGTGAAGGTGTAGGACCAATCAATTTGGGGATTGGCTCCACTGTGGAGAAGTGTCCTGGTTTTGGGCTTGGATTTCGACTACGAAATTGAGCTCGCAGAGAGGAAATGGCGGGGGGATTTCAGTGGGGATCAAGTTCTCTATGTGTGGGGAGTAGTCTGGAATTATTTTGGCAGAGTTTCCTTAAGGTTTGTTTCAGCACCTCCCATGGCCGAGAGGAGGTGGTGTTTAAATATGAGAGGGTGGAGGGACTCCCAGGGGGGTTTAAGGCTGGGGATCAGCTGCTCCATGAAAGAGAAGAATAGCCATGGTGGCCACTGGACTTGGGGCAGCTCAGCAAGGGGGAATTTCAATGTTGGCTCACATGGGAGCTCTCGGGTGTGGTGTTTTCCGGCGATCCAGGTGGCTGGCCGGCAGGCATGGGTCACCCTCAGGTTCAGGTGGGTCAGGGCTTGATGTTTGTGAAGTCAATTGGTGGCTGCCATGTGTAAAGGGTTTGAATCAAAGTGGAATGGGGTAAGGGTGTATTTTGGCTCAAATTGGTCAAATGCATGGATTGGGCTAGGTGCACCTCCCCATGGCTAGTTTGGGTTTGAAGAGAAAGTGGTTTAGGTCGGCTTGATTAGTGGGGAAAGGTCACCATCCAAGTACAATTAAGTTTAAGCGAGGTTTAGGGGAGACATGGGAGTGGTTAATCACTCTTAAGAGGATCATTAAAGGGTCCCCTCCTCTTGCCATTTTGGGTATGGTGAGGCTTCCAAGGCTTTCATGGCTCACATGTGGCTCATGCATGGCTTCATGGCTCATCTTTGGCTTGGGAAAAGTTAAGTCAACTTCATGAAAAAAGGTTTTGTGAGTTTTGGCATTTTGATGGGAATTGTTATGAGGCTTGATTTGAAATTGTTTAATTGATAAATTAGGACTTTAGGAATGATTTTAAATTGAATGTGTGATGAGGGAAAGTGTCATGTGGGCTTTGTCATGGACTTTGGGCTTTTGAATTTGTCTTGGATGGGCTTTTTAGAAAGGTTTAAGAAAGTGGGCCTTGGGCTTTATGGATGGGAATTTTTGTAAAAGGTTGGGCCAAATAATTATTGGGTTTGCTTTAGGGATGTGTCATGAGTAATTTGAAATAAATTTGAGGTGGTTTGGGTTTGAATTGGGTTGAATTTGGGCTTTTTGGTAAAGTGGCCAATAGTAGGCCAAATTGAGTTAACTTGGGCTAATGTTGGGCTAATGTTGAAATTGGTGTAAAATTAATGTTGAGAAATGTTTGTAGGGCTGTTTCAAAGAGGTTTCAACTTTGGTTGGGTTTGGATTTTGGGGAATTTTTGGTGATTTGGAGATTTTGGAAAATTTGGGTAATTTCAAGGGTTTTGGGTAGGCTAGGCGGGTGTAGGGTCCCCGGGGTCAAAAATTGAAAATTATGGTAAATTGAAGATTGGGTAAATGTAAGTGGAATGAAAGCACTTTGGTTGAGCCATGAAGCCATATCAAGCCCACATGAGACATGAAGGGACTCATTTGAGGCATTCACTATGTTGTTCCTAACCCTCTTTGCCAAGGGCTAAGGGGTTAAGGACCATCCATGTGAATCACCTTCCTGAGTCAGGAGGTCAAGTTGGGTATGGGTGTGGTTTTAGGAGGTGTGTGAAAGTGTAGTGTATAAGTGTAGTGTGTGTGTAAGTCGGCCCTCACCGGACCGGGCCACCTGGGGCGATCCTAAGGCCAAAGAGTCCTATAGGAACTCATCCTTAAACTTCCACATTTGATTTCAACCCTCCAGGTGATTAGGGGTCTACGATCGAGTTTGTGGAGTTTGTAGGGAGTTAAGAAGTGGTTTGAATTTCTAAGTGGTGGGTCCCAATTCTAATCCTCTAGGATAGTCAAAGGAAAAGCCTAAGGCTAGATCCTAAGTACTAAAAAAGAAGAAGAGAAGACCTCATCAAAAATGAGGTCAACAAAAGCATGGGAATATTTTAAATATGTCCTGAGAAAGTGTTCACATCATTCGATACCAGATTGGTTAATATTTCAAACTTTTTATAACGGATTAGTAGGAACTCTTAGATCTATTATCGATGCTACTGGCGGTGGTTCATTGATGTCTAAACAGTTTAATGACGCTTATGCTTTAATTGAAGAAATGGCTACGAATAATTTTCAATGGCCTTCTGAGAGGGTAAATCCTATAAAGGTAGCCAATATTTATGAATCTGATGCTTTTGCAATGTTAAAAATTCAAGTTGTTGTAATTTTAAGGAAGATAGACCAATTTGGAAAGAAGTTTTTTCAACCAATTTCAATGATTGAAGAGAATTCATTAGGCCAAATGGTAGATTCCCAAAAATCATTAGAAACTTTGAATGTCATAAAAAAGTCTAATAAATCATATTTCAATTATTATAACCCAGGTTGGAATAACCATCCAAACGTTAATTGGAATAACCATAATTTGGTTGGTAGCAATCAAAGGTGGGGGAACAATCAAATAAACTCATTAAGGAATTGGAAAAACCAAGGTTATAATAATTGTAGACCTACTTATCCTCTAGGTTTTAACAGTACTTCACAATTTAAGAAGAAGTTGTCTATAGTGGTGTTACAAATCAGAAATAAATTGCAAAGTCAAGAGTTACAAGTAGAAATATTGAGAATCAATTGGTACAAATAGTCAATTCGTTAAGTAATAGATCCCAATGAACACTTCCGAGTAATACAGAGATAAATCTAAGAAACAAGAATAAAGAGCAAGTAAAAATTGTTCAACTAAGAAGTGGAAGAGAGTTGAAAAGTGAAGTTCAAAAAGAGATTATAGTCGAGAAAGAAGAGATTGAAGAACCAAAAGAGGACACTCACAAAGGTTTTGAAAAACCTATTTCTCCACCAAATTTGATTTAGAAAAGCCACCATCACCATTTCCTCAGAAACTTCGACAACAAAAGTTGGATAAGCAATTTTCAAAATTCTTGGAAATTTTTAAGAAACTTATAATTAATATTGCATTTGTTGAAGTCTTAAAATAAATGCCAAGCTATGTGAAGTTTATGAAGGATATTCTCAACATAAAAAGGAAGATTGAAGATAATGAAACTGTTGCACTTAGTGAAGAATGCAGTGTGATAATTCAGAAGAAGCTTCCTGAAAAGCTTAAAGATGTTAGTAGCTTCACAATTTCATGTGCAATCGGAGATAGATTTAATGAGAAAAATTTTAGAGATTTAGGTGTAAATATTAACCTCTATAATTAAAAGACTGGAAATAGAAGAAATAACCCCAACTACTGTAACTCTGCAGTTAGCAGATCGTCTGATAATATATCATAAAAGAGTAATAGAAAATTTTATAGTAAAAATAGATCATATTATCTTTCTTGTTGATTTCATTGTGCTAGATATGGAGGAAGATAAAGAGATACCTATTATTTTGGGGAGATATTTCCAAGCTACAAGAAGAGCAATGATAGATGTGCAGAAAGAGGAATTAACTATGTGTGTCAATGATAAAATTGTTACATTTAATATTTTAAAATCAATGAAATATCCTACAAAAGGTAAAGATGATGAATATTTCAGGATGGATGTAATGAGATATCTGAGTGAATGTCATTTTAAAGCAACTTATGAAGAGAAATATGAAAGTGAAAAGTTGGAACACGAACAAGAAGAGGTAGTAAAATACTTTGATGATTTTAATGAGGATGATTAAAATTTTGTTCAAGAAAGTTTTGAAGTTTCGGACATGACAGAGAAAGATGCATCTATTTTTCCATCAATTGAAAAACCTCTTAAACATGAATTAAAGTTACTTCCTGAACATTTAAAATATGTCTTTTTAGGTGATTCCTCAACTTTTTCAGTCATAATTTCCTCAAAATTTACTACAGTAGAAGAAGAGAGTTTGCCTGAAACTTTAAAAAAATATATAAAAGCCTTTGGATGGATCATAGCTGATATTAAAAGAATCAGTCCTTCAATTTGTATACACAAAATACTTATGGAAGAAAACTGCAAACCCAGGGCTGATCCTCAAAGGAGATTAAATCCTATTATGAATGAAGTTGTTAAGAAAGAAATTTTAAAGTGGTTAGATGTTGAAATTATCTACCCTATTTCAGATAGTGCATGGGTTAGTCTTATTCACTTTATTCCTAAGAAAGGAGTAACTGTACCTATTAATAAAAAGAATGAATTAATCCAATAAGACAAGTTACGGGATGACGAATATGCATTTATTATAAAAAATTAAATCTTGCCACCAGGAAAGATCATTTCCCACTACCCTTTCTTGATCAAATGTTGGATAGACTAGCTGGGCATAAATACTTTTATTTTCTGGATGGATATACTGGTTATCACCAAATATAATTTGCTCCTGTTTTATCAAGAGAAAACAATGTTTATCAGCCCTTGTGGTACATTTGCTTTTAGAAGAATGTCCTTTTGGTTTATGTAATGCCCTGCTACATTTCAAAGATTTATGATGGAAATTTTTTATGATTTAATTGAAAAAGGAATTGAAGTATTTATGGATGATTTTTCAATGTTTGGAATTTCATTTGAGTCATGTTTAGATATTTATCTAAAGTTCTTAAGTGCTGTGAAGAAACAAATTTAGTTCTTAATTGGGAAAAATGTCAATTTATGGTAGCATGAGGGATTGTTTTGGGACATCTTATTTCAGAAACAGGTATGGAAGTAGACCCTGTAAAAATTCAAGTGATTGATAATTTACCTTACCCAAATAATGTAAGGGAGATTATGGGTTTTTTAGGACATGTTGATTTCTACATGCATTATATTAAAGACTTTTCAAAAATTGCTAAACCTCTATGCCAATTATTGGAAAAAGATGTAATTTTTAATTTTGATGAAGAATGCCTAAAAGCTTTTGAGTTGTTAAAAGAGAAATTAATCACTGCACCAGTTATTGTTTCACCAGATTGGGAAAAACCTTTTGAATTAATGTGTGATGCAAGTGATTATGCTATTGGAGCTGTTTTAGGAAAAAACATGATAAAATTTTCAAAGTAATCTACTATGCTAGTAGAACTCTTAATGAAGCTCAAATTAATTATACCACGGCTGAGAAAGATTTATTAGTTATGGTATTTGCTTTTGATAAATTCATATCATATTTAATTGGAACAAAATGTGTAGTGCATACTGACCATTCTGCTGTTAAATATTTAATGAAAAAGAAGGATGCAAAACCAAGACTGATAAGTTGGATTCTTCTTTTACAAGAATTTGAGTTTGACATAGTAGATAGGAAGGGTGCTGATAATCAAATTACTGATCATCTGTCCAGGCTTGAAAATGAATAATCTCTCTGTTCTAATGATAAAATTAATGAACAATTTCCTGATGAAAAATTGTTCACTGTTAATGAGTGGCGAGTTCCATGGTATGCCGACATTGTAAACTTTATTTTTAGTAACATATTACCCTATGGATTGACATAACAACTGAGGATGAAATTTTTACCTAAAGCGTATACTTATTTTTTATATGACCCATTTTTATATAAACAAAGAAATGATCTAATTATTCAAAGATGTGTACCATTAGATGAAACTTATAAAATTATTCAAAAATATTATGATTCTGATTTTTTGGGACATTTTAGTGTTGATAAAACTGCATATAAAATTCTGCATTCTGGATTTTATTGACCTATAATTTTTAAGGATGTTAATGCTTATATTAAAAATTGTGATCGATGTCAGAGTGTAGGCAATATTTCTAGAAGAAATGAGATGCCCCTCAATTATATATTGGAAGTTGAAAAATTTGACGTTTGTGGATTAGGTTTCATGGGAACATCTATACCTTCTTTCAGAAATTTTGAACACTGGCGGCTAAGCGCCAGCAGTTGGCGCTTAGGCGCCGGAGTTACGAAAAACGTGATAAATGGGTTTCTAGAAGTCCCAATCATGGGGAAGCTGTATGGGATGTGATTTGATGGTTTGTGAATATGGGAGGATGGTTCTAAAGCATTTAAAGTCTATAAATAGGAACCAGATTAAGAGATATTCACCCCATTCCATATTTTCATCCTAAGAGCCTTAAAGAAGAGTTTAAGTTACAAAAATGTCTTCTTGGGAGAGTGAAATTAAGAAAAAGAGGATGAATTCAAGAGGAAATTCATTTATGAAAGTGCGCAAGAGTTATACAACGGGTTTCTAGTCGTTAGTATTCAAGGAATAACAGAGAAGATTGCAAAGATCGAGGCTGATGTGGTGTCAATTGAAGCAAAGGTAAATGAAACTAATGCACATTTAATACCTATTGGATGGCAATTAAAGATGCAATTTAGTCATACTAGTCATACGTAAGAGGCGGATAAGGTGGTGTTTTTGAAGAATAAGTGGATAGAAGAAGATTCGATAAGAGTTTTCAACCATCACCCTTTCTATCAAATTAATATACCAAATGGCTCGGAAGGAACTAATGGAGGTTCTGGATATGTTCCACCTAATGGAGAATGGAACTAAATTCTAGAGTCGTATCAACTTGTTTGTTAGTCATGTTTAGTGTTAGTGTTTAGTGTTTTATGTATTGTTTATGTTATATGTTTGTTGGGTTTCAAGTGTTTGTTTTGTGTTTTGTTTAATGTGTTTAAGAGTGACTAAAGAATAGATCTTATCCGAAAATCTTGGATTAAATACTTGTAGTTTGTTTTTATTTATATGTTATTTAGTAAAGAATTTTTATGTTTGTGTGAAACTTGTATTGAATCTATTTTAGTATTAATGCGTGATTCTGGAGATAATAAGAATACAAGGAGCAGATATACTTATTAAGGCCATTTAGGGTTGATCAAATGAGCTTAAATGTATACTTAATGAAAAATTGAAATTAGCGAATTCGCAGCTAAGCGCCGAGACCCCGTGCTTACGTGTCAGAGCTCCGCATCTAAGCGTCGAACTTTCACGCTTAGGCGCCGATTCGCAAAAACCGGTTTATAGGTTTTTAAAAACCTAAAAATCATCATTTTTTCTCCCCGTCATCTTCTTTGTTCGGAGTTTGCGACATAGAGAGTTAGGGCATCTCCAAATTTGCGATTTTTTAGTCGTTTCAAGTCAAATTTGCTAGATTTGATCTTCTTGAGGTAAGTGCACTACTCTTATGTAAAAACTTTTGATTTTCACCATGTATTTATGGAGCATTGTGAAGAAATCCAAGATTTACTAATCATGGTGAAAATTTGAGAAAAAGTTTTGGAAATTACTTACATTTAGTAATTTAAGCCTTTAAAAGTTCAGTTTAGTGATTTTAAGTTAATTTTAGAATTTGTTGTAATTTTTATGTAAATTTTAGAAATGGCACAAAAGAGAAGCGAGGGGAGATCCACTTTCGGTTCAGACAATTTTATAAGTTTCAAAGGCTTAGGATCGTTACGTGCAAGCACTACAGTCAAGTAAACTGATTCAGGAACGATGCTTTCATAGGCCCGGTGGAGTGATAGAGGATATGATCGTTAGAAGACTTTGGGACAGATTTTTCTGTTTCTCGGTCGTAGCCGTTATTTCAGTTGTACGAGAATTTTATGCAAATCTCTCTAAGTCAGAAGAAAATTTTGAGATGGTTCCAGAACAGTTGGTTCATTTTATGCCTGAGGTAATTAACAAGTTTTATCTGTTGTCGCCTACTACATTTTTTTTTTATTCAAATTATAGTTAAGCGGAGGAGGAATTGGATGAAATCATTTCTGCTTTGACTGATGGAAGAGGATTATTGAAAATAACTAATGAAAGAAGAGTTAACTTCCCAGCCTCAAAGCTGGATGCCACCTAAGGCATGGCATTATTTTATATCATCCAAGCCGATTCCTACCAATCATCTGAGTGAGGTAATGAGGGAAAGAGCTACTTTGAATTATTGTATTCAGCAGGGGAAGGCAATTAATATTGGTAAGATTATTTATGATTGTATTTGGAGTTCTGTCAAAGCTGATACTGCTGCAGGTTTGGGATTTGTTTCCCTTATACATTCATTATGTGAGCAGGCTGGTGTAAGATCTGAAAATTAGGAAGAGGTCATTCAGCCTCTTAAGCCTATTACTAGCTTGAATGTTAATACATATGCTCAATACTCACTTTTTGGCTAGAGAGGAGGATTCTATAGAGCTTCAGGTGCATCTACTTCTGCTGCTTCTACATCTCGTGCTTCAACTTTTCATGCATCATCATGTCAGTTTACTGATTCGTAAACAGAACTTTTAAATAAAATGAAAGAAAATATCAATTATACTACAGATCGAGTTCATGGTATAGAAGGAAAGGTAGATCACATAGGGGATTATCTGCAGAGACAAAGTGAGTATGAGGAGAATTATCATAGTTATATGGATAGATTGATCAGAGGAGATTATAGTGATTTGTTACCTCCACATCCACACCATACCCCCATATGAGCCTACATGTGCTTGGAATGAAGGAGATGGTGATAAAGAAGGAGATGAGAATTAGGATTTATAGTTTGTATGTGTTGTGAACTGTTATGTTATGTTGTATGTTTAGACTTTTTATTCTATATGAGTTGTTAACTTTTTTTATTTGTGGTTGTTATATGGATTATATTGTTGTAATCGTGATTGATGTAATAATTGGTTAACTACTTTAGTTTGTTTTCTATGATATTTGTGGATGTTGTTTGTTTTTGTTATGTGATGTGATTGTTTAGAGTTTTTGTGGTAGTAAATGTGTTAAAAAAATTTGTAGCCTATTTGGTTTATTTGTGTAGAACTTATTCCAGAAACTATTAGGAAGGTTTAGAACACTATTAAAATCTACTATTTAATTTTATGCTTAACTTTTTCAATTTACTACCATATATATTTTAGTTGTGGATTTCTATTTAAGTATGTGTGAATTTGCTTTTATTACCTCCACTACTTTAGAAGTCTTTTGAATTTCTTTTATATAAAATGTGAAGTTAAAATTTGATCTAATTATTTTTACTCCTCTTTTAAATTTTTATACTTGCATATTTAGGATTTGCAAGCATGATACCTATATAAAATAAGAAGTATTTTATTTTTACTATGCTTAAATGTTTTATCATAACAAAATTTTAAGGTTTTGTGAGGGATGAAAAACAATTTTCAAAAACTTAAATTTTATTTGTTCTCAAATGTAATAAAAATAAAATTTAATTTCGATTGAAAAATAATTATGTGTATGAAGTTATATTAGAGAAGTAAAATTTTGATAGAAATGAGTAAGAGAAATTAGTTAAAATCTATAGTAAGACTGAAAAAATTAAAGTTAAGAATTTCTTAGTAAAGAAATGAAAAATATTTTGTAACTATCTTTAGTAGAAAAAGTTTTATTTTTGGAAAAATAGAAGGATTAGACTTTAATTTTTAATAGTTATGTTTCTTTTATTGAAAATAATTTTCAAAACTTTTTTTATATTTCTAAGTAAAAGATATATATTTACCTTATGCTTAAAGAAAGGAAGGGTGGAATTCAAAATTATTAAAGGCATATCTAGATATAGTAATCATTGTCTTAATTAAAAAAAAATGAAAAATAGTATATGAAAAAGGAAGGAGAAGCTTGAGGATTTAAGGGCCTAATCAAAAATTGGTTCCACACTTGTTCTTTCTAGAGTATATGAACTGAAAAAATCTTAAAGCTTATGAAAATAATATAGTTAGAATAATTAATATTACTAAAGATTTTTAAGTAAAGAAAAAAAAAACCTAAGCCCTTTATTTTGAAAATTTTAAAAGTATTTATGAATAAGATAGAAACTCATATTTTTCATTAACCTTTGTCTAATAAGAGATTTCTAAACATTAAATTGGTCTCATTTACTAAATTTTTTTCTAAATTAGAGTACTACATTTCTAGAACAAAATTTTAGATGCTCCTAAAGAAACTCATCTACGTAATTTGTTTATTTGATTTTTATGTAATTAAAGTATCACTTGAGGACTAGTAACATTTCAAGTTTAGTGGATTTTGATACACCTAAAATATATAGTATTTTATACACAATTTTATACCTATTTTTGATGATATTTCACTTTAATGGAAGGTATTTTATGTATTTTTCTTGCAGGTATGATTAAATGGATACATGTGATGAAAGAAGTGAAGAAGGATCAAATTTAGAGCAAAAATGAAGAAAGGTGCAAAATTGATCTGTGGCAACTAAGTGCCTGGACTTGCGCTTTCGCGCTAGAGCCTCGCGGCTATGCGCTCAGATCTGGAGCTTACACGTCAAAAGCCTCGCGGCTAAGCGCCGAGACCCAGCGCTTACGTGCGGTAATTACTTTAGAGTTATTTAATTTTTTACGCCATTTTGAAGAGGTGTTTGTGGCATCTCTTGGTACAAACGTAGGTAACTTCCTATTGGCGCCAATATTAAATTAAATTACCCTTGAATGGATGCATCTCTTGGAAGATTCGTTGATTCTGGACACAATTTGAAGAGATACGAAGGCACATGTTTAAAAATTATGAAAAGAGAACTTGAGGATCAGAAAAGTGGTTGATGTTGGAGGGTGTGTAGTTTATGTTTATTGTGTAGGAGAGTTTTTAGTAACACACCACTCCACTTCACCATTTCTACTTACTTTAATATAGTTTGTATTAGGATTAGAAGTGAGAATTGGAATCCTTAGAGTTGGGCGCCAACCTCTAAGGAGCATTGTTATGAAAAATAAAGTTTTCAAAGGAACTTCAAGAGTTTGGTGGACAGAATATACAGATAAGTCTTTATCTTTGTTATTACGTTTGGTTTTAATTAAGACTTCTAGTACTTTTACTATGATTTTTACTTTTAAACCAAGTTGTGATTGCATTTTCTCCATGAATTCTGAGTAGTTTACTTTATCTTTTTCCTTAAAATGATGAAGTAATAAAATTATGGATGGATGGATGTTGTGTGAAGTATAGGAAATCAATGTTGGGAAAAAGTTATGATGATTCAAAACCTTGCACTTCATTACTTCTTGATTTGGCCAATTAAAATGTTAATATATGTTGTGAGAACATGTAAGAACCGGTATGATATTGTCTCAATCAACAATTGGTAAGAATTACATGAGATTATATGGATGAGAATGTAGTCCATATGATTGAGTGCAAATAATAGGGAGATATACTTTAATGGGTGTATAATTAGAGGACTTTAGATTGATAGGCTAAAGTCCCCAATTCGATTTATTGTTTTATGTTTTGATACGTGATGTTAGCCCCCATGTGGAGGGAGAAGCAGAAACTCTTGAGTGAGAGATAGTATCTTTCCTGCCTTGCCCATCTTCAAGATTAATAAAACAATAGATTAACCTATGTTCTTTATAGCATCTCTAGTAAGAGTAAAGAATATAATTGTTCTTTTTTGGGACAACACATTTTCGATACTTCCACAACAAAATTCTATGTTTTGTGACTAATTCATAATAAGGAAATTGATATTTTATTTGAATTTGCTTTAATCTTACAAAAATCTAGTTAAAGTAGTTATTTACTTTTATTTCAGATTATAAAAATTACTAAAAAAAATTAAACTTTCTTTCCTAGAATATTATCTTTAGTTTGGGTAAGATCTTTCTTAAAAAGTAAAAAGTTATTTTTTTGTTCTCTCTTTTAAAAATTTTTACACATTTTTTCTTGTGGGTTCGATATCTCGTGGTTTAATCAGAAAGTCCTATATTACATAATAACGATATGTATACTTGCTTAAAATCTCATTTTATAATATCAATTAAAACTTTTATTTGCATTGGCATTAAGTATTTGGCGTCATTGTAAAGAAAGATATATCATTAAAAAGAACTATAAATTCATATATAAAACGTAAGCATAAATATCAGGGATCAGGAGATAGAGGATCTCTTTCTTTAAGCCCCCTAGTGGCTTTAAAGAACTCATTGGGTTGGTCATTAATAAGTACTGAATTAACATTATTGTCAAACCATCTCATGATTAAATTGATAAACTCTTCATAAAAACATCTAACCTTTAAGACATCAACAATGAAATCCCACCAAATAGTGTTATAAGCTTTTCTCAAATTCAGTTTGAAGATTGCATTACCCCCTGCAGTGTTTATCCAAATCATGAATGAGTTCCTGGGCTAGCAGCACATTATCAGCAATGTTTCTACCATGGACAAAGGTTGATTGGTTCTCACCGATCAAAAAAGGAAGATATGGTTGAAGCCTATGCATAAGAATTTTACTGATTGCTTTACTAAGCACATTGGTCAAGCTAATGGGTCTGAAGCAGTCCCACATCCTTCTGGCAAAATCTTTAGGGATAAGGACCGTAATGGCCGAGCAAAAATAATTAGGAGGGTCCAAAACCGTAACGAAATCTTGAACAGCCCGAATCACGTCCAATTTAAAGATAGACCGAGACTTTTTATAGAATTCAAATGTGAATCCATCAGGTCAAGTAGCACTATTGCTATCTATAGGCTTAATGGCTTAGCAGATTTCCTCTTCATTAAGAATATAAGATACGTGAAGTTGGGAGGAATAATCATGTTTTTGTCTGAACACATGTCATAATTGGAGGTCTAACACTATTGGGGTGAGTAAAGAGATCCTGAAAGAACTGAACATCATCACCACCAATCTCCTGATTGTTGTGCAGCCACTCCCCATTAGAATTATTGATTTTAAAAATAGAATTGCATCTCCTCTCATAATTAATGCAGACATGATAGTATTTAGTGTTTATATCCCCCTCAGATTTTGTCATAGCAGCTTTTAGTTTCAGAAAAAGTTCTTGAGTAGAGTGGCTGACACAATTGTTCATTAGCTCTATATAAAGCCTTTTCCTGCACCTATTCAGCTTCAAGGTACACCTGCAATTTCCACACATCAGCTTCAACTTGTTCAACCATTTTAAAAGCATCACCAAATTGTTGCCACTTCCATTTTTTCAGTATAGAACCCAACTGTTTCTGAAGCCCCCATAAATTAATCCAGGAGTGTTCACAGTAATCCTTCTACCAAGCCTTAGTAACAACCTACAAGAAGTCTGGGTGAGTGATCCAAACATTTTGAAATCTTAAAGGAGCAGTTCCAAAAGAGAACATATTATTAATAGAGACCGAAAGAGGCCTATGGTCAGAACCAGCCATCGATAAGGGAGTGACAGTTGTGTGTAAAAAATTTTGTTACCAGTGGTCATTGGCTAAAAGATATAATCTCTCCCAAAGCTTCCCTTTTTCTCTAAGTGAATTTGGGACCTTGGAAACCAAGGTCATGCAATCCAGCATTATAAATAGAGCCGTTGAATATAGTAATTATGGTACGATCAACATGCATCCCTCTTAATTTCTCAATTGGAGATGCAATGCAGTTGAAATCACACCCCACAATCTGATTACCATTCATAGAGCCATTTATACAAGAAATATGATCCCACAAGACAACTTGAGCAGTAGAGGAGCAGCTAGCATGTACAATAGTAGCAAAACCATCAAAGTCACCAATATGTATGTGAACATGAACAAATTGAGGATGATCAATTTGTACAGACCATACCACCTTTTATCTGCAAAGGAACCAAATCTTATTGTCCGTGTTAGCAAAATGCTGAAATTTATGGATTTCTTTTGAAATGATATGATGGTTTTTAGTGATCATTGGTTCTAAAATGCAAAGCACCACAGTTTGTGCATCCTAATTAAATTTTGGAGCCTGTGAAGAGATTAAGGATGAGCAAAACCCCTCACATTCCAACCCAAGAGATTAATCATGATGACTTAGTTTACCTTCCCCCTTGTCTCTGGAAAGGGAATCAAGTACTTAATTCAAGGAGCTCCCATCTTGAACATCAATACAATCATCTTGCAACCTCCTGAGCTATAGCAATCCTTTTTTCTTTATGGGGACCTGTTAAGTATTTCTATCTCTCCAACGGTGATTCACTATGCATAATATCAACACAGTTCTCAGGATCCGTAGCAAAAAGACCATCAAAATGCACCTTCTTCTTCCTTCTAGATCTTTGAACCTGCCATTCCTCCACAAGAGCCTTAGCCACCATATCAATTGCAGCATCCTCTATTGGGAGAAGTGTAGGGTCATCTTCGAGGGAAAGATTCAGAGGAGGATCAACCTGCACCAACAGATATTCTATCTCAACATTGAAAGAGAGTAAATTGTGAGTGGACATTGCTTATCATGTGGTTCTACAGAAGGTACTTTAGAGAGATCCATTGGCTGCATAGAGGGGGATCAGTTGAGGGTTCAACAAGACCACTTAGGGAGCCAATGGGATCACTTGAGCCAATTTTAGAAGGCATCAGTTCATAATATAACCTATAGCATTTATTTTGGGAGTGTCCCAACATTCTGTAATGATTGCAGTACAATGGTCTATACTCCATCATGATGGGTTGCCAATAGCAATTATGATCGATTCCCAACCAGATTTCCTCCAAATCTGGAAGGGTGATATACCTCTCCACCAATACTCTTGCAACTGATGGCCTAGAGAGGTTGAAAGTTGGGATATCTAGTTTCAATGGTCTACCCAGCAGAGAACCAATTGAGAAAACTACCTATGACTGAAGAAAGCAATTTAAGATTAGGTAGTTTGTAATAAATAGGGACTATAAGAGGTTCATGTGTGGGGTCAAAATCCATTGACCATTTAAGGACCTTCATTTGAACCCCACCAATCAATAAATATTTCTTAGAAAAAAAGTTGAGCATAATCTTCTTCATTATTCGGGTGAATCATAATGTGTCGACCATCAAAGCGACCAACTTTCTCGCTGTCCACTAATTTGAAGTCATTAAAGTTTCTAATAATGTCCATCTTGTGATGCCCAAAATGGAACTCACCCACCAATGTGATTTTGTGATTATCAGTTAATGTTGTCATCTCAGCTTCAGAAAAAATGAGCGCAGATTTGCCTCCCTTCTTGAATTCCTTCTTTATCAGGTTACACTCAACCTTATCTGCCAAGGCATCATGATACAGCTGTGTGAGCACAAGCTTATTTCCCGTTGAGGAACCACCCTCATGACCAACAGCTTCAGCATAAGAGCCCTTCCCCACAAAATTGGGGTCAACAGCAGTGAAATTCATGGAATGCACACCCACACTAGCAAACAAAACCAAACATAAGCACAATAGTAAACCAGGAAAAACCAGAAGAATCCAAAGTGCCAAACAAGACCAGAGGAAACCAGCCCAACAAATGGAACAGTTCCAGAGGGGAAATTTTTAAACAGAAGAGAACACGAGGTCCAAAATCCAGAAAAACACCAAAGACACAATCCACCAAGAACAAACAACACTTCTAGCGACCAACCACAGATAGAAATCATCAAGGAAATGAACCAGGAAGCCATGCCTCCCCAAACCCTAACAGAGCACCAAAATCTGCTGCTCTATATATATATATATATATATATATATATATATATATATATAACTATTATGTATAAAAATAAGTATCTTAAATTTACTAATCTTAACAAAGTAAAAAAAAAATCATTTTTCACGACTTTTCCATAAAGTTCTTTAAAAGGCCAAACAAATGTGTGAACCACTCAAAAATTAAACTCCGTAAAAAATATCCTAAACAGCCCTTAAATCCAACCTAAAATTATATTATCAAACTTAAACACCTAATCCCATCACTGGTCAACTATAGCCTTGTTGAACTTACCGAAGCTATTGACATTAGAGGATCACACACTTAACATTCCAATAAAGCACAAACAATTGATCATATAATTTGATTAGTTTTTAATATTTAAGTAATTTTATCATCTTGTTCTTTCTCTTATGCTATTTTAAATATTTTTAAAAAATATCACATCAATCCATATGCAAAAATGCCCGAATGCCCATATGCAAAAATGCTCGAATGCCTCACATATTTGATAGAAATAAAGTAAAAAAATCTCAAAGACCGATTCAAGAACTCACCTGCCCAGGAAAAAAAAAACATAAAATCCATATGTACAACATCTAATCCAACATCTTAGATTTTAAAAGTAAATGACAATTCAACAAAAGATGTATCCTAACATCCATTACTTCCCCTTCTTGCCACTTACGTCAAACATCCATCCTATATTACTGCGAACAAACTTAATTCACAAATACCTTAAAATATATAAGCAATAATAATAAACAATAGCTTAATGGCTAATGACAGGAAATGCCACCTTTACAAGTTAAAAATCCTTGAAATATTAACAGCTAAGACATAGGCAAGATTCAGAGGAAGCAGACGGAGGTACATAACGAGCAAACTCTTAAATCCACAATGGATATTACAATTGTTATAGAAATAAAAAATAAAAGGGCATTTACATACATACCACTCAATTCCTATGTATTTACAGATCCAACACTTAATCATTGCTTTTTACATTCATACCACCCAAATCTTTTATATCATATTTAAAAATATCACTATTTGAACTTTTGGAAGATTAAATGCCCCTTTTTAAGCATAGGTGGCATATATATAGCAAAAATTGAGATTTATGCGTTGGATATGTAAATACATAAGAATTGAGTGGTACATCTGTAAAACTTTCAAAATAAATATTGGACAATGTTAATATGAAAACACACATTATTAACTCTATCTCACATTTCTCCTACCCAATGTGTCAGACATTTTTATTATTATTATTATTTTTTTTTTCTTTTTTTTTTGTAGATCGAAGATGATAACAAATCAAATGTAAAGCCACTAGAAAGTTATTGAAGCCTTTCACTTAACTACACAATTTTACGAAGTTATCGTGAGATTTTGATGTCTACAAGAGTATTCAACCAATTATTTCATGCTAACGGCCAAGGTCAAGCTCAATGTGGTTGATAGAGCTGATGGGTGGTTAGTATTGGATGGGAGAGTTCCATGCAGACAAACGCATTTTTCTTTTTATTTTACGGAAAATTACATAACATAAAATTCTTATGAATCAACGTATCTTAAAACCCATACTTTGATATGTGCATAAACTGACCAAAGAAAAAGGTGCATTTCATTTTAAAAATACAGTGATCGTGATATTTTTTATATGATGTTAAGATTTGAGTGGTGGTGTGCATGTAAATATGATTGTTTAGGTGTTAGATACCTAAATACATAAGAATTGTGTGGTATGTATGCAAATGCCCTAAATTTTAATAGCAGAGAAGCCCTAGAGAGAGAAAACGTACTTTCAAGAGAGAGAGCACTCGGTTAAAGAAAAAAAAAAAAAAAAAAAGAAAAAAAACCGAAGAAATTCATCCCCATTTCATAAAATTACATCATTCGAACACGCTTGCAGTGTGAAATTGCATCGCGAATACCTTTACTGGTAACAGAAAATGGTGCCGAAGCTGAAGGCAGGTAAGGCGATTTCTCAATGCGGGCATTGCGTTCATCACCATCCCAATACAAGATAATTCTGTTTGTGCAGGAGTGGGACCAAGTATCACCTAAACATTACAAGCACATGTAAAATGGAATAAAAAATTTGAATAATATTTAATGAAAAGACAGGGTCCGTAAAGAGTGAAGCAGAGTGAAAAAATGAAATAAAAGTACAGATTTGATTATCAATTATCGCTTTTGGTTTGAGATTTTCAACTTCTTTTTCAGCTCCAATCACTTTGCTGGCGTTGTTAACGCATTAGGTAGAATTTGTAATAAAGGAAAGTTATTATATTAGGGGACATTTTGGAATCTTTATTATTGAGGGTTATTTTCATTTATTTTTTTATTATATCATTGTACATGCCTATTTATAGGTGCTCTACATTTTCATAACATGATTATTACCTTTATTGATTTCGAAAAATTTTCAATTGGTGCTTCTGTAAGAACAACAGAGTTTTACGTTGGTAACCGCAATTTGATTTTGTGAAAACAATATAACTTCATTGTCTTAAAATAGATAACAAGGGAAGGATGACAAATCTCATTAAAACCTCATGATTCTATACGCTCAAATTATCAAGGACCAAAAATAACTTAGTAGAGGTAATCAATCAAATTTAATCATAGGATATTTATCAGTAACCATAAGGTGAGTGGGCAAGATGATCTTGTCTGACATACGACTATGCCACATCTAGTTATAGCTATGGCTCACAACTAATAGACTAGGCATTGGAGAATATCTTAGCTTAAGCTGTAACCATGATATTATAGTGTCATCACAATCAGTTTAAATACTCAATCATAGGACATGTGACATCATTAATAGTGTGAATCATATGTATACGATTTATATGACGCTCTTTGCAAACACAGTACTGTATATATCTATCTATATATATATATATATATATATCTATCTATATAATATATATATATATATATTTATTTATATATATATATATAATTAAGCAAGCAATAACAAACACATCAGATTATATTTGGTTTGAAAAAAAGTTTACAAAGGGTCAACGCCATATAAAGTGTAAGCATATGATTACAATAAAATATATAGGTTGACTTGAACTGTGATCATGATCATGATTTAACTACGCACAAAATTCAAGAATAAAGCTTGGGGTATATTTATCATGGAAGTTAAGGCATTTTTAAGGATGATTCCCTTCGAGTTATGATTTGCAAAGACTGCATAAAAAGGGAACGAATTTTGAATTTGAAGTTGAGCACTCTTAGATTGATATATATGATCTAATCATAAACTTTTTAAACTGCATGAAGGTCTTTCTTAGTTTATATTGAGGTTTATCAAACTAGAGAACTTTCATGCGGCCTGCTCAACAATCAGACACGTAGAGTGGACTCCAATCCCGTATAGCCATCTTTTGGCTTGTTGGTGAGTAAGCCTGCCAACAACACTGAAAGACACGATCTTTTCTTGAAGCAATTCATCCCTTCTAAGCTTCCGCGCTGCAACCTTCCAGGGACAGAAACTCCTTTGTGTCACGAACCTTGATCAGAACCTAAGGCCAGCAGAAGGAAATAGAATGCAGAGAAAGAGAGATGATAGGTGAAAAAATTCACTAGGAAAGAAAATGAATTGGTTTGTTGTTAAAGCAAGCAATTACACAAGTAACCCATAATTCAAAGAACAGAAAAACAGCAATTACACTATTAAACCTAATGAATTAAAAGGCCAATAAAATACTTCTACTTTCTCAACTCGACTTGTGAAGGCTATAAGAGTTTCGGAATTCTACATGCATGGCCATATGAAGCTTTTGTAAATGGTTAAAAAGATTGAATCTCAAGAGTTTCACATCATCAAGTCAACACGAACGAGACTTGCCTACTTTACCCACATATGAAGAGGCTCAAATCTCCAGCATATTTGAGCCATAGGCACCATTCATTTTTCTCTGTATGTAAGAAAACTAATTTTGAAATGGGTCTTATAATTCTAATGATGGAGATAACCAAGGTTAAGACTAATGACCTATCCTATGGACATAATGTGTCATAATATTGGTTATTTAAATAAATTTATGGTATAAAAGACTTTAAAAATCCTACAAAAATTTATTATCACATTTTTTTACAGAGCATATGACTGAATTATCAATCCTAACCTGGAACAAAAAATCAATATAACAGGGTCTGACAGTTATTATTATTATTACAGAGCATATGATTGAATTATCAATCCTAACCTGGAACAAAAAATCAATATAACAGGGTCTGACAGTTGATATTATTATTTCGCTATTTGGACTACTTTTAAATTGCACATCTTATTAACTCCAACATTGCATATAGAGGATCGGGTTAGGCATAGCCCATATTTGCCCAAGATTTATATCAACAGACTGTTTTTTTTTTAATTTTAACTTTTACATTATTCGAACCATGTGAAAGATGAAGGACCACGCGCATCCACACAACCCAAAGAAGACCTTGGGTACTACACATGGCTACTGCAGTTATATTAAAAACTTTCAAAACTACCTAATTTTTTTAGCGTCTATCTTTGACTTTCTCTTTTTCCATATAATTTTACTTTCTTTGTCGTGCTTTGCACTTTTTGTTTCTTTTCTAATATTTTTATTTTATCATTATTGTTAATTTACTTAATATTTTAATATATTTCATAGTTTCTACCCTCGATACTAATTGTCCCATTCTAGAATTTCAAGTCGACTTTAACACATAAAGATAGTTAATTTGAGAGAGATGCAAACGAATAGTTGTCTTAAAAGATGAGTTAACCCCTCTTACAGGCAATAAAATGTACATTATATTTGCATCGAAGTACTTGAGTAGCAATGTTTTTTAACTTGCAACTTGGTCATGCCAAAAAAGCTTTTTTAAAGGACTTCATGTAAACTTGATCTTGTTTCCATCACAGTTTCATCACTTGGACGATGATGGGAATTTAACTGTAGTGCGTGGCTCAGCCAAAATTAAAAATTTTTTAAATTAGGGATATATATTATGATATCCTCATAATTAGGGGTATTATTCTCTATAATTTGTTTTCTTTTCATATTCTACTACTGCCAATTTATAGGCCCACAATAATACAACGAACTTAACTCCTTCCAACACTTCAAACACCTATCACCTGAAGAGCCTTACTAAATAGGTTCATCAAGAGGAAAATAAGACGCTTGTGTCACATGACTAATCCACTTTCCAATCACGATACAACATTGTCTGAAAGAATATAAGATTTTTCAATCAAAAGCAAAACACTACAAAGTATTATAAGATAAGGAAATAATACCAAGGGCAAGCGTTAACTGGAATGAGCTTTCTGTCTGCTTCGCTGTGACATGGTTAAGTAAAAGAACCTGAAACACAGAAACAGATTTTATAGCATGTTAAAATAAATAAGCTCAATTGAAATAACTGTCCCAAAGAATGAATATTCATATTTTTTTTAATGTTATATATGAACACGCATATGGTCTACTGTTTGATATATTGATAAAAAAGTAGAGGCCACTTGAACTTGCTAAACCTTGGACTTGTTGACTTGGGTAGGCATAATATACAAGGGACGCAATATGAATCAAATTTATTTTTGCAAAAATGCCAAGCAATGCCCATTTAACAATTCATAAAATAGCATGAACAATATAGCACCGACCCTTCTAAAAATAGGTTTTACACGTGTTGGACATGTATCAGAAACCAACAATTGTGCAAAACGCCCTGACACTTCACCCAATACTACAAAATGACTAAAACTTTTTCGAGCCATAGCACATCCGATACACATCTCAACTTCGCATCGGACATGAGCTTAACAAAATTTTGAGAAAAACGTGACAAGGGAAGTTGGAAGTTATAAATATACATATAGTTTTAGTTATATCTCAGAGTTGATACCACCTCATCTCTCGTCATGTTGAAGCTCCCTCTAACTTTCGTCAAATTTGAACATCAAAGATACATTCAATATTCATCGAAGTCGGGCATTCGTATTTCCCTCTTTATAATCATAGAATTATTTAAAATTTTAGTAGATAGGTTGAATTATAAATTTGAAGAACTCTATTGAAAAATATTATATCTAATTTTAAAAATTAATTTTAATAAACATAAAATTTTATAAAGTTAAATTTTATTCTTTCACAATTTAAGTCATGATATTTTCAATAAAGAGTAATGAAAATATATAGTTTAAATTAATAATTAATTAATATAAAAAACAGGTCTATGAGTCATTGTGTCCTTTTTCAATTATGTTGTGTTCTCGTATCGTGTGTCATGCCCATGTCCATGCTTCATAGATTGTGAAGCTACAAATGCAATAAGTAAGAAGGTAATAAGCATTACAGCTAACATAAAAACAGCACAAAGAGCAGCCTCTTAGTTTTCTAAGGCCTATAATATATCAGTGTCAAAGGCATATCAATGTCAAAAGCATAGATAAGAGTCATTATGAGCAAGAAATTAAATGATTGGTTTCGAGTTCAACAGTTGGTTAGGGTTGTCAAAGAAAGCTCGTTGTTAGCTCACAGCTAATGTTCAAATCATTCATTCCATTTGTTTTTTGTTTGAAATAATCAAATAAGTAAACAACTATGGACATATAATTAATTTTATATATTTAAATTAATTTGTATAAATGAAAAACATTTTTAAAAATTTGTTTTAATATTTATTTGAGTTCTATATTTTATCTTAAAAAAATTTCAAATTCTTTTTTTTTAATAATTTGAACTAAATTTGAGCCAAATACAAGCTGCATATAAGCACACTAAAAAAATCAACCACAGCATAACAAAATCCTTCTCCTTGCCTTGACCAATGAGATCATTTTTAGGAAAGCATCCTTTTTTACGATCTTTGTAGAACTTGAAGCTCCAGCTCTTACTGCTTTGCTCTGCGTTTGCAATGAGATGAAGGAAAGTACTGACCTCTGATCGATGGCATCTCGTAGGTGGGTTTCGATCATCTGTGCTTGGGTGGAAGCATTGACGACCTTAGGTGGTTTTCTGGCAGCCTTTCGAGCTCCTCCTTCATCCCGGTCTGCCATCAGAGCGTGCGATTGGAATCGACGTAGTTTAGGGTACAGGAGAGCGAATGAGAAGCTGAGGGCAGCGAGAGCGAACGAAGAAGGAAGAGGATCGAGGGCAGCGAGAGCGGTTGAGAGCAGCGAGAGCGAGCAACGAGGTGAGAAGGGTATTAATCTCAATGAAAACACGGATCGCGGGGGTTATCCCGCGGTCGGCTTCTTTCACAAAATAAAAACTGTGTTTTTAGATAAGTAACTCAAACGCGAAATCCAAACACTACGGCGGCGTTTCAAAAACGCCACGGCAGTTTTAAACTGTGTGAAAAAATGGCCCTTAAAGGGTCATTTTTTCACACAATCTCTCTTCCTTAAACTATGGAGATGAGTGTAACAAATTAGGATGTGAGTTGCACAAAACTCAAGCAAGATCTCATAAATTAATAAGGATGTGATTAGGATGTCAAATGGTATACTAGACACATCAACTGCATTTAAATAAACGTCTTCTGAAGAAAATTAAAACTTGCCCAAGATGAGATTTATTTAAAACTCGCAGGAGTGAATTGCACAAACTTACCTCGCACATAGACGAATCCTTGGTTGATTCTGTAAAGATTTGCATAGAATTCCTTCACAACCGGAACGAATACGGTAGCGGTAGTGTAACATAGCACTTCCCAACGCATTTCTTTTATTATCTCTTCAACTCTTGTAGAGGATTATCCATAACTTGATTAATAAAGCGTCTTTCCTTGATAATCCTCCTCTTCATCATCACCTTGTTAAATGATCGCTGCGCCTCGAAACTGATAAACTTCCGTCGGTTGAAAATGCAAGATCGAGGGGTTTCTATTGCGTAGGAATCCATGGGATGCGAATTGGGAAAGGAAGTTTTCGTTTTTTTGGAATTTGGAAGTTTAAAATGGAGTTTAGGGAGTTATAAGGAAGAAGATCCCGCTCAAAAACGTCAAAAATCGCATTTTGAAACTCCAAAAACCGTCAACAGGTTTTGAGCGCTTTTTGGGAGCCGGCGGCGCTCAAATCTTGAAGTTCAGCATATTCTCTGTATTCGGGCACCAGCGGCGACCATTCTGGCGCCGGCGCCAGTGGTCAAAAATTTCACCGAACTTCGTTTGGCCCAAAATATTCCAATATCTCAATTCGATCCAATATTTATCAATTCTTAAAAGTATTTAAGAGCGATTAGGATTCCAAAATAACTATCTAAAAGCACAACTATAACGAACAAGCAAACACACCATAAAGATACATACGGGTTGCCTCCCATAAAGGGTTTGTTTTAACGTCGTCAGCCCGACAAACCATTCAGTTAATCGAGATGACTCAGCATTAAAACCTCTTTAAAGTCAGGTTAAAACCCGTCAAAGTTAGGCTTTAATCGATGACCATTAACCTTGAAAATCATTCCAGTATCAGGATCTTTAATTTCAACAGCTCCAAAAGAATGAACCTTTACAATTGTAAAAGGTCCCAACCATCTGGACTTGAGCTTTCCAGGAAATAATTTCAACCTTGTGTTATATAACAAAACTTTATGTTCATATTCAAATTTCTTTTTCAATATCTTCCGATCATGTCACAATTTCATTCTCTCTCTATAGATCCTGTCATTGTGATAAGATGCATTTCTAATTTCTTCGATTTCATTCAATTGTATAAATCTCTTCTCTCCAGCATTTTTCAAATTAAATTCAACTTTTTTATCGCCCAATATGCTTTATGCTCCAATTCAACTGGTAAATGGCAAGTCTTACCAAACACTAGTTTATAAGGAGATATTCCAATATGGGTCTTAAAAGCAGTCTTATAAGCCCATAATGGAGTATCTAATCGAGCAGACCAATTTAATTTGTGATTATCCACAGTTTTCTCCAAAATTCTTTAAATTTCACGATTAGATACTTTTGTTAAACCACTAATCTGGGGATATGATAAGCAGTAGAGATTCTATGAATAATATTATATTTCTCAATCAATCTCTTAATTTGATAATTCCTGAAACGGGATCCACCATCAATTATAATCAAATATTCATGAAACAACCACTAAAGAAAACATATGAATTAACAAGAAGAAATTTGCACATTTCTAATTGTTGTTCTTGCCACTTAGACACATTTGATCATCTTTTATTCAACTTGTTTAAGAACTTAAAACCCAAAAAAAATATTAAAGCAACATATGAGTTATCTCAAGATAACCGACGCTAATCATACTTCTAAACTACAATAACTCAAGGGAAAAAATTCAACATGTATGCTAGCCTTTTATATCTCTAAAAAAATTTTTTACCATACTAGTCTTTCATATTTCTATTACAAATATAATATATTAATGCATGTATCAATAACATATACTAAATGAAAACACACAAATCTTCTATATACATTTACTTTAACTTTACTTTTACTTTATATTCTTTACATACGCATCTGTCTCTTCAAGGATCATCGTCAACGAAACCTAACACATCCCTGGTCGATAATATCTCATTGGCATAAAGATTAGCATTCTATACATCACAATTATCTGGGGTGGAAAAGCCCTTATCGGTCACTGGTTGATATTATCTCGTCAATACAGTGATTAGCGATATAAACATCGCAATTGTTTGGAGTGGTAAGTTTTGTCTACTTGTCCATGACCGATATTATCCCGTCAGCGTAGTAGTTAGCGATCAAACCATCACAATTATCTAGGGTGGTAGAAAGGCTACCCGCATAGGTACACTAGCATTTCCTGCTTGTACAATTAGAGTGGAACTCCTCTGAACATGTACATACAGACATTCATGTATAAGTTATTTCATTCTCCACAACATAAACTATTTTGATACATCTTCATTTATCTACTAACATCTATTTACTCTAATGTGCAACTAATCCTCATACATATCTCTTATATCATGCATATCTCATATCATTTATATCTTTATCTCATGTATATCTCTTATCTCATACATATCCCTTACTTATATCATGCATATTTTTTCTATCATATTTATCATGCATATCTATTCTATCATGTTTATCTTGCATATGATGTATATCATACATATCATGTCTCTCATACATATATTTCATGCATATCTATCATATCTAACAATATGAAATGATCCAACTATAATAGAGCATATATAGAGTCAAACATACATTTTGAAATAAATACGTTTACTGAATTTTAGAAGTAAAATTACTCACCTTGGTTGCCATGCAAAATTATCAATCTTCAATGACTAACTGGAGGTTGCGATAACTTCTAAGTTGATCTAATAACTTATAGAACAAAATCAAACTTTGAGATTTAAATAATTTTCATTAATCAAAATATTCTTCTTAGCATAATTAACTTAAATTTATGGAGTCGTCCTGCGGATAACTTCCACACTTGAATCGAACTTCCCGTCTTAGAAAACCAACCTGAAATTCATAAATATCTTAAGATTTCATAATATCTTGACTCATAAAGTGATTAACGCAAAACATAATAGATTTATCAAACCTTACCATAAATGAGCTTATCGACTAGCCCAACTTTTTCTCTCCTGCCAAATTTTCTTCGCACTTCTTCCCACCTTTACTTACTCATCCCTTAACCTTGTTGATCCCGTGCTAGAAGCCCTTACAGAACCCTACAAACCAACTTCGCTTCTGACATGCCTAGTCTTCGCTACGGCGACTGAAAATGAAAAAGAAGAATGATTTCTGGAAAATCTCAAAATAGAAGTGTCGAGAAGAAAAAAAAAGTTCATTAGATTTTGTTCTGGAGGCTTGAATCATAGGTTGTGGCATTAAGCATGTCGCTTGCCTGCCTCTATTCCCGTTTGGCTACAGTAGCCGGTCGGAGAAACCTAATAGAGTCGCAGTGCAATGCCCAAAATTTTGAAAAAATGGGTAAAGTTCGACCAATTTTAAAAGTAAGCCAAATTTCGCATCCACCAAAAGTTAATCGAATTATTTTTTATAAAATTCTATACATGAATCGATCAATTTCATCTAAAACACTATGCATGAATTATGAACAGTTAGAGAGATTTAAAATTTGAAAGTTATAAGTATAATCAAATTATTTAAATCTAACTATTTTCTAATCTCTCGTACCCTTATTGTTCTGAACCGCCCACTCCTTTTAGTTATGTTTTCGGTCGATTAGGGCCTCCAAGATTCGATTTCCTTCCCTCCACCGATTTCTTGCACCTCACCAGGTTTCCCTCAAGCCATAGCTTCCTCGCTCATTTGGAGGTTCTGGCAAGTGTCTGCTCGGACGCACTGTAGCAGCCACGAACAGAAAAAGGCGAACGGCCACTTGGGAGCCACAGTAGGAGGTAGGGACTTCTGGGGAGTTTTCGATGAATTTGAATCCCTCTTTCACACTACTTGAGACGTTCATATCCTTCCTCTTACTTTCATTTTGAAGTTTACCTCTATTTTGTGCATTTTTTTCGTTTCTAGCATTCGTTGAAGGCACCAAAAATGTATTGAAAGTGTTCAAAGTGATTTGAAAGCTTCCATACTAGTTTTAGCATGATATTAATGAGGAAGTGAAGATTAAGGTGTTAGGAAGAGTTTGGGAGAAAATAGGCTTTTTTTGAAAAGCAAATTTACGCTGAGAAGTTGGTTTGAGTTATGTTTTGAGTTTCTGAATGTTACACGCCAAATATTATGAAACCATATGTTTTCTATGAATCTCAGGTTGTCTATACGATGCGGCGAGCTCGAGACGAGTGTGTGGGCACTCATCGTGGAATTCCTTCGTCAGGTCATGTAAAATAATATTGTGCTAATTTAAAAAAAATAATCTATTTTTTTCATATAATCTTTAGTTTAACACAGATAAATTTAGAATTTTCTACATCTTGTAAATAGATGCATGAAATTGAACATATGAATACATGTTTACTTCTCTTACAATAAATGTGATGCTATAATCATGCAATGATACATATGACTGTTTATGATATTAATTGTCTACAGATACTTATTTGTTATGCTTCATGTCTATGATAAATGTACTGTCTGGTAAATGTTTGATGCAGAAATAGTGATTTAAATGTCACAATGAATATAATTGGTAGACTATTATATGAGTGTTTACAAGTACACTATGCAAAGATGTAGTATTCTCAACACCTGATATTTATACGAGTATAAAGCTCTGAAAACCATTGGAATTAGGCGGTGACATAACGTTAGAAAACCATGGGTATTATGAGAGTTATTGATAACTGCTATATTAAGAAAATCTAACATTTATAAATAGTTTAAATGGTCATTGAGGAAGGATGACGACTCATGTTACCAGAATATGAAAATAGTTGAAGCCTATACATTTACAAGTGACATTAATATGAAATCATATCTATAAAATAGCATTGTTATGATAACATAGGATGAAAAGCTAATGAACATGCTTATGAACATGCTTATGAACATGCTTAAGAGCATCTTTATGAACATACTTATAATTTCATGTCTATGACATACATGTTTACACTACAATCTTGATTTTTACACTACCGGCTCTTTTTTATGTTCTCTACCAGGCTAACATGTTATGAATTGTATATAGACATGTATAATTCCATATGATAATGCACGTTGTTTCTTTTCCATGTATAATTTCTTATCTAAGCATTAACTACTTCTTTAAGCTCATTTTTTTTAGCTCATTGTTGCTCATTCTACATTGTTGTCTTTCAGCAAGGGCAACGAGCCCTAGGGCGAGTAGTTAGGTGTGATTTGTATATTTTGCATTATATAATTTTGAGATTCTACTCTTGAGTACGTATTTAATGTATGTTAGGTATAGCAGTTTTGAATAGTTTATATATTTTGATATTGTGATTTTTCTACGCTTCTGAGTATAAATATGAATGAATTATGAAATGAAATATATCACGTATGATGCAACTATTTAGTTATATTAGTTCATCACCTAGCGAGTCTTGATTTTGAAAGGTGGGACAAGTGTTTATGAGAATTTAATCTAGCTAAATTATCCGTCTGTGACACCTCAACCAACCCCTTAAAGGGGGCCAGTTGGATGTGACACGCAATAAGGATCTGAGGACTCGTTCAATTGAAAATAGGAGGGGTTTTGTGCTTTTCGATTTCGTTCTGAAAATCATAAACCCACTCGGTGGCTCTCTGTCTCGCACGCGACTTGCTCGATCCGCACTTGACGTCGTGAATGAGCACAAAATTCGCTAGAAGAGGGAGATCGGAAAAGCTTCATGCAACAACAGGGAGCAGGACAAAGATTTGAAGACTCTGGATAGGATTACCCCATTCGACGCCATCCAAAGATTATACCATGGGATTAGAGACGGATAATTAAGGGTTAATTAAATTTAATTAAACTTATAATATTCAATTTTTTATATTTTTCAATCCATTCATAATTTACATATAGTATCATATATCGAGCTGGTCTTTTTGTTGAATAAAATTTTAAAAAATTACATTGGTTGAAGTCTAAGGGATGCAAAATTTAAGGTACATTTTAAGTCGCCAAAATTTTTTTACCTGATTTTCTCAAAACTGGATATTACAATCTTTAAATTTTATCCTCAAAATTCATGAACTCCATATCAACTATATATATTCTCAGAATGAAACATAAAGTAATTACAAAAGTCTATTTCCTATTAAGTGGTAACTAAAATATATGTGATAATACATCTTATGAATCCAATATAGCACACAAAAGACAATTCATCCGTCAAACTATGCATCAACATCAGTTGCACTAAGTTCTTACGGTTACTGATAAGCAATAAACACTTTGGCTAATGTTCTACCATGGTAGCTCACTATGAGTGACGGTGCCACTTCTAAAAGTAGATCCATCTTGAAAACTCTTTTGAGCTGGATTTTTGCTTGGGTTAGCATTTGATGTGAATCTCTACGCATAATTATGATAATTTCTCCTCTAATGTTCAAGTTATATGCATAAGTAACACACATTCGTTCCAACTAAACATTCACCGCGATATTACTTTCCACACTTAAACAGGGTTCTATAGTGTTGTTGTCAGTTTGGCTAATAACTCCACATGTGTAAGATTTTATCACTGCATAACAGATGGATCTCCTTGCACCAATCTAATAAATTTATCTTCGACAGTGGTACAAACCAATCTCTGAATGTTCTCACAAACTCATTCCACTACACCAAGTGGTTGGTTCTACTTCTAAACTTCTCTTACATATATCATTGCTACCATCTTTCGGCTTCCCCTTCAAAAACAAAAATAATAAGGGTAATCTTCCTCTTTGGTGGACATGACAATCCATATAAAATTTTCTTCTCTCAACAGCAAGTTTTAAGCTTCCATTGGCTCTCCTGCTCCATAAAACAAATGTGGTTTCATATTTTAAAAGAGATTCAAGTATTTATCCATTGGTGCTCCACTGCTACTAGCTTGAGCTTGGGAAGTCTTAATCAACTCAGTCACAACATTCATTGTGGAAGGAAACCAGAAAAACAGGAAAATAATCCTTGTTATTTCCTTACCTTGGATTTGATAATACAAGGTGTTTATATAGAGGAGATTACAAAAAAAGAAAGGAAACTAACTAGAAATAGGAGCTTAACTAATTCCTCGATTTAAGGGATTACAAATTAATACAAATTAATACAAATTGATTCCTAATTTTTTCCTAATCTATTTACAAGTTATAAATCTGAAACTTCAACACTCCCCTCAAGTTGAGGATGATGTCTTCCATTCCCGACTAATACAAGATCGTGAAACTTCGAACTGTTCATCTCTTCGTCGTAACATCTGCCATTGTCATTCGACTGGAACATAAGACATACATATTAACCCTTCCTCCAGTTTTTCTTTGATGAAATGTCTATCAATTTCGATATACTTTGTCCTATCATATTGTATAGGATTATGAGCTATATTAATAGCTGACTTGTTGTCACAGTAAAGCTTCATAGGACCCTCCCATTGGACTTTTAAATCATCCAATATGATTCTCAACCACAGTAATTCACATATTCCTTGAGCAATAACACCGAATTCCGATTCCGCATGACCTTGCCACTACATTTTGCTTCGCTCCTCCATGTCACTAGGTTACCTCCAAGAAAAGTACAATATCCTGTAGCTGATCTTCTGTCCAATAGGGAGCCAACATAGTCAGCGTCGATGTAGGCTTCCAGAGTAAGAGCGTCATTCCTTTTGAACAAGATTCCTTTCCCTGGATTGCCTTTCAAGCAATGTAAGATCCCGTAAGTAACTGAAGATGAGGTTCTCTTGGATCATGCATGAATCGATCGATCAAACTTACGGAATATGCTATGTCTCAGTCGAGTGTGAAGCAAGGTATATGAGTCCGCTCAACCAGCCTCTCAGTACATTCTTTTCGTCCACACTTGGTTCTTTCTTAGCCTCTCCCAACTTATAGCTTGGATCTATCGGAGAGAGATCGGCTTACACCCAGTCTTTCCTCGTTTCACCAATAAATCAATCACGTACTTTTATCGAGATACGAAGATCCCTACGTGGAATATGCCACCTCAATACCGAGTAAGATTTCAATTTCCCCAGCTCCTTTGTTTCAAATTCTTTTACCAATCTTAGTGTCAATTCATGCTTCTCTTTTTCATCATTTCCAATACTATGATGTCGTCCACATGTAACTAAAAGGCAGATTCTCCTCAGCAATTGAACGTTTAATGAAAAGAGTGCGATCACTTTGCTTTGCTTATATCCGGATTCCTTCATGACTTTTAAAATCGCCAAACCATGCTCTAGAGATTGTTTTAATCCATACAATGCTTTTTCAACTTAGACACCTTGTTGCTCGTGTCCCTTCAAGTCCCGCGTGGAAGTTCATGTAGATTTCCTCATTTAGGTCACCATGGATGAATGCATTCTTCACATCATACCGTAACAATTGCCACTGAGTGAGCAACTAATGATAACAGTGATTCTCACAAGTGTTCATTTTTGCTACAGGAGCGAAGTGTTTCCGATACCCACCCCGTAAGTCCGAGCGTACCTTTCGACTACTAACATCGCTTTATATCTTTCAAGCGGATCCATCACCTCGTACTTCAATGTAAAAATCCACTCGCAATCAACAATGTTCTTTCCTTTCGGTTTATCAACAATCTCCCATGTTTTATTCTTTTCTAATGCACCCATTTCCTCTCTCATAGCATCCCTCCATTCCCTTTTTGACAATGCTTCAGACACATTTTTAGGGATGGAGATGGTGTTCAAACTCACAATGAACCTTTTCGAGCTTCGTGATAGCGCGCTAAGAGAGACATAGACGAGATAATGGATAAAGTGGTTCGATCTTACCGTAATTTCATTTCCAGCACTGATCGGGTTCTCGGAATTGTGTCGGTTCAGGAACCGGTCTTTCTCCTCGAATACACCCGAGAAAATCTTGGAAAATCGTGAGTGATATGGATCGAGCGACTTAGATGTGATTGGTTTAGAGGACTCAGTGTTCAGACTGGGATACGAGGAGAATTCGGCTCCGGGATTCCAACTCAATAACACGTGCCGAGACATGCGAAGGTCAATATTTTTTAGTGGTTCAAAGGACTCACAAGTACTATCTTCCATCATCGACATCTCCCCTGAATAGAAGACTTGGAAAAAAAGGTTTATTTTCTCATGAAAGCCGACATCCGCAGAGATGTAAAATTTTCTCAGTAGAGGGTCAGAACATTCGTATCCCTTTGAGTGGATGAGTAACCGAGGAAAATACATTCGATGGCTCTAGAGTCTAGCTTCCCCTATGTTGTTTCATGGACTACGAACAAATGCGATGACACCCAAATACCCTAAGTGTGAGGCCATTTGAGGTTCTAAGTGAGGGTAGAAGCTATTAAGGACTTCTATGGGCTTTTGTTTACTAACACACGGATGGAAGTTTCATTTATCATATATGTGCGAAGAAGAACGGCTTCTCCCCAATAGTGCTTTAAACATTCTCTCGAAATCAGTAAGGCTCGCGTAGGTGTCGAGTAAATGTCCATTCTTTCTTTCAGCTACCCCATTTTGTTGGGGTGTCTCCACACAGGATGACTTCATGGATAATCCCCAGTGATTGAAAGTAAGGAGATGTAATCCGATCAAAGTTAGCTCTCAAGATTGTCCGTCCTAAAACTTTTTATTTCGATCCCAAATCGATTTTGAACCATCGAATGAAAATTATGTATAACAGATGCTTAACATCGCATTTTTGCTTAAGAAGAAAGAGCTACGTAACCCGAGTGCAATCATCAATTAAGGATACAAACCAACGAGCCCCGTAAATGTTAGTATAGTGGAAGGTCCTCATATGTCACTACGAATCAAATGAAAATGATGAGAACTTCTTTATTATTAATAGGAAAAGATACACGGCTATGCTTAGCTAATTCACAAACGTCACAACGAAATTCGTAAATATCTAATCCTTGAATAAGCTGAGGAACATTATATTTAAAACCCTAAAAGAGGGATGACTAAGGCGCAAGTGATATAACCAAATGACATCTTTGTTTCGAGGTACTTCAGGAACGATGAAGACAAGTTTCTCCTAATTTTCCGTGATTGTTCAGGCGGTAAAGATCGCTCTTTTCCTTAGCAAGTTCAATCCTCCTTCCCGAGTCCTGGTCCTGAAAAACCAATAAGCAGAGTAAAAAACAGCATAGCATTTGAGATCATGAGTCAACTTTTGAATGGATACAAGGCTTGTTGACAGTTTGAGTACATGGAGAACGTTTTTAAGGATAAGACTAGGTGTGACATGTATATCTCCAATCCCCGCAACCGTGGCTAAAGAACCATCGCCACGACAATTTTCCCGTTACTTTGACATGGGGTATGTGAATGGAAGAGTTGAGATGTGGGGTCATATGGCCGAGAAGACCGAGTCTATGATCCAAGAGTCGGCATAGAATTTGTCTCAAGACATTCATGCAAACAGATTTACTCGAAAGAGCCATCGAACAAGTTCCAGAAGTTTTCTCAAGAGATCCCAACAAGCTTCTTAGTTTCTCAATTTCTTCACTGTTGAACCCCCTTTTTCTGACTTTTCCTCAATATTGGGCTGCTCTGCCACATGCGCTCGAGGCCTTGTTGCCCCCATTCTCGCTTCGGAGGTTTACCATTCAGCTTTCCAACACTTCTCCTCAGTATGCCTTGTTTCGGCAGAGGTACACCAAAGATTGTCTTTGTTCTCCTTCACTCGGTTTTCTACCCGAGTGTTTAGTGCAGATCATTCTTCGACTCTCTCGATTTGTCTTCGCTACTAGGGCGCGACCCATCCATAAGTATGTGGTTCTAACATGACACTCCTCCGACTTTCTTCTACTCGGATTAGAGATTGTCTCTTCTAGAGACGGTGTATCCTCCTCGCTAAGGATTTGGATCCTCATCCGATCGAATTCGGAATTCAATCCTCGCCAAAAATCATATATCCGATCCTTCTCAATGAACTTCTTCAAGGTGGCCGCATCATCGTGCATTTCATCTCAATTACCCTATACTGATCTAATTCTCGCTAAAGATTTTGCAGACGCAGTTACGTACTCGTGACAGCATTTGTCTCCTCGTCGGTGGCTCTGGTTTTGCCACGATTTCGTACACAAGGGCAAAGATCACGGCCTTTCGAGTATGTGCGGTTGATATGAGTCCCAAATTTCCTTTGCGTATTCAAGAACATGCAAGTGTCACCGATCGTCGGGTCCATGGAATCCCACAATCAGACATAATTATGGAATCCTCCTCGTCCCATGCCGCAAGTGTCGGATCCCTCTTTTCGGTCCTGGCTCCAAGCGAGGCGATTGCCTCCCTTCGCCCTTTAGCGTATGTGCGGACGATTTGGGACCATTCGAGATAGCTTCTTCCCGTCGAATCCGTCGGATACCCGAATATCTCCGCAACTCTCCAATTTTCGGAACACTATCGGATTCTTCTGACGGGCTGGAATCATCGGAGACAGCTTCGACATCGACACGTAGCGACGAAGAAGTTCGCAAAGAATAAAGGCCGTGAGAAGAAAAACTCCCTGCAAAAAAAAAAATTCTTCGGGAAAGAGATCGAAGAGATACTCCCGGCTTTTATTTTCGGAAACGCATCGCAGAAAAATTCCCGCGAACGTATGCGGGCTCGCTCTACGACCGCGAAGAGAAGGCGGACGACGGACGACGCGAAGAGGAAGGCGGACGACGGAAGCAGCATCGCAAAAAATTCCGCGACCGCATGCGGGCTCTGCTCTACGACCGCGAAGAGGAAGGCGGACGACGAGACGCGAGGGACGCGTTCCACGAAATCAGAAGACGACGGTCGTCTTCGAGACCTAGCAGAGCGTCGAGGATGAGGCGGAAGCAGATCGTCGTTCGGCGCACGAAGGAACCTGGACGATGCGGTCACTGTGTTCGGTGCGGAGCATTCAGCGCGCGACGAACACGAAGACGAAGCAGACGGCGCGTTAGTTCGGACGAGCAGCGGAAGATGCAGACGAAGCCGATCGACGCCGAGGAAGAAGACGAAGCAATGAAGGCTTCCAAATCCCGTAAAAATTTTTGCGGGCTCGATACCATGTGGATGAAAACCAGAAAAACGAGTAAAATAATCTCGTTATTTCCTTACCTTGGATTTGATAATACAAGATGCTTATATGTATGAGATTACAAAAAAAGAAAAGCGAAACTAACTGAAAGTAAGCTTAACTAATTCCCTTGATTTAAGGGATTACAAATTAATACAAATTAATACAAATTGATTTCTAATTTTTTCCTAATCTATTTACAGGTTATAAATCTGGAAACTTCAACATTCATCATATTAAAAAATGCACTAATATTAACTATGACATTCTGGGATATATCAATTTCTACATTATCATCTCTGACATCTTCCTCATTCGTATCCAAATTTCTGAAATAACAACAATAAAATTTAAGTAGACAATTAAGTTTTTCAATTTCAATTATTTTAAATTAAATCCAATCATCATATTGGATCTTTCATTAAGATTCATGTTATTTAATCTAAGCCTCTTGCTCTGATAACACTTTTGTCACGACCTGACTCGGAGATTGAAATTAATCAAGGTCAGTCGGTTGGCGAAAATCAATTCTCGGCAATTCTATTTCTATCACTAAAATTTTAATATTTACCTATTCATGAAAGAGCCACTAAATAAAACAATTAAATTAACAAATAGAAATTGTACATTGTCGACTGTTGTTCTCACCTCTTATACACATTTGATCATCTTCTATTCATCTTGTTCGGTGGAAATCAATTCTCGGCTATTCAATTTCTATCACCAACAATTTAATACTCAACTATTCATGAAAGTGCCACTAAAGAAAACAATTAAATTAACAAAAAGAAATTGTACATTGTCGATTATTGTTCTCACCTCTTATACACATTTGATTATCTTCTATTCATCTTGTTCAAAAGTTTAAAACCAAAAAAATATTAAAGCAAAGTTGACCTCGTTTTTGTCGAGAATTAGTTTTCCTCCTAGACTTAGGACTCTAGCCTCAGGAGCTTCCCCGACGATCCTAGATTCTTAGCGATGGGACCCACCTCGTTTTAGAGAGTCTGGAACCACTTCGTTACTCTTTGAAATCTTGCACGAGATTTCATACCGCTAGTCTGTCGGGGACGAAAATGTGCGAAACGGGAACTATCATTATTATAATAATAATAATACTTATATTCTCATTATTATTATATATTTATATTTATATTTTTCCTATCTAATTAAATCATAAACCCTATTCTCTTCTGCTGCCCCGTTCGATTGGCCTGGCTCCTCTCTCGTTCGCACGATGAGGAGCTTTCGTTCGCCTCTCTCCCGCGCTCGAGCACGTCACCCCGACCATCTCCGTCTTCCCCATGCTCGATCATATCTCTGTGGCCTTCTCCTTCTCGAGCCACACGAACTTATCCCCACTTCTTATCCCTGGCCGTGGCGACTTCCCTCTGTCTTCCCGTGCGAGTCTGCGGCTACCTGCAACCTTTTTGTCGTTGCTGTCAGAGTTCTCTCCACTTGAGCTTATCTCTTGTAGGTTTTCTCAGCACTCTCCCCCTTCCATTCTATAAGTAAACTTTGTTTGGGTCTTCCCTGGGGTTAGCCAAACTTTCTGGAGAAGGGGAGGTGTTGCTGGTTTGAGGCTTGAATTTTTAGCTCCTCTTGTGTATTCTACATTAGCTGGTAATCTCTTTTCTCTCCTCTGTTCTTCTCCGTTTGGCCTAGTGTGGCTTGTGGCTTGTGGCTTGGTTCGTTTCTCCCCGTTTAGCCTTTCGGCTGGGCACTTATATGCCATGGAATAACTTGTAGGCTTGCTTAAATGATGTTCCCTTCCCCTCTTTTCTTTCTAACAGCATGCTAGCTTGCTATTATAGCCTTATTTGGGAAAGTTCATTACTTAAGCATGTTAAAAAATGGAAATGTGAGCATGGTCTAAAGCATAGGTTTGGTTATTTGCTTAAAGTGGTGGAAATATAACATGGCATTGGCTCCTTTCTATTCTCTACTTGCTTAAGATGATAAAAGGTGGTCTACTTTTATTTCCTATTGTCAAAGAAGTTGAAGCATATGGTGGCTTTATGTTTTGAGCATATGGAGACTCGGTTTTGGGCTCCTTGTGGCTTAGCCTTTATATAAGCATGTTATGAGATTCTTTTAGTAAGTTTGGAATGCTTAGTTTTAGTGTCTTAAGTCTTCTTTGGCTTAAGAATGCATGTTTAAATGGATTTGGAAAGTTTCTATGTTAATTCTTACTTGCAAGCATGTGGTAGCTTTATGGTTTGATACATGGAAAGAATAAAAATGTTATTGTGATTCAAGTTTAGCTTTTTTCTCAGTTTCAAACAGTTTCAAGGTAAGGCTATGTTTCAAATTTATAAATTTCATTTATTAAGCTTTGGAAAAGCTTGCTTTAACTTGATGTTGGGCTTGGTTTCAATCATTCGTTGGATCTCGGTTTTAAGCCCTGCTGTGTTTTAGCTTAGTGCCGGACTTGATTGTAGCCATGTGGTGGTTCGGGTTTAAGCTCTGTAATGGCTCGGTATTTCCTTTCTTTGGCTTGATGTTGGGCTTGGTTTGATGCCTTATGTTGGCTTGGTTTTTTTAGCCCTGTTGTGTCCCTGTTTTAGCTTGGAGCTAAGCTTGGTTTTAGCCTGATTGTGGCTTGGTTTTACCCCTTCTGTATTCCTTTTTTTTAATTTGGTGCTGGGCTTCTTTTTAGCCATGTGGTGGCTCAGGTTTGGTCCTGTGTGGACTCGATTTTACTCTTGTGTTGGGCCTGCTTTAGCTTAGTTTTGGCTTGATTCCAGCCCTACTGTGGCTCGGGTTTGGGCCTGTACTGGCTCGTCTGGTACCCTTGTGTTGGTTTTCCTTGCCTTGGCTTTTTGTTGGGCCAATAGTAGCTTGGTGTTGGCTCGGTTCTAGCCTTATGATGGCTCGGTGTTTATGCCTTGTGTTAGCTCGTTTTCGCTCACCCATGGTGATTCAATCCTATGGCTTTGTGTTGGTTTGCAGTTATGGCTATGTAATGAATTTTTTTTATGTACTTTGTGGTGGTTTAGAGTCCCCTTAGCTCGCTTGTGGGGAGAGTTGTTTGAGGAGCACATTTTGGGGGTATCTTTCTTACGTTTTGCTTGAGAGAATTGGAGCTAATTTGGAGGATTTATAAATTTGTCCATTCACTTTCTTATGTATTGAAAGCTCTATTTCGATATGGTTTTTTCTATTTTTTTTTTGCCTCGGCTATGAGCTTCCTCGTCCCTCGTTGCCTCGCCGTGAGCCTCTTTATCCCCGTCCTATCATGGCCGCGAAGCTTACGTTTGGATTTATTAGAGAATTTTATACTTATAAGGCATGTTCGACCATGAATCACCCTGGAGTTGGAAATTTTCAATATTTCGGATTCGAAATACTAATGTAGGTCTTTCTTAGCCTTACTCCTATTTGACTTGTTGTGCGAGGCTTGGGAAGCTTTTCAAGACTTATCTCGGGGTGTTTTAGACTAACCCTCCTTCCGTTCGTGCCCCGCCTCTTTTAAATCGGATTCGAGGAAGGGTTAGTCTCATTTCTTTCCCTTTTGCTTTCTGCGACTTGTTTTCTTTCGTTGTTTTTCTCGCTTTGGTTTTTGTTTTGTTTTCGGGGCATACGGTGTTGATGATAAAGCGCACACCGTGGTAGAGTTGAACGATATCACATCCTACGACACTGTGACCCACCCCAGTGGCCGGTGAACCGTAGGATAACGGTATCATTCACCGTTATGAGAAGCGCGAACAGCCGTCATCCTTCTTAGGATTGTTAGTGATCCTACACTCAACGAAGTGATCAATTCGTGGACAACCCTAATTTTCAAAAATTGATAAGACTGTATACTATATTTACAGCAAAAATATATTTTCACTACAATCAAAACATCGATATAAACTCTTTTGTATGTCTGAAATCCACGTGCATGCTAAAAAAATAAATTTTAAAACTATATTATAAACTTGGTTGTCCACTTGTTGATTATCGCATCGGGTTAAGAACACCCTCCCGAGTTAGGTTTAGTAAGAGATACATTTCTAGATCGAGTACTGGTTCTATACACTCGGGATCGAAGCAACACTTTCGACGACCCTCGAGAATAACTACACAGTTTCTGAGCTTAGCCCCGACCTGAGTTCTTGTGGTTTTCTTCGGATTTTTTGTATGATTTTGGTGAAGTAGTCATGGTCCTTTTTCCGGGACTTTCCCAAGGTTTTGATGATTTTATTTTGTTATTCGTTTTCCCGAGTTTTCTACCGTGAGTCATTCGCCGTCCTTTCTCAAGTTTTTCTAAACGATATTTCTCTTTCTGCTTGGCTTTCATTTGTGTGATGCATTCCAATCTGCTACATTTAAGAAAAATAACAAATCTCCTAGGTATACAGGTTTGTTTATATATTTACAGCATGTTACTTTTCGTATATGCTACTGTTCTTTTTAGCACGTTGTACCATATTCTATTGCATGTTTTACTGTCTTCCTGCGCTATATACACTGCTATACACTGTACAACGTTTAAACATACTTTTATAGGGTGTTTAGGAGAACTATAACCATGCGCCTACCCGATTCGACATCATGACTTCGCCACCTGAAAACTCAACATTTTCACTACAGAATGAGCTGGGAGCCGACGCGCTGGGCAAAGACGGCCATCTTCAACAAAGAAATATGTTTTCACTCAGCTAAACCATTCCTTAGTGATTAAACAATAACCATGTAGATTTCGGCGATTGTTTCGCCTAGTGCGACATAAATCCTCAACCTCTTTTGAGCCTTTGTATAGTTCTGCTGTACAATATAAGCCCCAACTCATTTTAAAATTCCGAGGTTGTCGTTCGTCACGACCTAAATCCTCACATCTTCTACGCTATTCGTGTGATCGTTTCACACAAATGTAAACCCTAATTTGATATTGGCAGGATGAAACATTTAAATAATGTCTCCCCTAAATTCAAGCCAAACCATAAGATAGCTTGGGAAGTCACTGAGGTTCGCCTCCGGATCTCCGACATCCCCTAGTTCTTCTTCCTTTGGATTCTACAATAAATGTTTAAGATTTGAGCAAATCCTCGTTCACACCTCTTTGTCCGATTTAGTTGAAAAGTCATATCATTTTGACCTCCTTGAAGATAATATTTCCTGATTTTTATCGAAAGTTTTCTTAAGTGATTCGGTCATTTAAGATTTAATTAGCTATAGGGGCTGCCTTATAGGAAGCTTTTTCCGAACCCAACTTAAAATAGGGGAACTTGTCGGCAAATAAAATTATTTCACAGACCAAACGGACATCATATATTTCTTAGTTTATTTGATCGAACCTCACCCTCAAGTCTTGTGTTTATCTTTCGGGATAAATACGGATTCCTGAGTGCCAGAACGCTTCTTTCATTTAAACTAGCGAAAAATATGGTACGAGCTGATTTCATCTTCTTCAAAAATTATATATATATATATATATATATATATATGTAAATTAAAGTGTCCTTCCGAAGCTGGACGACGGGATTTCGATTCCAGCGACCAGATAGCTCTTCCTATGCAGCACTCCACACCCAAAATAACGCCGATCGTCTTCGTGCGACTCACGTGGAATAGCTTCTCTTCATCTAAATTAGAAATCTTATCTTCATACATCTGCACGCGGTCCATATCCTCAGCGAACCAGATACATTCTTCCGTTGACATGCTGCTCCCATTTCTTTCTTAGGCGAGCACGGTCAACTTTTTTGACTTCGGTGACCGTCCGTTCAACACCTTTTGAACGGAGAGGTTCGATGAGCCCATAGGACTTTTGATCTTCGGTGGGTCGACCCCAATCAGGTGTGTTGGTGGACTAGTTCTACTTGGGCATTGTGCGTTGTAAAGTTGGTCTCGCACTGGGTCCTAAACTTTACTTTCTTTTTGTGTCCTTTCGAGTTTGATTTATTATTTTGCAAATTAAATCGAATTGTCGCGCTGCGCTTACTCTTTAATTAAACCTTCACATTTTAAACAATTCACAAATTAAATAAAGACTTACCCAGTCTACAGATCGACCTTTGTTAATTTGTAGTGCTTGCACTATGGTTATGCCAAATGACTAATCCCTAGGTTTTCTTTTTTGAAATTTCTGGGATAGCGTTACCGACGCTTACCTTTTCCTGCAACTTGTCGACGAGCCGTGACGCCCGCAACGTCACTCCTACCATCAAGTTTGGAACCGAGTTTGATGAATTCGATGTCATACTCGAGAAAGCTCCATTTGTTGTAGTGAAAGTCGCCGCTCCGGAGGTCCAGGAACCGTCCGCAGAGTTCAACTCCGAATTGTCTACAAGATTTCCCTTCTTACCGTAAGGAGAAAGAGTATCGCTTACCACAACACCTGCCAAGTCTGTTTCTCCTGTTTCTGCTAAAAGGAAAAGAGGTTATGATCGTCAAAGACCCGACTGAAGGATTTGTTGTCCCACCGTCAGTGTTTAAAATTGGATCAAGTTCGAGAATTGCGCCAGTAACCCGGTCGCAAAGAAGAAGCCGCAGCAGAAAGATTCGTAAGGATACTAAAATTCAGATTTCTGAAGAGATATGTGTTGATGAGATTTCTCGTCCGGAGGAACTGGGATTGTTAGATATCACTCCACTCTTGCAAGGGAGTAGGTTCCATACCTTAATGGACATCGATGGACACGAGAGCATCCAAAAGATCGCCACTGCGTTATCAACACCTCATGGACATGGTGAGGAGAAGAAGTCTACTCCTATCACCCGAGTCAGTACAGTGTTTCAGAGACTAGCTGCCAAAGAAGGTTGTTCGCCGATTGAGACCGTCAAGTCGAGCGGGATGTGCGACATCCCCTCACATGAAGAAGGAAATATTAAAGAGTGTCAGATCTGCCAAACAGCATCAGGAACCTGTTGAAGCTTCACCTCCTCGCATTCCCATCAGATTCCGCTTAGGGAGCAGAGTTGATGCTACCACCGCCACTACCAATGCTATCGTTACTAAACCAATGGGCCATCAACCAGTTAAGTCACGTCTGGGTCCAAGAGTTCTACCGATTACCAACCATGAAGATGTTCCTAAAGTTCCGAATAAAAGGATAAATAGGTTGCCTGATACGGTATCTGGTCTTTGCCATGGAGAGCACACCATTCTTCGACATGTCGATGCTTCTGTTGCGACACCTAGTCTCAAAGCAGCACTGTCAAAGAAAAAGGTGTGGATACCCAAGGTCACTGCACCAAAACGATTCAGTGAGCCCGTAAGTCAGAATTGTGGAATAAAACAAAAATCTGAAGTATCCGACAAGGTCAGAGCAATTATAAGCAAAGGAGATGTGCATGCAGAGGATGTCCAACAAAGGCCTCTAGATCTCAGAATCATACAAAGGTCAATAATTGAAGACAAGATCGAAAGGCTCAAGAGCGAGATTTCAGAGTTAGCTCAGGGACAAAGAATTCCTATTGATGATGAAAATGAAGACTTCGAAGACTACCTCGAGAAGGACTGCATGGATATTAATGTCCTCGAAACCAAAGCAGCTTCATCTGCGCGCGACGCCCAACCTCCTACTGAAGGGAACGTCGTAGATGAGCTGTGTAGGACTGTCCTCCTGAGGGATGAGCAAATCATTCAAATGGAGAGAATGATGGAAGAAATGACCACTGCCATGACTGCTATAGCTGCAGCTAAAGGACAATCTCAACCGCAACAACCAGCATCCCAGAAGTTAATCAACCAGAAATTATACAGATCATAGATGAAAGGAGGGAAGTTGCCTCAGCTAACAGAGATGATCAACAAAAGAAGGATTCTGCCCAGAGCGTCATACCAGAAAGGGAATTTAAACAAATGGTCGAACAAGTTCGGGAGGCTATAGCCCAGTCTAAGAGTGGTGCATTGATTTTAAAGAGTAGACCCTACCCTGAGGAATTTGATGTCGTACCTACACCTAAAGCTTTTGTCACCGAACTTTAAGATATTCGACGGGACCGAAAATCCCAGACAAAGACAAAGACATTTCCGAGCTGAGTATGGCAATACCGGAGCGTATCAAGACATTGCTACTGGCGTCGCTTCGTCAGTCACATTCGTCAGATAGCATTCGATCGGTACGTCGAATTACCTAATGGATCGATCGAAGACAATCTTTGACGTAGAGCAGTTGTTCGTGAAGAGATTTGTCGGAGCGCAGCACCATGTTTCTATTGGACATCTCGTGATTGAAAGACAAAAGACTAACGAGACCTTAGTGGACTACATCTTGAGATGGAGAAACCATAGTATGAAATGTGAATCTCAGCTACAGGAACATCATGCGATTGAGATCTTACTCAAGAGCATCCATGGGCCAATAGCTTTCAAGCTTAAGGGACTCACCATCAAATCTTTCGAGAAGTTACTCCACAAAGCCAACAATCTGCAAGAAGCCAAGTATATGGATTCTCATGAGAAGGCTGAGAAGTCCGTAACAACCGTAATATTCGAGAAGAAGTCCGGACAAGAAGCAATCTGGCCGATAAAGGAAAACAACCTAATGAAGATTTATGCAGAAGATTCTCGTCAGAATTTCCAACCACCATCACAAAGATAACCAAGAAGAATGAGACGGCAACAGTATGGCCAGCCCAACCAGCAAGCACATCAAGAAGGATCATACCGAACAGAGAATAAGAAAATGACCATGACGGAACGGAGGAAAATAGTGTACTCCTTCAAAGATGAAGCAGTACCCAAGATATTCAAAAGACTAATGAATAAGTCTGAGTTCAAATTACCAGATCCGAAGAGACCAGAAGAGGTCGATAAGAAAGGACATCCTAATTATTGTCTGTATCACAGGATGCTCGGACACACCATGTAAGTATTGTTTCGTCTTCAATAATTGGCTCCAGAGAAATCTCAAAGAAGGAAATATAACAATCCCGAAAGAATATTTAAAAGAACCCCAAAGAGGTTCTATAAATATGATTTCGGCTGAGCTAATAGATCCGTATTCAGAAAGAGATGAATGGAATACAGTTTGGAACAAGTCATCCAGAAAAATATTGAATCAGATTTAGACCGCTTCAGTTCAGGCAAGCATTTAGAGTCTACAACCTGTTCAGTCAGAGAGAAGTTTCGTCAAAAAGATCACCGCAACCTGAAAAGGAAGAAAAGAGCGACGTCACGAAGACTGATAGTGTGGGGGTAGAATAGGGGCTGCCTCTGTTCGTTTAGTTGTCTCTGATTCGGGAGAGAAAATCCTCGAACTTTTGACCTTGTATTATTATCTTTTTGCTCCTCCGGGGTATTATAAATATAATGATAATGATTTCGGCTATGTTTTAATCAGTTTCGCCGACAGGCGACTAATTTTGGTCACTCTAGCTTCGATTTCGATTCCCAGACCGATCCTCAAATCGTGCTTAAGTCCGATAAACCCATTAACCAGAATGAAGAAGACATCGATGACACCGGCTAAGATAATTCAGGAAGTAACGAACCAGTCCTCGAATGCAAAGGGACGCCGATCGCCATCAATTTGGACTTTTCTGATTCAGAGTCAATACCAGAAAGATTAGCCACAGCGTCAGAAGAGACAACAGAGGTCTACTTAAGAGGGAGAGTGTTGCCCTCAGGGACGGCTCCGATGGCTAAAGAAAAACAACCAGTTACACAAGAAGAACCACCCCAGCAGTGGAAGAGACACGTGTCCAAGAGGAAATCAGAAGCTCAAATAAAGTGTATTATAACGTGCTAACTCATCTTAGGAAGTTGTCGGCCAAACTAAGCATCTACGACGCCCTAATCTTGTCAAAGGAAATAAGAGAATCTCTGGTTTCGGTGCTGCTTGATCCAGATATCTGCTTAGCCCAGTTGGCTAGCACATCCTCGGATGAAGTTTGCTCGTTAAAAGAACAGCCAGAGATAACTTTTACAGATGAAGACTTGTTACTTGGTACAGCCGATCACAACCGTCCACTCTACATCTCTGTAAATATCGACAGATTCGTATTATCCAGAGTTTCGGTAGATCCTCGAGCATCCCTCAACTTGATGAGTATACGGACATTGGCCTATTTGGATATTGAAGCTCGTAGAGCTTACGGCCGATAAGATGATGTTAAGAGGATTCAACCAAAAGGGAGAGGGAGACCTTGGATCAATTACTTTGCTTATGAAAGTTGGAGAGTTAGTAACAACCGCTAAATTTCATATCATCGACGCTGAGACCTCTTTTAAAGCTCTACTTGGTCGACCGTGGATCCACGAGCATGACATGGTTCCATCTTCTCTACATCAATGCATTAAGTATTACACGGAAGGACAAGAATATTGCATCAAAGGAGATTTACAATCATTTTCAATTCATGAAGTTGGCATTCACGAAGACGCCGCTTACTACTCGCATCTTAAAAAGACCGTTTTCTCTCGTGAAGTTATGGCAGATAAAGTGAAGAATTCAGAAAAGTTACAAAGAGGAGGCCATTCAACTCCGTTTCGACAGTCAACTACTATCTCTTCACAACAAAGTGATAGGGGTTTTTTTAGCCTATGCACCCGAGATCGAGGCCGGGGACGTGGACGAAGAAGAGCCGATGTAATTGTTGGACGAACTAGACCGACCATCAACATTGATGAAGAAGAAAGTTCCGAAGAAGAAATAATAATGATAAAACAGAAGAAACCTCAGTACGAGATACCATTAGAAGATACAAAGAAAAATGAATATGAGACAATGTATGATTGGATAAACCACTATGTGAACGCCATGACCCTTACTCCGGTCATTCCTCAAAAGGTCGAGAGTTTAGAGGTCAAAGAGGTCCCTAGTGCTGGTTTAAAGCCGATCAAATTTTATTGTGTTCCTGCTTCTACCAGTCTTGAAAATCATGTAAATTTGGATGAGAGTTCATATGAATTAATGGAATTACCTTTTGGTTACTTTTCGCCTTGTGTGCAAAAATTAATTCAACAGGGACATTTACCAAAACAAATGCTGAAAGAAAAATTGCAACTCTAAAAAATTATGGAATGTTAAGAATCGAATTCCTAACTCGAAAGAGGGTCTCGAATTTGGTACGTTCGGACCAACTATGATTCGGAATTTTGCATGGTCGTTACATAAGTGAATCGGGAGAGGATTGCCTCGATGTGGAGGATGACTCTACCGATCGACTACAGAAGATTCTCTCGCTGAACTCGAAGAAGAAATTAGCTCAACAGCTGATGAGTTGAAAGAAATCAATCTTGGGATCAAGGAGCAGCCTCGGCCAACCTTCATAAGTTCTCTACTTGATAAAGAAGAATCTACATAATTAATAAAGTTATTGTCAGAATTCAGAGAATGCTTTGCATGGAGTTATGATGAAATGTCGTGACCGTCTTAGCAGAGGTCATGAGCTCATAAACTCGGGGTAGACAAAGATATGACCCTAGTAAAACAGGCTCCAAGAATGATGCGCCTCGAAATAGAGCATCAAGTAATTGTCGAGGTGAAGAAACTGATAGATGCTAACTTTGTAAGAGAAGAGCAATACCCCACATGGTTAGCTAACATTGTGCCGGTTAAGAAGAAAAATGGACAAATCCGTGTATATGTCGACTTCAGGGATTTAAATAAAGCATGTCCAAAAGATGAGTTTTCGTTGCCGATACCAGAAATGATGGTAGATATCGCTTCGACACAAGTGGTTTTTTCCTTCGTGGATGGATCGTCGGGATACAACCAGATCAGAATGACTCCAAAAGATGCGGCCCTTACAGCCTTCAGAACACCTATTGGAATTTTCTGTTATACAGTAATGTCATTCGGGTTGAAGAATGCCGGAGCAACTTATCAGCGAGCGATGAGGAAGATTTTTGATGACCAAATTCACAATCAAGTGGAATGCTACGTGGATGATTTAGTTATCAAGAGTAAACAGAAGATAGACCATTTGCACGATTTGAGGATAGTGTTCGAACGATTACGACAATACAATCTCAAGATGAATCCCTTAAAGTGCGCCTTTGGCGTTACCTCCGGAAATTTCTAGGATTTGTTGTTCGTCATCGGGGAATCGAGATCGACCCGGATAAGATTAAAGCTATCTTGGAAATGACTCCTCCCAAAACCTTGAAACAACTACGTTCCTTCCAAGGGAAGTTGGCATATCTGAGATGCTTTATTTCTAATCCCTCAGGTAGGTGTCAACCCTTCTCGACATTAATTAAAAAGAACGCTAAATTTTTCTGGGAAGAGAATTGCCAACGGGCCTTCGAGGACGTTAAGAAATACTTAATGACACCTCCTGTTTTGGCAGCCCCTATCCCGGGAAAACATTTGATACTTTATATTGCGGCTTTAGACGACTCTCTCGGAGCCCTACTAGCCCAAGTCAATAGCGAGGGTAAAGAGAATGCACTTTACTACTTAAGTCGACGTCTAATACCGACGGAGGTAAAGTATCCGCCTATCGAGAAGTATTGTTTAGCTTTAATTTTCGTCGCCCAAAAGCTCAGACATTACATGCTTTCTCATAAGACAACCCTGATTTCGAAAGTTAATCCATTGTAATATTTGATGATCCGACCAACACTTTTCGGACGTTTAGCAATGTGGTCGATGATTCTATTGCAATTTGATATAACTTTTATTCCCCTCCGCGCTATCAAGGGACAGATTTTAGCAGATTTTCTCGCTGCACACCCACTTCCAACTGGGTCCCCTCTTAATGATGAGTTACCGTATGAGCGGATACTACAAATGAAATTCTCCGAAGTGCAACGCCGGGAGATGTACTTCGACGGAGCTTCTTCGGCCGTAAAAGACAAAGGATCGAGAACGCTTATACCGTATAAAGCCGAATCGACCGATTTTCATTACACTGGATAAGGGTATGCTGAGATTCTCCTACCACCTGACAGAGCCGTGTACAAACAACGAAGCAGAATATGAAGCCTTAATCACCGGATTGAAATTGGCAATCTCAATGGATATAACGGATATCGTCGTCTACGGTGACTCTCAGCTTATAATTCAGCAAGTCATCGGGCAATATAAGATTTTGAAGCCAAGATTAGCAGAGTATCATCAGTATGCAATTAAGCTACTGGAGCAGATTCCCAATGTGACATTCTACCGGATTCCTCGAGGAGATAATGCTCATGCCGATGCTTTAGCAAAACTTGAAAAAGAATTGGTGTGTTCCCCGCAGGATTCCATTGACGTCACAGTACAAGGAAGACAGATTTTGTCTCGAATCAACCTTGAAGATCCACGGAAGTTCGAAGGACAAGAAGGAATGACAGTTGCAGTTGCTGATATTAACGAGGATTGGCACAGGCCATTTATAGAATATTTGCAAACTGAAAAGTTACCGGAAGACAAGTCAACAGCACATCACATTACAAGAAGGGCTATGTCGTACGCTTTAGTAAGAGATGTCCTCTACAAGAGATCGTTCGATCAGATGTGGCCGCGTGCCTGCGCAGAGAGCCGGTTGCAGAATATCGTCAAAGAGGAACGTGCTTGGATTAGTGTCGCGCTCACCGACCGAGACCGAAATGAAGATCAAGATCAAGAGACTCGAATATTATCGCCGACAATGATGTCCGATCGCATGGATACGACCGTAGAAGTGTCACCAATGTCAAGTGCATGGGGTGGTCTTACACCAACCTCCGAATGTGCTACACCCGACTGTTGCTTCGTGGTCATTCGAGTGTTGGGGCACGGACATAATAGGTCCGATAGACCCTCCATCCTCTAAGGGACACAGATTTATTCTCGCAGCTACGGATTACTTCTCCAAATGGGCAGAGGCAGTACCGCTACGAAAGGTTACAACACAGCATGTTGTTCTCTTTTCCAAGAGTCAGATAGTCTACCTTTTCGAAATTTCACGCAGAGTGATCTTTGACAATGGAACGTACCTTCAAAAGCACCAAGATCAACAATTTCGTCAAACGACATGAGATAAATTGGAGATACTCAGCAATCTACTATCCTAAAGCAAATGGCTTAGCCGAAGCATTCAAAAAAACACGGGTACAGATTTTGAAGAAAACACTGGACGATAACAAAAGAGGATTGGCATAACAAATTGCTAGAAGCTTTGTGGCCTATCAAACAATGTTCAGGACTCCAACCTGATCTACACCCTACGCACTCGTATACGGATCAGAGACCGTGCTACCGATAGAAGTTCAGACGTTGTCTCTCAAAGTCGTTGTCGTCAATCAACTTACAACAGAAGAAAGTGCAAAGACTCAGACTTGAAGAATTGGAAAGTCCTAAAGGAAAGCAACTTGAAGCACAACAAAATTTGGAGCTTTACCGTATACGAATTACACAGACTCATGACAAATTGGTCCGCCCAAGGACGTTCAATGTTTGTGACATCGTTCTCGTTCTCAAGAGACATTCTTGTGCGCCGCAAGATAGGTGGAAAATTTGAGCCAACTTGGGAGGGATCATTTGTCGTTGAGAAGGCCTATTCAGGAGGAGCCTACCAGTTGGTGGATTCTCAAGGCGAAAGACCCATGTTGTCGATCGACGGATGATACTTGAAGGCATACTATGCAACTTGACATCGCTTGAGTTGAAACTTTGAAATCCTGATTATCTTTGGGTTATTTATTTGGCCAAATGTCTGTGACCGGATTCAAAAATTTTGTAATAAAATTAATCTCAATAAAATGAAAACTTTTTGAAAATACACACTTCCACTTTCTTTTTCTACTTTTACTAAAGAAAATAATATTCTTACAAACATAAATTAAAGCCTTCTCTGGTAGGCATTTTGTTTTGTTCTTGTTCCTGTCGGATTTCAGCTCACTGATGTTTTCCTAATGTCTGCAGATAAAATGTCAGAACAGAGGTTGATTTTCGCTTTTAAGGATGGCTTGAATCTCGCACTTGACGAAGAAAGTGCACCACAGGGTGGCATCATAGACTTAGACCTGGACTTCAATCAAGTCAATGTGGACTATGAAAGTCCCCTGTTGAGTGTAGCTAGTCATCAAGAGAACGAGATGCTACCGTCGTTATTAAAGATCAGCAACAGAAAGGATTCCTCACTGAAGGGGAAGAAAGTAATGGTACAACGAGATCCGATGGAGGGGACTAGTCGCTTGCCATCCATGATAACTGCACCCACTGGAGACTTAGTCATTGCTGAAAATGAGAGACTGCCAGATAAACTGTCGCTAAAAACTCAGCGCATAAATGCCAACCGCCGAAAACACAGAGCCTTCAGACGTGAAGAAAGAAGACTGATACAAGAAGCAGGAATTTGCTTAATCCTATCCAAGAAGGAGAAATCTACCAGGTATGCATGAGAGAGACTTCTTCTAGCTTGCCTGCTACAGAGGATGAGTCTGAGTTTGTTGCAGAGCCAGAGACACCGGAGATTCCAAATGATCTTTGCTCGGGTTGCCCGACATGCAACGCAGAGATTCCTGTACGTACGTCAACTACAGGGGCATTTGTGGAATGCCCAGATTGCAACGTCCTCCACTTAGAGCGTTACAGTACTCTGGAGGAGTGCATGTCTAAAAATGATGGATTACAGACTATCGGTCCTTCAATAAGAGAATCATATGTTCTGTTGAATACAGAATCATACATTCCGTTGAATACAGAGACAACATCAGCTTGGGTTCCTACCGACATTGAAATGAGGGAACGTCATCGACAACTACCAATGATCACAATGGCAGAGCTCGATAAGCTGGTTAAAGTGAAGAAAAGAGAATTTGAATTCTATGAAGAAGTTCAAGGAAGATTCGTCAACATACTAGAAGGCCTGGAGCTATATACCAGAGTTTTCTCCGAAAGCGATGAAAAGAGTATTCTCGGCTGCATATTCGACTTAAAAGACAAGGGTCGAGCAGGTCTTTTAATGGAAAGGACATTCTGACCAAAGAGGTGGATGCGTGGAAAAGGTAGAATCACCATCCAGTGTGCATTCCCAACGTACTGCATCATCAATATCTATGACGAGGGTGACTGTATTCCCCCGCACATTTACCATCATGACTTCGTGAGACCTTTTTCTACAGTCTCCTTCATGAGCAGAAGTAATATACTGTTTGAAAAAGAGATACTGTTTGGCCCCGGTGAGTTCAGAGAATCCGTGGAGATTCTGCTACCAGTGGGTTCAGTACTAGTTCTCAAAGGAAATGGAGCAGACATTGCTAAACACTGCATTCCAGGAGTGCGATACCCCAGAGTTTCTGTAACTTTCAGAAGAATGGATAACAGCAAGATGCCATATGGGTTTCGTCCAGATCCAGATTTGGAAGAGCTGCTACCTTACGAGCTGTGAGAAGGTCGTCACATTTAAGCACATGCGAAGGGAATTCTTATCCTAGAGCGTGGCTTAGCAGGTCGGCTTGATCAAGAGCTCGCCTCACCAGAGATGGAAGACTTCCAGAAGACAGCTTTTTGTACTGTTTTTTGACATGACAGATATGATGATATACGTACAATATATGTTCAGCTTGTGAAATGTACTCGATACGAGATATTTTCAGATTTACTTTTGATGTGTTCAGCATATTGTACCATTTTGATGCTTCAGCTTATGTTCAACCTGAAACTCCAGTTTGAAGCATATTCTCTTCCAGAATCTTGTCTGTTTGTTCAGTTGTCATTTTGTGCGATGGATGAAAAGCCACCGAACCATGCATTGGTTTTGAACTACAACAAACAAAGAACGAAACAATGAAAACTTGAGAATAATAAAACTCAAATAAAATAATCTTTTGAAAAATCAATCAGCGAAAATCAAATTTTGAAAAACATATTTTGATAATTAAAACAATATAAAAGAAAATAAATTTGTTGAGTTTGTTTATCTCGAGTTCGAGATTTCTCACTCTTCGTCATAGCGCGACTATCATACCGCACCAGTTTTCTACACATACCCACAGAATCTCACGTTCTGCACAGAATCTCACAAAATATCACATGTCTTCCATATCTTTATCAATCTTATCACATGACACATATCTATGATCTCCCATTATATTTTTGAGGTAGAGAATCCCAGCATCTGATACTGCATTGCTTAGCAATGGATCACATTATATTTTTGAGGTAGAGGATCCCAGCATCCGATTCTGCATTGCATAGCAATGGATCACATTATATTTTTGGGGTAGAGGATCCCAGCATTTGATACTGCATTGTTTTACAATGGATCACATTATATTTTTGAGGTAGAGGATCCCAGCATCCGATACTGCACTGCTTAGCAATAGATCACATCATATTTTTGAGGTAAAGGATCTCAACATCCGATACTGCATTGCTTAGCAATGGATCACATCATATTTTTGAGGTAGAGGATCTCAGCATCCGATAGTGCATTGCTTTGTAATGGATCACATTATATTTTTGAGGTAGAGCATCCCAGCATTTGATACTGCATTGCTTTGCAATGGTTCACACTGCATTTTTTAGGATGAGGATTCCATATCCGATCCGCATTGCTTGGCAATGGTTCACACTATATTCTACGATATTCCTGAGGCTGAGGGAATAAGCCCTTCGATTAATTCAATGCATCCTACCCTCAATATTCAAGATTGGTGTAAGACCCCCTTAAATGGAACATGGCATATTTTCCGTTCCTTCCACCATAAATTTTAACTGTACTTTGATTCCCACCTCGGAGTCAATACCTAAATATTGATTCTCATTCTCAATACACATCTAAAATTTGATAACTCAAAATCTACAACCCAATCCCCAGCGAGTTTCTACTCCTCGATTTTGATCGAATATCCACTTGCTAATTCCCCAGCGAAAACAGCTAGCACCTCACTCTACAATTCTTTTTAGGTCTGTCGACCTAGGAGTCTGCATTGGTTTTGTTGATCTCGTCGGTCAACGCCAATACGCGCGATGTGTCTTCCCACAGACAACACACCTATTAGGGGTTCATTTGTTGACCTCGTTTTTGTCAAGGCTTAGTTTTCCTCCTAGACTTAGGATTCTAGCCTCAGGAGCTTCCCCGTCGATCCTAGATTCTTAGCGATGGAACCCACCTCGTTTTAGAGTGTCTGGAACCACTTCTTTACTCCTTGAAATCCTGCACGAGATTTCGTACCGCTAGTCTGTAGCCAGTCGCAATTGATGTCAGGAATTCAAATTGAGTCCATATAGGATCCCTGGACATTAGGACAGCCTCGTGCACGTCTTACACACCTGAATGCACAAATTCTCGCCTCACGGCCTCGACGCCTTCAATTTCTTCGCAGTGGATCGGAGTCGGAGTCGAACGCTGGACAATCGACATCAAAGTCAGAATTTCAGAAAAGGCCGGATTTAACGTACTTTCTACGCGACCGTCAACGAGGTTGTTCGAACGACCTCGGATGACGAAATTGGTTGCGTCAATGCGTCCCGAACGTCGGTTTTACCTAAAATTGATATTTAATTTGCGATGATCGCCTGTCGGGAACGAAAATGTGCTCGAAATGGGAATTATCATTATAATAATAATAATAATACTTATGTTATTATTATTATTATATATTTATATTTATATTTTTCCTATCTAATTAAATCCTAAATCCTATTCTCTTCTGCTGCCCCGTTCAATTGGCTTATACTTATAAGGCATGTTGAGTCATGAATCACCTGGGAGTTGAAAATTTTCAATATTTGAGATTTGGAAATACTAGTGGGGGTCTTTCTTAGCTTACTCCTATTTGACTTATTGTGTGAGGCTTGGAAGCTTTTCAAGCCTTATCTTAGGGTGTTTTAGACTAACCCTCCTTCTGTTTGGGCCCCACCTCTTTTGAATCGGATTTGGAGGTAAGGTTAGTCTCATTTCTTTCCCCTTTTGCTCTGTGACTTGTTTTCTTTCGTTGTTTTTCTCGGGTTTGATTTTCGTTTTGTTTTGGGGCACATGGTGCTGATGATAAAGCGCACACCGAGTAGGAATGGAATGATATCACATCCTACGACACCAGGACCCACCTCAGGGGCCCGGTGAACTGTAGGATAACGGTATCATTCACCGATATAAGGCGAGCGGGACACCCGTACCTTCTTAGGATTGTTAGTGATCCTACACCCAACAAAGTGATCGATTTGTGGACAACCCTAATTTTCAAAATTTGATAAGAATAGATACTATATTTACAACAAAAACATATTTTCCCTACAATCAAAACATCGATATAAACTCTCTTTTGTATACCTGAAATCCATGTGCATGCTAAAAATAACCATTTTAAAACTATATTATAAACTTGGTTGTCCACTTGTTGATTATCAGTACCGGGTTAAGAAACACCCTCCTGAGTTAGGTTTAGTAGGACACCCTTCTAGTCGAGTAGCGAGCTCTATACACTCGAGTGACCGAGTAGCCTTCGACGACCCTCGAGAATAACAACACAATTTTTAAGCCTAGCCCCGACCCGACTGTTTGCAGTTTTCTTCGGATTTTTTTTATGATTTTGGTGAAACACTCGTCTTTTTTCTGGGACTTTCCCGAGGTTTCGATGATTTTATTTTGTTATTCGTTTTCCGGAGTTTTCTACTGTGAGTCATTCGTCGTCCTTTCTCGAGCTTTTCTGGACTATATTTCTCTTTCTGCTTGCCTTTCATTTGTGTGATGCATTACAACCTGCTACATTTAAGAAAAATAATGAATCTCCCAGGTATACAGGTTTGTTTATATATTTACAGCATCTTACTTTTCGTACCTGCTATTGTTCTTTTTAGCACGTTGTATCATACTCTATTGCATGTTTTACTGTCTTCCTGCGCTATATACCCTGTTATACACTGTACAACCTTTAAACATACTTTTATAGTATGTTTATGAGAAGTACAACCATGTGCCACCTCGATTCGACATCATGAATCGTCATTTTAGAAAACTCAACCTCTTCACGCAAGCGAGCTGGAGCTAAGACGGCAAGCAGACGACCATCTTCAACATCAAAAACATGTCTTCACCAGCTTAAACCATTCTTTAGCTGACTAAATAATAACCCATGTGATTTCGATATTGTCTCGCCTAATGCGACATAAATCTTCAACCTCTTTTGGCTTTTGTATAGCTTCATTGTACAATATAAGTCCCCAACTCGTTTTACGATTCCGAGTATTGTTATCCGTCACGACCTAAATCCTCACATCTTCTAGTGCTATTCGTGCGATCGTTTCACACAAATGTAGCTCTAATTTAATAAAATCACAGGATGAAACATTTAAATAATATCTCCCCTAAATTCAAGTCAAACCATAGGATAGCTTAGGAAGTCACCGAGGTTCGCCTCCGGATCTCCGACATCCCCTAGTTCTTCTTCCTTTGGATTCTACAATAAATGTTCCAAATTTGAGTCAATCTCCTTTCACACATCTTTGTCCGATTTCGTTGAAAAGTCCTATCCTTTTGACCTCCTTGAAGATAATATTTCCTGATTTTTATAGAAAGTTTTCTTAAGTGATTCGATCATTTAAGATGTAATTAATTATAGGGGCTTGCACTTATAAGAAGTTTTTTCCGAACCAAGCTTAAAATAAACCCTATTTAATTCTTCATATTAAATAGGGGAATTTGTCGGCAAAAAAATGGTTTCGCGATCAAACGGACGTCATATATTTCTTAGCTTATTTGATCGAGACTTCACCTCAAGTCTTCGTGTTTATCTTTCGGATAAATACTTGATTCGAGATATAGTCATTTTCGATTTAAACTATGAAAAATTTGGGGTCAGTTTGATTTCGTATTTTTCAAAAATTATATATATGTGTAAATTAAAGCGTCCTTCCAAAGCGGGCGACGGGATTTCGATTCCGGCGACCGACAGCTTCCTACGGACACTCCACACCCAAAATAACGCCGACAAGCAACATGATGAGTTGTCCAAAGATAACTCAAGAATAATTGCACTTCTAAACTACATTAACTGAAGGAAAAAAATCAATATATGTGTTGGTCATTTATATCTCTATAAAAAATTCTTTACAATACTCGCCTTTCATATTTTTTTAATAAATAATATAATATATTAAAGCATGTATTAACGAACTTTATTAAATGAAAATATTCAAATCTTTTATATGCATTTACTTTAACTTTACATTTATTTTATAGTCTTTACATACACATCAATTTCTTTGAGGATCACTATCAACAAAATCTAACATACTCATAGTGAATATTATCATGTCGGCATAGCGGTTAGGAATTTAAATATCACAATTGTTGGGTGAAAATGTCCCTACTTGCCCTTGTCTGATGTTATCTCGTCAGCACAGCGGTTAGCGATGTAAGCATCACAATTGTTTGGAGTGGTAAGCTTTGTCTAGTACAAAAGGAGCAAAAAAAAAGGAGAAATTTTTTTTGTGAAGATCCAACTGAGGAGAAATTTGAGGTGAGCACAGAATCAAAAATTGGTGTCCTAATCCAGACATTCAAAATCTTGAACAAGTAATCCTCAATAAAAAAAGAGCGAAAAGCTCAAAAAAAAAATAAAAAAAGAAAAAAGAAAAAGAAAAAAAACAAGAATGCTCCTTGAGAAGTTTGAGGCAGGCATATAATCAAAAATTGGTGTCTTAATCCTCCCCCGATTAATAAAACTTGAAATGCAACCTTAAGAAGTTTCCTATGATATTATGCTTTGGAGAAAGTCATGTGATTATATGTCTTTTGGTCGGTCATTAATTGGCTCAGAAATATATTTAGACAGTGAAAAATATTCCGATCACAGAAGCAGAAATTCTGAAATTTTCTTAGGCTAGAAAGAAAGAATTAAAGTGAAAGGGGTCATGATATTAGTAATAATGGAAATTCGACCCTGAAGTCGTATCTTTCAGCGTCCAGCAAATACAACTCTAACGTCAACTCGAAGAATGTCAGAAAGATTTCTCAAAGATAACTTCAACAGTCTCTACAGAATCCTCAACAAATCAAATGATGACTGCTACAAACAAAGCTACGAAATTGCGGCCACTTCAACTGCAGCGTTCTTAGAGATAACATATCTTTATAGGGTACTTGAAAGAATATAATCCCGATAGCACCTTAAAGAGAGTTATTTTCTAGCACTGGTCCTTAGTCAGTGGGCGATACTTCAAGAAGCACTGTGCTTAGTGTTTCAAAGACAAAGACTCGTTCTTAGAAGCTCATATGACTCGTTCATAGAAGCTCATATGTCGTGCTTGTCTAAAACTGGGTTCAAATCCTAAAACAAATGCAATAAAGCAAAAGTCAACATTCAAGGTAAAAAAAAATTTTGCTCGAAAAATTTTGCAAAAATCTCTGCACAGACTTTTCAGCATATTTCTGCACTGCACAAGTTTCACGAATTTCTCTCAAATTCAAACATCAAATTTCAAATCTGAATTCTTCAGTCTGAAGCTGTCATTAATATCTCTTCAATCCCTCGTTTGAGAAAGGATCAGCTGGTTTTATTGACATGGAGCCGCGAGTTTCGATTGGTTCTGTTGGCGTGGAAGCACATCCTTTCCCAAACTAGCACCTTTTCGGTTAACTCTTTGAGCAGGATATGAAACATCCTCATGATCTCTCTTAATTTGTTTCCTTCAACGAAAATCTTTCAAGTATCAAATTCCAGAGGTTGAGGACTCTGACGTTCAATTCCGCGTTGCTTTAGGATCTCCTCCTATCATAATCTCTCAGATTAATTTTAGAGGTAGAGGATCCCAGCATCTGATACCGCATTGCTTTGCAATGATCTCCTGTCAGTTTTAGAGGTTGAGGATCCCAGCATCCGATACCACATTGTTTTGCAATGGCTCCTATCAAGTTTTAGAGATAGAGGATCCTAGCATCCGATATCGTATTGCTTTGCAATGACCTCCTGTCAATTTTAAAGGTTGAGGATTCCAGCATCCGATACTACATTGTTTTGCAATGGTTCCTATCAAGTTTTAGAGGTAGAGGATTCCAGCATCCGATAACGCATTGCTTTGCAATGGCTCCTATCAAGTTTTAGAGGTAGAGGATCCCAGCATCCGATAACGCATTGCTTTGCAATGGCTCCTATCAAGTTTCAGAGGTAGAGACCGCATTGTTTTGCAATGATATCCTGTCAAGATTTAGAGGTGGAGGATCTCAGCATCCGATACCGCATTGTTTTATAATGATTTCCTATCATATTTTAGAGGACGAGGATTTCATATCCGATCCGCATTGCTTAGTAATGGTTCACGTTATATTTTAGTGGATGAGGATTCCATATTCGATCCGCATTACTTAGCAATGGTTCACGCTATATTTTAGTGGATGAGGATTCCACATCTGATCTGCATTGCTTAGCAATGGTTCACACTATATTTTAAAGGTGGAGGATTCCATATCCGATCCGCATTGCTTAGCAATGATTCACACTATATTCTAGAGGTTGAGGATTTTACATTCGATACCGCGTTGCTTTAGGATCCCCCCTATCGCAATATTTCAAATCAAATCACACTATATTCTAAAGGTTGAGGATTTTACATCTGATACCGCGTTGCTTTAGGATTTCTCCCTATCGCAATCTTTCAAATCAAATCCTAGAGGATAAAGATTTTATATCTGATTCTGCATTGCTTTAGGATTCCCCACCTATTGCGATCTTTCAAATTAAATTCAACGATATTCCTGAAGTTGAGGGAGCTCTTCGATTGATTCAAGGCATCCTATCTTCAATTTTCGAGATTGGTATAAGGCCCCCTTAAATGGAACATGACATCCTATCCTCAATCTTCAATTTTCGAGATTGGTATAAGACCCTCTTAAATAGAACATGGCATCTTATTCTCAATCTTCGAGTCCGGTGTAAGACCCCCTTTAGTGGAGCATGACATCCTACTCCCATCCCTGAGGATGATACTTAAATCCGACTCTCCTTTTCGAGATTAGTATCTAAATTTCAATTCTCACCTCGGAGTCAACACCTAAATATTGACTCTCATCCTCAATAAACATCTGAAACATGATAACTCAAAATCCACTCTCCAATCCCCAACGAGATTTTAATCGAATATCCACTTGCTAATTCCCCGGCGAGAACCACTAGCACTTCACTCTACACTTCTTTCTAGGTCTGTCGACCTAGGAGTCTGTATTAGTTTTGTTGATCTCACCGGTCAACGCCAATATGTGCGGTGTGCCTGCCCAGCACACCACACATATTGGGGGTCCATTTGTTGACCTTGTTTTTGTCGAGGTTTAGTTTTCCTCCTAGATTTAAAGTTCTAGCCTCAAGAGCTTCCCCGACGATCCTAGATTCGTAGCGGTGGACCCACCTCGTTTTAGAGTGTCTGAAATCACTTCGTTACTCTTTGAAATCCTACACGAGATTTCGTTCCGCTAGTCTATAGCAGGTCAGAGTTAACGTCAGGAATTTAAATGGAGTCCCTATAAGATCATTGGACATTAGGACAGCCTCGTGCACGTCTTGCACTACTGGACGCACAAGTTCTCAGTTCGCGGCCTCGCGCCTTCAATTTCTCTGCAGTGGGCTGGAGCTGAAGTCAGAACGCCGGGATGATCGACATCAAAGTCAAGAATTTCATAGAGGACCAGATTTAACGCACTTTCGGCGCGACCATCGACGAGGTTGCCCGAACGACCCCGGATGACGAAACGGACTGCGCCGATGCATCTAGCACGTCGATTTTGCCTAAAATTGATGTTCATTTCGCGACGATAGCTCGTCGGTGAGGAAATGCCGAAAATGAATATGATAATAATAATAATAATAACAATAAAACTATTAATATTATTATATATATGTTATTTCTCTCATAATAAACCCGAAAGCCCTAGGATTTCTCCTCTCGCTCGGTCCTCATCTCCCGCTCTCCCGTTCGCACGCCCAACCGGATCCCCCATCCCCTGTCGCGATTTCATCTTCTGCGGTCTTCTCCTCGAGCCGCACGCGCCAATCCCTTATCTCTGGCTGCATCATCTTCTCTTCTGCGACCCTTCGAGCCGCCCGCATAGAAGGAGTCCTCCGCTCGACTCTTCGAACCGGGAAACTTCTCCCCCATTTCTTTTCTCTCTTGCCTATAAGAAACCCCATTTGGGGAGTTCAAGGGTTGGCCGAAAATTTGAGGGAAGGGGAGAGCTGTTGCTGAAAGCTTTGGTAGGAGGAGATGTTGTTACTTCCTTTTCCTGGTTGGTCTACCCTCTGTGAGTGCTTGTTTCCTGCTGTTTGGGGTTTGTTGGGATTCGGATAAGCCTCACGCAAGGTATCCCCTCTTCTTCTTGCTCTTCTTTCCACTTGGCAAAGACCGAATGAGTTTAAGGCACTATGGTTGTTTGAGTTGAGTCTTGGTTACATGCCCGACATTCTCTGGAAGGTATTCTTTTCTGTTGTTCTTTTTCTGATGTTCATCATAGCAGCATATAGGATCATTTGATGGATTGATGGAGCCATACATCTAGCATTTAGGCTTTATTTACCTTATAAATGACATTTTGTGGGCTGAAGAGAAGAGTTTGCTAAACATCTACGCATCTGCTATGCACTTTCTTTGTGTTTACATATCTAGCACCTAAACTTTCATATGAATATTTTGGCTTCATAATCCCATACATAAGGACTAGACAAACACTGTCAATATTTGTTTAGAGATTAAAAAAGGCTCTTCTTGTGGCAAAATCTAGCTAGCTAGTATTTCTTTTTTCTTATCCATGCAAGCTTTATATTATCTCGTGCTCTTTTAAGTGGCATCAAATGTGCATGGAGGCTTTGAATGGCATGTATGCCTCCCATTTATTGAAACTCCTTTGAGCTTAAAGCGGTCCACTAGGAAAATTGTGGAACTTGTGTCTTTGTGGAATATTGCTTGGCTTGGAGTTTTAGTTGAGTCTATCACTTTGCTTGCTTTTAATTAATTGTTGGGCTTCTTTACACATCCATTTAACACTTCATATCTACATTGACGTTATAGCATGAGTAAATGAAATGAGCATGGTAGTTTGGCAGAGAGGTTGAACTTCATTTTTTATGCTTTATAAGTATGGATACCTTTTTTCTACCTATGCCACTTGTAGCTTTTTTTAAATGTTGGAATACCTATTTGAAAGCTCCCTTATTTGCTAAACTGTTTTAGTGAGATTTGAACATTATTTGGTAGCCCTATAGTAGCTGCGGTTTTGCCCCTATATTGGGCTCGCTTTTGGCTTGTGGTAGTTGTGGTTTTGCCCCTATTTTGGCTCGGCTTTGGCTTGTGTCAGCTGCGGTTTTGCCCCTATATTGAGCTCGGTTTTGGCTTTGTGATGCCTCGGTTTTAACCTTGTGGTAGCTGCAGTCTTGCCCCTATGTTGGGCTCGGTTTTTTCTTGTCGTGGGCTTGGTTTTGCTCCTTTGTTGCGGCCCCCTCTATTCAAACTATACGCTGAATGGCAATTCAGTTCTTAAGCATTTTCAAAGTTCATTTTGGTGGCTTGGTTTTGCTTTATATTGCTGCCTTCTTATATTGGAAATATTTGCAAAAAGAAAATTGTAATTTTTAAAGCTCTCGAGGATCGATTTGGTGGCTCGATTTTTGCCCCTATGCTGGGCTGAATTTTACTTCTATATCGGATTTGATTTGGCATTGTGTTGGGCCGGTTTTAGCCTCATGCTTGGCTCGGTTCCAGCATTAGTATGGTTCGGTTTTTGTTCTTATGGTGGCTCAGTTTTGCTTCCCTTTGTTGCCTCAGTTGGAGTTTGGGTTTGAGGTGGAGCTTATTACTTTGATGTTAGTGACGTGTAATATTTTGATTCGTAATATTTGGAAGAATTTGAATATCCCTTTTCAAGGAACGATCTATAAAATGACTAGAGATATTTGAAGACTAATCCGGTGGATCGAATCGATTGCAATAAAAAATAGGGGAAAAGAGAAAGAAGCTTTTGATATTTGGAAAGAATCTTCTGATATTTGGGATTGATTTGGAAGTTTCTATGTGATACCTTTGGGGTGTTTCATAGCTAGCCCGATGGATTTTGCTTCACATTTTTCTTTACCTATTCGGGAAGCTTTGCTATTTGGGGTGTTTTAGATTAACCCTCCTACCGTTTGGGCCCTCTTTTCTAAATTGAATTTGGAGGTGGGTTAGTCTTCTTTCATTTCCTTTTTTTGCTCTTTTTGGTTTGTTTTCCATTTTTCTTGTTTTTTTTTTATTTTCGGTTTGTTTTAGGGCATAGGGTGGTGATAACAAAGGCACACCTGGCCGTAGAAGTAGAACGATACTCCATCCTGCGACATCGTGACCCACCTGGGGACCCGGTGAACCATAGGATGACGGCATCGTTCACCGCTACAAGACTAGCGGGCACTCGTACCTTCTAGTGTTGTTGGCGATCCTACGCTCGACGAAATAATCGACTCGTGACAATCATAATTTTCAAAACTCGATAAAAAAATGAATTCGATAAGAATCGTATATAATATTTACATATATATATATATATATATATATATATATATATATATATTCACTACAAAAAAAAATTAATACAACTTTCTTTTGTACGCCTAAAATCCACGTGCATGCTAAATATATAAATTTTAAATATATCTTGTAGCTTGGTTGTCCATTTGTCAATCACTAGTACCAGGCCAAAGAACACCCTTCCTAGTGTTAGTGTTCGCAGAGACACCCTTCTAGCTGAAAGTAGCGGGCTTTATACATCCGGGTGACCGAGTAGCCTTCGACGACCTCGAGTGAAGATATGCATAGTTTCTGAGCCTAGCTCCGACCCAAGTGCTTGCAGTTTCCTTCGGATTTTTCATATGATTTTAGTAAAACACTCGTGGTCTTTTCTCCGAGACTTTCCCGAAGTTTTGATGATTTTATTTAAATTGTTATTTATTTTCCCGAGTTTTCTATCGTGGGTCATTTACTGTTCTTTCTCGAATTTTTTGGATGATAGTTCTTTTTCCGCTTTGCTTTCATGATGCATTTCATCCTGCTATATCTAAGAAAATAATGAATCTCCCAGGTATACAGGTTTATTTTATATTTATAGCATGTTATGTTCCTGTTGTACCTGCTACTTTTCTTTGCTCACATAGCACGTTGCTGCATACTCTACTTTTTTTTTTGTGCTATACATTCTGTTGTTACGCTACACACTGTACAACTTTAAACATGCTTTCATAGGGTATTTAGAGGACCACAACCATAGGGCCGCTTGATTTGACATCATAACATGACACCCTAGAAAGCTTAAACTCGTCACGACAAGGAGCTTGAAGCTAGCGCGGTGGGCAGCACGGCTATCTTCAACAACAAAACATATCTTCACCAACTAAATCATTTCTTAATAATTAAACAATCCATAGGATTTCGAGGCTCTTTGTCTAGTGCGACATAAATCCTCAACCTCTCTTTAGGCCTTTCGTATAGCTCTGCTGTATAATATAAGCCATAACTCGTCAAGGATTCCGAGGTTGTCGTTCGTTACGACCTAAATCCTCACATCTTTCAGGCTATTTGTGTGACTGCTTCACACAAATGTAAGTCCTAATTAAATAAAATTGGCAGGATGAAACCTTTAAATAATTTCTCCCTTAAATTTAACCCAAACCATAGGATAGCTTGGGAAGTCACCGAGGTTCTCCCCAGGATCTGTGACATCCCTTAGTTATTCCTCCTTTGGATTCTACAATAAATGTTCCAAATTTGAGTCAATCCACTTTCACACCTCTTTGTCCTATTTTTGTTGAAAAGTCTTATCCTTTTGATCTCCTTGAAGATAATATTTCCTGATTTTTATCGAGTTTTTTTAAGTGATTTCGATCATTTAAGATGTAATTAACTATAAGTGTCATTTCTTATAAAAGTTTTTCCGAACTTAAATTTTAATATAAATCATATTTAATTATTCATATTAAATAGTGGAATTTGTTGGCAAATAAAATAGTTTCGCAGACCAAATGGACGTTATGTATTTCTTAGTTTATTTGATCGAGCTTCACCATCAAGTTTTGTATTTATCTTTTGGGATAAATACAGGTGTTGAGGTGTAGTGTGTTTTCATTTAAACTATGAAAAATGACGGTCAATTTGATTTCATATTTTTCTAAAATTATATATGTAAATTAAAACGTCCTTCCGAAGCGGGCGACGGGATTCCGATTCCAGCAATCGACAACTTCCAACGGGCAACTCCACACCCAAAATAACGCCGACAGGCGCTGCAGCTTATTACGATAGTTTTCATTAAACGCAGGCCGCAACTTTAACCCCGTGGCTCACATTTTGTCCCGCGTTAATAGCCCCACGTACTCCTCTTCTGCCCTCGTTTATCTCTATAACGATCTCTTTATTCTGCCCTCATCTCTATCGATCTCCTCTCTCTTGCGTGTCTCTCGCGACTCTGGTGGCAATGGGTTGCCTTTGTTACTCTCCCTCTTCCCTTCAATCTCTCTTTGGTGACAACAGGTTGACTCGTTACTCTCCCTCTTTCATCCAATTTTCGGATCTCTCTTCGGTTTACCATGCTCTTCGTCCTCCCACCGTATAGCCTAGATTTTTCGATGGAATGACTTTCTATTTGGGTTTGATGCTTTATCATTTGTGGTTTGAAGTGGAGATTTAGATTTTGCGATTTGTGGCTTTCTCTTTGTAATTTGGATTTCATTTTTTGCGAAATGTGTGGATGATAGAATGTGGTTTTATCTTTTCCCGTGGTGTTTCAGTGAGAATTTAAGAAATGGTTGAAGGAGGATGGTTAGTTTCCTCATAGCAATATTTCGGGTATTTGTATGGCTGATGGAATGGGGTTTTCCTTTAGCTTTGGTGTTTCAGTGGGAATTTGTGATATGGCTGAAAGAGGGTGCTTCATTTGTTGATAGTAATGTGTGGTGGTAGTAGTCAAATGCGTTTTGTGGCTCTCAATTGTGGAGTGAGAATTTTGATATTGTGATTTACTGCTTTCTTTTTATGATTTGGATTTCTTTTTTTCTGAATGCGTGGCTAATCTAAATGTGGTTTCATCTTTACCTATGGTGTTTCAGTGAGAATTTGAGAAATGGTTGAAAGAGGGTGGTTGGTTTGTTGATAACAATGTTTTGGGTGCCCTGTATGGCTGATGGAATGGGGTTTTTTCTTTAGCTTTTGTGTTTCAATGGGAATTTTAAATATAGCTGAAAGAGGGTGCTTCATTTATTGATATCACACTGGTCAAATGTGTTTTGTGACTTTCTTATTTGTGGTTTGAAGTGAAAATTTTGATTTTGTGATTTGTGATGATCTCTTTATAATTTGGAATTCGTTTTGCTAATGTGTGGTTGATGGAATGGGGTTTTATATGTACCTCTGATGTTTCAGTGAGAATTTGAGAAATGGTTAGAGGGTGCTTGGTGGGTTGATAGCAGTGTTTTGGGTGCCCTGTATGTACTTCGGCGTATATGCAAAATATGGGTTGTGGTTTTGTCTTTAACTTTGGCGTTTGAGTGAGAATTTGAGAAAAGGTTGAAATGGTGTGTTTGATTTGTTGATGCAATATGTGGAGGTGGTGGTCAAGTTTATAGTTTGATGGAATGTGTGGAGGTGGTGGTGGTGTTGGTGTTTGGTGGTGTCCGGTGGAGGTTTGGAGGTGTTGGAGGTGGTGGAGGTGTCTGTGTGGTGTTTGATGGTGTTTGGACTCTTTGTCGTGGTGTGTGAGCTATCTGTGACATGTTGAAAGCAATGTGTGGAGGTGGTCTTGGTCTTGAAGGTGTTGTCTGTGTGGAGGTGTGTGAGGCGCCTGTGTGGTGGGGTGCGGAGTCTATGTAGTGCCACAGTGGTGGCGGTGTTGGAGGTGTTGGTGGTGTTGGAGGTGTCTAAGTGTTGTCCAGTGGTGTGTGGAGGTGTTGTTAGTGTTGGCGGTGTCTGTGTGGTGGTATGGAGGTGTTTGTGTGTTTCGGTGTGCAGTCCGTGTGGTGGAGAGTGAAGATGTCTATGTTGTGGTGGTGGTTTTGGAGGTGTTGTAGTGTTGGAGGTGTCTGTGTGGTGCCTAGTGGAGTGTGGAGGTGTATGTGTTGTAGTGGTGGTGTTGAAGGTGTTAGTAGTGTTTGAGGTGTCTGCGTGCTGTCTAGCGGAGTGTGGAGGTGTTGTTAGTGTTGAAGGTGGCTATGTAGTGGTGGTGGTGTTGGAGCTGGTGGTGGTGGTGGTGGTGCTGTGGGTGTTGGTGGTGTGTGGAAATGATACTAGGGGTGTGTTCATGATATTGCAGCATTCCAATTTTTCTTTGATTTGCGATATTTTGTCATTCATATTTATGTTAGTTTTTTTCATTTTAGTAATACAATGGTTAAGACTAAAGACGTTAGTTCATCTGCAATGTGGGATACAACAACAACAACAAAATCATTATCTCACTAACTGGGGTCAAGAAATAAAAATAATATTTTGTGACATTTATCTCAAGAAGGTCGATCTGAAAAATAGGTCGGCAACTTATTTCAACAAGAAATTGTAGAAAAATATTATTAAAAAATTCAAAAAAAATACAGGCAAAGAGTATGATAGGAAATAGTTAAGAAATAAGTGGGATTAACTCAAGAAGGATTGAAAAATCTGGAAGGATTAAAGCGAGGATCAATGGAATTGGGGTGTGATCCGGTGAAGCGAACGTTTGATGCTTCCGATGAGTAGCAGGCAGGGAGACTTGCGGTGAGCATTATTGAAATGCCCCTATTTCAGTCAATTTTTAATTTGTTTGTAAATTGAACTACATGTTATATGAATTTGTAAGGAGTGTCTGCTACGAAAAAATTTAAATACAGTGGAATCGTTCCTGAAATGGAAGATAAGTTAGATTGTATGTCTAGGGGCGTCGTGACAATAGGATTGAGAAGGGGTTTGGTGGCATTCCCAAAAATTTAAAAGCCGACCAATTTAATGATTCCACTGAAGAACCCAGCCCAGATCTCCATGAACTTGAGTTCACGAGCCGCTCTAAGGGTCCGTGAGTTGAAAATAAAAAGAAAATGAGAGCTGTTTTTTAAAAAAGTAAGATATCACAGTTGTTGGCTTCATGAAGCAAAGACCAAAGCATATTTCAAGCAACTTCTGTCCAGCAAGTTGTACAAATTTTGAATGCAGCTCCACAAATTTCTGAGGACTAGCGGTTGTATCTGTTTTCTATGAAGTTACTTGAAGATGTGACCCAGAGAGAGTTTTTCATCGCGATACCGCTGACCACAGGGTGACTTACCTACGATATTTTTATGAGTAGGACCATTTAAGATTTTTTTTAAATTTACAATCGCGTGGGACATTTCTATTTATTTATAGTTTTTCATTTTGCTTTGGATATTTAAACTGCGTTTGATATGCCACTTTACTTGCGAGTTTTTCATTCCTTGTTATGTTTTTAATTTACTTCCGTAACGTTATTTATTTATGTTGGTTTTGTTCATAACTTTATATAATTGTAGCAAATTCATTTATGTTTATATAATACCCACTTCGATACAGAAATACATGGATGCAATTAGAGAAATGCGCAAAAACAGAGTGGGAGTTTCTTGCAGGCCACTTGCATATGTTTAATGTACGAATATTATAACTCATACATAGAGCGCTCGGCTTGCATGACATCCTCATATGCTGGTGAAAGAAGGGTTTGGGAGTTGCTTGCGGGCCACTCAATAAGATTTAACAATATATTCTGCATAACACAGACAATATTCATCGATCTGTTAAACGAACTACATAGAAATCATGGACTTCATGGCTTTGTCCATAACAACTGCGCTAAAGGTGTTGGCTATAACCCCTTACATAATATCGCAGAATGAATCAATGTGATGAGCTATGTAGCGATTTTGATGCTCCTTTGAAACGATTAGTAGAAACTTCTCCGTATGGTTGAATGCACTTGTATTTTTTCCTTCACAAGTCATAAAACCAACAGATCCTACATTCGAAAGACCCCCGAAGATATTTCGCACGATCCACGGTATACACCATACTTTAAGGTACTTTCTTCCATTTATTACATTCGATTTTCAAATAAATATCGTAATAATGTAACTCGTCGTTATATTTCTATAATTGTATTGGACCAATCGATAGAACACACGTTGATGCACGTGTTTCAAACAATGAGAAGATTGCATTCATCGATTATTGTGAGTCTCGAGCAGAATATCATGGCGGTATGCAACTTCAACATTTGTTTCACTTTTGTCATAACCGGTTGGGAGAGCAGTGCATATGACAGTCAAATTTTGAAAGCTGAAACATGGAATAATAAGTACAACTTCCCACATTCACCCACAGGTTCGCTTGAGACTGAGCTAGTCTCATAATTCATTTTTCCCCTTTATACTAATCATGCAATTCAAATCAGGTAAATATTATTTGATTTATGTTGGATATCCATTGCAATGAGGGTATCTCAAGCGCTATCCTGATACGAGATACCACATACTTAACTTTGAGCGAGCCAGCAATATCACGCAGATCACCAAAAGAAATGTTCAATAAAAAGACATTCATCTTTTCACAGTGTTATTGAGAGGATTTTTGGTATTTAGAAGAACAAATGGGTAACACTTCGCGATATGACATCTTACCCATTTCTCAAACAAGTGTAGATTGTGATTGTCACGATAACTCTCCACTATTATATTTGGCGACATCCTTCCCACAACGACATCGACCTCCGTAGAGTGGACGAGGATTATGAGCATGTCCGAACCAAGGCATATGAGTACCGACTTGGATAGTCTTTATCACAAGCTGAAA